>LR738709.1:116597813-116608387 GCA_902687465.1 Secale cereale | reverse complement strand
GGGGGGGGGGGGGGGGGGGGGGGGTCACTGATGATTTTCTTCCTTAATCGACGAGAGTACTAGCTTGCAATCACATACGCTCAAAACGAGAGAACGGATCACCCCCCCTGGCGATTGATATTCATATGCCGTGCGCCCATGGCGCCGCCGCCTAGAATCAGGGCAAGCCTAAGTTGGAGGAGTACCGGACTGCCGGAGATAACCACGGCGCTCCTCACATGCGACCACGCTAACTCTCCGAGATCCGATTTTGATGAACTTTTTTCTAATTCGATGAACTTTTTTTTATCACTTTTTTTCAAATTCTATGAACTCTTCTTAAATTCAATGACCACTTTCAAATTTTATTAACATTTTCAAATCTTTTCTAAATGTGATCTTTTCAGAAATTGGTGATGTTTTTTTTTCAAAATCGATGAACTTTGTTCAGATTTTGTGATTTTATTTGAAAATCAATGAACTTTTTCGGGAATTGATGAACTTTTTCTCAAAATCGATGATTTTTTTCAGATTTTGTGAACCTTTTCAAAATTCGTTCAACTTTCTTTCCATATTTTGTGAACATTTATTTTGAAATTTGATGACAATTTTTGTTTTTCCAAATTGATGAACTATATTTTTTGCCCAATTCAAAATTTGGTCACCTATAAATTTAGTTAATAAAAATCAATTTGTTCACCCAATCCAAAATTAATTCACACATATCAAGTTTAGTTCACAAAAAAAATTGTTCACCTAATTTAATTCTAGTTCTCAAATTTCAAATTTTGTTCACCCAATTCAAAATATCTTCATCTAATTCTATTTTAGTTCAAAAAGCAAATATTAGTTCAACTAATGTAATTCTAGTTCACGCATTTCAAAATTTGTTCACCTAATTCTATTTTAGTTCATAAAGCTTAAAATGTGTTCACCTAATTGAAATTTACGTCAGCTAATTCGATTCTAGAACTCACAATTCAAAATTTGTTCATCCAATTCAAATTTAGTTCACACATTTTTTTCACCTAATTCAATTATAGTTCATCCAATTCAAAATTTGATCACCTAATTAAATTTGTGTTCATCAAATTCTATTTTAGTTCACCAGATTCATTTCTAATCCACACAACTGAAAATTTGGTTCACCTAATTCGTATTTGGTATTTGGTTCCGTATAATGCCTTTTTTCCAATCATGTGTTTCTCGAGGACCAGTTTACTTGTATAACTAGATGATACCCCGCGCGTTGCTGCGGGAGCTCTTAGTCGTATGGGCAAGATAATACATAAATCGAATTTTGTTTGCCCAATAGATATATGTGATTTTCAGATGAAAACATTGCGATACAACACTTCCACCATAACTGAGGAATTGATGTGCACTCTGCACACAACAAAAAGGAATACGTTGTGAGAAAGATTATATGGATGTCTCCTGGAATTTTGCACCTGCTGCAAGCATAAGCATTAAGCAACCAAAATTAAGCATTGAATAACATGAAATGAATGCAAGTGAAAATAGCGGCAATATACGACTTTTTTTCACACGTAACTGAGTTTAGCTAGTCATGAAAGGAAGTGCAAATTTAGAGCCTTGATTAGACAATACTATATCCAAAATCTTGTAGGAGTAGTTTATTAAGCCCCAGGGGAACTTTGGGTAGTTTATTATAAATCCTACAATCAGGTTCTCAAAAAGCAAGAGGATGAGTTGATTACGGGGCAAGACCGCTTACCCTTAGCCGAGGTTGTTCTCCTCCTCCAATGGTTCAGAATCTCCACGGCTGCCCGATGCTGTAAGCCACTCACCGTCGATGCAGAAACCCATGCCATGCCGGAGAAGCCACACCTTCGGGCGTGCTCCTCCACGCAGCAGACGGAGATAACACGTGCTCTGAGGCTCCATCGGCCTCGCCAGTCGTGGTTCTCTGCGAAAAGGAGTTTTACATAGATTGGATTACTTCCGATCAAAATTCTTTTGGCAAGGAGATAGCGAGAAAAAGAAATATCGACTGGCCAAATGGAGTGTGGTTTGCCGTCCCAAAGACCAAGGCGGGTTGGGTATTCATGACCTTGAGGTTAAGAATAGGGCCCTCCTCGGAAAATGGTTGTTTAAATTTCTGACGGAAGAAGGTGTATGGCAAACCCTCCTAAGGAGGAAATATGTGGGCTCCAAGGCGGTATCCCAAGTATATTGGAAGCCTGGGGATTCCCACTTTTGGGCAGGTCTAATGGCTACGAAGAAATATTTCTTCTGCTATGGATCCTTCTCGATTAAGGATGGCTCAGAAATTAGATTCTGGGAGGACACGTGGCTAGGAAATGCCACACTCCGGGAACAATATCCGGCTCTATACAAAATTGTGCGCCACAAGGGTGATACTATCGCCACGGTAATGGAATCATTTCCACCAAATGTGACGTTCAGAAGAGATTTAATTGGACCGAGACTCCAATCGTGGAACATACTGCTCCAGCGGTTGTCCACGGTGCACCTGTCCCATGGGTCTGATGTATTTCGACGGAACCTTCATGGGAATGGACAATTCTCAGTGGAGTCTATGTACAGAGCGTTAATCCAGTCTGATGTGCCAGTTGATAATAATAAGAAGATCTGGAAGATGAAGATACCTCTTAAGAATAAAATCTTTGCATGGTATCTTCGTCGCGGAGTCATTCTTACTAAAGATAACCTTATTAAGAGGAATTGGCATGGAAGTCCGCAATGTGTCTTTTGTCACCATGATGAGACAATAAAACATTTATTCTTCCAATGCAAATTGGCTCGTTCTATATGGTCAGTCATCCAAATAGCTTCTGGCTTGTATCCTCCTTGTAGTGTTGCAAATGTATTTGGCAACTGGTTACATGGGGTTGATCACAGGTTTAGAACTTTTCTTAGGGTGGGAGCGCTTGCCGTTATCTGGTCGCTTTGGCTATGTAGAAATGATAAGGTTTTTAACGATCAAAGTACTTCTCTGATGCAGGTTATCTACAGATGTACCGGGACTCTTCGTTTATGGTCCTCTCTACAACGCGTGGAGAACCGAGACCTGTTTATGGAGGTGTGTACACGATTGGAGGCTACGGCGAAGGATACTTTTATCCAACATGGGTGACAGCATGATCTTAGGATTGCCCCCCTACGCTTTAGGCGTTATACAGACTCTTCATGTTTTTGTATTTCGCCTTCTTATTCTTCGTTTATGTGAGAAGACCTTATTTGGCTGTGTGCATCTTAGTTATGCAGAAACCGGGTGTAATGCTTAAATCTTTTAAGTAATAAAGCGCCCTTTTTCAAAAAAACTATGCTGCGAGCTCGACAACGGACACCAGCAGGCAGGATGCATATCTAGGCGCGATCTGCAATGGTGACTTAACCGATCGCCTATGAAAACAATCTGTTACACTCATGGGAAACGAAACCGCCAAGGAGTAATTACTTCTGTGAGATGTCGATGACTAAAATATTTAATGCCCGGAGACAGGAACCTGTTTGGTTCGCTTCCACTGAGACAGACATGAGGCATCTGATTTAGAGCATGGTTAATGGTATAGCCGGTCGTTGGCTATAAAATGTTACCACATCATTTATAACCAACCTTATAGCCGGCAAGTATAATAGTCAAATATAAATAAGTAGTATTTTTTTAATACATGACCCATCTCTCATAAAGTGTTTAGGAGCACGTGCTACAGTCGGCTGTTAGAGCAATTCTAGCAGACCCCGCAAAAACATGACCCGTAAAAAGCGTTTGCAGTTTCACGAAGATCGCGTTTGCGGGTCGAAAACTAGCGCGACCGAACAGAAACTGTATCTAAAACTGCATAATTTGAAAAAACACTTTCGTTGGAGAAATTGCACCTCGTTGACGCGAGTTGTTCACATACTACATAGATTTTACATGATCAAACACTACAAACATAGTTCATACTACATACTACGTTAATACTAGTACTAGAGGGGGTTGGATCTGACGGCGGCGAGGTCACGGCAAATGGACGACGCCGTCGGGGAGAAGGACGCTCAATCCTCCTCGCCGGAGCTGCAAAGGTCGACGTACTTCGCCCTCTGCTCCTCGCGGATGCGGCGCCACTTCTCGTCCTTCTCCTTGGCGGCGAGGTTGGCGGTGACCGCCTGCCGCCATTGGAGATCTTCGAGCTCCTCGGCGTGGCGCTGGTGCTCCGCCTCCTTGCATGCTCCGCTCGGCAATGGCGGCCGCAACGGCGTCGACGTAGTCTTCCGGCCCGACGACTCTGCGGCGGCCGAGCGGAGCGGGCTCCTCCTTGACGGGGAGGAAGTCGAACTTGTCTCCGGCTCCTCCTCATCCTCCGACCACTCCCTCTTATTGGGGAGAAGGCCCGCGCCGGTAGAGGAGGAGCTCCCGGCGTACGAAGATCTCGCGGAGGAGAAGGACGCGCGCCGGCGGTCCTACTCCTCCGTCTCGCGGACGAGGAAGCTCGCCGGCAGCGACATGCCGCGGTTGGTCTACTTTCGGGCCCCGCGCTTCCTCGCGCCGTCCGACCGGACGCGCC
The DNA here is from genome assembly GCA_902687465.1 of Secale cereale. Taxonomy (NCBI): domain Eukaryota; kingdom Viridiplantae; phylum Streptophyta; class Magnoliopsida; order Poales; family Poaceae; genus Secale; species Secale cereale. The sequence continues at coordinate 116,603,870 of LR738709.1, read as the reverse complement.
GCTCGCACTCTGGGTCGCTTCGGCCGCCGTAGCCGCGTCCGGAGCTCCACATGCGGCCCCACATGGCGGCTGGAGACGGGGAGGTGGTCGCCGGCGGCGATAAATGTGGAGAAAGGGGGTGGGGAATCGCGTGGCTCGGCGGCGGCGGGAGATAGGGTTTCGACCCGCAAACGAGCCGCGGAACCTTAGATATAGTGTTTGGGGCATGCGTTTTGCGTACCGGGCGAGTATGCGGGCTCTGTTTATGCGGGTTATGTTCTGGCTGGAAAATTGGGCCGAACCCGCATACTCACCGGAATTTTGCGGGTCTGCGTGTTTTGCGGGGTGCTAGAGTTGCTTTTAGTTAGTAGTCCGCTTCTCTTCTCTCTTCTCTTCTCTTTACCGTCCTAGCAATAATATATTATTTTATGTCTTACATCGGTGTTATCAGGCCTGAAGCCGAGAACTCTGGCTGATGCTACTTCTAATGCATTGGTGCTTACATGAGGTGCTAAGCACATTAAAAACTTTAGCAACCAAAGCCCCCAATGCATAGGTGCTTAACTTGTTGTTGCTAAGCATCCATCATTTAATGATTTTGCAACTAAAGTTCTTCATGCATTGGTAGGATTCTTCTCTTTAAATATTTTGCCTAGGTTCTTGCGTTTGGCATTGTTTTTTCCTGGATCACCACATTCATCTCTCTTCTCTTAATTATTTTGCCACATCAGACTTTTTGCCTACATGGCAGCCTTAGCATCTGTACAAGATGGAGCATTGGGAGAGGCCTGATAGACCCGAATCCAAACACGCCCTACACTACTGGTTTTTTGTTAACGTGTTCCGTTGTACAGTACTAGTAGTAGGGTAAAACTATGATATATACTGGCCGTGGTACAGAAGACGAGATAGTATTTCCAGAGGGAAAAAACAAGAGAAGAACGACGAGCGCTAGGCACTAGAGCTACTCACACTGTTCTATCTTGGGTTACAGGTAGAATGGAGCCGGCAACGAAGCGCAAGGCGCTCGCAAACGTGACAGTGGAGGACGTCGATACCCTCGACTGCGGCATCTGCTACCTCCCTCTCAAGCCGCCGGTCTTCCAGGTACGTACGCTCATCGTCTATGCCATGCCGATCCATTACAAGTTGTGTACTAATAACACCGCTACGCCATTTTTGCTGCGTGCAGTGCTGCGTCGGTCATACCATATGCTCGCGGTGCCGCGACAAGATGGCGGCGGCGAGGAGGTGCCATGTGTGCCACGTCCGGATAGTCGGCGGCTATTGCCGGAACATCACACTGGAGAAGCTGCTGGAGTCCATCCGGGTGCCATGCGCCAACGCCGCCCACGGCTGCACCGCCACGCCGGCCTACTACGACCACCCTGGCCACCTCAAGGCGTGCCCTCACGCGCCGTGCTACTGCCCGCAGGTGGACTGCGGGTTCGCCGGCTCCACGGCGGCGCTCCTGAGCCACTTCGCCGACGCGCACGGGTGGCCGTGCACGACCGAGCTTCGGGCCTGGGCGTGCGTCGAGGTCCAGCTCCGTGACGGCTTCAACGCCATCTCGGCCCGTGCCCAGGGCCGGCAGTACCTGTTCCTGCTGAACGTGACGTGGAATCCGTTTGGCCGAGCGGTCTCCGTGCTCTGCCTGCATCCTCGGGCGTCGCCGGCGGCGCCGTGTTCTTTGGAGTTCGAGGTCAGACTCAGGTACCGCTGCAGCATCAACCACCGTGGCGATATGTGCCTCGGCCATAGCCAGGAAACTACGTTTAAAGTAGGATGCACTGATCTCTCCGGTGGGCTGCCGAGCTCCGAGAACTCTTTCCAGTTTTTCCTGCCCAAGTACGTCCATCCACATGACATACACACTGTCACGGCCAGTTTCGACGTACTACGTGTTTCCATGGATGGACTAGGTGAGTAATGAAGAAGAAGCAGTTCACTGAGGAGGGAGGGTGGGTCTAGCTCTTACTCGTTCCCTCCTAAATTCATCCCTGTGTATGTTATCAAGAACGTTTTTAGGCGAAACAGCAGGCTTCTGTGATTTGCCATTCGCATTTGAGACCCTAGAAGATGTAATCTCAATGGCTCGCCATTATAAATTGCAGTGCTCATCATGTTTTCTTTCTCCATCGAAAAATTGTAAGCGCCCAAAAGATTACGGGTGATAATTGCACTCGCATGCAAAGTTTGGGCATAGTTGCATGTCTCTGACGATGTAAGCACGGCATATTTTATAATGAAAATGTTTTATACATTAATCCATATGTTCTGTTCGCATTACGTTTTCACTGTCGGCTTCGTCTCGTCTCATCGGGGGCTTCACAAAGATCATATTTTGGTATGTTTCGATAAATATTTTTCCGACCCTATGATTGCCATTTCAGGTTAAATGCAGTTGTCACTGTATTGTGTGTGCCTCGCACGTTAGAGCATCTAAAGGCGGACTTGGTAAATTCGGCCCCTCAAACGCGCACGGACACCTGGTGGACATGATCGGGCGAGTCCGCGGACACTGACCGAACACATCTCATATTTCCTTCTCCACATACACCTCTCTCGTATTCATCCCCTACATTCATACAAAATCATGCACAATATATAGCCTACGTACTACGTTCTATACTACTCAAATTTCGTCGTTGTCGGAGATGGCCTGAGCCGCTGGAGCCTGAGCCGCATGCGTCTGTGCCAGAGCCTGGGCCGCCTGCGCCGCCTTCATATGGTGCCGACGGCGATGCCTGGCCCCCGCAACCGACTCCGAGCGGATGGAGTTAAGGATTGCGTGCTGCTCCAGCCACACATCCACGTCCTCCATCGTCGTCGCCTCCTCCTCCCCCACATCCAGCGACGGTGCCTCCTTCGGCGGCTCCTGCTCCTCCTCCTCTTCCTTCTCTGTCGGCTTCTTCTCCTCATTCTCTTCCTCGTCTGTCGGCTCCTGCTCTTCCATCTCTTCCTCCTCCGCCGAAACCTCCTCCTCCGATTCCAGAGGTAGCCCTGCTTCCCTATGGATTTGGACCTGCTCAAGGAGGAATAGACGGTGCTGAATCGTGTAGTAGCGACGGCGTGGGTGCATGGCTGACGGGCTCGAGTGGCGGTGGATGGTGGGAAGAGGCGGATGTGCTAGGGTTGGGAGGGTCGGCGGGCTTAAATAGCCGGCTACAGTCTCAGGCGAGGAGCCGGAGCGGCACCACGCGACATTCAAAATGCGGCCTCGGGCGAGTCGTGTGGGGCCACGCCGTCAGGCCGACGTGGTGGGCGTGCCTGGGCGCGCCCGGGCTCCCATACGCGCCTCATATTTGGGCTGGATATGAGGCCAACTCCACCGCATGACCCATCCGTGACCCATCCGAACGTCCGTTTTTGTCTGTTTGGGGTGCGATTTGGCGGACGTCCGGGGGGCGGACATACGTATGGGGCATCTGCACCCAACGCGCAGAAGGCCACTGGGACCCCAAACTGTCCGTCCCGCCTCGCCCCGAGCTCGCCATGCCGCCCCGCACACCCCGGAACCTCGTCGTGAGCTCGCCATGCCGCCTCGACCGAGCTCGCCATGCCGCCCCGCGCGAACCCCCCCGCCTCGCCGCGAGATCGCCGCCGCCCTGCCGTGCGTGCCCCACCCCGAGCTCGCGTTGCCCCGCGCACGCGCCCCAGCCTCGCCTCAGGCCACGCCGAGCCGCGCCCGTCCTTTCCTCTGCCGTCGCCGCCGCGGCCCCGTGAGCACGCGCCGCCCCGTGCGGCGGTGGCGCGTCGGCGCAGCGCGGGCACGTGCCGCAGGCGGCGGGCGGGCGGCGGGCGGACAGGAGCGGGAGGCGGCGGGCGGGCGGGCGGCGAGTGGAGGGCGGCGGAGCGCGCGTGTAGCAGCGGCGGGAGCAGCGCGGGCAGCGGCGAGGGCACGCCCGAGCAGCGGCGGGTCCGAGCTGCGGCGGAGCGCGCGGGAGCAGCGCAGCGAGCTGCGGCGGAGCGCCCGGGAGCACAGCAAGCAGCGCGGCGGGCCTGGCGAGCTGCGGCAGGCGCGCGGGAGCAGAGCAAGCAGCGCGGCGGGCCTGGCGAGCAGCGCGGCGGCAAGCAGCGGGGCGGCGGTGGGTCCCGTCTAGCCTCTCGGTCTCACTGATTTGTGGGCCAGAGGGATGGAATGGGCGGACAGGAGCGGACGAGAGGGGCGAGGAGAGTGTCCGTTTTCTGTCCGTTCGGGAGCATTCTTGGATCAAGTTTGCTCCAGGTTTGGGGTTGGGCCGGACAAAAAAAACGTCCATAAGACAACTCTGTCCGTTTGGGTATTACCGTTGGGTCGTATTTTACCCCAAACGGACAAAAACGGACCGGATGGGTCACGGATGGGTCACGCGGTGGAGTTGGCCTGAGGGTGCCAATCAGCCCGGGCATTTGAGGCCGGTTTGAGAGGCCCGATTGGGTCGAAATTTCGTGACAAGTCAGTGATCGGGCGTCCTGCCGGGCGTTGAGACGGGTTTGAGGGGCCCAGTGGTAGATGCTATGAGTATAGTCAGTTACTCTACGCTATCCCATTATTTTAGAAATTGACTGTACGAATATTCATCTCTGAATCCAAGCTCATCTCATCTATGTGAACAGTAAAATAAAAAAAATACTAAAATAATTATTAAAAAATGTTTTTTGCATGGAAGATGTTTGTGTAAAGTCCGTTTTAATTTTCAGCTTATTCTGACATCAGAGAAGCTCTCAGAAAAAAACAATTGATCCAAACAGTGAACAAACAGTAACCTTTTTCACATATTCATATTTTTTGCTGAGAGCAACTCATATGTTTAAATGAGCTGAAAATTGGCATGGACCTCACGCACTTAAACATCTTCCATGAAAAAGAATCAGTTTTTTTTTCTAGTTTTTATTTATTTTACTGTTCACATTTAGCCGCTCTCTTCACTGTAAAATAAATAAAAACTAGAAAATAAAAAAATATATATGCACCGCTCTCTTAAACATCTCTCATTTGTAAATAAAAACTGATTCTTTTTCATGAATAGCAGCTGAGGTCAGGATCCATTTAGCCGCTCTCTTCACTGTACCGCTATTCATTCCTACCTTTTCAGAAGTCTAGATAGCTTTGTTTTGGCTGCTGGACGTACTCACATTGTGTACAATTTTGATACGACACAATATATGCACCGTTGATCAACATAGATTCACGACCCATTGCACTGTATAGTAACAAAATTCGACAGGATTTCATGGTACGTGCGGCAATTCCGTTTACTGATTTGAAGCAAGAAGCGATGGAGATCACTCATTTGTAATAGGATTTCAAATCTCTGAACGTTGATCGGTATGCTAAGAGCATCTACAATCAGACCCTTCATATCCGTCTCAAACGCTCGGGCAGACTGCCTGGTTACTGACCGGTAAAAAAATGCACCGAACAAACCTCGCAAATCCAGCCCAAACGCCCTGACCGGCACTCTCCATACCCGGCTCATATCTGAGGCGGATATGGGGACGCCCGTGCGCACCTGGACACGCCCTCCACATCGTCTCCGACAAGTCAGGTCTATCCTAAATCGTATCAAAATTGACATCTCTTCGTCCTCTTCGACCGAAACCCTCCCGCCATAGTGCTCCATTTCCCGCCTCCGCATAACCGCCGACCTTCTCCCTTGCTCGCTGTCCTTGTCCGCCATTGCCGACAACCCAATCCGCCGCCACGGCCATGGATGATGCCTCGGCGGAATCGGCCGGAGTCCCCAGCTTGGCAGCTCCTTGCAAGGTGGAGAACCTTGACCGGAAAGAGCGTCGTCGGAGGCAGCGTGAGGCAGCGGCGAAGGCAGCTAGTCCTCAGATGCCCTTCCTACGCGCTCCTGATAAATTATGGTCAAGAGTCTTTGCAATGTACCACGGAGGATACCAATTCCCCGTTGTTTGAATTTGGGCAAACTTCACGTACTAAAATGAAGAAGCAGGTTGGTACCTAAGTAGTGAAGCCTAGAGGTTCGGCATTCACATAATTTGAAGATGTTTTGTTGTGTGAAAGTCGGTGTAACACGGCCATGGAGCCAATATGTGGAACCGGGCAAAAAGGCAAGAAATATCGGGGGG
>LR738709.1:116448308-116597678 GCA_902687465.1 Secale cereale | reverse complement strand
ACTTTGCCATGAGCAAAAACACTATAAGAAGCCACACCCAATCATTACGAATCGTGTCCCATGCTCTCTCCAACATAGATGGTCACTCATACAAGAGTTCGTGAGCAAATTTATTGGTTATCTTCAAGAAGTTGTTAGTCAGAACCAATGCAACATCGGAGTTCAAGGCCATGCAACATTGCCGGTGGCATTGTACCATTGAGTGGAGAAGAAGACATTCACCTTTTCGCATTGTTCGATGAAATTAATGGGAAACCCAAGTGGCAAACCGTGCTCAAGGATCTATAAAATGGCATGAAGAAGATGAAGAAAAATGATGGGTCTAGCTCCGCTCAATCAATTGGATTAGATGATGAGGAAGAAGAAGAAAATGAGGGGCGGACATGCACGCAACCGTGCGTAAGCAAAACCGGCAAGTGACGTGGAACAAGTGGGATAAGGATAGGGTAGAGCGTGAAGGAGCAGTAAGCAAAATGTCCACCACTTGGATGGGCATTTTCCCGTGAAGGAGGTGAACAAGGAGGAAAGGTACAAGATGTTCATCGATGTGTAAAAGGGAGATGATGGAGTTCGACTTGGAGAGGTTGATCTTGGAGAAGAATAAAGTTGAAATGGAGAAACGAAAGATTGTTGCAAAATGGGAGCTTGAACAAACGGTGAAAATATAAGTTGCGGCTTGAAGAAATAGAAGTTGCGTCTTGGGAGACAGGCGGAGGAGTCGAGGATCATGTTGTAGGACATGAATCTCTTGTATGAAGAAGATAATATGTGGTTGCTCCGCATGAAGAAGAGGATCATTGAACACGATGACTGAAATCATTGATTCATTCGTCTACTAAATTTATCTATGTGTGAACTATTAAATTTTATTTTGGCATAGACTAAATTTATCGGTCTACACTATTTTTCGATCGTTGAAGTATGATGACTTTGCGTGGATTTGGGTATTGAGTTATGGGGAGTGTGGTTGTGGATACATGCATATGGGGTCCCATCTGGTGCTGTCCGCGGACGCGCTCGCGGGCGTATAGGAGCTCACATTTGGTACTTCTGATTGTAGATGCTCTAATAGAGTGGCTCATGAGATTGTGAAGTTTTCCTTTGATGGGTGCTTGGATGGTCATCTGGTGAGCAGTGTTCCACGCTGCATGGCTAATTTTTGTAATGGACCGTAGTAAGAACATTCATTCTGAATAGATATATGGGTGGGGAGGGGTGGTTCAAAATAATTTTTTATGGAGGTGACAATTTCGATATCAAGAAAATGACAACTTCATTACTTACGAGGTGATACATTTTAAAATGAATTTGTTGCTACCTAACAAAAAACAAAGTTGTCAGTGTATTCGTGTCAAAGCTGTCACAATGTTTGCATTAAAGTTACCGGGTGATAGCTTTATTATCTTAGTCTAGATCTGATGATTGTGGGTACTTTGGATGAGTACTCACGGTTGCTTTGTTACCCCTTTCCCCCCTTCTTTCTTCTTTCCGGTTCTTGCAACCAGATGGCGGACCCCAGGAGCTAGATGCCACTACCGATTACTACTACTACCCCGATGGAGCCTACTACTACGTGGAGACCGCCGACGACCATGATTAGTTAGGAGGTCCCAGGCAGGAGGCCTTGCCTCTTCGATCGTTGATGTTTGTGCTACCCTTCTTATGGCAAACTTGTTTAACTTATGTTTGTACTCAGATATTATTGCTTCCGCTGACTCATTTGTATTCGATCCCTCAAGGCCCGTGGCTTGTAATATGAAGATTGTATTATTTTATTTGTGTCTAGAGTTGTGTTGTGATATCTTCCTGTGAGTCCTTGATCTTGGTTTTACACATTTGCATGCATGATTAGTGCACGGTCAAATTGGGGGCATCACACTATTAGATCTAGCTCTTCTAGATATGAATTGCCTAAGATACCTGAAGGTTATGTTATGGAAGAGGAGGTAGCTAGAGGCTTTCTTGATTGCAATGATAGAGATGATCTTAAGAAATTATTATGCAAACTAAAAGAATAATCTTTGAATGCTAGAATGAAATGTGATCCTAAGTTTGCTACTTCACCTATATGTGTTATTGATAAGGATTAGGAATTCTCTGTCAATCCAGAGTTAATCACTTTGGTAGAATCTGATCCTTTCCATGGCTATGAAACTGAAACCATAGTGGCACATCTTACTAAGTTAAATAATATAGCCACCCTGTTTGCTCATGATGAGAAAATTCGCTACTATTATATCCTCAAATTATTTCCGTTTTCATTAAAGGGTGATGCTAAGATATGGTACAATACTCTTGCTCCTGGTTATGTGCATAGTCCTTAGGATATGATTTATTACTTCTCTAAAATATATTTTCCTGCTCATAAGAAACAAGCTACCTTAGAGGAATTATTTAACTTTGTGCAAAATAAAGAAGAGAGTCTCCCACAAGCTTGGGGGAAGCTTCTCCAATTGCTTAATGCTTTGCCTGATCATCCACTTAAGAAAATTAAAATACTTGATATCTTCTATAATGGACTAACCGATGCTTCCAGGGATTTCCTAGATAGTTGTGCTGGTTGTGTTTTCAGGGAACAAATTGCTGAGCAAGCTCAGGAATTGTTGAATAATATATTGAAAATTTATGATGATTGGACTCTTGCTGAACCATCACCTAAACCCACTCCGAAGAAGAGGGGTATCATATATCTTAGTCCTGAACATATGCAAGAGGAAAAGAAAAGTATGAAGGAAGAAGGTATAAGAGGAGAGGATGTTAAAAATTTACCACCTATTGAAGAAATACATGGATTTAATACACCACCTCCACGGTGATAGAGGTAAATTCTTTATTAAAGTTTGATGAAGGTGACATCCCTCACAATAAACATCCTAGTCAATGACTTTATGGATTTGACGACTATATTATAAAACAAGATCACTTCAATGCAAATGTTATGAAACAATTGAAATATAATTCTGGTATGATTGCCGGCTTGAGTGACTTGTTATTTAGAATTTGCAATGATGTTATAGTTGTCAAAAAATATGCTTCTATGATTCAGACTCAGTTAGAACAAGTTGCTCAATCCCAAAAAGAATTGCTAAATGAAATGAATAGTAATATAAATGATTTGCTGTTAGGGTAGCAACTAGTGGAGGCAAAATGACCCAGGAACCACTTTATCCAGAGGGACACCCTAAAAGAATTGAACAAGACTCTCAAAGAATTAACACTGATGTACCTAGTCCTTCTAAAAATAAAAAAGGAAAATGATAGGACTTTGCATACCTCAAGTGAACATGAGATAGAAAAACCTCATGAAAATAGTAATGATGTATGTATCTCATATGCCGAAACACAATATGGTAATGAACATTCATTTAGTGATAATGAAAAAGATAATGATGATGTTCATAAAGACACTTAATGAAATAATGATAAAGAACCAGATAATGATGTTGAGATAGAACCTGTTGTTGATCTTGATAACCCACAACCAAAAAATAAAAGATATGATAAAAGAGACTTTGCGGCTAGAAAACATGGTAATGAAAGAGAGCCATGGGTTCAGAAGCCCATGCCCTTTCCACCTGAACCAACTAATAAAAAAGATGATGAAGAATTTGAACGCTTTGCTGAAATGCTTAGGTGAGTCTTTTTGTGCACTAGCTTGACTGATATTTTAAAGATGGCCCCTTATGCAAAGTACATGAAAGACATCATCACTAATAAAAGAAAGATACCAGAAGCTGAAATCTCTATAATACTTGCTAATTATTCTTTTAAGGTTGGAGTGCCTAAAAAACTTGGAGATCTAGGAATACCAACTATACCTTGCTCCATCAAAATAAATTATGTCAAAACTACTTTGTGTGATCTTGGAGCTGGTGTTAGTGTTATGCCTTTCTCTTTACATAAAAGACTTGATTTGAATAAACTCACACCTACTGAAATATTTTTGCAAATGGCTGACAAATCAACTGCCATACATATCGGTATCTGTGTGGATGTGCCTGTTGTTGTTCGAATGTTACTATCTTAATTAACTTTGTTATACTTGAGATGCCCGAGGACGATAACATGTCGATTATCCTTGGTATACCCTTTTTTAATACCGCAGGGGATATTATTGATTGCAATAAAAGCAAGGTCACTTTTCATATTAATGGCAATGAGCATATGGTGCACTTTATGAAGAAAAAATTCCAAGTTAATGGTATTAATGCTATTGAAAAATATCCGAAACTTACTATTGGAAGTTTTCAAATCCCTCTACCTACTGCCGAGAAGAAATATGAAATACTGATTGTTTGGGATGTGCATATCCCCGTTGAGGTAACTTAGTGTTTTACGAAAGTTCTTCGGTTTGATGCTAATCGAAAGTGGTTGTTAATAAGACTTGATCAATCTTGTTAATGGATCATTTTCTAGAGGTATGGAGTTGATGAATCTAGTGAGCACAACTCTCTGTCCCTACCTTTTATTTTCTGTTATGCCTAGTTAAATAAAATAAAATGCCATGTTTATCCTATTTTCTGGATTTTCCGTGCAATAAAAAACATGACCCAAAAATAGAAGTGCTCAGAATGCCCTGAAAATTTAACATGATTTTTTCTGAATATTTGTGAATTTCTAAAACAAATAACAACAGAGGGGGTGCACCTGGTGACCACAAGACACCAGGGCGCGCCAGCAACCCCAGGCGCCCTGGTGGGTTGTGGTCCTCACGTCGGTCCCCTCACTTATCTCTTCAGCCCACTCCTTCTCCTACCTCCAGAAAAAATCACTATAGCTCTCTCTCTCTCTCTCTCTCTCTCTCTCTCGTGTTCTTACTCTCAAACCCTCAGATTTCAATCTCTTTACTTGAAGCTTCGTTTCCGAAACTGTTTTGGGGGATTCCTACTTGGTATGTGACTCCCCCATTGCTCCAATTAGTTTTTGCTTTAGTGGAATATATTTTTTGTTCTAAGTAGTTTCAATGTTTGATATGGCCTCTATGTATCCTTATGAGTAGTTGCTAACAATCTTATGAAGTTTTGTTGACAAAAATTTTGTGTTCCAATTTTTTTTCAGAATTTGTTTGCAAATAAAAATGCAATATTTTAGGAGTTCTTCAAGGAGGAGGTCTACTGAGGCATCATCTAGTAGTGGCTCTATACGTCGGTCTTATGTTGAACCAAGCGCAAGTGAAATACGGGATACAGCTATCAAGTCATGCTTCTGGCCGTGTAATGATTTCATGGTGAACGCAGTTATTAAGGAAGAATTTGAGCAGTATGTTCACAACATCGAGCTCGTCCCCTACATTGAAGATAAGTGCATCCAGCATCTCACCCTCACAGAAACCTTTACTAAGAAATTTAATTTTTTTCCTTGTGAGTCTAGAGTTTCGTTTAACCTGTATGATAATCCTTATACCATGCCTCTAGAGACATTTTCTAATATCCGCAAAATTCTATTTTGGAGTTTGCTAGACGAACCACCAAGATCTGAATATGAGACGTTCTTAACTAGTCTTTGTCACGGTGAAGATAGAGGAGTTACATAAGGTAGAGTAAAAAGAATTCATTTCCCATCTGTTCAATACCTTGCACTCTTTAATGACAAATGCATCACGGGCAAGCAATATTGTAGCACATTATGTGCCCCTGACTTGAGCATTATACACACTGCCCTAACCGGAATTAAAAGTTATAATCTGGGAGCGATTGTTGCACGTAAGTTGCAACATAACGCCAACAGTGGCTATTTTTATGGTGGGATTTATGCTTCTCGTTTAGCCAGAGAGGTCGGTGTTACACCTCTGCCTCATGACCTCATCTTACCTACTCAGTACTTAGACTTTTAGGCCATGAAGCTGAAGGAAATATGCCCTAGAGGCAATAATAAAGATGTTATTTGTATTTCCTTATATCATGATAAATGTCTTTTATTCATGCTAGAATTGTATTAACCGGAAACTTGATACATGTGTGAATACATAGACAAAACAGTATGTCCCTAGTATGCCTCTACTAGACTAGCTCATTGGTCAAAGATGGCTATGTTTCCTAGCCATAGACATGAGTTGTCATTTGATCAACGGGATCACATCATTAGGAGAATGATGTGATGGACTAGACCCATCCGTTAGCTTAGCACTATGATCGTTTAGTTTTACTGCTATTGCTTTCTTCATGACTTATACATGTTCCTATGACTATGAGATTATGCAACTCCCGAATACCGTAGGAACACCTTGTGTGCTATCAAACGTCACAACGTAACTGGGTGATCATAAATATGCTTTACAGGTGTCTCCGAAAGTATTTGTGGTGTTGGCATAGATAAAGACTAGGATTTGTCACTCCGAGTGTCAGAGAGGTATCTCTGGGCCCTCTCGGTAATGCACATCATAATAAGCCTTGCAAGCAAATGACTAATGAGTTAGTCACGAGATGATGTATTACGGAACGAGTAAAGAGACTTGCCGGTAACAAGATTGAACTAGGTATAGAGATACCGACGATCGAATCTCGGGCAAGTAACATACCGATGACAAAAGGAACAACGTATGTTGTTATGTGGTTTGACTGATAAAGATCTTCGTAGAATATGTAGGAGCCAATATGAGCATCCAGGTTCCGCTATTGGTTATTGACCGGAGATGAGTCTCGGTCATGTCTACATAGTTCTCGAACCCGTAGGGTCCGCACGCTTAACGTTTGATGATGATTGGTATTATGAGTTTATGAGTTTTGATGTACCGAAGGAGTTCGGAGTCCCGGATGAGACCGGGGACATGACGAGGAGTCTCGAAATGGTCGAGACGTAAAGATCGATATATTGGACGACTATATTCGGACATCGGAAAGGTTCCGAGTAATTCGGGTATTTTTCGGAGTATATGGGCCTTATTGGGCCATACGGGAATAGAGGAGAAATGCCAAAAGGAAGGAGGCGCGCCCCCCCTCTGGTCCGAATTGGACAAGGGGTGCAGCCCCCTTTTCCTTCTCCCTCTCCACCTCTTTCCTTCTCTCCTACTCCGGAAAGGAAAGGGGAATCCTACTAGGACTTGGGAGTCCTAGTAGGACTCCCCACACTTGGCGCGCCTCCTCTAGGGCCGGCCTCTCCCTTGCTCCTTTATATACGGGGGCAGGGGGAATCCTAGGAGACACAAGTTGAATTGTTTTAGCCGTGTGCGGTGCCCCCCTCCACAGAAACACACCTCGGTCATACCGTTGCAGTGCTTAGGCGAAGCCCTGCGCCGGTAGATACATCATATCCGTCACCACGCCGTCGTGCTGACGAAACTCTCCCGTGAAGCTCAACTGGATCAAGAGCACGTGGGACGTCATCAAGCTGAACGTGTGCTGAACGCGGAGGTGTCGTACGTTCGGTGCTTGATCGGTTGGATCGCGAAGAAGTTCGACTACATCAACCGCGTCACTTGACGCTTCTGCTCCCGGTCTACGAGGGTACGTAGACATACTCTCCCCTCTCGTTGCTATGCATCTAGTAGATAGATCTTGCTTGATCGTAGGAAAATTTTAAAATACTACGTTCCCAACAGAAGCGCCATAAGCTCCTTAAGGGTAAAATCACTGATTATACTTACAACCTGACGTTCAATAAAGAAACCATTGTGCATATTGCATTGCATGCGCCTGCTATTTTTGATTATGACAGGAGAGGAATATATTTTGTTCTTGAGAGCGAGGCCTGCGCATACAAGGCAGAGATTGAGGAAGCTCGGCAGGCTGAGGTGGTTGCACCAAGAGCCTCCGTGAGCTACCACTCTGATTACCATGCAGGCATCGGATGGTGATTGCCAAGCTAGGCCAAAAGCCTAAGCTTGGGGGAGTATGTTGATACGTCTCCGTCGTATCTATAATTTTTGATTGTTTCATGCCAATATTCTACAACTTTCCTTTACTTTTGGCATATTTTTTTATTATTTTTGGGACTAACATATTGATCTAGTGCCCAGTGCGAGTTCTTGTTTGTTGCATATTTTTTGTTTCACAGAAAATCCATATCAAATGGAGTGCAAACGCGATAAAAACTTATGGAGATTGTTTTTGGAATATATGTGATTTTTGGGAAAAAGAATCAACGCGAGACGATGCCCGAGGGGCCCACAAGCCCTAGGGGCGTGCCTGGCAGGCTTTTGGCCACCCCGTAAGGTGGTTGGTGCCCTTCTTCAGCCGCAAGAAAGCTAATATCTGGATAAAAATCGTGTTAAAATTTCAGCGCAATCAGAGTTGCAGATCTCCGGGAATTTAAGAAACGGTGAAAGACCAGAAACATGGGTCGCGAAACAGAGAGACATATCCAATCTTGGAGGGGCTCTCGCCCCTCCGCCCCCATGGAGGCCATGGACCAGAGGGGAAACCCTCCTCCCTTCTAGGGGGGAGGTCAAGGAACAAGAAGGAGGGGGGATCTCTCCCCCTCTCTCCCGGTGGCACCGGAACGCCGCCGAGGCCATCATAGTGTCACGACGATCTACACCAACACCTCCATCATATTCACCAACATCTTCATCACCTTCTCCCATCTATCTATAGCGGTCCACTCTCCTGCAACCCGATGTACCCTCTAGTTGAACATGGTGCTTTATGCTTTATTATCCAACGATGTGTTGCCATCCTATGATGCTTGAGTAGATTTTTGTTTTCCTATCGGTGATTGGTGAATTGCTATGATTGGTTTAAATTTCTTGTGGTTATGTTGCTGTACTTTGGTGCCCATCATATGAGCGCGCACATGGATCACACCATAGGGTTAAGTTGTATGTTGATAGGACTATGCATTAGAGCGCAAGGGTGATCAACAGCTTTAGCCTAGCATAGAAATTGATGCATACATGATTGAAGGGGGACCAATATATCTTAATGCTATGGTTGGGTTTTACCTTAATGAACGTTAGTAGTTGCGGATGCTTGCCAATAGTTCCAATCATAAGTGCATAGAATTCCAAGTAAGGGATGACATGCTAGAAGTGGCCTCTCCCACATAAAACTTGCTATCGGTCTAGTAACATATTCAATTGCTTAGGGACAATTTCGCAACTCCTACCACCAATTTTCCACACTCTCTATACTAAATTTATTGCTTCTTTATCTAAACAGCCCCTAGCTTTTATTTACATGCTCTTTATATTATTGCAAACCTATCCTACGACACCTACAAAGTACTTCTAGTTTCATACTTGTTCTACGTAAAGCGAACGTTAAGCGTGCGTACAGTTGTATCGGTGGTCGATTGAACTATTTGTTCTACCTTTAGATCCTCATTGGGTTCGACACTCTTACTTATCGAAAGAGGCTACAACTGATCCCCTACACTTGTGGGTTATGATACGTATTTCCACCAATATTACATTCATGTTCACACATTTCATTTTAGTTGTCGGTGTTCATACTTTTTCATTGTATTATCCATGCTAGATTTCTTTTTCTCGCTTTCTTTTTCTGTGTTTGAAAAACTTTGAGAAAACCCAAAAATATTTCTTGCTTCCTTTCGGTTTTTCTTTCTAGCTTAATTAGTTGTAGTATTAAAAGTAAACCCAAAAAGATTTCTCAATTTTTCTTTTGCTTGTTGGGAGTTCTCCCGTGTAAATAGTTTTTTTTGGTTTTTTTCGTTCTTTAATTTACCCTCTTCAAGAAAAACTAAAAACTCCAAAAATATTTCAGTGTGTTTCTCTGAATATCTTTTCTGGTTCTTGAGCCATACCAAGGAGATGACCACGATGAAAATGTTGAGTGGCTCTCATATGCATTATCGTTTGTCTAACAAAGAGCCTAGATTACCTTGTCTTCTCCTTTTTGAATAAATTATTTGCAGATTCCAGCTTAGCCCACGGCACTCTTGCACTTTTATTATTTTCATATCATTCGGTCGTGCAAGTGAAAGGCAATAATGACGATATTTGATGAACTGGTTGTGGCTGAGAGAAACGGGTATGAACTTGACTTGTTCTGTTTTTATAGATATGTTTAGTCTAGTATCCATGATTCAACATATTATGATCAAACATGTTTGCAATGGCAATTAGAGATTGTAGTTTCTCATGCCATGCTTAAGTATCTAGGAGTTGATAATGATTTATCTTGGATGACAACATTGCGTTAAAATGATTGTGATATCGTATGATGATATGGTATCCTCCTCTGAATGTTTCAAGTGGCTTGACTTGGCACATGTTCATGCATGTAGTTGAATCAAAACCAACATAGCCTCTATGATATTTATGTTCATGGTGTCCATATCCTACTCATGCTAGTATTCAATGTTTCTTATGCATAATGTATGTTCATGACCATTTTCGCTCTCTAGCTGGCCGCTTCTCAACCTATTTGCTAGCCTTCGCCTGTACTAAGAGGAAATACTGCTTGTGCACCAGAATCCCAAAACCCAAAGTTATTCCAGATGAGTCCCCCATATCTACCTATATGCGGTATTACTGTGCCGTTCTAAGCAAATTTGCATGTTCCACCTCTAAATTTCAAATGAACATTTGTTTTTGTGTGTCTGGATTGTTCATAGAGCGTCAAGGGGCAGTCGGTATCTTCCATGCTAAGCGGATTATTCTCATGATGAATTTTTATTCACTCGTCCTTGCACGAGATGGGCGGTAATAGGGATTCCCAGTCCTGAAATCAAAAATTGCAAATAATTAAACAAAACTTCCCCGGGATTGTTGTTGGTATGGACGGTACATGTGGATTCGGCTAGCCGTGGAGTGTGTTTGTTAGTGGAGGGGGGGTAAACCTTTACTTTTATCGCTTGGGAACCGCCGCTAATGTGTTTAGCATGGAAGATATTGATAACTTTTGATCATGATGAAAACAGGAAGGGTGCATTTCCCAAAATTTCATGTATCTCTGATTTAAGCTTTGGGCTTTATCACCTCCGCAAATCCCTGATTCCCTCTGCGAAGGGACTATCTATTTAATTTTATATTATGCCATTACCTTCTCAAACAAGCGCCAGATCTGAGAGCACTATTGTCGTCCTCATGCATTGTGTGTAGTTAATGTTGAATGCAACATGACTGGGTCTTTTCTATCATGAATTACATTCTTTAGTCGCTTCTAGAACTTGGGAGGTGCTTTGCATTTATGTTTTGCGGTCTCAGAAAGGGCTAGCGAGATACCATTATTGTCATATTATATCATGGTTGTTTTGACAAAAGTGTTGTCGTTTGAGATATGTTATTATTGCTCTCTAGTTGCTTATGCTATTGATATGAGTTAATATAATTTTTCAGAGTTATTGTTGACATGGTTAGTCATGATCTTTGCTGAAAACCTGGGTGCTACTTAAGCTTATTTATGTAGGAAAAGACTTCGTAAAAGTTGTTCTTTTTCACTTTTAGTTTGTCAACTGAATTGCTTGAGGACAAGAAAAGGTTTATGCTTGGGGGATTTGATACGTCTCTGTCTTATCTACTTTTCCTAAAGCTTTTACTCTTGTTTTGGCCTCTAATTTGCATTATTTGAATGAAACTAACCCTGATTGGTGCAGTTTTCAGCAGAACTACCATGGTGTTGTTTTTGTGCATTAATAGAAGCTCTCGGAATGGAACGAAACTTTTTGGGGAATTGTTTTACAATAAAAGAAAAATACCGGAGCCAAGAACCACCGGAGGGGCGCCCCTGGTTGTGCATAACCCACAAGGGTGCGCCAGCCCCTCCAAGCGTGCCCAGGTGGGTTGTGCCCACCTGGTGGCCCCGTAGACCCTAACTCCAACTCCTTAGGTTCCCATATATGGAGAGAGAAAACAGGGAGGAAGAATTACCGCGTTTCACGATATGGAGCCGACGCCACCTCCTATTCTTCGTCGGGAGGCCAGATCTAGAGTCCATTTGGGGCTCCGGAGAGGGGGATCTTCGATCTTCATCATCACCAACTCGCCTTCATCACCAATTCCATGATACGCCCCACCGGGAGTGAGTAATTCCTTCGTAGGCTCGCTGGTCGGTGAGGTGTTGGATGAGATTCGTCATGTAATCGAGTTAGTTTTGTTAGGGCTTGATCCCTATTATCCATTATTTCTAAGATTGATGTTCTTATGACTTTGCCATGCTTAATGCTTGACACTTTGGGACCGGGTGCCATGATTTCAGATCTGAATCATTTATGTTTTCATCATTATATATATGTTCTAGATCTGATCTTGCAAGTCATATTCACCTATTATGTGTTATGATCCGTAAACCCCCAGTGTGACAGGCGGTGATGGCCGTAGTTTGAGGAGTTCATGTATTCACTATGTGCTAATGCTTTGTTCCAGTTCTATTTTAAAAGGAGGCCTTAATATCCCTTGGTTTCCTTATGGACACCGCTGCCACGGTGATACGTCCAAAACGTATCTATAATTTCTGCTTGCTCCATGCCTCTTTTGTGTGATATTGCTATGATATTTATTCACTTCCATACACTTTTGATCATATTTGGACTAACCTATTAACTCAGTGCACCCCAGTGGCAGTTCCTGTTTTCTGCTGTTTTTCTATTTCAGGTTTCCCCCATATTAAAAGTGCCCTAAAAATTCTGGGAAAAATACAGGAAAAATCAGCGTATCGGGAGCTTCCAGAAAAACCTAGGCAGGGCCAGAGGGGAGCCTGGGGTGGCCCAAGCGGCCACCCGGCGCGGCCCCACCCCTGGCCGCGCCAGGGGGGCGCCTGGGGCCCCACCTCCACCTCTGGTGACCCCCTTTTGCATATATATTGCTCGCGTCCCGAAACCCTCGAGGACGGAACCCTTTTTCGCGATCTCGTCTCTGTTCCGCCGCCGCCGCGCTTCCAAGATCGGGAGCACCAGGAGAACTCTTCCCGGCACCCTGCCGGAGGGGAGAACCACCATTGGGAGCTTCTCCACCACCATGGACGCTTCCCGGATGAGTTGTGAGTAGTCCCCCTTGGACCATGGGTCCATGACCAATAGCTACGTGATGTTATCCTCCCCTCTTTGTTCTTCATGGATTAGACCTCGTGAGCTGCCCTACATGATCGAGGCACATATGTAATCTTTATGTTGTTGCTTTGCTGAGTTTGCTGGGATCCGATGGATTATGAGATTATGTTCAGATTGTGTGTGAGTAATATATTTGATTCACCTCTTTTATATTTATGTTCTTGAGTAATTCTTGCATGTTCTCCGTTGCTGTTTATTGCTTTGGCCAAGTAGTAGGTAGTAACTCCAAGAGGGAAAGTTATGCTTGATTGTGGGTTCATGCCCCTCGATGACTAGTTTGAGTGACAGAAACATGAGTCTAGGGGATGTGCTGTTGCCACAAGGGGGAAAACAACGGTGCTTGTACTTGCGGGTGCAAGGATTGTTTACTTTACGCAAAGTTCTTTTAATGCAGTTGTCTGTTGCTTTGAGTTTACACTTTGGGTGGGACTCGCAACTTAATACCAGCGAGATGTTCTGGATAGATATCTCAAGGTGGATGATTAGTAGTAGATGCAGATGGATTTCGGTCTACTTGCCTTGGCGTACCGCCCATGCTTTTGAGCCTCTACCTTTCTGTACATCATAGTCAACATTGGTTTGCGCACATAATCCTGTCAATTGCCCAGCTGTAATTTGTTTACCTCGCTTAGCTGTTTTATCATATTTTGGGAGAGAGACATCACTAGTGAACATCATGGGACCCCGGTCCATATTACCATCACTGATCACACCCGCTATTTACTTCCTGTTCTTATTTCCTAGTTGTAGTCATACCTATCACTATTATCTCTTGCGTTTGATCCTTTGTAAACGACAAGGCCGGAGGGATTGACAACCTCTCTGTACTCATTGGGAGCAAAGTTATTTGTATCTGTGTGCAGGTCCTGTCAAGCAAAAGTTTCTGGCGCTATTGACACCTTCTTGTCGACCCTCGGAGTCTCACGGGATTCGATCCTTGGTATCTTTGCCAAGGGAAATTTGCCGCTACGCTACATCTCAAACCTTCCACTTGGGGTAACCAACGAGGGGCGAGAAGCCATCAAGCAAGTTTCTGGCGCCGTCGCCGGGGACTCCACTCTTCAAGATAGGGGAGTTGCACGCTATCTTTTATCTTTGCTTTTTAGTCTTGTTAGTTTACCTTTCAGTTTTTGCTTTAGTGTCCCTTACCAAAAATCACAAAAATAGTTATCTTGCTTGCTGCTGCTATGGGTTCCACCGAGAACACCAAGTTGTGTGACTTCACTAGTCATAACAACAATGACTTTATCTGCACGCCTATTGCTACACCTGCCACTTCAGCACCTTCTTATGAAATTAAACCTGCTTTACTGAACCTAGTTATGAAAGATCAATTCTCCGGTGCTGGAGATGCTGCTGCTTTGCACTTAAATAATTTTGTTGAGCTCCGTGATATGCAAAAGTACCGAGAAATAGATGGTGATATTGTTAAGCTTAAGCTTTTCCCTTTCTCCTTGAGAGGAGGAGCTAAAATTTGGTTTCAATCCTTGCCTAGAAATATCATAGATTCTTGGGACAAGTGCAAGGATGCCTTTATTGGAAAGTACTATCCCCCTGCTAAAATTATCCAACTAAGGAGTAACATAATGAATTTTAAACAATTGGATAATGAACACGTTGCCCAAGCTTGGGAACGCATGAAATCTCTTGTCAAGAACTGCCCTACTCATGGTTTGACTACTTGGATGGTTATCCAAACTTTTTATGCAGGCTTGAACTTTACCTCGCGGAACTTGTTAGATTCGGCCGCGGGAGGAACCTTTATGTCAACTACACTTGGTGCTGCCACGAAACTTCTCGATGAGATGATGACCAATTATTCCCAATGGCACACCGAACGCGCTCCAACAGGTAGGAAGGTAAACTATGTCGAGGAGATTTCCTCCCTAAATGAAAAGGTTGACTTGATCATGTCTCTACTTTCCAAGCAATCTTCTATTGATCCTCATGATGTTCCTTTAAATTCTTTGATTGCTCAAGATCAAGTAGATGTGAACTTTATATCTAGAAACAATTTCAATAACAATGCTTATAGGAGTAATTTTGGTAGCAACCCTATACCGTTCCCCTCTAATTCCTATGGGAACAACAATGCTTATCCTAGCACCAAGAACTCCACTTCTGAACTAGAGATTATGTTTAAAGACTTTATCACTACCCAAAAAGCCTTCAATAAGAGTGTAGAAGAAAAACTAGCCAAACTAGATAATCTCTCTTCGAAGGTAGACAATTTAGCCCATGAGGTAGAATTGCTTAAAATTAGAACTTCTCCTCTTGAGGAGAGGAAGACCACTCCTATGAATGCTATTCAAGTGCAAATTAATGAAAATATTAGGATGATGGCTAAACTTAAAGAGAGATGGGCTAGAGAAAAGGAGGAAGAAGATAGAATTAAGAGCCTACCTACCCACCACACTGTTGCTACTATCCAAGTTGTTGAGGATATCCAAACTCTTAGCACCCAATGCACTCCTAGCCCCATTGGACCTATTAATGGTGATGCTATGACCTCAACCGTAGAAACTCCTATGACCATAGAAGCTACCAAACAAGTGAGCCTAAAGGACACCACTACCACTTTACTTGATAGTAGTGACCTTGATTTTGATAATTGCACCCTTTCTGAAGTTATTAGTTTTCTTCACAATATGTCTAGAGATCCCCACACTAGCACGCTTAATCTTGCCTTCACGGAGCATATCACTAATGCTCTCATCAAAGCTAGGGAGGAAAAGCTTAGGGTAGAAGCCTCCATACCTAGAAAGCTAGAAGATGGTTGGGATCCTATGATTAAAATTAAGTTGAATAACTTCTCTTGCTATGCTTTATGTGATGTTGGAGCTAGTACCTCCGTTATGCCCAAAAGAATGTATGATATGCTTAAATTGAAATCTTTTGATCCTTGTTCTTTTGGTGTTCGTCTTGTTGATTCTTCCATAAAGAAACCTTTGGGGAGGATCGACGATGTTCTTATCATTGTCAATGACAATTATGTTCCCGTTGATTTTACTATTATGGATATTGAATGTGAACCTTCATGTCCAATTATTTTGGGACGTCCTTTTCTTCGCACCGTTGGTGCTATCATTGACATGAAAGAGGGGAATATAAAATTCCAATTCCCTCTCAAGAAAGGAATGGAACACTTCCCTAGAAAGAAGATTAAGTTGCCTTTTGAGTCCGTTACACGGGCTAGCTATTCTCTTACTCTTGATAAAACTTGATCCTCTCTTTTTGCATCATGCCTAGCTTAAAGGCATAAAAGAAAGCGCTTTTGGGAGGCAGCCCACAACGAATAAAATTTTATTTTGCTTTTGTTGTGTCTTGATGTTTGTTACTACAGTAGCATCATCATTGTATCTTTTCTTTTCAGCTTTGTGCCAAGTTTAGCCTCCGATTGCAAGAAAGTTCAAAAGTTGTGACGTGCAGTCCAGAAAATAGATTCTGTCCTTGGACAGAAAGATTCGTATAAAATCACCAGATCATCTTTTTGATCTGAATTTTTTTACAGCGTGCTCTATACAATTGGCTTTCGGGCGTCTGTTCTGAGTTTTTAATTTGAGTTGCAGAAGTGCTCCGAAAAAATTATTTACTACCTGCTGGTCTGTTTTTCACAGATTCTTTCCTGTTTTGCCTTTTCTTCGTTTTGCAAACCTTGAGCTTGCTTTTTCTTTGCAAAAACCTTTTGGCAATCTTGAGAAACAGTAGCTCTTCAAGATTATATTTATTTTCAGCAAGGAAAAAATATTTTATTATGGGTACTAACCTCGCTAATCAGATTATGATGAGTTATGTATGAAGGGAGTTTTCAAGTGTGCGAGGGAAGATGATAAAAAGATTCAGGAGGGTCAAACGCTCAAGCTTGGGGATGCCCCCGTGCACCCCCAAGAAATATTCAAGAAGACTCAAGCGTCTAAGCTTGGGGATGCCCCCGTGCATCCCCTTCTCCATCAACAATTATCAGTTCATCTTTCGTTCCACTATATTTTAATCACTTCATGCGTCATGTGCTATGCTTGGAGCGTCTTGCTCTTAGTTTCCTTTTTAGTTTTCTTTAGCTTTGCTTGCTGTTCATAACGAGTTAGAACCCAGCTTTCTTTGTGTGGGAGAGAAACACGCTCCACTTCAACCTAGAACACAACATAGGATTTTCATGCTTATCTTTGCTGTGTGTGTTCTTTGTCTTTCCATAGCTACTGTCATGTTTAGCTCTTAGTTTTCATGCTTTTCTTTTTAAAGAGCTTTTGTTTAGTTGGTTGTTGAACTCTCTTGAGTTTTCATGTTTATCTTGTTAAGAGAGTTTGTCTGTTGCACTGAGTTGTGTGTCTTAACTTAAAGTAGGTAATTGAGGTTGCTATTTAATTTTAGTAGTAACTTGCAATAGTTTTGAGGTATTTCCATGAGTAATGTCTGAACTTTTGGTGTCAAGATCTTTAGCCTATTACTGATAGATGTCGTATTTTGGGCAATCCGTGTTTATTTTCGAAAACCTACAAAATAGTTGAGAACTTTAGCTACTAAATGGATCACTAATCTTTGGAGGGATCGAATATTAGAGTACACTCACGTACCATGGGTCGAGGATGCACAAGGGTAACCAAACCCCCATACACACCTCCTCGGGGTACTTGTCTCTTTGTGAACCTCCTAATTAGATTGAGAGTTACCGATAATAAGTGCATGAGTTCTTCGGACTAATGTGAGTATTCGAAGGTTGACACTTCCACCTAACCATATTTTTCTAGCCTCTTCGGTACCGTGCATTGCCCTTTCTCACCTCGAGAGTTGGCGCATACTTCGCCGGTGCATCCAAATCCTTGGCACGATACACTCTGTCATCATAAGCCTCATTATATCCTTCCTCAAAACAGCCACCATACCTACCTATTAAGGCATTTCCATAGCCTTTCCGAGATACATTGCCATGCAACATCCATCTTCTCATGACTTGATCTTCATGTCATACATGCTTTTTGCTTGATCAATGAGCCGCATGCTAGTTGGGCCTTGCCCTAATCATTGCTACATGACGCGCTAGTATCATTGCATATCCTGCTACACTGGCAGAGGCATACATTTGCATACATCATGATAGTTTCATTTTCTTTATGTTGAGTACTTTTGTAAAGTGTGAAAGATCTTCTATACTTCTTGTAATACATAGAGTGTTGCCCCTAAAGTGAGGGAAAGATCCCAAAGAGGACAAATCAAAAGATCCCAAAGAGGACAAAATCAAAAGATCCCAAAGAGGACAAATGAGAGATAAATAGAAAGAGCCATTGAGGCCACAAAAAATAAAAAAAATAGAAAAAAGAGAAAAAGAAATAAAAAGAGAGAAGGGGGCACACTACTATTTTATTTTGAGAGATCCACACTCGTACTCCATCTTATACCTTGTACTCCATAGAGATTATCATTCATGCATATAGCTATGTGGGGACCTTTACACTATAGAACTTGGCTTGTATATTCAAGTGATGAGCCTCCTCAAAAGAGCTCTAGGTCTTCTTGAGCAAGCAAGTTGGATGCACCCCCACTAGTTCCATTGGAGAGCTTACCTTAGCTCATATGTGCATTCGTTGCATGGCAATCCCTACTCCTCACATCATATCTATCATTTGGCTTTCTCTCGCCGATGATTGTCCTCATTGATGTGAGCCTTTCACACCTTTTTGTCTTCCCCCTTTATCATTTTTCTCTCTTTGCCATCCTAAGTGTCGACTTTCTTGCTTACGCTCATCCATTGCATGAGTGCTCAAAATATCGAAAAGGAGTGGATCATTTTGACTTGTACCTGGCTGACGGTCTGGGGATGAGTCAAGATAAGATTCCAAAGAAGACCAAGTGTGAAACTTTAGTAGATTAAGTTCTCAACAATATAAAAACTATGTTTTACTCTCTCATATATCCCTATCCCCTTTCTTGCACGCAAACACCATTTGGAGACATTCGAGTCACGGACAGCGAGAGCTTTTGCACCTTTATGTTCTTATGTTACTTGTTACAATGCTAATATAGACTCTTGTTTGTTATGACTTGAATTGAATTACATGCCTTGATTGCTTTACTTAAAAATTCTTATATGGTTGATAGCATGTCACCACAGAAATTATGCTTGTTATCATTTACCTACTCGAGGACGAGCAGGAATTAAGCTTGGGGATGTTGATACGTCCAAAACGTATCTATAATTTCTGCTTGCTCCATGCCTCTTTTGTGTGATATTGCTATGATATTTATGCACTTCCATACACTTTTGATCATATTTGTACTAACCTATTAACTCAGTGCACCCCAGTGCCAGTTCCTGTTTTCTGCTGTTTTTCTATTTCAGGTTTCCCCCATATTAAAAGTGCCCTAAAATTTCCGGGAAAAATAAAGGAAAAATCAGCGTATCGGGAGCTTCCAGAAAAACCTAGGCAGGGCCAGAGGGGAGCCTGGGGTGGCCCAGGCGGCCACCCGGCGCGGCCCCACGCCTGGCCGCGCCAGGGGGGCGCCTGGGTGTGATGCCCGAAGACCGACGTCCCAGAAGATTCCAGAAGATTCCAGAGATTCCAGATGTTCCGGGTTCTTCCATGTGTTTCTTTTGTGCTGTGTTATTTATTTTTGCATTGCATCATGTCATCATGCCATCATGTCATTCATCTTTGCATCTCAACCTAAATAAATTGTGTGGACCTTCGGTCCATTTATATCGAGGGAAGGTGACTTCTCTTTATAACATATGAAAGCCTCCCAATAGTAGTAGGGAGCTATATAATAAATATTCCATTGTTTGGAATTAACCGCAACACACTTGCATTTATTCCCCATGCCTCTTAATTCAAGTTTCACCGTCAAAAACCTTCCCTATATTTCTTTTCTCGTTTATCAATGTTCTTCCAAAAACCCTCCAACAATTTTATTTAATTCCTTACATTTTTGTGAGTCCAGGGAATTTTACCCTATGCCCTAATCCTATTCCTATCACCTCCTTCCTTTTCTTTCTTCTTTGCTGTTTTCTGTTTTTTTTGGAAAACAGCAGCAGTTAAAATAAGAAGTCCAGCCACAGCTGGCCCAACAGCCACCTCCCAGCCGGCCCAGTCCGGCCCATCTGGCCTCCAAGGCCCATCCCTTCTCTCAAACCCTAGCCCGATCAGACCGACCGCTCCCCAGCTCCGTAACCCTAAGCGCATCGATCCCGATCCCCTCGCTCCTCTTCTCCCTACACCGCCGCCACCCCGTTTCCCTCGATCTCCCTCTCCCCTAGTCAGTTCTTCCCTTCGCCCGATCCCCTCGCGACCCCCGCACCATCTCCTCGTTCCCCTACTCCATCTCCATCCTCTCGAAGCCCCCCTCCTCCGTGCTCCAGCCGCCTCGCCTGGCCCGAGCCGGCCGGCCAGGAGCCCCAGGCCGACGCCTCCTCCCTTCCCATGCCAGTCCCGCGCGCCAGGCGCCCCGCGAGCCAGGTCGCAGCGCCCCGCTCCCTCCGGCCTCCTGCCGCCCGAGGCCTGCAGCTACCTCAGCCATGGCCGCCGCCCTGCGCGCCTCCGCCGCTGAAGCTCCTCACTCCCTTCGGCCGGACCGCCCCGCCTGGGCCTTCTCACCCCCTTGCCCCATCTCTCGTCACGGGCGCCCCGTCCTCAAGCCGTCGTCAGCGCCTCGCCTCGCCCCTCCAAGACGACCAGAGCAGGCGGCCGCCCTTGTCTCCTTCGGCCAGGATCCGTCCTCCAGCACGCACCAGGCTCTGCCTCGTCTCCTCACCAGCGCCCCTGCCATGGCTGCGCTGCCCCGCTGCCGAACGCCTCCAAGACCGCCGCCTGCTTCGGCCTCGTGTTTTGTTTTTTTTGTCCAGCAAGTACCTCTACGCATAGTTTCGCCGAGTACGACTACACATGAGACCCGTCAAGTTCGTCGACGTTGTCGAGACCGAGACCATCAAGTACCCCCGGACGCCAAGTACCTCGTCGACAAGTACCACTACCGTCGCCAAGTTCTGAGACCGACAAGTTCCACGACGACCCCGAGTACCACTACGCTCGGCGATGCGACAAGTACCCCTACCGATGACCGTGAACAACTACTTCCCACTACGTGCGAGTACAACTACCGTCGCCGAGGAACCGAGTACCCCTACCGTCGCCACATCTACGTCCCTCGACGATCTCGAACCGCCCCGAAACGAACGTTCCGGAGGTATAACCCCGAGACGATGCCCGTGGATGAATGCTTGTGTCTTGTATGAGATGTTTCCCTTGTGTGCACCGTGCCGTTTCATCTTTTGTCGTGCTCCTCGATTGCCTCGTCGCCGACCCGTGGGAACCCGGTGACGGGATCACCCCACCTTTCATCTTGTTCCGCTCGCTCACTCCACCTTTGCTTTTGCACCGGTCTCTCAACGAGTTACTGGAACCGAGATGTTGCGTTGCATCATTTTCGGATCGTTGCCGTGGCACCCTTTTCCTCCACCACGGTGACAAATACTCCTTATCATCTTCGTGTTCACTTTTAATAAAATTGCATAAAACTTGATCATGCCATCCGCATCATGTTAACAACATTTAAAATGTGTGAATTGTTGTTTGCTTAATAATTGCTAAACATGCTCATGGGGATTTTCCGGAATTGTTGTTGTTCTTCCGGCCTCATTTAAAATGTCTTAATAGTGTAGTTTTATTATGCTTCACCTCTTGCCATGTTAAAAACATTTAATCTTGTCTTGTAAATAAACGAGAGTCAACTAAATATATAAAATGTGGTGTTTCGTCAATATGCAACTCGTTGCATATTGAGCTCCACTTAACTTGTAGTACTTGTTTGTGCACTTTGCCATGCCATGCATAATTAAACCGGACATGCATCATACTTGGATGTGCACCGTATGCCATGTTTATGATTGTGTGTTTACCGTGTTGTTTGCTTCTTTCCGGTATGCTTCTCTTGTTAGCTTCGGTTCCGTTCCGGAGTTGTGAGGATTCGCTCGACTATGTTGCTCTGTCTACTTCATGGACCCGTTCTTCTTCCTTGCGAAATCCCAGGCAAGATGATCATACCCTTGGATACCTTTACTACCATTGCCATGCTTAGTTGTCTCGATGCTATCGATACATGTCGCGCTACCCATCTTTTATGTCAGCCTCTCCTTGTTGCCATGAAACCTCTAACCTTGAAACCTTCCTAGCAAAACCATTGTTTGGCTATGTTACTCGCTTGCTCAGCCCCTCTTATAGCGTTGTTAGTTGCAGGAGAAGATGAAGTTCGTTCCAGGAGGGAAATTGTTGTTGGAATATCACAATATCTATAATTATTATTAACACACCTATATACCGGGCATGGGTGGAAGGCTTGGCCTTTTGCTCGGTGTTTTGTTCCACTCATGCCACCTTAGGCGCCGATAAACCGGCATTATGTTCCTTGATTTTGCGTTCCTTACACGATGGGTGGATGGGGACCCCTTGACAGTTCGACTTTGAATAAAACTCCTCCAGCAAGGCCCAACATTGGTTTTAATTTGCTCATAATAACAACTTAATTAATTAATTAAATTTGCATAGGGGGTCGCACCCTCGGGTTCTTAATTCTACATAACAGGGGGGGCCAGTGCTGATGGTGTTGGTCCCAAACGGGCAACCTGCGGGGCCACCTTGGGGAAACTCGAGGTTTGGTTTTAATCGTAGCTTGTCCCATCCGGACGTGGCCTGAGACGAGATACGCGCGGCTACTATCAGGGTGTCGGCACGCCGGGAGGTCTTGCTGGACTTGTTTTACTATTGTCGAAATGTCTTGTGCACCGGAATGCCGAGCCTGATCGGATTTCCCAAAGATAAGGGGTGATGATATTATATTTATCACTTCAGCTAATCATGAGAGCTTGTGATGTGCTAAGTTGGGACACCCCTGCAGGGTTATGATCTTTCGAAAGCCGTGCCCGCGGTTATGTGGCAGATTGGAATTTGTTAATGTCCGGTTGTAGAAAACTTGACAGAGGATCCGAAGTAAAACACACAACTGTGTGAGTAACCGTGACTGTCTCTTTTCATTTTGAGAAGAGAACACGGTGGGGTTATGTTTGACTCGTATGTAGTTTAGGATCTTTAGCGATCACTACTAGTTGCGACCGTTTGCGTAGATTCTCATCTCATTCTTGTACTCGTAAGCTAGCCACCATATTTTGCTTAGCCGCTGCTGCAACCTCACCACTTTACCTCTTCCTACCCATAAAGCTTTGCTAGTCTTGATACCCATGGTTATGGGATTGCTGAGTCCTCGTGGCTCACAGATACTACAACACCAGATGCAGGTTCAGTCGAGAATGATGCAGGAGCTGGATCAAGTACTTCACTGGGAGCTCGATGAAGAGAGTGGCCGTATGCTTGTGACGTTTTTCGACGATCAGTAGTGGTTTCTTCTAGGATTCAATCTAGACCTATGGTTTTATGTTTGTTTTGGTATCTTTTTTTGGATCTTCGCCCGTAGTCGGGTTGTGATGTTTTGAATGATGTTTTGCTTATGTAATGTATTGTGTGAAGTGGCGAGTGTAAGCCAACTATCTCCTTTTGCAATTTAATCCCTCTTTTACATGAGTCGTGCAAAGATACCAAACTTGAGATCATTCCAGAATGGGCTTGTACCTTTAAGTCGTGCCTCGACACGTAGGAGGTATAGTCCCATCCTGGGCATTACAAGTTGGTATCAGAGCCTTCTCCGACCTAGAAGCCCCCACTGATTGATCGAATCGTTGACGGTTGAGTCTAGGCACACACTTGAAAATGTTTTGAGTCCTATATTTATATCGGAGAGTAGGATTTCTTTTGCTTCTCATCCCTTTTCACTCTGGTGAGGACTCCTGACGATCACTCTTATCTCTTCTACTCTCAAAATTTGCACAATTTATTTTAGGATCACGCGAGTATTGTTTGGATTGTTCCGATGTCTTTGTGACGAGAATATTGTTCTCGATGCCTCCTGTCATTAGGGGTTGTGGCAGTGTCCCGGGGAGTTGAACTCCGAGGTGTTGTCGTCACAAATATATCGCATCAGTTCTAGAATACTTAAGACGGCCGACATCGAAAACTCTCCTATGCGGTTAGTGGCAAGATAACCCCGACATCACCCAGTACTGGGGAGGTAGTTCGGGAGTATTGCCATAGCTTGTATAGTGGATGCGTTTCGAAGGTCCGAGGTAAACGGTTTCCGAAAATAACTGGTTATGTGTTGAAGGATGGATACAGCTGGATGTAGGTTTAGAGTTGAGTGCGCGATGCTTCCCCTGTATCCCCAACACCTGATTGCATAACTGGAAACTTTCGGAAATTAATAGGTGGGTTCATCTAGTAGTTCTAGGCATTCTTCCAACAGATGCATGATATGAAGTTCGGGGTTCTACATTGAGTGAAGTGGTTTTATGGGCTTGTTCTGATCGGGAGTTGCATCTTAAAGGGTCCTTGGCTATGCTGATCCAGGGATTGCAAAACCCTTTTGTAACACGTTCCATGAGCTTTCAGCACGAATATGTCGGACGAAGCTTCTATCTTGTATTTGTTCTATCTGCCCCTTGTTGCTTTTATTTATCTTTTGTTCTCCCAAGTGGCTTCTCGACAAGTTGATTTACCTACGGAATTCATTCGTTCAATTCTCTGTTCGGATGTTATTGTGAAGATTCTGTTGCAACATATCTATCCGTTGTTTTGTTTTGATTCTGGTATTCAAGTTGCTTCGATGTCAAGTGTTGATTCCATACCTTTCATAATCGGTGTTCTCATATTTCTATGGGAGTGCTAATTCTTCTTGACCATCGAGATTTTCATGTTAATCCTTTTCAACCGGTGTGCCTTCTCTTCAAGTTATTCCATACAGACGCCGTTGAGAAATCTGACGGTGTATTGTTTCATTCATCCCAAGTTGTCCTTCTTTTCCCCACCCTCCCACCCTTTTTCTTATGGAGCAAGAAATTCTCAAATGAAGTATCCATTTTATTCATGTGATACTTCTTCATTCTTTTCATTCAATGTTCTTATCCGGTGATTTATCGTGAAGATGCTCAAGAGCTCTAAGTTCATCTTTCTTTTGTTCTCAAATTCTGCCGGTGGATGTAATTCAAGATTTCGGTGTCGATCTTATCCTTTTTCCTCTTTTCACAATGCTTTCTTATTCTGGTGCACCAATTAATCATTCTCCTCTTGCTATTCATATCCGGTGTGTTCAAGGTATCTCAGAAGATTTGTGTTTCAATTCTTCTTCCGTTCAAGCTATTTTGAGATTATCATCTTATTCAAGCCATTTAATTCATCCGGTGCAATATCTTTTAAGCAATCTTTTTCAACGGTGATTTCTTTAGTGGGCCCTAACCCACAGGTCTTTTTCCAGGATCTTACGTGACTCTTCTAATTATTTTCCGGAGTAATTCTGAAATTCTTTTCAAATTGTGACGTAAGTATGGATTTCATCAGTCATATGACTTCTCCAAGATCGCTTTCAAATTCTTTTCATCGTTGCTTCAACCTATTTAATTCTTCATTCCGTAGTGCTCAACAATTCTTCATGGCATTTCTCGTCTTCACTCTCAACATTTGGAGACCGAAGAAGAGTTTCTCTTAAATTTTGACCCGTTCTCTTGATGAGTTGTGGTTCTAGCTTCATGCCATCCTCATTATTGTTCCGATTGTGAGGAATTCTTTTATATCATCCGAAGCATTTCATGAATTCTTTTCTTTGTGATCCTCCGAAGGCCATCATTTCAGAAGATTCTTCGTTCTCAGTTTTCAACTTCGTCCTCCAAATATTCGTCATTGATGCCTCTTCGTTCGTCTCCATATTCTTACGGTGGTTCTTTCAAGTTTACTATTCTGTTGTTATCGTATTAATTCATTTGTTCTTTTCACAATCCTACTGGTGGTTCGTCGAAGATTTACCCAAGTTTGTGCGAGATCTCTCTTTAATTCTTTGCAAGAAGAATAAGTAGTATGCCAAATCCTCTGGTTGTCATCAACTTAAATTGGTGATGGATATGCATAACATAAATCTTATTCTAGTTTCTTCCAAGTGATTAATCTCTTTTTTCCAGAGTTTGTTCATCATATCATATTCTCGATCCTAAGTTGTTCATCTTGTTTTCCGGAGCTCCAAGTTATTTCAATTATATCATTCCAAAGCTCCATCTAATTCACCGCAGGCCTTGAATCTTATTCTTTTGATCTTTCACTTCTCATGCTTTCATTACCGGAGTTTTCATGGTGGTTCTCATGTTTTAATTCACCCTCGAAGTCTTCATCAAGATTCTTGTTGGAGCTCAAGCATTCTTCATCATGCATTCCAATGGCAATCCTTTCTACCTTATCTTTTCAGATGGTGTTATGTCATTCTTGACAATTCCTTCATGTTTCATGATTCACGAGTTATCAAGAATGAGATATTTAAACCATCATTTCTTTTTCTTTAGGAGATCTTTTCAACCTTCAATTTATTCGTTGGAGTTATCTTGGGTTATAATTAACCTAAGAGCTTTCCCTAAGGATTGTTGCTCTTATGGTGCTTATAAATGACCCAAATTCTTCATTGATCCTTCTGGTGAAATAAGTTTATCGTCTCCTTGTTGATCTCAATCAAATCAATTGTTTAAGTTAGTGGCCGGTTGTCACCTCATAATTTTGAGATGTTTTCCATGAGCCCACATCAAGCTTATTCGTTTCGTTGTTGATTTTTCCATCAACCCCATTCAACCCTTCTTTGTAAGGAGGATTTCCTAATTCATTTCTGGGAGAAGCTGTCTTTTTCTCTCCGTTCAATTCTTTCATTGACCTATATGCTATTCTTTCATTCCGTAGGCATTGTGATGTTGCTCTCTCCAAACCATCATCTCGTTTTTATCAAGATCATATTCTTCCCTTGCTTGTCTATTTAACAGGAGTGTTGTGTCCTCCATTCTAATTCTCTCATCTGATCAAGTTTTTGCCTATCTTTTAACCGGAGTGCTGTCTGAAGCCTTCCTTACCCCTTGTGCCATTCTTTCATTGTTCCGGAGGCAATGTGTTGTTGATTTCATCAAGTATCATCCCAACTTGGCAAGCTCATGTTAATTCCTTCCATTTTCAGACGGAGTGCTGTCCAAATTCTGTCATTCTTTCCTTGGCTATACCGTTGCAGTTTCATATTCTTTTGGTTCGTAAGCTCTTGTTTCATGTCTTTCAACCTACAAGGTTCTCATAATGCTCCCTGTTCCTCTTTTCCAACGGAGTGTTTCATCTTCGTTCATCTCCATTCTATTCTTTCTTTCAAGGTTGTTTAACCTCTCAAGGTTCTTTGGTTTCACTCGTCTGTCAAAGAAGCAACTTTGTTTTACCTCTTCTTCTTCCATTTTTATCCGGTGCTATCTCTAGGATCTCGGGTCGAGATCCTCTGGTAGCGTGGGAGAGTTGTGACGCCCGAAGACCGACGTCCCAGAAGATTCCAGAAGATTCCAGAAGATTCCAGAAGATTCCAGAGATTCCAGATGTTCCGGGTTCTTCCATGTGTTTCTTTTGTGCTGTGTTATTTATTTTTGCATTGCATCATGTCATCATGCCATCATGTCATTCATCTTTGCATCTCAACCTAAATAAATTGTGTGGACCTTCGGTCCATTTAAATCGAGCGAAGGTGACTTCTCTTTATAACATATGAAAGCCTCCCAATAGTAGTAGGGAGCTATATAATAAATATTCCATTGTTTGGAATTAACCGCAACACACTTGCATTTATTCCCCATGCCTCTTAATTCAAGTTTCACCGTCAAAAACCTTCCCTATATTTCTTTTCTCGTTTATCGAGGTTCTTCCAAAAACCCTCCAACAATTTTATTTAATTCCTTACATTTTTGTGAGTCCAGGGAATTTTACCCTATGCCCTAATCCTATTCCTATCACCTCCTTCCCTTTCTTTCTTCTTTGCTGTTTTCTGTTTTTTTTGGAAAACAGCAGCAGTTAAAATAAGAAGTCCAGCCACAGCTGGCCCAACAGCCACCTCCCAGCCGGCCCAGTCCGGCCCATCTGGCCTCCAAGGCCCATCCCTTCTCTCAAACCCTAGCCCGATCAGACCGACCGCTCCCCAGCTCCGTAACCCTAAGCGCATCGATCCCGATCCCCTCGCTCCTCTTCTCCCTACACCGCCGCCACCCCGTTTCCCTCGATCTCCCTCTCCCCTAGTCAGTTCTTCCCTTCGCCCGATCCCCTCGCGACCCCCGCACCATCTCCTCGTTCCCCGACTCCATCTCCATCCTCTCGAAGCCCCCCTCCTCCGTGCTCCAGCTG
This sequence comes from Secale cereale, assembly GCA_902687465.1. Lineage (NCBI taxonomy): Eukaryota > Viridiplantae > Streptophyta > Magnoliopsida > Poales > Poaceae > Secale > Secale cereale. Next base: position 116,569,470 of record LR738709.1, on the reverse strand, counting down.
CCTCGCTTGGCCCGAGCCGGCCGGCCAGGAGCCCCAGGCTGACGCCTCCTCCCTTCCCGCGCCAGTCCCGCGCGCCAGGCGCCCCGCGAGCCAGGTCGCAGCGCCCCGCTCCCTCCGGCCTCCTGCCGCCCGAGGCCTGCAGCTACCTCAGCCATGGCCGCCGCCCTGCGCGCCTCCGCCGCTGAAGCTCCTCACTCCCTTCGGCCGGACCGCCACGCCTGGGCCGCCCAAGACCGCCGCCTGCTTCGGCCTCCTGTTTTGTTTTTTTGTCCAGCAAGTACCTCTACGCACAGTTTCGCCGAGTACGACTACACATGAGACCCGTCAAGTTCGTCGACGTTGTCGAGACCGAGACTGTCAAGTACCCCCGGACGCCAAGTACCTCGTCGACAAGTACCACTACCGTCGCCAAGTTCCGAGACTGACAAGTTCCACGACGACCCCAAGTACTACTACGCTCGGCGATGCGACAAGTACCCCTACCGATGACCGTGAACAACTACTTCCCACTACGTGCGAGTACAACTACCGTCGCCGAGGAACCGAGTACCCCTACCGTCGCCATGTACCACTACTTCCTCGACGAACGTGAACGTCTACGTCCCTCGACGATCTCGAACCGCCCCGAAACGAACGTTCCGAAGGTATAACCCCGAGACGATGCCCGTGGATGAATGCTTGTGTCTTGTATGAGATGTTTCCCTTTTGTCGTGCTCCTCGATTGCCTCGTCGCCGACCCGTGGGAACCCGGTGACGGGATCACCCCACCTTTCATCTTGTTCCGCTCGCTCACTCCACCTTTGCTTTTGCACCGGTCTCTCAACGAGTTACTGGAACCGAGATGTTGCGTTGCATCATTTTCGGATCGTTGCCGTGGCACCCTTTTCCTCCACCACGGTGACAAATACTCCTTATCATCTTCGTGTTCACTTTTAATAAAATTGCATAAAACTTGATCATGCCATCCGCATCATGTTAACAACATTTAAAACGTGTGAATTGTTGTTTGCTTAATAATTGCTAAACATGCTCATCGGGATTTTCCGGAATTGTTGTTGTTTTTTCGGCCTCATTTAAAATGTCTTAATAGTGTAGTTTTATTATGCTTCACCTCTTGCCATGTTAAAAACATTTAATCTTGTCTTGTAAATAAACGAGAGTCAACTAAATAATTAAAATGTGGTGTTTCGTCAATATGCAACTCGTTGCATATTGAGCTCCACTTAACTTGTAGTACTTGTTTGTGCACTTTGCCATGCCATGCATAATTAAACCGGACATGCATCATACTTGGATGTGCACCGTATGCCATGTTTATGATTGTGTGTTTACCGTGTTGTTTGCTTCTTTCCGGTATGCTTCTCTTGTTAGATTCGGTTCCGTTCCGGAGTTGTGAGGATTCGCTCGACTATGTTGCTCCGTCTACTTCATGGACCCGTTCTTCTTCCTTGCGGAATCCCAGGCAAGATGATCATACCCGTGGATACCTTTACTACCATTGCCATGCTTAGTTGTCTCGATGCTATCGATACATGTCGCGCTACCCATCTTTTATGTCAGCCTCTCCTTGTTGCCATGAAACCTCTAACCTTGAAACCTTCCTAGCAAAACCATTGTTTGGCTATGTTACTCGCTTGCTCAGCCCCTCTTATAGCGTTGTTAGTTGCAGGAGAAGATGAAGTTCGTTCCAGGAGGGAACTTGTTTTTGGAATATCACAATATCTATAATTATTATTAACACACCTATATACTGGGCATGGGTGGAAGGCTTGGCCTTTTGCTCGGTGTTTTGTTCCACTCATGCCACCTTAGGCGCCGATAAACCGGCATTATGTTCCTTGATTTTGCGTTCCTTACACGATGGGTGGATGGGGACCCCTTGACAGTTCGACTTTGAATAAAACTCCTCCAGCAAGGCCCAGCATTGGTTTTAATTTGCTCATAATAACAAATTAATTAATTAATTAAATTTGCATAGGGGGTCGCACCCTCGGGTTCTTAATTCTACATAACAGGGGGGGGGGGCCAGTGTTGATGGTGTTGGTCCCAAACGGGCAACCTGCGGGGCCACCTTGGGGAAACTCGAGGTTTGGTTTTGCTCGTAGCTTGTCCCATCCGGATGTGGCCTGAGACGAGATACACGCGGCTACTATCAGGGTGTCGGCACGCCGGGAGGTCTTGCTGGACTTGTTTTACCATTGTCGAAATGTCTTGTGCACCGGGATGCCGAGCCTGATCGGATTTCCCTAAGATAAGGGGTGATGATATTATATTTATCACTTCAGCTAATCGTGAGAGCTTGTAATGGGCTAAGTTGGGACACCCCTGCAGGGTTATGATATTTCGAAAGCCGTGCCCGCGGTTATATGGCAGATTGGAATTTGTTAATGTCCGGTTGTAGAAAACTTGACAGAGGATCCAAAGTAAAACACACAATTGTGTGAGTAACCGTGACTGTCTCTTTTCATTTTGAGAAGAGAACACGGTGGGGTTGAAGGAAATATGCCCTAGAGGCAATAATAAAGTTGTTATTTATATTTCCTTATATCATGATAAATGTTTATTATTCATGCTAGAATTGTATTAACCGGAAACTTAGTACATGTGTGAATACATAGACAAAACAGTGTGTCCCTAGTATGCCTCTACTAGACTAGCTCATTGATCAAAGATGGTTATGTTTCCTAACCATAGACATGAGTTGTCATTTGATCAATGGGGTCACACCATTAGGAGAATGATGTGATGGACAAGACCCATCCGTTAGCATAGCACTATGATCGTTTAGTTTTACTGCTATTGCTTTCTTCATGACTTATACATGTTCCTATGACTATGAGATTATGCAACTCCCGAATACCGTAGGAACACCTTGTGTGCTATCAAACGTCACAACGTAACTGGGTGATCATAAAGATGCTCTACAGGTGTCTCCTAAAGTATTCGTGGTGTTGGCATAGATCAAGATTAGGATTTGTCACTCCGAGTGTCGGAGAGGTATCTCTGGGCCCTCTCGGTAACACACATCACAATAAGCCTTGCAAGCAAAAAGACTAATGAGTTAGTCATGAGATGATGTGTTACGGAACGAGTAAAGAGACTTGCCGGTAACGAGATTGAACTAGGTATAGAGATACCGACGATCGAATCTCGGGCAAGTAACATACCGATGACAAAAGGAACAACGTATGTTGTTATGCGGTTTGACCGATAAAAGATCTTCATAGAATATGTAGGAGCCAATATGAACATCCAGGTTCCGCTATTGGTTATTGACCGGAGATGAGTCTCGGTCATGTCTACATAGTTCTCGAACCCGTAGGGTCCGCACGCTTAACGTTTGATGACGATCGGTATTATGAGTTTATGAGTTTTTATGTACCGAAGGTAGTTCGGAGTCCCGGATGAGATCACGGACATGACGAGGAGTCTCGGAATGTCCGAGACATAAAGATTGATATATTGGACGACTATATTCGGACACCGGAAGTGTTCCGGAAAAGTTTCGGATTTAACTGGATTGCCGGAGGGGGTTACCGGAACCCCCTACGAGGGGGGATGGTCCATAGTGGGCCTTGAGGAAAGGAGAGAGGCAGCCCATAGAGGCTGGACGGCGCCCCACCTAGGGATCCTAGTTGGACTAGGATTGGGGGGGCGCCACCTCTCCCTCTTTTCCTTTCCCTCTCTTCCTTCTTGATGGACTCCTACAAGGAATAGGATTGCAATCCTATTCCTAGTAGGATTGCCCTAGCCGCACCATAGGAGGCCGGCCGGCCCTCCCCTCTTGCTCCTTTATATACGGGGGCAGGGGGGCACCCAAAGACACACAAGTTGAATTGTTCTAGCCGTGTGCGGTGCCCCCCTCCACAGAAACACACCTCGGTCATACCGTCGCAGTGCTTAGGCGAAGCCCTGCGCCGGTAGATACATCATATCCGTCACCACGCCGTCGTGCTGACGAAACTTTCCCGTGAAGCTCAGCTGGATCAAGAGCTCGTGGGACGTCATCAAGCTGAACATGTGCTGAACGCGGAGGTGCCGTACGTTCGGTGCTTGATCGGTTGGATCGCGAAGAAGTTCGACTACATCAACCGCGTCACTTGACGCTTCCGCTTCCGGTCTACGAGGGTACGTAGACACACTCTTCCCTCTCGTTGCTATGCATCTGGTAGATAGATCTTGCGTGGTCGTAGGAAAATTTTAAAATACTACGTTCCCCAACAGTGGTATCAGAGCCAGGTTTATGCGTAGATGATATGCACGAGTAGAACACAATGAGTTGTGGGCGATACTAGTCATACTGCTTACCAGCATGTCATATTTTGCTTCGGCGGTATTGTGAGATGAAGCGGCCCGGACCGACATTACGCGTACGCTTACGCGAGACTGGTTTCACCGTTACGAGCACTCGTTGCTTAAAGGTGACTGGCGGGTGTCTGTCTCTCTCACTTTAGCTGAATCAAGTGTGGCTACGCCCGATCCTTGTGAAGGTTAAAACAACACATACTTGACGAAACATCGTTGTGGTTTTGTATGCGTAGGTAAGAATGGTTCTTGCTAAGCCCGTAGCAGCCACGTAAAACTTGCAACAACAAAGTAGAGGATGTCTAACTTGTTTTTGCAGGGCATGTTGTGATGTGATATGGTCAAGACATGATGAGTTATACGGTTTTGTATGAGATGATCATGTTTTGTAATGTTATCGGCAACTGACAGGAGCCATATGGTTGTCGCTTTATTGTATGAAATGCAATCGCCATGTAATTGCTTTACTTTATCACTAAGCGGTAGCGATAGTCGTAGAAGCAATAGTTGGTGAGACGACAACGATGCTACGATGGAGATCAAGGTGTCGCGCCGGTGACGAAGGTGATCATGACGGTGCTTCGGAGATGGAGATCAAAAGCACAAGATGATGATGGCCATATCATGTCACATATTTTGATTGCATGTGATGTTTATCTTATTATGCTTCTTATTTTGCTTAGAACGACGGTAGCATTATAAGATGATCCCTTACTAAATTTCAAGGTATAAGTGTTCTCCCTGAGTATGCACCGTTGCGAAAGTTCGTCGTGCCGAGACACCACGTGATGATCGGGTGTGATAAGCTCTACGTTCAAATACAACGGGTGTAAGCCAGTTTTGCACACGCATAATACTCGGGTTAAACTTGACGAGCCTAGCATATGCAGATATGGCCTCGGAACACTAGAGACCGAAAGGTCGAGCGTGAATCATATAGTAGATATGATCAACATAAGATGTTCACCATTGAAACTACTCCATCTCACGTGATGATCGGACATGGTTTAGTTGATTTGGATCACGTGATCATTTAGATGACCGGAGGGATGTCTATCTAAGTGGGAGTTCTTTGATTAATATGATTAAATTGAACTTTAATTTATCATGAACTTAGTCCTCGTAGTATTAGAATATCTATGTTGTAGATCAATAGCTCACGATGTTGCTCCCCGTTTATTTTTTATATATATGTTCCTAGAGAAAACTGAGTTGAAAGATGTTAGTAGCAATGATGCGGAATTGTTCCGTGATCTGAGGATTATCCTCATTGCTGCACAGAGAAATATGTCCTTGATGCACCGCTAGGTGGCAGACCTATTGCGGGAGCAGATGTAGACGTTATGAACGTTTTGACAAAAGCTCGGTATGATGACTACTTGATAGTTTAGTGCACCATGCTTTACGGCTTATAACCGGGACTTCAAAAACGTTTTGAACGCCACGGAGCATATGAGATGTTCCGAGAGTTGAAATTAGTATTTCATACTCATGCCCGTGTCGAGAGGTATAAGACTTCTGACAGTACTTTGCCTACAAGATGGAGGAGAATAGCTCAACCAGTGAGCATGTGCTCAGATTGTCTGGGTACTACAATTACTTGAATCAAGTGGGAGTTAATCTTCCAGATAAGATAGTAATTGACAAAGTTCTCTAGTCACTATCACCAAGTTAGTAGAACTTCGTGATGAACTATAATATGCAAGGGATGACGAAAGGAATTCCCGAGCTCTTCGCGATGCTGAAGTCGGCGAAGGTAGAAATCATGAAAAAGCATCAAGTGTTGATGGTTAACAAGACCACTTGTTTCAAGTAAAGGGCAAAGGGATGGAAGGGGAACTTCAAGAAGAATGACAAGCAAGTTGTCACTCCCATGAAGAAACCCAAAGCTAAACTCAAGCCTGAAACTAAGTGCTGCTACTGCAAAGGAAATGGTCACTGGAAGTGGAACTGCCCTAGATACTTGGCGGATAAGAAGGATGGCAAAGTGAACAAAGGTATATTTGATATACAGATTATTGATGTGTATTTTACTAGTGTTCATAGCAACCCCTCGGTATTTGATACTGGTCCAGTTGCTAAAGTGTAGTAACTCGAAATGGGAGTTGCATAATGAACAGAAACTAGTTAAAGGATGAAGTGACGATGTGTATTGGAAGTAGTTCCAAGATTGATATGATCATCATCGCACACTCCCTAAACTTTCGGGATTAGTGTAGAACCTAAATAAGTGTTATTTGGTGTTTGTGTTGAGCATGAATATGATTTGATCATGTTTATTGAAATACGGTTATTCATGTAAGTTAGAGAATAATTGTTGTTCTGTTTACATGAATAAAACCTTCGATGGTCATACACCCAATGAAAATAGTTTGTTGGATCTCGATCGTGGTGATACACATATTCATAATATTGAAGCCAAAAGATGCAAGGTTAATAATGATAGTGCAACTTATTTGTGGCACTGCCGTTTAGGTCATAATGGTGTAAAGCGCATGAAGAAACTACATAGTAATGGACTTTTGGAATCACTTGATTATGAATCACTTGGTGCTTGCGAACCATGCCTCATGGGCAAGATGACTAAAACTCCGTTCTCCGGAACAATGGAGCGAGCAACAGATTTGTTGGAGATCATACATACAGATGTATGTGGACCAATGAGTGTTGAAGCTTGCGGCGGGTATCGTTATTTTCTGTCCTTCACTGATGATTTGAGCAGATATGGGTATATCTACTTAATGAAGCACAAGTCTGAAACATTTGAAAAGTTCAAAGAATTTCAGAGTGAAGTGGAGAATCATCGTAACAAGAAAATAAGAGTTTCTACGATATGATCGTAGAGGTAAAATATTTGAGTTAGCGAGTTTGGCCTTCAGTAAAAACAATGTGAAATAGTTTCACTACTCACGCCACCTAGAACACCACAGTGTAATGGTGTGTCCGAACGTCATAACCGTACTTTATTAGATATGGTGCGATCGATGATGTCTCTTACCGATCTACCACTATTGCTTTTGGGGTTATGCATTAGAGACAGCTACATTCACGTTAAATAGGGCACCATCTAAATCCGTGGAGATGACACCGTATGAACTGTGGTTTGACGAGAAACCTAAGCTGTCATTTTTTTTAAGTTTGGGACTGCGATGCTTATGTGAAAAAGTTTCAACATGATAAGCTCGAACCCAAATCGGAGAAGTAAATCTTCATAGGATACCCAAAAGAAACTGTTGGGTACACCTTCTATCACAGATCCGAAGACAAGGTCTTTGTTGCTAAGAGTGGATCCTTTCTAGAGAAGGAGTTTCTCTCGAAAGAAGTGAGTGGGAGGAAAGTATAACTTGATGAGGTAATTGTACCTTCTCCCGAATTGGAAAGTGGAACATCACAGAAACTAGTTCCAGTGATTCCTACACCAATTAGTGAGGAAGCTAATGATGATGATCATGAAACTTCAGATCAAGTTTCTGCTGAATGTCGTAGATCAACCAGAGTACGTTCCGCACCAGAGTGGTACGGCAACCCAGTTCTGGAAGTCATGTTACTAGACCATGATGAACCTGCGAACTATGAGGAAGCGATGATGAGCCCAGATTCCGCAAAATGGCTTGAGGACATGAAATCTGAGATGGGATCCATGTATGAGAACAAAGTGTGGACTTTGGTTGACTTGCCCGATGATCGGCAAGCCATCGAAAATAAATGGATCTTCAAGAGGAAGACCGATGCTGGCGGTAATGTTACTGTTTACAAAGCTCGACTTGTTGCGAAAGGTTTTCGACAAGTTCAAGGAGTTGACTACGATGAGACTTTCTAACCCGTAGCGATGCTTAAGTCCGTCCGAATCATGTTAGCAATTGCCGCATTTTATGAAATCTGGCAAATGGATAACAAAACTGTGTTCTTTAATGGATTTATTAAAGAAGAATTGTATGTGATGCAACCAGAAGGTTTTGTCAATCCTAAAGGTGCTAACAAAATGTGCAAGCTCCAGCGATTCTTCTATGGACTGGTGCAAGCATCTCGGAGTTGGAATATACTCCTTGATAAGTTGATCAAAGCATATAGATTTATACATACTTGCGGTGAAGCCTGTATTTACAAGAAAGTGAGTGGGAGCACTACACCATTTCTGATAAGTATATGTGAATGACATATTGTCGATCGGAAATGATGTAGAATTTTCTGGAAAGCATAAAGGAGTATTTGAAAGGAGTTTTTCAAAGAAAGACCTTGGTGAAGCTGCTTACATATTGGGCATCAAGATCTATAGAGATAGATCAAGACGCTTCATAAGACTTTCGATGAGTACATACCTTGATAAGTTTTTGAAGTAGTTCAAAATGGATCAGTCAAAGAAGGAGTTCTTGCCTGACTTGTAAGGTGTGAAGTTGAGTAAGACTCAAAGCCAGACCACGGCAGAAAAATATAGAGAGAATGAAAGTCATTCCCTATGCCTCAGCCATAGGTTCTATAAAGTATGCCATGCTGTGTACCAAACATGTTGTGTACCTTGCCATGAGTTTGACAGGGAGGTACAATAGTGATCCAGGAGTAGATCACTGTACAGCGGTCAAAATTATCCTTAGTAACTGGATGACTAAGGAAATGTTTCTCGATTATGGAGGTGATAAAGAGTTCGTCGTAAAGGGTTACGCCGATGCAAGCTTTGACACTAAATCCAGATGACTCTAAGTATCAATCTGGATTCGTATTGAAAGTGGGAGCAATTAGCTAGAGTAGCTCCATGCAGAGCATTGTAGACATAGAAATTTGCGAAATACATACGGATCTGAATGTGGCAGACCCGTTGACTAAACTTCTCTCACAAGCAAAAACATAAACACACCTTATTACTCTTGGGTATTAATCACATAGCGATGTGAACTAGATTATTGACTCTAGTAAACCCTTTGGGTGTTGGTCACATGGCGATGTGAACTATGGGTGTTATTCACATAACGATGTGAACTATCGGTATTAAATCACATGGCGATGTGAGCTAGATTATTGACTCTAGTGCAAGTGGGAGACTGAAGGAAATATGCCCTAGAGGCAATAATAAAGTTGTTATTTATATTTCCTTATATCATGATAAATGTTTATTATTCATGCTAGAATTGTATTAACCGGAAACTTAGTACATGTGTGAATACATAGACAAAACAGTGTGTCCCTAGTATGCCTCTACTAGACTAGCTCATTGATCAAAGATGGTTATGTTTCCTAACCATAGACATGAGTTGTCATTTGATCAATGGGGTCACACCATTAGGAGAATGATGTGATGGACAAGACCCATCCATTAGCATAGCACTATGATCGTTTAGTTTTACTGCTATTGCTTTCTTCATGACTTATACATGTTCCTATGACTATGAGATTATGCAACTCCCGAATACCGTAGGAACACCTTGTGTGCTATCAAACGTCACAACGTAACTGGGTGATCATAAAGATGCTCTACAGGTGTCTCCTAAAGTATTCGTGGTGTTGGCATAGATCAAGATTAGGATTTGTCACTCCGAGTGTCAGAGAGGTATCTCTGGGCCCTCTCGGTAACACACATCACAATAAGCCTTGCAAGCAAAAAGACTAATGAGTTAGTCACGAGATGATGTGTTACGAAACGAGTAAAGAGACTTGCCGGTAATGAGATTGAACTAGGTATAGAGATACCGACGATCGAATCTCGGGCAAGTAACATACCGATGACAAAAGGAACAACGTATGTTGTTATGCGGTTTGACCGATAAAAGATCTTCGTAGAATATGTAGGAGCCAATATGAACATCCAGGTTCCGCTATTGGTTATTGACCGGAGATGAGTCTCGGTCATGTCTACATAGTTCTCGAACCCGTAGGGTCCGCACGCTTAACGTTTGATGACGATCGGTATTATGAGTTTATGAGTTTTCATGTACCGAAGGTAGTTCGGAGTCCCGGATGAGATCACGGACATGACGAGGAGTCTCGGAATGTCCGAGACATAAAGATTGATATATTGGACGACTATATTCGGACACCGGAAGTGTTCCGGAAAAGTTTCGGATTTAACTGGATTGCCGGAGGGGGTTACCGGAACCCCCTACGAAGGGGGATGGTCCATAGTGGGCCTTGAGGAAAGGAGAGAGGCAGCCCATAGAGGCTGGACGGCGCCCCACCTAGGGATCCTAGTTGGACTAGGATTGGGGGGGCGCCACCTCTCCCTCTTTTCCTTTCCCTCTCTTCCTTCTTGATGGACTCCTACAAGGAATAGGATTGCAATCCTATTCCTAGTAGGATTGCCCTAGCCGCACCATAGGAGGCCGGCCGACCCTCCCCTCTTGCTCCTTTATATACGGGGGCAGGGGGGCACCCAAAGACACACAAGTTGAATTTTTCTAGCCGTGTGCGGTGCCCCCCTCCACAGAAACACACCTCGGTCATACCGTCGCAGTGCTTAGGCGAAGCCCTGCGCCGGTAGATACATCATATCCGTCACCACGCCGTCGTGCTGACGAAACTTTCCCGTGAAGCTCAGCTGGATCAAGAGCTCGTGGGACGTCATCAAGCTGAACGTGTGCTGAACGCGGAGGTGCCGTACGTTCGGTGCTTGATCAGTTGGATCGCGAAGAAGTTCGACTACATCAACCGCGTCACTTGACGCTTCCGCTTCCGGTCTACGAGGGTACGTAGACACACTCTTCCCTCTCGTTGCTATGCATCTGGTAGATAGATCTTGCGTGATCGTAGGAAAATTTTAAAATACTACGTTCCCCAACAGGGGTTATGTTTGACTCGTATGTAGTTTAGGATCTTTAGCGATCACTACTAGTTGCGACCGTTTGCGTAGATTCTCATCTCATTCTTGTACTCGTAAGCTAGCCACCATATTTTGCTTAGCCGCTGCTGCAACCTCACCACTTTACCTCTTCCTACCCATAAAGCTTTGCTAGTCTTGATACCCATGGTTATGGGATTGCTGAGTCCTCGTGGCTCACAGATACTACAACACCAGATGCAGGTTCAGCCGAGAATGATGCAGGAGCTGGATCAAGTACTTCACTGGAGCTCGATGAAGAGAGTGGCCGTATGCTTGTGACGTTTTTCGACGATCAGTAGTGGTTTCTACTAGGATTCGATCTAGACCTGTGGCTTTATGTTTGTTTTGGTATCTTTCTTTTGGATCTTCGCCCGTAGTCGGGTTGTGATGTTTTGAATGATGTTTTGCTTATGTAATGTATTGTGTGAAGTGGCGAGTGTAAGCCAACTATCTCCTTTTGCAATTTAATCCCTCTTTTACATGAGTCGTGCAAAGATACCAAACTTGAGATCATTCCAGAATGGGCTTATACCTTTAAGTCGTGCCTCGACACGTAGGAGGTATAGTCCCATCCTGCCACAAGGGGGAAAACAACGGTGCTTGTACTTGCGGGTGCAAGGATTGTTTACTTTACGCAAAGTTCTTTTAATGCAGTTGTTTGTTGCTTTGAGTTTACACTTTGGGTGGGACTCGCAACTTAATACCAGCAAGATGTTCTGGATAGATATCTCAAGGTGGATGATTAGTAGTAGATGCAGATGGATTTCGGTCTACTTGCCTTGGTGTACCGCCCATGCTTTTGAGCCTCTACCTTTCTGTACAGCATAGTCAGCATTGGTTTGCGCACATAATCCTGTCAATTGCCCAGCTGTAATTTGTTTACCTCTCTTAGCTGTTCATCTTTTGGGAGAGAGACATCACTAGTGAACATCATGGGACCCCGGTCCATATTACCATCACTGATCACACCCGCTATTTACTTCCTGTTCTTATTTCCTAGTTGCAGTCATACCTATCACTATTATCTCTTGCGTTTGATCCTTTGTAAACGACAAGGCCGGAGGGATTGACAACCTCTCTGTACTCGTTGCGAGCAAAGTTATTTGTATCTGTGTGCAGGTCCTGTCAAGCAAAAGTTTCTGGCGCTATTGACACCTTTTTGTCGACCCTCGGAGTCTCACGGGATTCGATCCTTGGTATCTTTGCCAAGGGAAATTTGCCGCTACGCTACATCTCAAACCTTCCACTTGGGGTAACCAACGAGGGGCGAGAAGCCATCACACGGGAGGGTAGGACAAAAGATGTGACACAAGGTCTTTCCATAAGCACATATGACTATTTATAGAATACATGCCTACATTATATTTATGAACCGGGGCTAGTTTTGTATCGCCCTAGGTTATGACTGTTATATGATGAATATCATCCAACGAGTTCACTGCTCCAATGCCTACGAATTTCCTACATATTGCTTTTTGCCAAGTTACTACTGTTGTTGTTAATGTTAGAACTGCTACAAAATCATTGTTATCATTGTTACCGTTACTACTATTGTTACTAGTACTATCAAAAATATCATATTACTATGCTACTGATCACTTTGCTGCAGATAATTAATCTCCAGGTGTGGCTAAATTGAGAACTTGGTTGCTAATACTTACAAATATTCTTTCTCTCCCCTTGTGTCGAATCTATAAATTTGGGTTGAATACTCTAGCCTCGAAAATTGTTGTGGTCCCCTATACGTGTGGGTTACCAAAGAGCACATGACTACTGACAGGTTTAAGACCGTGGCACGAGGACCAATATCTTCAGCCATGCCAGTTGCAGATACAAGACCCACTCATTCTGCTCCTGCCACCACTACACATGTGCCACCCCTAGTGTTGACACCACCAGCTCCACAGACGTCAGTTGAAGCATTTGCGGAAGGAGTACTCTCAACGTCGTCTACACACACTGGAGCAACCAGCCAGAAGACCTCTTCAGGTGCTCCTGGAGATCGTGCCTAGAGTGTCATGTAGCATTATACATTTTCGAACTTTTTGGTAACTTGTTGCCAAAGGGGAAGAAATGTATAGATCATAGGCTTCGAGAGTGAGAGTCTTTCGCTTTATTGTTTTTATTGCCCTGCTACTTTGATTGGTTCCCTTGTTGATTGTTTTGTGCTACTTGTTCGGTTATGCTCGAGAGATACTTTGTTTAGTTGTGTGGATGATCATACTACGCTTAATGTGTGATTATTGCTTATCTCTATGCTTGTTTGTGTGTGATCATTCAGTTTGTTTTGGTAATGCGTGCATATCATTCCACTCTTATCATTTTGTGTGCTCCACCAAGCTCTATGTGACATGGAAGAGTGACCCATAATCCTAATTAATTGTGCATTTGCATTCAAACGCAAATTTTTAATAATTCACAAATTTAGGGGGAGCTCTTGTTTAGGGATGAAAACGGAGCAGAAACGAACGGAACTGAGTGCTACCATATTTGTTTTCATATACTTTTGCAGAAGCAGAAACGAATACGGAAAACCCAAAAATGAATATGGAAACAGATACTATCGGAAATGCACACGGAGCGAATACAAAGCGGACACAGAAACAAAAGTGTGCATTGACCGGAACATAAAAACCCCTTGAATCACAGAGAAAAACACACGAAAACAAACATTTTATGAATTCTTAACATGGCTATAAGATCAAGCTGAGTACATGTGTGGTAGTAGAAGTTGGGCCTCAAATGATCCATTCTACTCATTATGTCATTGTGTGTTGTTTGGCGGTTGGACTACAAACAACCATAAGTCTATAGTAAAAACGAAAATTCCATACTCACGGAAACGAAAAGTTCCATTTTCACGTTTGTTCCACCGGAAAACACCGTTCCGTTTTTTTTCGTTTCCGCATAAAAAAAAATTCCATTTCCACTTCCGTTTTGCAAATTTCTGCTTCTGTTTTCATATTTCCTCTTCGTTTCCATTCTTCCTGCGGAAAAGCAGAAAGTTTCCATTCCATTTTCATCCCTACTCTTGTTTATGACATACTTCTCAAAGTGACGATGCAATTCATTCAATTAACCATTTGTCGAAGCTTTGATCCATATGTTGTCATCAATTACCAAAAAGGGTGAGATTGAAAGTGCAACTAATTCTCGGGTGGTTTTGGTAATTCATTCAAGATGTATATTTCACGATGTTCAATGAATGGCATGGCATGGATTAGATAACTGGACCCCTCAAAATGCTAAGGACAAAGATTGGCAAAAGCTCAAGACTCTTCATCTTTATTTTAGTGATCCAAGATCACATTGAGTCCATAGGAAAGCTAATACTATTAAAAGGGGATGAGGTGTTACTTAATGGATTACTTGCTCAAGTGCTTAGTGACATTTCTCCTGAACCCTCAGCTACTCTCTCGATCCAAATATATCAAAACCCTAAACTCCAACTCGGCCACACCGATCACTGATACGTCTCCAACGTATCTATAATTTTTTATTGTTCCGTGCTATTATTTATGAAGTCTTGGATGTTTAATGGGCTTTATCATACACTTCTATATCATTTTGGGGACTAACCTACTAACCCAAAGGCACAGTCCAGATTGCTGTTTTTTGCCTGTTTCAGGATTTTGCAGAAAAAGAATATCAAACGGAGTCCAAACGGAATGAAACCTTCTCGAGAGATATTTTTGGAGAAAATCACTCACGAGGGACTTGAGAACCACGTCACGGTAACCTCGGGGTGTCCACGAGGGTGGGGGGTGCGCCCCCTGCCTCGTGGGCCCCTCGAGCACCCCCCCGGTGTCCTCCTTCCTCCTATATAAGTCTACGTACCCCGAAACCTTTGACAACAGAGAGAAAATCCTAATTCCACCGCCATAACCTTCTGTTCCCGTGAGATCCCATCTTGGAGCCTGTTCCGGAGCTCCACCGGAGGGGGATCCATCACGTAGTTCATCATCATCATCATCATCGCCCTCACCATGAGTTGTGAGTAGTTTACCACAGACCTTCGGGTTCATAGCTAGTATCTAGATGGCTTCTTCTCTCTCTCTGGATCTCAATACAAAGTTCTCCGCGGTCTTCGAGGAGATCTATTCGATGTAATCTCTTTTTGTGGTGTGTTTGTCGACATCCGATGAATTGTGAGTTTATGATCAAGATTATCTATGAGAAATATTTGGTTCTTATCTGAACTTTTGATGTGTGCTCATAATATCCTTGCAAGTCTCTTCGAATTATAGGTTTGGTTTGGCCGACTAGATCTTTAGTTCTTGCAATGGGAGAAGTTCTTGGCTTTGGGTTCAATCTTGCGGTGTCCTTTCCCAGTGACAATAGGGGCAGCAAGGCACGCATTGTATTGTTGCCATCGGGGATAAAAAGATGGGGTTTATGTCATATTGCTTGAGTTTATCCCTCTACAACATGTCATCTTTCTTAAGGCGTTACTCTGTTCTCATGAACTCAGTACACTAGATGCATACTGGATAGCGGTCGATGTGTGGAGTAATAGTAGTAGATGCAGAATCGTTTCAGTCTACTTGTCTTGGACGTGATGCTTATATACAATGATCATGCCTAGATAGTCTCATAATTATTCGCTTTTCTATCAATTGCTTGACAGTAACTTGTTTACCCACCGTAGAATATCGCTATCATGAGAGAAGCCACTAGAGAACACTATGGCCCCCGAGTCTATTCTCAACATATCAATCTACATCTACTTTACTTTTATCGCTTTTATTTTCTGTTCTTATAAACCAAAATACCAAAAATATAAACTATCATCTCTATCAGATCCTACTTTCGTAAGTGACCGTAAAGGGATTGACAACCCCTTATCGCGTTGGCTGCGAAGTTCTTATTTGTTTGTGCAGGTGCGAGGGACTCGTGCGTGGTCTCCTACTCGATAGATACCTTGGTTCTCAAAAACTGGGGGAAATACTTATGCTACTATGCTGCATCTCCCTTTCCTCTTCGAGGGAATACAACGCAAGCTCGATAAGTAGCAATCACTCCTACCCGGACCCACCGAGTTCACTTCACATAGCCGCTGCCAGAAATCCTAATACTTCGGTCTGACCAATACGGAACTCGGTGTCACCAAGATGGCCTTGCCAATGCTCTGTGATTAGTTGCATTTATTTCGGTCTCACCAATTTCATGCAGTTGGTCTCACCGAGTTGGCTTGAAAGATTCTCTGTATACCTTTTGTTCAATTCGGTCTCACCGAGTTGACACAATCGGTCTCACCGAGATGATGTTTTTTCCTAGACCTAGCACATCGGTCTCACCGAGTTGTTCTAGTTGGTCCCACCAAGATTCCTAACGTTCACCTATTTGAACTAATTGGTGCCATCGAGTTCTTCTATTCGGCCTCACCGAGTTGGGTCAAATGTGTGTAACGGTTGGACTTTTGTGTGGAGGCTATATATACCCTCCACCCCCTCTTCATTTGTAAGAGAGCCATCAGAACGTGCCTACACTTCCACCATTCATTTTCTGAGAGAGAACTACCTACTCATGTGTTGAGATCAATACATTCCAATCCTACCACAAGAATCTTGATTTCTAGCCTTCCCCAAGTTGCTTTCCACTTAAATCTTCTTCCACCATATCCAAATATGTGTGAGAGAGTTGAGTGTTGGGGAGACTATCATTTGAAGCAGAAGAGCAAGGAGTTCATCATCAACACACCGTCTATTACCTTATGAAGAGTGGTGTCTCCTAGATTGGTTAGGTGTCACTTGGGAGCCTCCGTGCTACTTCTCGAGCTTGCATTGTATTCCCTCGAAGAGGAAAGGGAGATGCAACACAGTAGCGTAAGTATTTCCCTTAGTTTTTGAGAACCAAGGTATCAATCCAGTAGGAGACCACGCGCGAGTCCCTCGCACCTGCACACACAAATAAGAACTTCACAGCCAACGCGATAAGGGGTTGTCAATCCCTTTACGGTCACTTACGAAAGTGAGATCTGATAGAGATGATAGTTTGATATTTTTGGTATTTTTGGTTATAAGAACAGAAAGTAAAAGTGGAAAAGTAAAGTAGATTGTAGATTGATATGTTGTGAATAGACCAGGGGGCATAGTTTTCTCTAGTGGCTTCTCTCATGATAGCGATATTCTACGACGGGTAAACAAATTACTGTCGAGCAATTGATAGAAAAGCGAATAATTATGAGACTATCTAGGCATGATCATTATATATAGGCATCACGTCCGAGATAAGTAGACCGAAATTATTCTGCATCTACTACTATTACTCCACACATTGACCGCTATCCAGCATGCATCTAGAGTATTAAGTTCATAAGAACAGAGTAACGCCTTAAGCAAGATGACATGATGTAGAGGGATAAACTCAAACTTAGTGATATAAACCCCATCTTTTTATCCTCGATGGAAACAATACAATACGTGCCTTGTTGCCCCTACTGTCACTGGGAAAGGACACCGCAAGATTTAACCCAAAGCCAAGCACTTCTCCCATTGCAAGAACTATAGATCTAGTAGGCCAAACCAAACCAATAATTCGAAGAGAATTGCAAGGATATTATAATCACACATAAATAGTTCAGAAAAGAACAAAATATTGCTCATAGATAATCTTGATTATGAACCCACAATTCATCGGATCTTAACAAACACACCGCAAAAAGAGATTACATCGAATAGATCTCCTCGAAGACCGAGGATAACTTGGTATTGAGATCCAAAGAGAGAGAAGAAGCCATGTAGATACTAGCTATGGACCCGAAGGTCTGTGGTAAACTAGTCACAACTCATGGTGAGGCGATGATGATGATGTTGAAGCACTCCGTGGTAGACCCCCCCTCCGACGGAGGTCCGGAACAGGCCCCAAGATGGTATCTCATGGGAACAGAAGGTTGCGGTGGTGGAACTAGGGTTTTTTCTCCTCCTCTGATAGTTTTGGGGTACGTAGGTATATATAGGAGGAAGGAGGGCACCAGGGGCCAGACGGGGTGCCCACGAGGCAGGGGGCGCGCCCTATAGGGGGGGGCACCCTCGTGGACGCCACATCAGCCCTACTCCGTGGTTCTCAAGTCTCCCGTGCGTAGTTTGCTCCGAAAATATCTCCCCCGAAGGTTTATTCCGTTTGGACTCCGTTTGATATTCCTTTTCTGCAAAACCCTAAAACAGGCAAAAAACAGCAATCTGGACTAGGCTTTTGGGTCAGTAGGTTAGTCCCAAAAATAATATAGAAGTGTATAACAAAGCCCATTAAACATCCAGAGCATCATAAATAATAGCATGGAACAATAAAAAATTATAGATACGTCGAAGACGTATCAAGCATCCCCAAGCTTAATTCCTGCTCGTCCTCGAGTAGGTAAATGATAAAAACAGAATTTTTGATGTGGAATGCTAACCAACATAGTTTTTCAATGTAATTCTCTTAATTGTGACATAAATGTTCAGATCTGAAAGATTCAAGACAAAAGTCTATATTGACATAAGAATAATAATACTTCAAGCATACTAACAAAGCAATCATGTCTTCTCAAAATACTATGGCTAAAGAAAGTTATACCTACAAAATCATATAGTCTGGCTATGCTCCCTCTTCATCACGCAAAATATTCATATCATGCACAACCCCGATTTCAGCCAAGCACTTGTTTTCATACTCTATTCTTTCAAACCTTTCAACTTTCACGCAATACATGAGCGTGAGCCATGGACATAGCACTATGTGGAATAGAGAGGTGGTTGTGGAGAAGACAAAAAGGAGGGATATAGTCTCAGATCAACTAGGCGTATCAACGGGCTATGGATATGCCCATCAATAGATATCAATGTGAGTGAGTAGGGATTGCCATGCAACGGATGCACTAGAGCTAAATATGTATGAAAGCTCAACAGAAGAAACTAGTGGGTGTGCATCCAACTTGCTTGCTCATGAAGACCTAGGGCATTTGAGGAAACCCATCGTTGGAATATACAAGCCAAGTTCTATAATGAAAATTCCCATTAGTATATGAAAGTGACTAAACATGAGACTCTCTATCATGAAGAACATGGTGCTACTTTGAAACACAAGTGTGGAAAAAGATAGTAGCAATTGTCCCCTTCTTTTTCCCCCTTTTTTTGGGCCTTTCTTTTTTCTTTCGCCTTTCTTTTTTTTTCGTGGAGGGGCTTTCTTGATTTAGCCTTTCCTCACACGGGACAATGCTCTAATAATGATGATCATCACACTTTCATTGAATTACAACTTGATATTACAACTCGATACTAGAACAAGTATGACTCTATATGAATGCCTCCGGCAGTGTACCGGGATGTGCAATGAATCAAAAGTGACATGTATGAAAAATTATGCATGGTGGCTTTGCCACAAATACAATGTCAACTACATGATCATGCATGGCAATATGACAATATTAAGCGTTTCATATGGACGGAACGGTGGAAAGTTGCATGGCAATATATCTCGGAATGGCTATGGAAATGCCATGATAGGTAGGTATGGTGGCTGTTTTGATGAAGATGTATGGTGGCTGTTTTGAGGAAGGATATATGGTGGGTGTATGGTACCGGCGAAAGTTGCGCGGTACATGAGATGCTAGCAATGGTGGAAGGGTGAGAGTGCGTATAA
Organism: Secale cereale; assembly: GCA_902687465.1. Lineage (NCBI taxonomy): Eukaryota > Viridiplantae > Streptophyta > Magnoliopsida > Poales > Poaceae > Secale > Secale cereale. The sequence continues at coordinate 116,549,735 of LR738709.1, read as the reverse complement.
TCCATGGACTCAACATTAGTCATAAGAACTCATATACTTATTGCAAAAATCTATGAGTCATCAAAACAAAGCAATCAATGCATGCTCCTAGGGGGGAGGTTGGTAGGAGTTAACCATCGCGCGCCGCCGACCTCCACACAAAGGTTGACACTTTACAAATACCTCATGCTCTAACTTCGTCACATAGCGGTTCACCATACGTGCATGCTACGGAATCACTAACCTTAACACAAGAATTTCTCAATTTCACAATAACTCCACTAGCATGACTCTAATATCACTATCCTCATATCTCAAAACAATTATCAAGCATCCAACTTCTCATCATATTTAATGCACTTAGTGTGAAAGTTTTTACTACATTGATATTGGATGTCTATCATGTGAAGGCTAGTTTTATAGCCAAAGCACATTACCATGCTTTTTTAATAGACTCTAAAAAGGATATAAGTGAAGCATGAGAGATAAACAATTTCTAAAAAATATAATCACCACCGTGCTCTAAAAGATATAAGTGAAGCACTAGAGCAAAAACTATTCAACTCTAAAGATATAAGTGAAGCACATAGAGTGTTCTATCAATTCCTAGGCCATATTTAACTCTCTCAAATAGGTGTGTCCAGCAAGGATAATTGTGGCAAAATAACAAGCAAAGACTCAAATGATACATGACTCTCCAAGTAAAACACATATCATGTGGTGAATAAAAATATAGCTCCGAGTATAGTTACCGATGGATGAAGACGAAAGAGGGGATGCCTTCCCGGGGCATCCCCAAGCTTAGGCTTTTGGTTGTCCTTGAATTTTACCTTGGGGTGCCTTGGGCATCCCCAGGCTTAGGCTCTTGCCACTCTTTGTTCCATAGTCCATCAAAGCAATACTCAAAACTTGAAAACTTCACAACACAAAACTTAGACAAAAATCTCGTGATCTCCATTAGTATAAGAAAGCAAACCACTACTCAAAGGTACTGCAATGAATTCATTATTTGTTTATATTGGTGTTAAACCTACTGTATTCCAACTTCTCTATGGTTCATACTTCCCAATACTACTCATAGATGCATTGAAATAAGCAAACAACACACGAAAAACAGAATCTGTCAAAAACAGAAGAGTCTGTAGTAATCTGCAGTTTTCACATACTTCTGTAACTCCAATTTTTTTATTGAAATTGTTAAACGTGAGGAATTTGTCTATTAATCATCGGCAAAAAGAATCAACTAAATAGCACGCTCCAGTAAAATCTGGTGACCATTCTAGCGAGCGCTACGATTCTGTTTTTCACAGCAAGATCATATAAACTTCACACAATTCTTCCCAAAGGTTCTACTTGGCACAAACACTAATTAAAACACAAAACCACATCTAAACAGAAGCTAGATGCAATATTTATTCCTAAACAGAAGCAAAAACAAAAAATATAAAATTGGGTTGCCTCCCAACAAGCGCTATCGTTTTACGCCCCTAGCTAGGCACGATACATGGATAGATCTAGGGAATGCCGTAATGATACGATATATCGCGAAAAATCATCTCATATTCCCTACGTTCAGCAGCAAGTTTCCTTTGTGGCAAACAAAAGTAATCAAAAGGGCTAAATTTAATGGGACAGAAGTCCCCCATATCAAGTTCAGGAGGAATAGGTTCCTCTTTTGTCCCTTTATAGTGAACGACCAATTCATCATTATAGGCATTCTTTTGGCAGAAGGTCATGAGCCTTCGCTCAAGGGAGAAGCCTAACCCATTGTTTTGAATAGAAAAATCATCATTCAACTCAGAAATTCTATCAACCAAGATATCGGTAGGAACCTTTTTTCTAAGGTTTTCATTAAAAGCAACATGATCAGGAGATCGTAACCGCATTATGTCTTCTTGATTAAATAAGATAGCCTCTATGGGAGGTCGGCCAGCATCTACTCCATAATGAGCAAAAGTTTCTTTGGCCTCCTTCATGATAAATCTAAATTCCTGAGCCAAAAATATAGTAGCTGCACACTTAACAGAAGAATGCTCAATGTTAGAAAATTCCAGAAAGATTCTCTGAATACAAGGATGCATATGGATAAATTGCCTTTCAATTTCAACTAAAAGCATAGATATAGCATCCGCAAGGCTGCTAGTTCTATGAAGAATAGAGCCACCCATAGTGGGCAAAGCATCGGCACAAGTAAAGAAGTCTTGAAGAACTCCCTTTCCAATGATATTTCCACTACCAACCAGGAACTTCTTAATATGTAAAGTGGTAGTTTCATCCGGAGGGTCAACATAGACGTTGCCCTCAACATTACTACCCTTCTTGATGAAATCTTCCCCCATCTCAGACATGAGGACAAGCGAACAATAAACACATGGCAGAAGAAGGGAAAATAAAACGGCAAGGGTGAAATGGGGGAGAGGAAAACGAGAGGCAAATAAATGTAATGCGAAGGATAAGGGTTTGTGATAGGTACTTGGTATATGACTTTTGCACAAGCCTCCCCGGCAACGGCGCCAGAAATTCTCATTGCTACTTCTCGAGCTTGCGTTGTATTCCCTCGAAGAGGAAAGGGAGATGCAGCACAGTAGCGTAAGTATTTACCTCAGTTTTTGAGAACCAAGGTATCAATCCAGTAGGAGACCACACGCGAGTCCCTCGCACCTGCACAAACAAATAAGAACTTCGCAACCAACGCGATAAGGGGTTGTCAATCCCTTTACGGTCACTTACGAAAGTGATATCTGATAGAGATGATAGTTTGATATTTTTGGTATTTTTGGTTACAAGAACGGAAAGTAAAAGCGGAAAACTAAAGTAGATTGTAGATTGATATGTTGAGAATAGACCCGGGGGCCATAGTTTTATCTAGTGGCTTCTCTCATGATAGCGATATTATACGTCGGGTAAACAAATTACTGTCGAGCAATTGATAGAAAAGCGAATAATTATGAGACTATCTAGGCATGACCATTATATATAGGCATCACGTCCGAGACAAGTAGACCAAAATGATTCTGCATCTACTACTATTACTCCACACATCGACCGCTATCGATCATGCATCTAGAGTATTAAGTTCATAAGAACGGAGTAACGCCTTAAGCAAGATGACATGATGTAGAGGGATAAACTCAAACTTAGTGATATAAACCCCATCTTTTTATCCTCGATGGCAACAATACAATACGTGCCTTGCTGCCCCTACTGTCACTGGGAAAGGACACCGCAAGATTGAACCCAAAGCCAAGCACTTCTCCCATTGCAAGAACTATAGATCTAGTAGGCCAAACCAAACCAATAATTCGAAGAGACATGCAAGGATATTAGAATCACACATAAAGAGTTTAGAAAAGAACCAAATATTTCTGATATATAATCTTGATCATAAACCCACAATTCATCCGGTCTCGACAAACACACCGCAAAAAGAGATTACATGGAATAGATCTCCTCGAAGACCGAGGAGAACTTGGTATTGAGATCCAAAGAGAGAGAAGAATCCATCTAGATACTCGCTATGGACCCGAAGTGTCGGGGAAACTGATCGCCCACGAACACCTATGGGACCGGAGCCCCTTTTCAGTACGGCAAGGGAGCGGAGGATGCACGAAGAGCGGATCGAGGCGAGCACGCGAGCAGTTTACCCAGGTTCGGGCCGCACGGATGCGTAAAACCCTACTCCTGCCTTGGTTTGTATTGTGTTCTCGGCTCGGGAGCGAGGAGAGCTACAGTACTTGTCGCTAGCTACACCGAGCGTGAGAGTGATCGAAGATCGGAACCCCCTCTACGTTGCGCATGGGCCTCCTTTTATAGGTCAAAGGGGTCACCGACAGGTGGCAACGTAGGTGAGGGTAAAAACGTAAAAAAGGGGGGTAGTTGGAACAGTGTATGTATAGTGCTCTGTACCTAACCCTGACGGCAGGGGACAAGGGTATTAAATGCCCGTCGCCGTCACCCCGAACAGTGCAAAAAGCGTCCGTCAGGGCGTCTCCGTCCGCCACGAGGGTGGCCTCGTCATCGCAGCTCGCCATCGTGTACCCCAGGCTGCACAGCCTTCCGCCACGTGCCCCTGGAAGGGCCCCAGGGCGACGCGTGGCCGGATGAGCTGGAGCGCGGGCACATAGTGGAAGCCCGCCGCGCCAAGCGCTTTGCCGCGGCCGCTACCTTGCCGAGCCCGGAAGCTTGTCGCTCTCCGGGCCTTGCCGCGACGTGCGGAGCGTCGCGGCAAGTCTCCTAAAATGCCATGCTTGGCCTTCCTGACAAGCTCCTCTTGCCAGGGTCTTGTGCCAAAAGGGGTGGTCTTGAGCCTGGAGCGGCCTTCCCGGCAAGGTCCTCTTGCCGGGGCCTTGTTTCTTTAACTTGAATACTTTGTTCTTGAATGGCTCCGAAGGAACCTCAGTGGGCCTTGGCGAACGCGCGGCAAGCCCTGCCACGGGACGCTGCTACTGCCCGTGCACAAGTTCGGGATACTAAGGTACCCCTACTTTAGTACACCGACAGGAGCCCCCAGGCCTGGGCCACACACGGTGCCGAGCGCTGTTGGGCCAGGCCCAAAACAGTGCACGGGCACACGCGGCCCACGGCGCGCCGCATCCTACTCCGCATCCGCCGCGCCCCTCCCTAACGGCACGCGTCGATTGCGGCGTCGTGGGAGAGATCGTGGCCTGTTTCTTTAATGGGGAAAATGCGGAACGTCCCTCTCTCCCCCTTAAATGCAGGGGAAACAGGGGCAGTTCCCTCCATTCGCCCGCTTCTTCTTCATCCTCGAGAAACCCCCGCTGCTCCCCTCCTTCCCGAAGGTTGAAAGAGAGCAGCGCCCCGCCCTTTCTCCGCCGCCACCAGCATCCCCAGCGCCGTCGATTTCCCTCGCCGTCCCCGCCATGGCCCCGAAGGGCGACAAGGCGAAGGCCGCGAAGACCGCCAAGGCGCTGAAGCTAGCATCAATGCGGAAGAAAATGGTGGTTTTCCCGCCGAGGCTCAGCGCGGAGGAGCTGAAGGATTCCTTCTACCTCTTCTGGTCGAGGGAGACAAAAGCGCACCCGCGCACCAAGGTACTCCCCGCCGAGGCCTGCGAGATGTTTCCGGGAGGATACGCCTTTTTTGCTCTGTTCTTCTATTGTGGACTCTGCCCACCATACTCGGAGTTTTTCTGTGATATTATGAATACCTACGGGTTTCATCTCCTTGATTTCACCCCAAACGCCGTCTTGACCATGGCCGTTTTCGCACATCTGTGCGAGAACTTTGTCGGAGTCTACCCCAATGTAGCCCTCTTCCGCCATTACTTTACGCCTCGAGTCGAGTCTGGGTCTCCTCTGTCCGGTGGGATCTCTTGGATCTTCAGGCTCCATAAGAAAGAGGCTTACTTGACTGGGGAGCTCCGTGGCAAGTGGGAGGAGTGGAGGGCCAACTGGTGCTGGATCATGGAGGACGAACCACATCAGTTCACCTCCCGGCGCCAAGTTGCAGTAGTGCGCGGCAATGACTGGAGTGACCTGGCCCCTGAGGACGACAAGCTAAAGATAGCCACCACTAGGATTCTTCGCCTCCGGCAAGCTAGGCTCACTGTAGGTGCTGTCGGGGCAGACTTTCTTCGCCGCCGCATCACTCCTTTGCAGGAGAGAAAAAGGCCTGCTTGGGAGTTTGATAACGCGGCGGACATTATGAGGCTGCGCCTGGGCCTCAACTACAACTTCACGGTGATGGAGCTCAACGGAATGCTCCATGTGCTATTCAAGTACGATCGCAACCATCCAGAGTGGTTCGCGTTGCCGCCGGGCGTAGTTCCGTTGTGCAACAACTCGTCGCTCAGCGCCATCCGCGCGGCGATGCCGTTGTGTGACTCCCATGGGATTGACCCCACTTGGTGGGAGCCCTCCGAAGAAGCCATGCAAACGTTCTTCGACAACCTGACGGAGCTGCCAATCAAGCCCGACGAGAAGAGGGGCCTCACCCGTGACACCACCGAGCAAGAGATGGCGTATATTGCCACCAGGTTGGAGGAGGCAGCTGCAGCCAGGGTCGCGGGCGAGTTCGGATTCACTTTGGAGGAGGCGGATGCAGCGGAGGCGGTAAGTCTGGCCGAGGAGGAAGAGTTCCTTAAAGTGGTAAAGCATACCGGGCAACCTGCTGGGACAAGCGAGGCTGCCGAGCAAGGCACAGAGTCGAGCGGGCCCGCCGAGCAGGGCGCTGGATCAAGCGATTCTGCCGAAGACTCGGGCGGGTCGCTGAATCTCGACTCCTCTTCTTCGTCCTCGGGCAGTTCACCGCCATCGGCAAGTCCTCCGGCTCCAGCGAGGAGGCGCCTTCGCAAACCCGCAGACGTGGCGGGGCAGCCGGCGGGCCAGCAGCCGCAGCGTCGTTCGACACGTGCCGCCACGACAAGCAAGGCAGCCAAGGGAGTGCCTCGCGTTTCAACATTGGCCGGAGGAGGGTCTTCCCGGGCTGGGGCTAACGCTCCTGCCGCCCCTCGTGCCTCGGCGACAACTGGAGCGGGGTCTTCTCAGACCACCGTCCCTGCGCCCGCCAAGCGGCAGAGGGAGCCTACTCCTCCAGCTCCTCGCGCCCGGATGCGTGAGGCGGACTTCGATTTCTCCGTGCTCAGCTCTGACGAGGAGGAGGAAGAGTAAGCACTGTCAACTCTTGTTTCCTTCGATTTGCTCTTGTCTTGAATCTTCTTTGCTTGATTCTGATTTTGCCTGTCTTCCAGGACCCTGGCCCAGAGGGCGGCGAAGATGGCCAAGATCCCGGTGGTCGATCTTGAGGGCGAGCCCGTTGCAGCAGCAGGGGATGCGCCTGCGACAAGCTTGCCGGACCAGGAAGCCACTCTCCAGAGCAGCCCCCAGCGCGGCCCTCAGCGCAGCCCTCAGCGTAAGTTTTCTGTTCACTCTTCGCTTGTCGGGCGCGCGTGGCCTTCTTATCCTTGTTAACGTTTTGTTTGTTTGTTGACTTGTGCAGAAGCAGAGCAGCAGCCTCAGGAGCGCCAAGAGATCGTTCCCGACGAGCCGCACGTCTCGACTTCTCCGCCAAGGAGGAGCCCCCCGGCGAGGAAGGACACCCCGCCAAGGGCGAGTACCCCGCCAAGGGCGAGTACTCTGCCAAGGGCGAGCACCCCGCCAAGGGAAGGCGCCAGCGGCCCTCCGCCGGCAGGGGCTACCACCACGCCGCCGAGGGAAGACTCCCCGGCAAGGAACCCCATCGAGGAAGAGGCCCGCGCAGGTAACCCTTGTACTTTTCTTCTCTTGAATTTCTCTTTTTTGGATATTTGCTTGACAGTTACTTTCTTCTTTCTTCTTCTTTTCTGGTCTTCAGACTCGTCCGCTCCAGAGCCGATGGAGACGGAGGCCGCCACCAAGGAGGACGCGCGCGGCAACACTGGTGATGCCGCGGCTACCGAGGAGGCGATCGGTACTGACGAGCCCGCCGTCGAAGAGGCAGCCAAGGCCGCCAACGCGGTAGCTGAGGAAGGGACCGGCGGTCGCACTGACGGCCCTGAGGCCGCAGGAGCATCAGACGCTGCGCCGACCGCCGACCCTGCTGCTGCCGCGGCCGAGACAGGCGCCTACCTGGAGGCTGGAAACGGGGTCTTCATTCAGCTCCCGTGGGCATCTACGTCAAGGGCGCCCGCGGAGGGAGAGGCCTTCGACGGGGAAGTCCTTGCCTCCGCCGGGCTGAAGTTCGTCGACGCGCCCGACAGCAGTAGCGAGCCCGAGGAGGAGCGGCTTCTGCGGAGGCTTCTGGCCCTGTACCGCGCCAGGCAAGCCAAGCTGGAGTCCCGAGAGGCTCTGGCCGCCAAGGCGGGCGTCGACCTGGAGAAGCGCGCCGAAGAGCTCCGGGCCGCCAACCAGGCGGCCCTCCGATCCTTGGCGGAGGAGCGGGAGGAGCTCGCGAGGCGCATCAGGCGTTCATACTTGAGAAGGCCGAAGCAGAGGAGCAGCAACGGCTCGCCGCCGAAGAGCTGTCTCGGCGGGAAGGTGAACTAACGCAGCGGAAAATCGACCTCGACAGCCACGAGGACGACCTTGACGCGCAGGAACAGTCTCTTGGCGGAGCTCTGCAGGAGGCGAAGGACGCCGCTGCAGCTGCTGAGACCGCCAAGAGAGACCTGGAGGCGAGGGTGGCGCAACTGGAGATCCACTTGAAAACGAGCGAAGAGAAGGTTGCTGCGCTCATGTCGGAGAGGGAGAAGGACGCCCACAGCCACTCCGAGCTGCAGGTCCGTCTCTCCGACAAGGGCAAGGAGCTCGCCATCGCCAAGGATTCCGTTGCAGACTTGGAGTTGAAGCTGTCCACCCTCACCGCATCACTTGACAGCGCCAGAAATCGGGAGACGAAGCTGAAGGAGGACCTCAGGGCTGAGAGGGCACTGTTGGACAGCGCCGCCCTCTCCCAAAACAACTTCAGGCTGACGGTGGAGCACTGGACCGAGGGGCTTGTCGCCGCCGCCGCCGACATCGACAGGGAGTTGGCGGGGCTGGGGACGGAGCACCTCGGGTACACCACCGACGAGAATCTCCCTCACAGCGCCAAGCTAAGCTTGTTCTTCAGGGGAGTGGCGCCGGCCCTCCAGCAGCTCCGGGAGAGGATCCCCACGCAGCTGGCGAACGAGGCGCGCAGGCTTTGCATAGGAGTCATGGAGAGGGTGCTGATGAAGATAGCCTTCCGCAACCCAGGACTCAACCTTGACAACGTCCTTAGGACCTTGCCGCTCGAGGCCGACCAGGAGGCGCTCAAGGCCCTTGTCGCACCCATCGTGGCCAAGGTGGGCAAGATCAAGAGAGTCGACGGCGGCCGCGCAGACTAGGCTGTTTTCCTTTTTGCTTCCTTTGTTGCTGCCAACCATGTTACGAACAATAGTCTATCAGCGCTGCGACAAGTCATTTTGTATCATACCTTTATTTTGGGTAGTTAATGCAGTGTTATTTCCTTTACTCGACTTCTTTGCTTTGTATGCTTTTACCCTACGCTTTTAGGGAACTTGCCGGCAAAGGGACCCTTGCCGCGAGCACTGAGTGCGGAACTTCAGCAGCCTGCTGGCAGCGCCGTTGCCGACAAGAAACCTTGTCGCAGCTAGTCGCAGCACACTTAGGTTGTTGAGCGAACTCGAAAACGAAGTAAGGGCGCGACACTTGTCGCAGCACGCTTAAGCCGTTGAGCGTGCTCGAAACAAAGTAAGGGCGCGGCTAGCCACGAGTTGGTTCCTCCGTGCAAAGTTTTCCCATACAAAGTGTGGTCGTTCAAGGAAGATAACCTTAAAATTTAAAAATTTGAATGCTCAAACTTTGGCGATTTAGCTTTTGTGTGTCGTTTACTTCCCGGCAAGGCGAGGCTTTCTTGAACGGCACTTGGTCCATACCACTGTTTCCTCCCCCCCCCCCGGCAAACTTGTGCGCGAGGAAAAACTTCTTCTGCTTGAGAGAAAAAGAAAAAAGGGAGGAAACATAGATACGGAGCCTTGCGGCTCGTTATTGCTTACCGGGGGTGCGTGCTGCACAAAGTGTCAGATAATACATGCAAGAAAAATGGAAAGGCTTGAAATGACAAGTTGTGCGAGGCACATATGTTTTACTGATGCACGGGGTCTGCGCCCGGCTTTGTACAAAGGTTTACATGCAGCAGCGGCAAGACTTGTACAAAAGGTGGTTGCCGGAGCGGATCACGGCAACCGCGCCTTATGGGTAAAACTTGCGAAGGTGCTCAATGTTCCAGGAGTTGCTCACCGGTAAGCCCTCTTCGGTCTTAAGGCGGACAGCGCCGGGCCTTGTGACTTGTCTCACCCGATAAGGGCCTTCCCACTTCGGCGTCAACTTGTTGGAATTCTTGGTGGACTGAACGCGCCGAAGAACAAGGTCACCTTCCTCGAGACTTCTAGCTTTAACTTTGCGGCTATGGTAGCGGTGCAAAGCTTGCTGGTGTCGAGCAGCTCGTACAGCAGCCTGAAGACGGTCCTCCTCAAGGAGCAGTGCGTCATCTTGCCGTAGCTGCTCTTGCTCGAGCTCATCGTAAGAGAGCACTCGAGGCGACCCGTATACGAGTTCCGTGGGGAGAACTGCCTCTGCTCCATAGACAAGAGCAAAGGGTGTCTGTCCAGTGGCTCGATTTGGTGTCGTTCTGATGGACCAAAGAGCCACTGGCAACTCTTCAATCCAGTTTCTTCCGCACTTGTGCAGCCTGTCAAAAGTTCTTGTCTTGAGTCTGCGCATCACTTCAGCGTTTGCCCTCTCCGCTTGACCATTGCTCCTCGGGTGAGCAACGGAAGCGAAGTAGACCTTGGCGCCAAGGTCTTGGACGTACTGCATGAAGGTGCGACTTGTGAATTGTGTGCCATTGTCGGTGATGATCCTGTTAGGGATTCCGAAATGGCAAACAATCGACCTGAAGAATTTGACTGCTGACTGTGCGGTCACCTTTCTCACCGGTTCCACTTCCGGCCACTTTGTGAACTTGTCGATGGCGACGTACAAGTACTCAAAGCCCCCGGCTGCGCGGGGAAAGGGGCCGAGGATGTCGAGCCCCCAGACCGAAAATGGCCAGGATAAAGGGATCGTCTGGAGAGCTTGAGCTGGCTGATGTATCTGCTTGGCATGGAACTGGCATGCTTCACACTTGGTTACTTGTGCAGTTGCATCCTGGAGGGCTTCTGGCCAAAAGAAACCTTGCCGGCAAGTGCTCTTGCGCCAATGTGGTGACCACATATGCCTCCATGTATCTCTGCCAACAGCTTTTGCCCATCTTCCCGGGGAATGCACTTCAATTTGACACCGTTGAGTCTTCTTCTGTATAGTTCATCGTGGACAAACTGATACATACTTGACTGCCAGGTTATTCTTTCTGCTTCTTCTGGCTCTTCGGGAACTTCTTCTGTTTGAAGGAAACGGACAATCTGTTATGCCCATGCTGGAGCCTGAGGCTCAACAACAAGGACTAAAGGCATCAGTGCTGCTGCGGGAACGTCAGCTTCTACGGCAAGAACCTGCGGCTCGGCCGGAGCTTGACGTTCCCCGGCAAGCTTGTCGGGAACGCCTGCTTCAACTGTACAAACCCTAGGGTCTGCAGGAGCAGACTGTTCCTCAGCAACTTTATCGTTGACCTTGGGGACCTTGTTGGCGGCGGCTTCGGGAAGTTCCGCCGGCAAGTAGTCACCGGAGATCAGCTTCCTCTTCTTACTTTGTCCAACTGATGGTGTAACGGATGGTTGAGTTAACTTGAGCACAAAGATCCCTGGTTCCACAGGTAGCTTCAGTGCAGCACACTTTGACAGGCCGTCTGCGATGTCGTTTTGAGCTCTTGGAACGTGCTCCATCTGCAAGCCTTCAAAGTGTTCTTCAAGCTTTCTCACTTCGTCGATGTAAGCTTCCATCAACGGACTCTGGTAGCTCTTGTTCACTTGGCGGACAACCAACTGCGAATCACCCCGCACAATCTGCTTCTTGATCCCAAGCTCTGCTGCGATTCTGAGGCCGGCAAGCAAACCTTCATACTCGGCAGTATTGTTCGTTGCTTGCTCCTTGGGAAAGTGCATCTGGACGATGTACTTGAGGTGCTCGCCGGTGGGTGCGACGAGCAGCACACCAGCGCCGGCGCCTTGCAGCGAGAAGGCCCCATCGAAGTACATTGTCCATTCTTTGCTTGTTTCTTTGACGGGGATGCTTGTCTCTGGAATTTCTTCGTCTGGTGTTGGTGTCCATTCTGCTATGAATTCTGCCAATGCTCTACTCTGAATGGTTGAAGTACTTTCAAACTTGAGGCCAAAGCTTGACAGCTCTAGTGCCCACTCGACAATCATGCCTGTCGCTTCTGGATTTTGTAGTATCCTCTTCAGCGGAAAGCGAGTGACCACTGTTATCTCGTGTGCTTGGAAGTAATGGCGCAGCTTTCTCGAGGCCATGAGGAGGCCGAAAAGCAGCTTCTGCACCCCAGAGTATCTTGATCTAGCCCCCTGCAAGAGGGAACTGACAAAATAAACTGGGCGCTGCAACATCTTCTTCCGCACCTCTTCTTGCATCTGTGCAGACCCATTTTTGTCGGGGCCAGAGCTTGTCGGGGAAGCCCCATGCTTGTCGCTGGATATGCTTGCCGGGGCTATGGGCTCCTCATCTGCCTCCCTTTCCGCTACCAACGCAGCACTAACCACTTGATTGGTTGCTGCTTGGTACAGCAGCAACTTCTCTTGTGGCCTAGGTGCGACAAGTATTGGAGTGGAGGACAGGTACCTTTTAAAGTCCTGCAGCGCTACCTCCGCTTCCGGAGTCCATTTCATTGGACCTGCCTTTTTCAAGATTTTGAAAAACGGCAGGGCGCGTTCTGCGGACTTAGAAATGAACCTGCTGAGAGCAGCCACACAGCCGGCAAGCCTTCGTACATCCTTGACGCGCTTCGGAGCCTCAATCTACTCGATGGCCTTGATCTTGTTGGGATTAGCTTCAACCCCCCTCTGGGACACAAAGAACCCGAGAAGCTTGCCGGAGGGGACTCCGAACACGCACTTCTCGGGGTTAAGCTTGAGCTGTATCTTGCGCAGATTCGCAAAGGTTTCATCTAGATCCTGAATCAGAGTATCCTTGTCCTTGCTCTTGACCACTATATCATCCATGTAAGCTTCTACATTCCTGTGTATCTGTGGCTTAAAAGCAGTGTGGACTACCCTCGCAAATGTTGACCCGTCATTCTTCAATCCAAAGGGCATGCGTAAGTGCCACATGGAGTAATGAATGCGGTCTTCTCTTCATCTTCTTCAGCCATAAAGATCTGGTGGTATCCTGAATAGGCATCAAGAAACGAAAGCAACTCACATCCAGCCGTGGAGTCTACAATCTGGTCAATGCGCGGCAAGGGAAATGGGTCTTTGGGACAAGCTTTATTCACATCGGTGAAGTCTATACAAAGCCTCCACTTACCATTTGCTTTGCGCATGACAACAGGGTTGGCCAGCCACGTGGGATGAAGTACACCTCTGACAAGGCCTGCCGCTTCCAGCTTCTTGATTTCTTCAGCGATAAACTCTTGACGCTCCACCGCTTGTTTTCTGACCTTCTGCTTGACGGGCCGCGCGTGAGGACAAACGTCAAGTTTGTGCTCAATCACTTTCCTGGGAACACCGGGGATGTCAGACGGTTGCCATGCAAACACGTCGACATTCGCCCGCCGGAAAGCAACGAGCGCGCTTTCCTATTTAGGATCGAGCGTGGCACTGACGGTGAAAGTACCACCAGGGCTGTCCTCCTTGGCGGACACCTTCTTGGTTGTGGGCGGAGCTGCCATCGCCTTCTTGCACTTGCCGGTGGAGCTCGATGGTGCGTCCTCGATGGCAGCGCAGCACTCCGAGGAGGTGCGTTTGCCGGAGTGGGCCCCAGAGTTCTTGCCGGACTCGGTCTTGTTCTTCCCCCCGGGAGCTTCAGCGGCAAGTGTCTTGCTATCTGTTGCGGCTGCTACGTCCCGGTAAATCTTGTCGGCACAGATAAGCGCGTCCTTCTTGTCGCCGGGGACAGAGATGACGCTTATCGGGCCTGGCATCTTGAGCATGTTGTAGGCATAATGAGAGGCTGCCATGAACTTGGTGAGCGCTGGACGGCCAAGTATCCCATTGTAAGGCAGTGGGATATCAACAACGTCAAAGGTGATCCTCTCAGTCCTGAAGTTCAGCTCCCCGCCAAAAGTCACTGGCAGTGTGATCTTCCCCTTCGGCTTGCTCCTTCCCGGGTTGATCCCTTGGAATGTGCCGGTTTCTTCAAGCTCGCTGTCGGGGATCTGTAGTTTCCGGACCACAGCAGAGGAGATCAGGTTCAGGCCGGCCCCGCCGTCAACCAACATCTTGGTGACCTTGAGGTTGCGGATGGTTGGTGAAACCAACATCGGCAAACACCCGACCGCAGTTGTGCGGTCAGGGTGGTCCTCAATGTCAAAGATGATGGGCGTGCTGGACCACTTCAGGAGTTTGCGCGACTCGACGGGTGGCTCTGCTGCATTAACTTCCCGCACCCATTGTTTGAGTTGGCGGTGGGAAGTATGTAGGGAGGCACCTCCATCGACGCACAGAACCTCTGTGGCCTTCTGGAACTCCTGCTCGCTGTTGTCTCCGTCCTCCATGTCTTCGTCGTCGTCTTCATCTTCGTCCTTGTCGCGGCCGCGGGGAGGTCTGTCTCCTTGGCGCTGCTTGGCCTTGCCGCGGCGTCCTCCCCGGCAATAGAACGGCCGCTTCTTGCCGGACTCTCCTCCACCTCCCTAGGCCTTCTCCTTGTCGCGTCGCTCGTACTCAGCTTTCTGCTGCTCGACGAGGTACTCGACCCTTTTGCAGTTCTGGAGGTCATGGCCCTTGGTACGGTGGATCTTGCAGTACTGCTTGTCGGAGCCGTCCTGCTTGTCGGCGGCCGCCACAGTCTCCTTGCCGGAGCTGCCAGCCTGGGCTTTCTTGGCGCCAGCCTCCTTGCCGGACTACTCAACGACCAGTACTTCTTTGTTCTTCTTCTTCCTGTTGTTCCGCCGCCGGTTCTTCCTTGCCGGGGCGGCATCCTCACTATCTGTTCCTCCTGCTCCAGTATCCTCTCCGGGGAGTCTCCTCCCCTCCTCAGCGCGTGCGCACTTGTCGGCCAGGGCATAGAGCTCACTGACGTATCAGATCTTGCACATCGCCATTTCCTCCCTCATCCTGCGGTTACGCATGTTCTGGTGGAACGCGCTAATAACCGCGGCAGGGTGGACGTCTGGGATGTTGTGCTGGACGCGGCTGAATCTTTGGATATACTTTCGCAGGGACTCCCCTTCCTTCTGGGCGAGTATATAAAGATCACTCTCCTGGCCATGGGGCTTGTGGCCGCCCGTGAAGGCGCCGACAAACTGATGACACAGGTCGGCCCAAGAAGAGATGGAGTTCTCCGGCAAGTGCATGAGCCAAGATCTGACGTTCGGCTTGAGCACGAGCGGGAATCACGAGTATCTTCTCGTCTCGTCCCCGGGCAGCCTGCATCGCGATGGTGTAGATGATGAGGAACTCTGACGGATGAGTTTTGCCGTCATACTTCTCGGGTACGTCAGGCTTGAAGTTCTTCATGCTGGGCCACTGGACTTGCCGCAGCTCACGGGTGAACGCAGGGCAGCCCGCCGTGTACGGCAAGTCGCCTGGTTCTCCGGGCGCGTGCATGTCGACAGCGGGCCCAGCGCGCTGGTCGGACTGTCGTCGCGCTTCTCTTCGACGCTCGATGCGAGTTCGAGCGTCTTCTTGTCGTCTGTCGTCAAGGACTTGGCGTTGATCGCGGCGAGCTCGTGGATCCGACGACGCCGTGGAATCGTCGTCGATGTTGATTCGGCGATTCGGCGATTTCGGCCTTCGGGGCGGGGAGTGCACGGTAGTGGCACCCCCTGCGGTCTTGTCTCCATCAGCCCGCGCCTGGCTGACTTGCCGCGGCCGCGACGTCGTCGGCTGCTGCGGCGTGTCGTTGTTGGCGAAGGCGATGAGGCTCTGGATGGTGGCCCTCCAGTCTTCGGCCTTGTCTGCCGCTGGAGGGAAGTCGAGGAGTAGCTGGGCTCGAGCTAGAGCTTCTGCTGGAGTGGCGGGGAGCGGTGGTGAGCGGTGCGAGGAGCGAGATATGCTCGGACTTCTAACAGCGTTAGAAGGAGCAACATCTCGACCCGGCGACCGCGCCTTGCTCGTGCCAGCGCGTTGGCCTTGAGCGTCCCGCGAACCGCCAGCTTGACCCTGGCCCAGCAGGCGTATGGTACCTTGTGTACCACGTCGCTGCCGGTCCGGCACCTCCTGAGAGGGGCGCGGTGCGTGCACGGACGCCGAGGTCTTGGAATGCGCCCGGTCGTCCGTCTTGTCCTTGGACTTGGCGGCGCCGTGAGTTTCCTCGCCGGCGTCCGTCCTTCCGCCAGCGTCTACCCCACCGACCGTTGGCTCTAGTGGCGGCGGGATCGATGCGGACGGGCCTGCTACCTCCGAAGCCTTCTTCTTCGGCGGCACGTCGATGAAGTCGATGAATTTGCTGAAGATTTCGCCCGCGTGAACGCCGGATCAGGTTCACACAACCTCGACGCCCCCCTACCTAGCGAGCCAAAGATGTCGGGGAAACTGATCGCCCACGAACACCTATGGGACCGGAGCCCCTTTTCGGTACGGCAAGGGAGCGGAGGATGCACGAAGAGCGGATCGAGGCGAGCACGCGAGCAGTTTACCCAGGTTCGGGTCGCACGGATGCGTAAAACCCTACTCCTGCCTTGGTTTGTATTGTGTTCTCGGCTCGGGAGCGAGGAGAGCTATAGTACTTGTCGCTAGCTACACCGAGCCTGAGAGTGATCGAAGATCGGAACCCCCTCTACGTTGCGCATGGGCCTCCTTTTATAGGTCAAAGGGGTCACCGGCAGGTGGCAACGTAGGTGAGGGTAAAAACGTAAAAAAGGGGGGTAGTTGGAACAATGTATGTATAGTGCTCTGTACCTAACCCTGACGGCAGGGGACAAGGGTATTAAATGCCCGTCGCCGTCACCCCGAACAGTGCAAAAAGCGTCCGTCAGGGCGTCTCCGTCCGCCACGAGGGTGGCCTCGTCATCGCAGCTCGCCACCGTGTACCCTAGGCTGCACAGCCTTCCGCCACGTGCCCCTGGAAGGGCCCCAGGGCGACGCGTGGCCGGATGAGCTGGAGCGCGGGCACATAGTGGAAGCCCGCCGCGGCAAGCGCTTTGCCGCGGCCGCTACCTTGCCGAGCCCGGAAGCTTGTCGCTCTCCGGGCCTTGCCGCGACGCGCGGAGCGTCGCGGCAAGTCTCCTGAAATGCCATGCTTGGCCTTCCTGACAAGCTCCTTTTGCCAGGGTCTTGTGCCAAAAGGGGTGGTCTTGAGCCTGGAGCGGCCTTCCCGGCAAGCTCCTCTTGCCGGGGCCTTGTTTCTTTAACTCGAATACTTTGTTCTTGAATGGCTCCGAAGGAACCTCAGTGGGCCTTGGCGAACGCGCGGCAAGCCCTGCCACGGGACGCTGCTACTGCCCGTGCACAAGTTCGGGATACAAAGGTACCCCTACTTTAGTACACCGACACGAAGGTCTGTGGTAAACTCCTCACAACTCATGGTGAGGCGATGATGATGATGTAGAAGCACTCCATGGTAGATCCCCCCTCTGGCGGAGCTCTAGAACAGGCCCCAAGATGGGATCTCATGGGAGCAGAAGGTTGCGGCAGTGGAACTAGGGTTTTTTCCCCTCCTCTGATAGTTTCGGGGTACGTAGGTATATATAGGAGGAAGGAGGGCACCGGGGGCCAGACGGGGTGCCCACGAGGCAGGGGGGCGCGCCCTATAGGGGGGGTGCCCCCCACCCTCGTGGACGCCACGTCGGCCCTACTCCGTTGTTCTCAAGTCTCCCGTGCGTATTTTGCTCCAAAAATATCTCTCCCGAAGGTTTCATTCCGTTTGGACTCCGTTTGATATTCCTTTTCTGCAAAACCCTAAAACAGGCAAAAAAACAGCAATATGGACTAGGCCTTTGGTTCAGTAGGTGTAATGCCCAGTATGTGACTATACCTCCCATGTGTCGAGGCACGACTTAAAGGTATAATCACATACTAGAATGATCTCAAGTATGGTATCTTTGCACAACTCATGTAAAAGAGGGGATGAAAATGTAAAAGAGTAGTTGGCTTACACTCGCCACGTCACACAAAGTAATACATGAACATACATCATCCAATAACATCAGAGTCCGACTACGGATGAAGATCCAAATGAAAGATACTATAAATAAAGCAACACAAGGTCCCGATCATCCTAGTAAGAGCCATACTGTTCCTCTGGGTAATATACGTAGTATCGCCCACGCTCTTCATCGAACTCCCAATACAACTCTGAACCACCTGCTGTGTAGTTCTCAACGGTACCTGCATCTGGTGTTGTGTAGAATTTGTGAGCCACGGAGGACTCAGCAATCCCGAACCCGGGTAGCAAAACTATCAAAGCCTTAGGTGTGGAAAAGGCTTAAACAAGGTTGCAGCAGCACTAGCACTAGCTTACGTGTTTAGAGCGAGAAGAGAAAGTGCCAAAGATCATCAAAGTGATCACGAAGTGATCCTAACTAAGCATGTCAAACATAACGCCACCGTGTTCACTTCCTGAACCCCTTCGGAAAGTGACCATCACAGTTACTCACGCCGGTAGTGTATTATGAACATAGTGTCAAGTTTTCTACAACCGGATATTAACAAATTCCCATCTGCCACATAACCGCGGGCACGGCTTTCGAAAGATCAAACCCTGCAGGGGTGTCCCAACTTAGCCCATCACAAGCTCACGATCTACGGAGTCGCAACTCCAAGGTGGGAAGACCGGAGTATTCTCGGAATCCCGTGCTCAAGATATTCCGACAAAGGTAAAACTAATCCAGCAAGACCTCCCGGCGTGCCGACACCCTGATAGTAGCCGCTCATCTCATCTCAGGCCATGACCGGATGAGACATCCTACAGGTTTTTACCAGCCCTTGAGTTTCCACGAGGTGGCCCCGCAGGCTGCCTAGTTTGGACCAACACTCATGTGGAGGACTGGCCCAGGGTTGTTAATTAAGAACTCGGGTTTGCAACGCCCTATGCCAGTTTTAGTTATTAGGCAAATGTAAAACCAATGTTGGGCCTTGCTAGAAAAGCTTTAGCGCTAAGCAGGTTATCAAGGGGGGCCCATAAACCCCAACCGTGTTAGGGACGCAAAATCAAGGAATATAACACCGGTTTAAATGGTTCCTAGGGTGGAATGAGTGGAACAAAACACCAAGCAAAGGCTTAGCCTTCCACCCATTGCCAAATATATAGATGATTTAGTTTAACAGATTATATATTGTGATATCCCAACAATAACTTCATCATGAAGCAAGAATCTTCAAATCTTCACCTGCAACTAACAACGCTATAAGAGGGGCCGAGTGATGCTTACTTAGCTAATCAATGGTTTGCTAGGTGGGTGGTTAGAGAGTTTCATGGGAATAATAGGAGGCCGACAAACAGACATAGGCATCGAGGCAGTAAGCTAAAGAGCGAGACATCTAGCATAGGCAAAGATAGTAGTGATATCTGGGTAAGGTCATCTTCCTGTTGATTCCTCGGAGGGAACGTAACCTTGCTCCTCACACTCAACCTCGGTAGAAACCTCGTACTCCGTATCGTCACCGGGCTCTAACCAAACACAACAATGCAACAACGGAACAAAATCAATCAACATGCAGTGCTCAACCACATGATGCATGAACATGATGAACAAGGACAAGAGTAGATATGATGCATGGCCTAGGGTCACAAGAGTGCAACAACATCACATCCAACAAGATCATACACAAGAATGAAACAAGCAAAGGATCAACTAACAAGTTTATGTATGATGTTCAAACAAGCATCCAACAAGTTTTAAAGGAGTTGGTTAACATGGCAAGGTGCAACTAACATCACAACAACATGCTAGCACATTTAAATGGGCTGAAAATAAATAACAACAATATCCAGAAACTCCCATATTAATTATTTTTCATTTGGGACAGATATGAAGAACTTATGTGATAAAGTTGCCAGACATGCTGAACAACAGCACCAAAATATTCTACACATTTTTCTACCCCAAATGCATATAAAGTTTGTTAAATTTGGAGTTGTAGATATTTAGTTATGATTTTTTACAAGTTTAAACATATTTGAAACAAGAATAAATTCAAACAACATTTAAATGTTTTTAAACATGGCAACAAATAGCATAACCAAAATCTACAAGAAATTCTAAGCACTTTTCATATAGGACTTGTTTTCAACTGAAACATATTTTCACAGATATAAAATAAACAAGAAAACAGAAAAAGGAAAAGAAAACACAAAGCAGAAAAAGAAACAGAATATGCGCAAGGGCCAGAGTGACCTAGGGCTCAGCTAGCCACGGCCAACGACAAGAGGGCCCGGCCTCGCTAACCTGGCGCCAGCGGGTGCGCGCGGGGGCTGGGAAGCAGCTGTGAGGCTGGCAGGTGGGGCCTGCCTGTCAGCCTCACGCAAAAAACAAAAGGGGCGAAATCCCACTGCGCCCGCAAGGATTCGAACCCAAGCCCTCCTGCTTAACCGACGGAGACAAAGCCACTGCGTTAGTTAATCGAACCTTGACAGATAACAGGTGCTAACTCTGAAGACATAACAGAAGAAGCAGAGACAGGGGAAAACGTTGGGCTCGTCGGAGCTGCTCCGGCGACCAAATGAGGCGGCGGAGGTGTGCGGGGTACTCCTGGGGGAGTTCTGCATCCACCTGATGCACTAGCACTACCTAAAGAGCACTACCGCGCCAGCGACGAGCAACGATAGAACGGCGGCGATGGAGCAACGGCGAGGCGATGTAGACGCCTAGGCGGAGCAGCGACAGCACAGGCGGCACCTACATCATGCACTGAAGCAAACGGAGAGCAAAGCATGGCCTAGAGGGGTTGGCACACTCACCGGCGATGAGGTCCGACGGTGATGCGCTTGGGCGCTCGATGAACTAGGACCTAGAGGGCGCGCAGGAAGGGGAAAAAGACATGGGGAGAAAGAGGAGCTCACCACGAGCACGGAGATGTGCTCGGCTGGCCCAAGCGTGGACGAAGTCGACGGCGGCGGGTCTCGAACAGCTACGGCCACCGGAGGTGAAGAAGAGGAAGAAGACGTTGGCGTGGTGGCGCTCGGCTCTGCGTAGAGGTCGTAGTCGAAGTAGTCGATGTCGTGGAAGCAGAAGGACACCGTTGGCAAGGCTGAGGTCGACGAGGAGCTCGCCGGCAACGAGGTGGCGCTCTCAGATGCGTGCGAGTGTCGACTGGGGCGGCGGATCTGGTGGTGCTGGGCTCTCCAGGCGGCGAGAGGAGGAAGGGGAAACCTAGGGAGAGAGGCTGGACACGGTGCGGGTTTAAAAGGGGGCTCGGACCACGAGACCTCGACGTCCGTGAGTTCACGGCACGACGGTGAGCGCGCGCTCTGCTCTGCTTTGCGCTGACGGAGGAAGACGGAGGCGCGGCTGATACGTCCAAAACGTATCTATAATTTCTGCTTGCTCCATGCCTCTTTTGGGTGATATTGCTATGATATTTATACACTTCCATACACTTTTGATCATATTTGGACTAACCTATTAACTCAGTGCACCCTAGTGCCAGTTTCTGTTTTCGGCTGTTTTTGTATTTCAGGTTTTCCCATTACGAGAACTGCCAGAAAAATACCGGAAAAATTATATAAAAAATCAGCGTTCCAGAAGCTACCAGGCACCCGAAGCACAGCCGGAGGGGGGCCACCAGGGCTCCAGGCGCCCTGGTGGCGCGCCCCCCCTGGGCCGCGCCGGGGGGGGGGGGGGGCGCCTGGGCCCCCCGAGCCTCGTCTGATGCCCCCTTTGGCATATATTTATACAGTCTCTCAAAACCCTGAGACGGGAACTCTTTTTCACGATCTCATCTCTGTTCCGCCGCCGCCGCCGCTTCCAAGATCGGGAGCAACAGGAGAACTCTTCCCGGCACCCTGCCGGAGGGGAGGATCACCACCGGGAGCTTCTCCACCACCATGGACGCCTCCCGGATGAGTTGTGAGTAGTCTCCCTTGGACCATGGGTCCATGACCAGTAGCTATGTGATGTTCTCCTCCCGTTCTTGTGCTTCACTAATTAGTCCTCGTGAGCTGCCCTACATGATCGAGGCACATATGTAATTCTTATGTTGTTGCTATGATGAGTTTGCTGGGATCCGATGGATTATGAGACTATGTTTAGATTGTGTTTGAGTAATATATTTGATTTACCTCTTTTATATTTATGTTCGTAATTAATTCTTGCATGTTCTCCGTTGTTATTTATTGCTTTGGCCAAGTAGTAGGTAGTGACTCCAAGAGGGAACGTTATGCTTGATTGTGGGTTCATGCCCCTCGATGACTAGCTTGAGTGACAGAAACATGAGTCTAGGGGATGTGCTGTTGCCACAAGGGGGAAACAACGGTGCTTGTGCCCGCGGGTGCAAGGATTGTTTACTTTACGCAAAGTTCTTTTAATGCAGTTATCTGTTGCTTTGAGTTTACACTATGGGTGGGACTCGCAACTTAATACCAGCGAGATGTTCTGGATAGATATCTCAAGGTGGATGATTAGTAGTAGATGCAGATGGATTTCGGTCTACTTACCTCGGCGTACCGCCCATGCTTTGAACCTCTACCTTTCTTGCAACATAGTTAGCATTGGTTTGCGCACATAATTCTGTCAATTGCCCAGCTGTAATTCGTTCACCTCACATAGCTGTTTTATCGTCTTTTGGGAGAGAGACATCACTAGTGAACATCACGAGACTCCGGTCCATATTACCATCATTGATCACATCCGCTATTTACTTTCCGCTTTTTACTTACTATTGCAATTATACCTATCACTATTATCACTTGCGTTTAATCCTTTGTAAACTACAAGGCCGGAGAGATTGACAACCTCTCTGTACTCGTTGGGAGCAAAGTTATTTGTATCTGTGTGCAAGTCCACGTTGATTGCTAATATATCTGGCGCCGTTAGCAGTTGACACCTTCTTGTTGAAACTGGGAGTCTCAGGGGAAATCGATCCTTGGTATTGCCAAGGGAAAACTTCCGCTACACTGCATCTCACACCTTCCACTTGGGGTAACCAACTAAGGGCGAGAAGCCATCAAGCAAAGTTTTCTGGCGCCGTTGCCGGGGACTCAACTCTTCAGGATAGGGGAGTTGCACGCTATCTTTTACCTTTGCTTTTAGTCTTGTTAGTTTACCTTTCAGTTTTTGCTTTAGTGTCTTCTATCAAAAATTACAAAAAAAATTTATTTGCTTTTCTGCTAGTAGTCCTTTCTGTTTAGTCAAGCATGTTAGGATTAGGTGCTTTGAGGGAATCTGAAGTCCTAGATTTCCATCAAAAGGATGGAGAAAATATGAAGAAGGCATGGGACAGAATTTCTGATGCACATAGAAGAATTATGCCTTGGATAACTATAAAAATTGTCCTTAGAAATTTTTACCATGGTCTTTTTAAATGGTGTAAACACTCTCTTGATATTATAGCTGAGGGAGATTTCCTAGAGTGTGATGAAGCTAGAGCTCTTGAAATTATACATGGTCTATCTAGTTACTTTGTTTATGATCATAACTTTGATACTGTCATAGATAGACTTGCTACTATTGAAAAGAGAATGGATGCTCTAGACTTGATGAAGGTAGAGAAACCCAAACCCAATAAGAAAGACATTTTGGAAATAGACAATGATTGGGAGCCTTTTGTTAGGATTAGCATCTCTAATCAAGACTTCCTTGCTTATTGTGATATTGGATCTATGGTTTCTACTATGCCAAAAATTGTTCATGATTCTTTAAAATTTGACATGGATAGATTATCGTCTTATCATGAACACAATAATGGAGATATTTCTGAAATCCAAGGAAGAATAAAAGACGTGCCAGTTAAATTCCTTAAAGGGATTGCAATGATTGATTTCTTCATCATGGAGCCAAACCAAGGAAATATAGTGCTTGGAAGGGACTTCCTCCGAGCAGTAAAAGGCTTCATCGATATAGGTAAGGGACAAATCCGCTTACGCGGGAAGGCAAAATGTGTGTACCACTTTCCTAGAAGGAACAAGAGTGAACTTGTTGAGGAACCATTTGAAGCAATTTATAACTCCGATCATTATGATGGTTATTGATTCCTCTATGCATTATGCCTAGCTTAAAGGCATAAAAGAAAGCGCTTTTGGGAGGCAGCCCAATGAATAAATTTTATTTTGCTTTTGTTGTGTCTTGATGTTGTTACTACAATAGCATCATCATTGTATCTTTGCTTTTCAATTTTGTGCCAAGTGTAGCCTCTGATTGCAAGAAAGTTCAAAAGTTGTGACGTGCTGTCCAGGAAACAGATTCTGTCCATGGATAGAAAAATTCGTATAAAATCACCAGATCATCTTTTTGGTCTGAATTTTTTCGACAGCGTGCTCTATATAATTGTCTTTCGTGCGTCTGTTTTGAGTTTTTTGATTAGAGTTGCAGAAGTACCCCGAAAAAATCATTTACTACCTGCTGTTCTGTTTTTCACAGATTCTGTCCTGTTTTGCCTTTCCTTCATTTTGCAAACCTTGAGCTTGCTTTTTCTTTGCAAAAACCTTTTGGCAATCTTGAGAAACAGTAGATCTTCAAGAATATCCTTATTTCCAGCAAGGAACAATTATTTTATTAAGGGTACTAACCTCGCTAATCAGATTATGATGAGTTATGTATGAAGGGAGTTTTCAAGTGTGCGAGGGAAGATGATAAAAAGATTCAGGAGTGTCAAACGCTCAAGCTTGGGGATGCCCCCGTGCACCCCCAAGAAATATTCAAGGAGACTCAAGCGTCTAAGCTTGGGGATGCCCCCGTGCATCCCCTTCTCCATCAACATTATCAGTTCGTCTTTCGTTCCACTATATTTTAATCACTTCATGTGTTATGTGCTATGCTTGGAGCGTCTTGCTTTTAGTTTTTCTTTTTAGTTTTCTTTAGCTTTTCATAACGAGTCGGAACTCAGCTTTCTTTATGTGGGAGAGAAACACGCTCCACTTCTACCTAGAACATAACATAGAATTTTCATGTCTATCTTTGCTGTGTGTGTTCTTTGTCTTTCAATAGCTACTATCATGCTTAGCTCTTAACTTTCATGCTTATCTTTCTAAAGAGCTTTTGTTTAGTTGGTTGCTTGAACTCTCTTTATTTATCATGATTATCTTATTAAGAGAGTTTGCTTCCGTTGCATTGGTTGATATGTCTATGATAAAGATGCTACGTGCATAATGGCGCTTAGTAGTTCATGTTTTCTTATGGTTAGTCTCAAATAGCTGGGGGGGTTCCCAATGTGTTATTGGAATACCAACATGATTTGTTTGCCTATGATGTGGTATGGTTTAGTAATATCTTCCTTCAAGAATTTATTTTGATTGACTTGGCGTATGCTCACGCATATTTAAGACTGTAAAGAAATTATGTCAAGCCTTGATGATCTTTTGTTTCTGAGTAGCGATATAACTTCCATGCCTGATTCAATGTTGCTTTGTCGCTCTGCATGATTATGACCGTCATTGCTCTCTTAGTTGGTCGCTCCCAGTCTTTTGCTAACCTTCGCCTGTACTAAGCGGACTGACTGCTTGTGCATCCAAATTCCTTTATACCAGTTATGCCATATGAGTCCACCATACCTTCCTACATGGTATTTACCTGCCATTCCTAATGGAGACTTGCATGTACCATCTCGAAATTATTCAAAGAAAAAGCATTCTTATTTTGTGCCTCTGTTGTAAGTTCATGAGGAAGTAGTAGTTAATTCATGATCTTTTTAAGTTGGACAAGCTTCACCCCGGGATTGCATGTATAATGTGCAAACCCATAATACGAGAAGGAACTGGCATTGAGTGCGCCCGGCTCAAAAAGATAATATAACAAACAAACCCTCCTTCACGCTTTGTTCATGAGAAATCAGAAAACTTTGGCAGTGATAAACAAAGGAGATTAAGAGGATGTGATCGTCCTCATTCGGGAGCCGTTCCTCGAAACTTGTCCATCTCAAGAAGTGATTGAGTTGTCTGCTAGCATTCGTTGACGAAACATGCATGATCTAAAAAAAATATTATTACCTCTGTTTTAAAACCAAGAGCTCTGGTACATGTTTTGTCTTTGTTTCCGACTACGGGTTTTCAACCTTGCCAACAAAAGCCACGGTTCGAGAGTCTCCACCTTCTTTTAAAGCACCAACTACTGAGAGCATGATTGTCATTCTGAGTGTAATGTGCATTCTCCCAAAGTAGCATTGTCTTTTGCATGATTGTGATATCGTTTATTTTGAAATCATTGTATCTAGTCATCACTTAAACCTTGGAGGTGCCCCTGCATTTATGTTTTGCTTCACTAAAGGGGGCAAGCGAGATATCACTTTATCATATTTGCACACCATGTTCATTACAAATCTATTTGATGTTTCAGTATCATATTGTAAAACTTTCAAGTTCTTTGTGATTTTCTCATGAGGCAACTTAATTACTATAGATTCATTGTCTCAGTAAGCTTTTGTCATGTGACTATGAAAAAAGTCCTATATGGTTAATAGCATGTCACCACAGAAATTATTCTTGTTATCATTTACCTACTCGAGGACGACCAGGAATTAAGCTTGGGGATGTTGATACGTCCAAAACGTATCTATAATTTCTGCTTGCTCCATGCCTCTTTTGGGTGATATTGCTATGATATTTATACACTTCCATACACTTTTGATCATATTTGGACTAACCTATTAACTCAGTGCACCCCAGTGCCAGTTTCTGTTTTTGGCTGTTTTTGTATTTCAGGTTTTCCCATTACGAGAACTGCCAGAAAAATACCGGAAAAATTATATAAAAAATCAGCGTTCCAGAAGCTACCAGGCACCCGAAGCACAGCCGAAGGGGGGCCACCAGGGCTCCAGGCGCCCTGGTGGCGCCCCCCCCTGGGCCGCGCCGGGGGGGGCGCCTGGGCCCCCCGAGCCTCGTCTGATGCCCCCCTTTGGCATATATTTATACCGTCTCTCGAAACCCTCGAGACGTGAACTCTTTTTCGCGATCTCATCTCTGTTCTGCCGCCGCCGCCGCCGCTTCCAAGATCGGGAGCACTAGGAGAACTCTTCCCGGCACCCTGCCGGAGGGGAGGATCACCACCGGGAGCTTCTCCACCACCATGGACGCCTCCCGGATGAGTTGTGAGTAGTCTCCCTTGGACCATGGGTCCATGACCAGTAGCTATGTGATGTTCTCCTCCCGTTCTTGTGCTTCACTAATTAGTCCTCGTGAGTTGCCCTACATGATCGAGGCACATATGTAATCCTTATGTTGTTGCTATGATGAGTTTGCTGGGATCCGATGGATTATGAGATTATGTTCAGATTGTGTTTGAGTAACATATTTGATTCACATCTTTTATATTTATGTTCGTAAGTAATTCTTGCATGTTCTCCGTTGTTATTTATTGCTTTGGCCAAGTAGTAGGTAGTGACTCCAAGAGGGAACGTTATGCTTGATTGTGGGTTCATGCCCCTCGATGACTAGCTTGAGTGACAGAAACATGAGTCTAGGGGATGTGCTGTTGCCACAAGGGGGAAAACAACGGTGCGTGTGCCCGCGGGTGCAAGGATTGTTTACTTTACGCAAAGTTCTTTTAATGCAGTTGTCTGTTGCTTTGAGTTTACACTATGGGTGGGACTCGCAACTTAATACCAGCGAGATGTTCTGGATAGATATCTCAAGGTGGATGATTAGTAGTAGATGCAGATGGATTTCGGTCTACTTACCTCGGCGTACCGCCCATGCTTTGAACCTCTACCTTTCTTGCAACATAGTTAGCATTGGTTTGCGCACATAATTCTGTCAATTGCCCAGCTGTAATTCGTTCACCTCACATAGCTGTTTTATCGTCTTTTGGGAGAGAGACATCACTAGTGAACATCATGAGACTCCGGTCCATATTACCATCATTGATCACATCCGCTATTTACTTTCCGCTTTTTACTTACTATTGCAATTATACCTATCACTATTATCACTTGCGTTTAATCCTTTGTAAACTACAAGGCCGGAGAGATTGACAACCTCTCTGTACTCGTTGGGAGCAAAGTTATTTGTTTCTGTGTGCAGGTCCACGTTGATTGCTAATATATCTGGCACCGTTAGCAGTTGACACCTTCTTGTTGAAACAGGGAGTCTCAGGGGAAATCGATCCTTGGTATTGCCAAGGGAAAACTTCCGCTACACTGCATCTCACACCTTCCACTTGGGGTAACCAACGTGGGGCGAGAAGCCATCAGCGGCCTGTGAGACAGACAGGTGGGACCAGGGGGAGGAAAGACACAGCGCGACTGTGAGCGCTCCGCTGGGCCTGCGGGAGAGAAATGGGATGCGCAGCCGTGGAGAAGAGAATGGGTCTGGGGGAGAGAGGAGGAGGAGGCCCAGGTTCACTGCTGTGCTGCTGTTTCTCTTTCTTTTTCTTTATTTCTCCAGACAGAAAGAAAAATAAAAACACAGGCTAAAAGAAAAAGAGTTAGGGAAAAAGAAAAATATCCCCATGCACAGTGATTTAAGCCCTATTTAATAAAATTGACTTGGACATTTTTGGAGGCAGAAAAATAAAAGGAGTTTGAATATGGTTCAAACTCTTGTCATTTTAAAACCTAGCCAAATCAATTCTCACTGGGGTGATATTTGGCTGAGAGGGTGTAGACATGGTGCAAGATTTATAGGAGAAGAAAGAACATTAAAGCACTTGGCTAGGTGGCTTGCACAATGGGGTAAAGAATGGACAGAGAAGAAAAATAAAGAAAGAAAGAAGAAAAAGAAGAAGAAGAAGAAGAAGAAGAAGAAGAAGAAGAAGAAGAAGAAGAAGAAGAAGAAGAGGGGTCTAGGGTTTAGCTAGGCATAGCCTAAGCCACACACACAACATCTCAAGGCCTCACACACACTCAACAAGAAAGTAAACTATGATGAGATGATGCTATGATGATGAAGCAATGCAAGGATACAAAAATAATAAATGATATGGCAATACAAAAATAAAATGACAAGAAACCCCAAGGATAAGGACAAGGATCAAATTGAGAAGCTTTATTGCCATAATGGGAAAGTGTTACAAATGGGGTGTTACAGTAGGTTAGTCCCAAAAATAATATAAAAGTGTATAACAAAGCCCATTAAACATCCAAAACATCATAAATAATAGCATGGAACAATAAAAAATTATAGATACGTCGGAGATGTATCACTCCGTCAAGAGATGTGGAGTTGAACCAAGAAGTTTGTAAGGGCAAGGAGATCGCCTACTTAGTGAAGATCTAACCGAGTCAGGCAAGTCCTTTGTGGACGATGGCCATGGTGGGATAGACAAGGTTGCTTCTTTGTGGACCCTCCGTGGGTGGAGCCCTTCGTGGACTCGCGCAACCGTTACCCTTCGTGGGTTTAAGTCTCCATCAACGTGGACGTACGATAGCATTACCTATCGAAACAATGCCGAAAATATCCATGTCTCGATTGCGTTTGCACTCTCCAAACCCTACCTTTTACCTTCATGTGCAATGTTCTACTTTCCGCTGCTATACTCTTAGAATTGCATGTGTAGGAAGATTGCTTGACTTGATCAACTTGCTAAAATCTTCCCACAACTTAAATTGGGAAAATGCTAGAGTTTTATTTGGTCAATGTAACGCTCAGGATGCGGTTATAGCTCCCACTTGTCGGGGCACGACTTAGAGTCATAACCGCATTCTGGAATGGTCGCAAGAGTGGTATCTTAACACAATCCCATGTAATGAGCAGGAAGATAGAGATAAATAGTTGGCTTACACTCGCCACGCCACACAATTTTCAAATACTTATACAATCATCCAGAATGAACACAAAGTCCGGCTATGGACGAAATCAAACGAAAAAGATAACCACCCATGCTATGCCCGATCGGCCCTAGTAAGAACCACTACTGATCATCGGGGTATGTCACGTACATACGCCCACGCTCTTCATCGAACTCCCATTGGAGCTTCTGGCCATCACCTGCATCAAACTTTGCTATACCTGCACCTACTTTTGTAGTAAACCGTGAGTCATGAGGACTTAGCAATCTTGTTCCAGGGTAACAAAACTACCAAAGCTTTTAGGTGTGGAAAAGGCATAAAGTGGTGTTGCAGCAAGCACTAAGCATATATGAGGTGGCTAGCTTACGAACTTCCAGAGTAAGATGAGAAGCTACACCATCAGTCGTAATCTAGTAATGATCACTAAGTGATCTTGTCTACCTACGAGTCGTTCATAACCCGGCCTTGTTCTCTTCCCGAACTCCCTCGAAAAGAGACCACAATGGCTACTCACCCAAGTTGTGTATTTTGTTTGAGTTTTTGTGTCAAGTTATCTACAACCGGATATTAACAAACTCCAGTCCGCCACATAACCGCGGGCACGGCTTTCGAAAGATCATAACCCTGCAGGGGTGTCCCAACTTAGCCCATCACAAGCTCTTATGATCAGCAGAGGTAAAACCTCCATCTTGGGGACAACCCGATCAGACTCGGAATCCCGGTGCACAAGACATTTCAACAATGGTAAAACAAGTTCAAGACCTCTCGACATGCCGACACCCTGATAGGAGCCGCGCGCATCTCGTCTCAGGCCATGATCGGATGAGCAGTACATACGGCAACTGAAGACCCCAGTAACCTGGGTGGCATCGCAAGTCTCTGTAGTTTGGACCAACACTCATGAGAAGCATCGGCCTGAGTTGTTAATTAAGTCCTCGGGTGCTAGCCGGTACCTATGAAAGTTTTAGTTATTAGGAAAATGGTAAAACCAATGTTGGGCCTTGCTGGCGGAGTTTTATTCAAAGCGAACTATCAAGGGGGTGCCGACAAACCCCAACAGCGTTAGGAACGCAAAATCAAGGAACATAACACTGGTTTATCGGATCTTAAGGCGACATGAGTGGAACAAAACACCGAGAAAAAGGCAAAGCCTTCCACCCATTGCCAAGTATATAGGTGCATTAATTAGGTAAGGGATATTGTGATATTCCACAATATCCATGTTCCGACATGGAGCAATCTTCAACTTCACCTGCAACTAACAACGCTATAAGAGGGGTTGAGAAAAAGCATATCTTAGCCAATTAACGGTTTGCTAGGAGGGTGGTTAGAGGTTTCATGGCAATGTAGGAGGCTGACAAACAAATAGATAGGTAGCGCGACATAGCGATAGAGCGAGACAACTAGCAAAGAAGGGATAGAGGTGATATCAACGAACAGTCATATTGCCTAAAATCCCGTCAGGAAGAAGATCGAGTCCATGAAAAAGACAAACGGACGTAGTCGAACGAATCCTCACAACTCCAGAACGAAACCAAAGCTAACGAGAGAAGCAAACCTGAAAGAAGCAAACAACATGGTAAACTAAAACATAACATGGCATGATACACAATCAAGTATGATGCATGTCCGGTTTAAATATGCATGGCATGGCAAAGTGCACAAACAATACCATAAATTAAGAGGAGCTCAATATGCAACGAGTTGCATATTGACGAAACACCACATTCAAATATTTAGTTTGATCTCGTTTATGTAGACAACAAGTTTAAATGTTGGTTAACATGGCAATATGTAACATGTCAAGAGGTGAAGCATAATAAAACTACAGTATCTAACCAATTTAAATGGGGCCAAAATCAACAAACAACAATTCCGAAAAATCCCGACATGTCATTTAATAATTTTAATGCAAACAACAATTTTAAACATTTTAGATGTTGTTATCATGATGCGGATGACATATACAAGTTTTATGCGATTTTTTGAAAATGTTGACATGAGCATATTAATAAGCATTTGTCACCATGGTGGAAAGGGTACCACAGCAATGAATCTGAAAATGATGCCACGGCAGCATATCGGTACCGGTAGCTCATGGAGATACCGGTGCAAAAGAAGTGTGGATGTGAGTGTATCATGTAAGAATGATGGGTGCTCCCGGATACTAGGTCCCACGTGACGGTGGCAAGGAAACGAGTGACAACTCGGACATGGTGCAAACACGAGCATCTCATACAACATGCATTCATCCACGGGTCATCATCTTGGTGGTTATACCTTCGAAGCGTGCATTTTGGGGCAGATTGAGTTCGTGATGGAAGTAGTCGTTCACGGGTCGTCATGGGAAGTAGTCGTACAATCAGTCCTCGGCGACGATACTGGAAGTAGTGGTACACGTTGTCTTGTCGAATCCACGGCGATGGTAGTTGTACACTCGACGGTCTTCGGCAACGGTAGTCTTACACGGTTCATAAATGAAATTGACGGTCATCGTGCAGTCGTACCGTTCCATAGATGTTCATGTCGTCGTAGCCGTTCGGGTCTTGGGGCTTGGCGAAAACCACGGACACGGACTTGCGAATCCAAAACGTTCGTCTTTAGTGGAACTTAGTGGCCTTGGCGATTCGAAGGCATCTGTGTGGTCTTGCCGGTCTTGATGAAAGGAAGGGGTACTTGGGGGGTCTTCGGTCATGGCAGCGGCTGGTCAGGGTGCTGGACTCCCGCGAGTCAACATGGGTGCATGCGCCATGGCGAGGCCATAGGCGAGGACGAGTGTAAGGGCATATTTCTCCCTAAGTGGTTTTGGTGATTGATGACAATGCATTTGCGGACTTATCATGTGCATTGAGCTTTTCAGATATCTCATGTCTAGGAACAAGACGATTCACTGCCCCTCGGAGCCTATCGAAGACGACATTTCCTTTTGTTTCTTTTCTGTGGAATTGAGTCATAGGAAAGCCGTACTATTAAGAGGGGGTACGCTTCAGAAAGGTTAGGGTGGAATCAACACGTACATACATATCCATTTGCACCACCTTTCCCTCACTTCTTTGGAGCACCGGCCATTTTCCTTGTCGTTGCAAAGACAGAAGCTTCCTACTACTATTATTCTGTGGCATGCGGTAGTACCACTCAAGGAAGCGGTAGTACCGCAGAGACCCACGGTAGTACCGCCAGGTAGCTGTGGTAGTACCGCACATTGCGGTAGTACCATGCCAGGTTTGCGGTAGTACCGTGGCCTCTGCCCCAGCGTCGTGGCTAGCGCGGAAGTAGGAGCGGAAGTAATTTTTTACTTCCGCACCCTACGCGGTAGTATCGCTCCAGGTGAGCGGTAGTACCGTGCCGAGTTTTTTCATCGATCGAAACTCTACGGAAGTAGCCACAGATGTAATTTTATTAGTTCGTGCTCTTCCCTGTCCAGACTGTACCCTGCCTTGCGGTAGTACAGCTCCCCCAGTTCTACCGCTCGTTGTTATACGCAACAGGGCCGCGTCTGGCTCCTACCACACGAGCGGCAGTACCGTACCCCTTGCGGTAGTACCGCATGGCCTTGCGGTAGTACCTAAAGTCTGGTTCGGTAGTACCGCATGTCACGGGCAGAGTTAGTGGATAACGGTTGGATTTGTTCTTCCACTATATAAGGGGAGTCTTCTTCTCCAAGAAGACTTACCTCTTCCCTCCCTAAGCTCCATTGTTGCTCAAAGCTCCATTTCTGCCCGATCTCTCTCCCTAGTCAATCAAACTTGTTGATTTCCTAGGGATTGGTTGAGAAGGCATCGATCTACACTTCCACCAAGAGAAATTTGATTCCCCCACTAATCCCTTGCGGATCTTGTTACTCTTGGGTGTTTGAGCACCCTAGATGGTTGAGGTCACCTCGGAGCCATAGTACATTGTGGTGAAGCTTCGTGGTGTCGTTGGGAGCCTCCAATTCAGTTGTGGAGATAGCCCCAACCTTGTTTGTAAAGGTTTGGTCGCCGCCTTCAAGGGAACCACTAGTGGAATCACGACACCTTGCATTGTGTGAGGGCGTCAGGAGAATACGGTGTCCCTAGTGGCTTCTTGGGGAGCATTGTGCCTCCACACCATTCCATCGGAGACGTACTTCCTCTCAAAGGGAAGGAACTTCAGTAACACATCCTCGTCTCCACCGGCTCCACCTGTGGTTATCTCTTACCTTTACTTGTGCAAGATTTTGTTGAGTTTCATAGCTTGGTTGCTTGTGTGCTTATTATTGTTGCATCATATAGGTTGCCCACTTAGTTGCATATCTAGACAGCCTATATTGTTGCTAAGTTTAATTTGGTTAAGAAAAGCTAAAAATTGTTAGTTGCCTATTCACCCCCCTCTAGTCAACCATATCGATCCTTTCAATTGGTATCAGAGCCTTGTCTCTTTATGAAGGACTTTACCGTCCAAAGAGTATGGGTGACAACGTAGTCGAGACAGAGGAACACTCCGGTGGAAATCTGTCCTTGTCTACATCCAATGGGGGGCCCTTGGTCTCTCGTGAGGAGGTCAATGCGGCTTTGGACACATTGAAAGACTCATTGACGACCGAGGTCAAAGGCATGTTCAAAGAATTTCTTAAGGGTCTTAAATTACCCACCGCACCGTTGGAAGTGGTTCGTCGCACTAACAACATGTCGGATGCTATTCCCGATAAGGGAGATACTAGTAGTGAGAAAGTCCCAGTGACTAAGAATGGGAGTGGCATCTTTGCTCACTACGCACCTCCCATCAATTATGGAGGACCCGTTCCCACCCCGCATCTAAATTTGGTTGGTCCTCCCATTAAGTTTGTGAAAAATGATGATTTTGCTACTTGGACGTTTCGTTTTAAACTTCATTTAAATCATTGTTCTACTAATCTTTGGAGAATCATTGAGCAAGGTTTCTACCCGCATGATCCGTACAACTTAACTCCAAGAGAAGCTGCGAATCATAAATTCAACGAGTTCCTTCTTTGCATTCTTCAAGAAGCCATCCCTCCCGAAGATATTGCACACCTTTGACCCTTCATTGTGGCCAAGGAAGCATGGGAGCATGTTGGTTCCTTGTACAAGGGAAGCGCAAGCATTCAACGCTCAAACTATGAAGTTGTGCAAGATGAAGTCGATGAGTTTGCCATGATCGAAGATGAAGATCCCCGTGAACTTTATCGGAGATTGACCACTCTTGCGGTCTCACTTCGAGATCATGGGAGCAAGGATACGAATGACAATTGGATGAAGCACAAGTTTCTCAAGTCCACGATGCCTTATCACAAGGCCATGTCCTCCGTCATCCGCCAAAGACCGGACTTCCACACTTTGTCCTCAAGTGAAGTGTTGGATGAGTTCGTAGCCATGAGGATCTTGGACAAGACCGCCGACAATGCGGTGTTGCGTGCTCAACGATGAAAGAAGCCCAACCTTGCATTGAAGGCCAAGGCATGTGTGGAAGAACATGATGAAGATGAGTGTTGCCCCGACGAAACCAAATATGCCTATCATGAGCACATGGCTCTTGCATCACGGCAATTTTGGGGCAACAAGAAGAATTCAAGACCCAACTTCAATAAGAACAGTTCAAGTGGCTTCAAGGGCAAGCAACGAGTGAGGACGTGCTACAATTGCGGCAATGTGAGTCACTTTGTTGTAGATTGCCCATACGAGAAAAGAGAAGACAATGGAGGCAAGCTTATCTGAAAGGACAAGGCCAAGTCTTATCCCAACAAGAACAACTTCACCAAGAAGACTCCTCCCAAAGGATTGGTGGCCCAAGAAGAGTATGATGAGGATGACGATGATGAAGAAGATGACGAGATGTTCACCATGGCCACCGTTGCTATTGCAACAACTCCACGGTCATCCCTCTTCGACTCACCAAATGAGAAGATCACCGCCAAGTGCCTCAAGGCTGAAGCCACCAACAAGGTAACCCCCAACATCAATTCTACCATCACTTCTAATCCTTCATTGACGGATTGCATTGATGAGAGTGAGGGGGGCAGAGGAGGAGGAAAATGAATTTGAGTCTTTTATGAGTAAGCTCAAAGGTAAACCCAAGAAGCACTTCGTTGCTCTCTTGGAACAACTTGGTGAAGCCAATGACATGATCGAGGCTCATGAGGAGACCATCTCCAAGATGGAGGGTCATAGTCGAGACTATGCCGATGAGATATCAGATCTCTCTAATGCTCTTGAGGAAGAGCATGGTATTTGTTTGGCTCTTGAGGAGTCACACAACGATGAACATGCTAAATTAAAGAAAGATCTTGATCATGCTTTAGTTGTCTCTCGTGTGCTCAATTCCGAGAAGGCAAAACTTGTGGTTGACCATGCTAGAATCAAGGAGGAGTTTTATACACTTGACAAGGCTCACAAGGTCTTGAAGAGTGTACATGCTAGCCTCAAAGAGTCTCATGATCAACTTCATGTTTCGCTAACCAAGGAAAAAAAATCACTTTTTCTCGCATGGTTTTAATTGATAATGCAAACGCTACTAACCCATGTTGCGAGCATATGCATCTTGTTGAAGAGAATGCCAAGTTAAAGAAGCAACTTGAGAAAGGCCTTGTGTCTTGCATACAAGGTGAGAAGAACCTCAACGACCTTTTGAGCAATCAAAAGGAAGTTGTTGCCAAGGAGGGAATTGGGTTTGCACCCAAGCCCAAGAAGAAGAAGAATGACAAGACCAAGCAACCCCCTCCTCTCAATAAAACCTTTGTGAAGGAGGGAGAGGGTACTCCTAAGAAGAAGAAGAAGAATAATGTGAAGGGTAGTGGAGTCAAGAAAAACATTGCCACTCCTCCCAACAAATCCGGTGACTTTAACCCATCTTATGTGTTATGTCGTGCTAGTGATGGACATGTTTTTACTAAATATGTTGGTTCTTCTTATGAGTACATTGAATGGTCTATTTGGGTTCCTAAGACCATTGTTACTAACCTCAAAGGACCCATTACGAAATGTGTACCTAAATCCAAGCATTGATCTCATGTAGGAGTTTGCTTCCGGTGGGGATCATGGGTGCTCGATAGTGGAGCCACAAATCATATGACCGGAAGCAAAGACTTGGTGGTGGACGTGCACAAAGGTTCATCTATGGCCACCAATGCCGAATGGGGTGATGCCTCATATTCTAAGGTATTGGGGCATGGCAAGGTTGTCGTTTCTCATGATCTCACAATCGAGAAAGTCATGCTTGTTGAGTCCCTTGCATACAATTTACTTTCCGTTCATCAACTTGCACTCATGGGCTTTGCTACATTCTTTGATATTGATACCATGGCCCTCTTGTGGAGAAAGACTCTTAAAGTAGCCTTTGTTAGGCATGTCGAGAATGGTCTCTATGTGGTTAACTTCTTGGAGTGACCCACTAAGACCGCGACATGCCTAATGGCTAAAGTTGATGTGTGATGGCTTTGGCATCGCCGTTTAGCCCACGTCAGTATGAGATCTTTGCAAAGTCTTCTCAAGGGGGACCATGTCCATGGACTAACAAATGTTAGTTTTGCCAAAGATCGTGCTTGCATTGCTTGTATCGAAGGAAAGCTACATGAGAAGGCTCACCCTCCCATGACTATTATCTACTCGACGAGGCCTTTAGAACTCCTTGACATTGATCTCTTTGGGCCTCCATCCTTTGATAGTCTTGGGGATAGAAAGTATTGCTTGGTAATTGTGGATGATTATTCAAGATACACTTGGGTATATTTCTTAAAGAGGAAGAGCGATACCCAACAAACTGTCATCAACTTTGCAAATGAAGCTCAACGTCAACATGATGCAAAGATCTTGATGATTAGAAGTGACAACGGCACCGAGTTCAAGAATTACACCTTGGATGAGTTCCTTAGTGGTGAGGGGATCAAGCATCAATATGCCGCACCTTATACCCCTCAACAAAATGGTGTGGCGGAGAGAAAGAACCGGACATTGATGGACGCGGCAAGGACCATGGTGGCGTAGTTCAAGTATCCGTACAACTTTTGGGCCGAAGCCATCAACACTGCTTGTCATGCATTCAATCAGCTCTATCTCTAGCTTGAACAAGACTCCATATAAGATACTTTCTGGTAACAAGCCCAACCTCAAGTACTTCCGGGTGTTCAGTTATAAGTGTTTCATACTCAAGAAAGGTGTTCGTTTGTCTAAATTTGAAGCTAGAGCTCATGAGGGCATATTTGTTGGTTATGCTACAAACTCTCATGCTTACCGTGTCCTCAACAAGTCCAACGGACTCATTGAGGAGACATGTAACATGGAGTTTGATGAGAATAACGGCTCCCAAGTGGAGCAAAGTGGTACTTGTGATGTAGGTGATGAAATTCCTCCTCAGGCCATAAGAAGAATGGGTGTTGGTCATATCCTACCCATTGAGAAACCCCTTGTGGCTGAAGGAGAAGGACAATGTTCCACTCAAGTGGAACCATCACCAACCCAAGACCCACACGCTTCTATAGAACAAAGTGAAGGCCCTCAACCCGATGAACAAGGCCAAGTGCAAGATCAATCTCAAGATGGTGTTGATCCACCAAGTGATGCACTAGACCAAGTCCCCTCTCCCAAGCATGTTCAAGATCAAGAGCAAGCTCAAGATCAAGAACAAGCTCATAACGACGCTCAAGATGGTCAACTCATAGCTCCTCAACTAACACTTGAAGAGCAATTGGAGCGTCGTGCTGCCAAAGTTGCTTCCAGGCTCGCTTCTAGAGAGCATCACATGGAGAATATCCTTGGAAGCATCACAAAGGGGGTAAGCACTCGTAGACAATTAGCAAACTATTGTGCTCATCATGCGTTTGTCTCTTGTGTTGAACCCCAAAAGGTCTATGAGGCGCTCGAAGACCCCGACTGGCTCAAAGCCATGCATGAAGAAATCCATAACTTCGAGCACAATAAGGTGTGGCGTTTGGTGCCAAGGCCGAAGGAGAACCATAATGTCATTGGAACCAAATGGATCTTTAAGAACAAGGAAAATGCTCACGGGATTGTCATTCGCAACAAGGCTCGTTTGGTGGCTCAAGGCTACTCCCAAGTCAAGGGTATCGACTACAGTGAAACCTTTGCTCCCGTTGCTCGCCTTGAATCTATACATTCGTTGCTTGCCTATGCTTCTCATCACAACTTTAAATTGCACCAAATGGATGTGAAAAGTGCTTTTCTAAATGGTCCACTTAATGAGATGGTGTATGTCAAACAACCCCCGGGGTTTGAGGATCCTAAGTTCCCCAGTCATGTGTATCAACTCGATAAGGCGCTCTATGACCTTAAACAAGCCCCACGTGTGTGGTATGAGCATCTTACCGAGTTGTTGCAAGATAGTGGGTTTGAAATTGGGAAAATCGACCCCACTCTTTTTACTAAGAAGTTCAAAGGGGAGTTGTTTGTATGCCAACTATATGTTGATGATATTATCTTTGGTTCATCTAACAAAGCTTTCAATGATGAGTTTGCCGCACTCATGACCGCGGAGTTTGAGATGTACATGATGGGAGAGTTGAAGTTCTTCCTTGGGTTCGAAATCAAACAAAGAAGAGAAGGAATTCTCATCAAACAAGCCAAATACACTCAAGACATGCTCAAGAGGTTCAATCTAAGTGATGTCAAGCCGGCTACTACTCCAATGCCTACCAAGTGCCAACTTGACATTGATCCCAATGGTAAAGCGGTGGATAAAAAGGTATATCATTCTATGATTGGATCCTTGCTTTACCTTTGTGCATATAGACCGGATATCATGTTGAGTGTGGGAATTTGTGCATGGTATCAAGCCTCACCTAAGGAAAGTCACTTTGTGGCTGTCAAGCGAATCTTTTGATATTTGTCTCATACCCCAAACTTTGGCTTATGGTGCCCAAGAGGAGCAAACTTCAACCTTGTAGGTTTCTCAGATTCGGATTGGGCGGGAGACAAAGTGGATAGGAAGTCAACTTCCGGAGGTTGCCAATTTCTTGGTTGCTCTTTGGTGAGTTGGTCTTCCAAGAAGCAAAGTTGCGTATCTCTCTCCTCCATCAAAGCCGAGTATGTGGCGGCCGGCAGTTGTTGTGCTCAACTTTTATGGACGAGGAAAACTTTAAAGGATTATGGTGTCACTTGTGACAAAGTGCCTCTTTGGTGTGATAATGAAAGCACCATCAAGATTTCTCACAACTCGGTGCAACACTTCAAGACGAAGCATATTGAGAGTCGGTATCACTTCATCCGGGAGCATATTCGGCGAGGGGAAATTGATCTTCACTATGTCAACACTCACGATAACCTTGCAGATATCTTCACGAAGCCTTTGGATGAAGCAAGATTTCGCAAGTTAAGGCATGAGCTAAATATCATAGATTTGAGCAATGTGGATTGAAACTATGCACACCTCCTCACACTCATCATGTCATCTTGTTTAGGTGTAGGCATGGACATAGGGGGAGTATTGTTCTCTTGATGAACTCTCCTCCCCCCATTATGCATAAATTGATCAAGTCTTTCACATTAGCCATCTTTTGATGGTACTTGTGCTTCAAAGACGAGTTTTGGTCATGGGCCCAATGACAATTCTTCGCGGTGCCATACCAATTAAATCAAACATAGGTGGCTCCAGCCACCGCCCTCTTTTTGCAGAGGTTGTGTCTCATGTTTGGTCCTTGTTGTCTTTTGCCTTTTTTTCTTCAAGCCGAGCTTGTGTTTGGCTTGCCTCGTGTGTTAGCTCGTTGGTGTGTTCATTCACTTGGAGGTTGAATTGCATAGGCCATTTTTCTCTCTCTTTTTTGAAACTTGCATTTTCATGGGGCTACGGTACTACCGTGGCTTGCCACGGTACTACCGCAGGAGCTGTGCATGGTACTACTGCAACCAGCACGGCAGTAATTTTTTATTGTCGTTGGGGAGCAGTACTACCGCCCAGTGTGCGGTACTTCCGTGCCGATGATACTACCGTGATGACCCGCGGTACTACCACGCCGTCGCGAGCGGGTGGGGGTCAAGAGCAGGCAGGGGGAGTTCCAACTCCCCCATACCCATTGAACTCCTTTTCCCCATGTCGTCTCTCTCTCTCTCCTTCCCAAGAACGGCGCCGAAGGACCTCATCGGATCTCCGTCTCCGGCCACTCTCCTCGCATTCTGACCGGTGGGATCGTTCCCCACCTCGCCCTCTTGCCATGGAACAAGGTTTCTCCCCAAATCCCTCTCTTTTTGCCCCTCTTTTTGATTCGTTGGTTTGTCTCTAGGTTTTGGGGAGATGCATGTTGTTCTTGACATTTTAGGCCAAATGTTTGCAAGAGTAGGGTGTAGGAGAGTAATATTGCAATAGAGATGTTATTTGGTATGTTGCTATTCGGTAGTTTTGATCAACCGTAGTACCGCTTCATTGTTGCGGCCGAACCTAGATCGGATCCTTTTCGGATCTAACCCCGAGCGGTACTACCGCACCTCCCATGCGGTACTACCACTCGAGCCGCATTTGCCTCGTACGGTACTACCGCTCCTCTAGAGAGGTACTACCGCGTGCGATGTGGAAGTAAAATTTTACTTCCGCTCTAGGCGCGGTACTACCGTGCCATCGCGGCGTGGTACTACCGCGGCTAGAGCAGCAGTAAAATTTTAGTTCCGCACCATGGAGCATTACTACCGTTAACTTCAAACCTTCCTCGTGGCCACTACTCAATGATATTTCTGCATGTTTCGTATGTTTTTGCTGTGGTCTTTGCATTGATCCTTCTTGCTTCTCTTGCGTGTTCTTGTGTTTTGTGTCATAGGTGGTGGCTCTGGTTCCAATGTTCATCGCTCGAACCTCAGCCATGACACAGGGTCGAAGCGCCTGCCCAACCAAGAGGATGCTCTTGAGGGCTCCAATGCCCCCCAACGCAGAACCAAGACCGCTGCCACCAAGAACAAGTAGCCAACAATGGGCATGGATGAGATACCACCTGCTGAGTTTGTCACTATAAGGAGGATCAACCCATATGTGAATCCCCGCGCACATTTCATAGGGGATGATTTGTTCTGGACCAAGCAGAGAGTCTTATCTTTATGGATGTGATCAAGGCCAAGCAGGACATATACGTGGATGTGCACTGGATTGACATGGTTCATATGAGGAAGGATCAACACCGGGCATATTTTGCTGAGGCTTTGGACCTGGTGGAGCAGTTTGGCATTGAGCACTTGATGACTTTCCACATGGACTTTGACCCTGAGATTGTGG
The DNA here is from genome assembly GCA_902687465.1 of Secale cereale. Lineage (NCBI taxonomy): Eukaryota > Viridiplantae > Streptophyta > Magnoliopsida > Poales > Poaceae > Secale > Secale cereale. The sequence goes on along the minus strand of LR738709.1, from coordinate 116,508,229 downwards.
CCAGGTTCTTTGCTTCAATCCACTTCCATGCTGATGAGGAACGAAGCATGACCTGGATGACGAATGGACAACAGATGACTGCTAAGTGGAAGGACTTCATGGATTTGCTACAGGTTCCCGATGAGGGGCTCAACACGCCCATTGGTGTTCGCCCTCATGCCAATCCCGAATCAGCCAGCAAGAACAAGCTTCAGCCCTACTATGTTGAGAAGACGCTTCCCAATGGCAAGAAGATGTGGGTGTTGAACTCCTTCCTTGACATCATGCATCGGATCTTTCGCAACTCCCTATTTCCGCGCATTTGTGACAAGGATAAGGTACCTGCCTATCTCGTGGATATGATGCTCATTTGTGAGGAGGCGCGTTATGCTCAGACGCAACCACTTGATGTCTCACATATCATGTGGTGTGAGCTTCGGTTTGCTGTGTTCAACCATAAGGTTCCCATCTATGGACCTTACCTGTTTCACTTGATCACGAAGACTTGGGAGAAGCTCTACCCCGATGATGAGTTTGAGGCCCCCAACTGGATTCGTCATGAGCCCATCAAGCTCCGCATCAAGAGTCAATGGACTAACACCACTATCCGTGCTGAGGCAGCGGCTGCTCAGATGAATGTGGATGAGGATGAGACCGAGGAGGAGGAAGCGGATGAGGACAGCTCTGATGGATAAACTCCTTCCTCTGCTGAGCCCTCTTGGGCTAAGAAGCTTAAGAACAAGATGAAGGCTTTCTTCTGCATGTAGGCCAAGGGGCAGTACAGGTCACACGTTGCTCAGAAGGAGGCTTGCCGGCGTGACAAGAAGATCTTGAGGATGTCCGGCGAGAACGTGTCTAGTGGATCTGAGAAGAACATCACCCCAAAGGCTGAATGGATAGTGAAGCAGGGCTACAAGTGGACTGAGTCTAAGGAGGAGCAAGAGGAGACCAACGAGGAGCGTGACGAGTGATCGCTTCAGCCTGAGCTACCACTTGTGTCGTAGGTGTCCTCTTTGCCTTTTTGGTGTCTCGATGCCAAAGGGGGAGAGAGTGTAGGATTTGCGAGTCTTCTGCTGTGTTGTTTCGCTTTGTTGCTTTGCTTTCATTCTGTTGAACCTCATTTGCTTTGTGTTGGTTTGCGTCGTGTGTGTGATACCTGGCGACTATCATATGGTGTGAGACATATGCACTCTACTCTATCCTATCTTATCATATTGTCTAGGCTATTTAGTAGGTTGTGATCTTATGCCTTATTGTGCCCTTTTTCTGTATACTAACGATCTTCTCCTTGTATCCATGCGTAGCGCCATCTTATTAGTTGCAAGTATTGTCTTGTTTATAAAATATAGGGGGATTGTTGATCTTAGTATGTGTGTCATGCAGTCCAAAGCATCTATCTAAGAATGCACACATCTAGGGGGAGCTTGCCTATATTTTATATACATGTTGGGTTTGCTTATGTTCTTATTCATATATATGTGTGAATCCCGTATTTTCATCAATCCACTGATAACCCACAAGTGTAGGGGATCGCAACAGTTTTCGAGGGTAAAGTATTCAACCCAAATTTATCGATTCGACACAAGGGGAGCCAAAGAATACTCTTAAGTATTAGCAGCTAAGTTGTCAATTCAACCACACCTAGAAACTTAGTATCTGCAGCAAGGTAGTTTAGTAGCAAAGTAATATAATAGTGGCGGTAGCGACAATAAAAGTAACGATAGTGTTTTTGTAATAGTAGCAATGGAAAAGTAAATAAGCAACAAGCAATATGTGAAAGCTCGTAGGCATTGGATCGGTAATGGGAAATTATGTCGGATGCAGTTCATCATGTAGAAGTTATAACCTAGGGTGACACAGAACTAGCTCCAGTTCATCAATGTAATGTAGGCATGTATTCTGAATATAGTCATACGTGCTTATGGAAAAGAACTTACATGGCATCCTTTGTCCTACCCTCCCGTGGCAGCGGGGTCCTATTGGAAACTAAGGGATATTAAGGCCTCCTTTTAATAGAGTACCGGACCAAAGCATTAACACATAGTGAATACATGAACTCCTCAAACTATGGTCATCACCTGGAGTGGTCCCGATTATTGTCACTTCGGGGTTGCCGGATCATAACACATAGTAGGTGACTACAGACTTGCAAGATAGGATCAAGAACACACATATATTCATGAAAACATAATAGGTCCAGATCTGAAATCATGGCACTCGGGCCCTAGTGACAAGCATTAAGCATAGCAAAGTCATAGCAACATCAATCTCAGAACATAGTGGATACTAGGGATCAAACCCTAACAAAACTAACTTGATTACATGATAGATCCCATCCAACCCATCACCGTCCAGCAAGCCTACGATGGAATTACTCATGCACGGCGGTGAGCATCATGGAATTGGTGATGGAGGAATGTTGATGATGACGATGGCGACGATCTCCACTCTCTGGAGCCCCGAACGGACTCCAGATCAGCCCTCCCGAGAGAGATTAGGGCTTGGCGGCGGCTCCGTATCGTAAAACGCGATAATTCTTCCTCTTTGATTTTTCTCCCCGAAAGTGAATATATGGGATCCGGAGATACGTCGATGGAGCACCAGGGGACCCACGAGGCAGGGGGCGCGCCCCCACCCTCGTGGACAGGGTGTGGGCCCCCTGGTCTGGATCTTCCCGCAGGTATTTTTTATGTTTTCCAAAATAATTCTCCGTGGATTTTCAGGTCATTCCGAGAACTTTTTATTTTTGCACAAAAACAACACCATGGCAATTCTGCTGAAAACAACGTCAGTCCGGGTTAGTTCCATTCAAATCATGCAAGTTAGAGTCCAAAACAAGGGCAAAAGTGTTTGGAAAAGTAGATACGTTGGAGAAGTTTCAACTCCCCCAAGCTTAAACCTTTGCTTGTCCTCAAGCAATTCAGTTGATAAACTGAAAGTGATAAAGAAAAACTTTGACAAACTCTGTTTGCTCTTGTTGTTGTAAATATGTAAGCCATCATTCAGGTTTTCAGCAAGATCATGAAATAACCACATTCACAATAACTTTCAGGTCTCAAGTCTACTCACATCAATGGCATAACCAACTAGCGAGCAATAATAATAAACCTCGTATGACAACACTTTCTCAAAACAATCATGATATGATATAACAAGATGGTATCTCGCTAGCCCTTTCTAAGACCGCAAAACATAAATGCAGAGCACCTTTAAAGATCAAGGACTTACTAGACATTGTAATTCATGGTAAAAGAGATCCAGTCATGATCATACTCAATGCAAATTAATAGTAATACATGTAGTGACAGAGGTGCTCTCCTGCTGGTGCTCTTTTATAAGAGGATGATGACTCTGCATAAAAGTAAATAGATAGGCCCTTCACAGAGGGAAGCAAGGATTTGTAGAGGTGCCAGAGCTCGATTTTTAAATAGAGATGAATAACATTTTGAGCGGTATACTTTCATTGTCAACATAACAACCAAGAATCTCGATATCTCCCATGCTACGCACATTATAGGCGTTTCCCAAACATAATGGTAAAGTTTATACTCCCCCAACCACCAACAAGCACACTCCACGGCTAGCCCGAAACAACGGGTACCGTCCAAACCAGCAATAGCCCTGGGGGAGTTTTGTTTAATTATTATGATTTTGAGCATGGAACTGAGCATCCCGGTTACCAGCCATTTGATACGTCCAAAACGTATCTATAATTTCTGCTTGCTCCATGCCTCTTTTGGGTGATATTGCTATGATATTTATACACTTCCATACACTTTTGATCATATTTGGACTAACCTATTAACTCAGTGCACCCCAGTGCCAGTTTCTGTTTTCGGCTGTTTTTGTATTTCAGGTTTTCACGTTACGAGAACTGCCAGGAAAAATCCAGAAAAAATATATAAAAAATCAGCGTTCCAGAACCTACCGTGCGCCCGAAGGACAGCCGGGGGGGGGGGGCACCAGGGCTCCAGGCGCCCTGGCGGCGCGCCCCCCTGGGCCGCGCCGAGGGGGCGCCTGGGCCCCCCGAGGCTCCTCCGATGCCCCCCTTTGGCATATATTTAAAGCGTCTCCCGAAACCCTCGAAACAGGAACTCTTTTCGCAATCCCATCTCTGTTCCGCCGCCGCCGCCGCTTCCAAGATCGGGAGCACCAGGAGAACTCTTCCCGGCACCCTGCCGGAGGGGAGGATCACCACCGGGAGCTTCTCCACCACCATGGACGCCTCCCGGATGAGTTGTGAGTAGTCTCCCTTGGACCATGAGTCCATGACCAGTAGCTATGTGATGTTCTCCTCCCGTTCTTGTGCTTCACTAATTAGTCCTCGTGAGCTGCCCTACATGATCGAGGCACATATGTAATCCTTATGCTGTTGCTATGATGAGTTTGCTGGGATCCGATGGATTATGAGATTATGTTCAGATTGTGTTTGAGTAATATATTTGATTCACCTCTTTTATATTTATGTTCGTAAGTAATTCTTGCATGTTCTCTGTTGTTATTTATTGCTTTGGCCAAGTAGTAGGTAGTGACTCCAAGAGGGAACGTTATGCTTGATTGTGGGTTCATGCCCCTCGATGACTAGCTTGAGTGACAGAAACATGAGTCTAGGGGATGTGTTGTTGCCACAAGGGGGAAAACAATGGTGCTTGTGCCCGCGGGTGCAAGGACTGTTTACTTTATGCAAAGTTCTTTTAATGCAATTGTCTGTTGCTTTGAGTTTACACTATGGGTGGGGCTTGCAACTTAATACCAACGAGATGTTCTGGATAGATATCTCAAGGTGGATGATTAGTAGTAGATATTGATGGATTTCGGTCTACTTACTTTGGCGTACCGCCCATGCTTTGAACCTCAACCTTTCTTGCAATGTAGTCAGCATTGGTTTGCGCACATGGTCCTGTCAATTGCCCAGCTGTAATTCGTTTACCTCACATAGCTGTTTTATCGTCTTTTGGGAGAGAGACATCACTAGTGAACATCATGAGACTCCGGTCCATATTACCATCATTGATCACATCCGCTATTTACTTACTATTGCAATTATACCTATCACTATTATCACTTGCGTTTGATCCTTTGTAAACTACAAGGCCGGAGGGATTGACAACCTCTCTGTACTCGTTGGGAGCAAAGTTATTTGTATCTGTGTGCAGGTCCACGTTGATTGCTAATATCCGGCGCCGTTAGCAGTTGACACCTTCTTGTTGAAACTGGGAGTCTCTGGGAAATCGATCCTTGGTATTACCAAGGGAAAACTTCTGCTACACTGCATCTCAAACCTTCCACTTGGGGTAACCAATGAGGGGTGAGAAGCCACCTAGCAAAGCAATTTCTGGTGCCGTTGCCGGGGACTCTACTCTTCAGGATAGGGGAGTTGCACGCTATCTTTTACCTTTGCTTTTAGTCTTGTTAGTTTACTTTTCAGTTTTGCTTTAGTATCTTTTATCGAAAATCACAAAAATAGTTATCTTGCTTGTTTGCTACAATGGGTTCCACCGAGAACACCAAGTTGTGCGACTTCACTAGTCACAACAACGATGACTTTATCAGCACACCTATCACTACACCTGCCACTTCAGCACCTTCATATGAAATTAAACCTGCTTTACTAAACTTAGTCATGAAAGATCAATTCTCCGGTGCTGGAGATGATGCTGCTTTACACTTGAACAACTTTGTTGAACTTTGTGATATGCAAAAGTACCAAGAAATAGATGGTAATATTGTTAAGCTTAAGCTTTTTCCTTTCTCCTTGAGAGGAGGAGCTAAAATTTGGTTTCAGTCTTTGCCTAGAAATATCATAGATTCATGGGACAAGTGCAAAGATGCTTTTATTGGAAAATACTATCCACCTGCTAAAATTATCCAACTGAGAAGTAACATAATGAATTTTAAACAATTGGATAATGAACACGTTGCCCAAGCTTGGGAACGTATGAAGTCTCTTATCAAGAACTGCCCTACTCACGGTTTGACTACTTGGATGGTTATCCAAACTTTTTATGCAGGCTTGAACTTTACCTCGCGGAACTTGTTAGATTCGGCCGCGGGAGGAACTTTTATGTCAACTACACTTGGTGCTGCCACAAAACTTCTCGATGAGATGATGACCAATTATTCCCAATGGCACACCGAACGCGCTCCAACAGGTAGGAAGGTAAACTCTGTCGAGGAGATTTCCTCCCTTAATGAAAAAGTTGACTTGATCATGTCTCTACCTTCGAAGCAATCTTCTGTTGATCCTCGTGATGTTCCTTTAAATTCTTTGATTGCTCAAGAACAAGTAGATGTGAACTTTATCTCTAGAAACAATTTCAATAACAATGCTTATAGGAGTAACTTTGGTAGCAATCCTAGACCGTTCCCCTCTAATTCTTATGGGAACAACAATGCTTATCCTAGCGCCAGGAACTCCACTACTGAACTAGAGATTATGCTTAAAGATTTCATTACTACCCAAAAAGATTTTAATAATAGTGTAGAAGAAAAACTAAACAAACTAGGTGATCTCTCTTCAAAGGTAGAGAATTTAGCCAATGAGGTAGAATTGCTTAAAATTAGAACTTCTCCTCTTGAGGAGAGGAAGGTCACTCCTATTAATGCTACTCAAGTGCAAATTAATGAAAATATTAGGATGATGGCTAAACTTAAAGAGAGATGGGCTAGAGAAAGGGAGGAAGAAGAAAGAATTAATAGCCTTCCTACCCACCACACTGTTGCTACTATCCAAGTTGTTGAGGATATCCAAACTCTTAGCACCCAATGTACTCCTGGTCCCGATGGACCTATTAATGGTGATGCTATGACTATAGAAACTACCAAACATGTGAACCTAAAGGACACCACTACCACTTTACTTGATGCTAGTGACCTTGATTTTGATAATTGCACTCTTACCGAAGTTATTGATTTCCTTCACAAGATGTCTAGAGACCCCCGCACTAGCACGATTAACCTTGCCTTCACAGAGCATATCACTAATGCTCTTATCAAGGCTAGGGAGGAGAAACTTAGAGTAGAAGCCTCCATACCTAGAAAGCTAGAAGATGGTTGGGATCCTATGATAAAAATTAAATTGAATGACTTCTCTTGCTATGCATTATGTGATGTTGGAGCTAGTACCTCTGTTATGCCCAAAAGAATATATGATATGCTTAAATTGAAACCTTATGATTCTTGTTCTTTTGGTGTTTGTCTCGTTGATTCTTCCATAAAGAAACCTTTGGGGAGGATCGACGATGTTCTTATCGTTGTCAATGATAATTATGTTCCCGTTGATTTTACTATTATGGATATTGAATGTGATCCTTCTTGTCCAATTATTTTGGGACGTCCTTTTCTACGCACCGTTGGTGCTATCATTGACATGAAAGAGGGTAATATAAAATTTCAGTTTCCTCTCAAGAAAGGGATGGAACACTTCCCTCGAAAGAAGATCAAGTTACCTTTTGAGTCCGTTGTACGGGCTAGCTATTCTTTTACTCTTGATAAAACTTGATCTCTATGCATTATGCCTAGCTTAAAGGCATAAAAGAAAGCGCTTTTGGGAGGCAGCCCAATGAATAAATTTATTTTGCTTTTGTTGTGTCTTGATGTTGTTACTACTGTATCATCATCATTGTATCTTTGCTTTTCATATTTGTGCCAAGTATAGCCTCTGATTGCTAGAAAGTTCAAAAGTTGTGAGGTGCTGTCCAGGAAACAGATTCTGTCCTTGGATAGAAAAATTCGTATAAAATCACCAGATCATCTTTTTGGTCTGAATTTTTTCAACAGCGTTCTCTATATAATTGTCCTTCGTGCGTCTGTTCTGAGTTTTTTGATTTGAGTTGCAGAAGTGCCACGAACAAATCAATTACTACCTGCTGTTCTGTTTTTCACAGATTCTGTCCTGTTTTGCTTTTCCTTCATTTTGCAAACCAAGATCTTGCTTTTTCTTTGCAAAAACCTTTTGGAAATCTTGAGAAACAGTAGACCTTCAAGAATATCTTTATTTCCAGCAAGGTATAATTATTTTATTATGGGTACTAACCTCGCTAATCAGATTATGATGAGTTATGTATGAAGGGAGTTTTCAAGTGTGCGAGGGAAGATGATAAAAAGATTCAGGAGTGTCAAGCGCTCAAGCTTGGGGATGCCCCCATGCACCCCCAAGAAATATTCAAGGAGACTCAAGCGTCTAAGCTTGGGGATGCCCCCGTGCATCCCCTTCTCCATCAACATTATCAGTTCGTCTTTCGTTCCACTATATTTTAATCACTTCATGTGTTATGTGCTATGCTTGGAGCGTCTTGCTTTTAGTTTCCTTTTTAGTTTTCCATAACGAGTCGGAACTCAGCGTTCTTTATGTGGGAGAGAAACACGCTCCACTTATACCTAGAACATAACATAGAATTTTCATGTCTATGTTTGCTGTGTGTGTTCTTTGTCTTTTAATAGCTACTATCATGCTCTGCTCTTAGTATTCATGCTTATCTTTTTAAAGAGCTTTTGTTTAGTTGGTTGCTTGAACTCTCTTTAATTATCATGCTTATCTTATTAAGAGAGTTTGCTTCCGTTGCATTGGTTAATATGTCTATGATAAAGATGCCACGTGCATAATGGCGCTTAGTAGTTCAGGTTTTCTTATGGTTAGTTTCAAATAGCTGGGGGATTCCCAATGTGTTATTGGAGTACCAACATGATTTGTTTGCCAATGATGTGGTATGGTTTAGTAATATCTTCCCTCAAGAATTTATTTTGATTGACTTGGCGTATGCTCACGCATATTTAAGACTGTAAAGAAAGTCTGTCAAGCCTTGATGATCTTTTATTTCTGAGTAGCGATATAACTTCCATGCCTGATTCAATGTTGCTTTGTTGCTTTGCATGATTATGACCGTCATTGCTCTCTTAGTTGGTCGCTCCCAGTCTTTTGCTAACCTCCACCTGTACTAAGCGGACTGACTGCTTGTGCTTCCACATCCTTTTAAAACAGTTGTGCCATATGAGTCCACCATACCTACCTATATGTGGTATTTCACCGCCACTCCAAGTAAATTTGCATGTGCTACCTTTAAAACCTTCAGTTTTTGCAATACATAGCTCATGGGAAAGTAGCTTAAAAACTATTGTGGTAAAGAATATGTTGCTTATGTATCTTATTTTCTTATAAGTTGCTTGCTGAGCGGTAACCATGTTTCTGGGGACGCCATCAACTGTTACACTTTTGTTGAATATCATGTGAGTTGCTATGCATGTTCGTCTTGTCTAAAGTAAGGGTGATTTACCATGGGTTGAATGGTTTGAGTATGCATATTGTTAGAGAAGAACATTGGGCCGCCAACCAAAGCCATGTATCATGGTGGAAGTTTTAGCTTGGACATTAATCCTCAATCTCTTATGAGAATATGCTTAAGCATTAAAGAGGAGTCCATTATCTATTTTCTATGTTGTCCCGGTATGGATGTCCTCAAGTTGAGATCTATCAAAAACGAGAAATCAAATGCGATCTATCTCCTTGGACCTTTGTACAGGTGACATAGAGGTACCCCTTTGTGACACTTGGTTGAAACATATGTAATGCAATGACAATCCATGGAAATCCGAGCTAATTAGGACAAGGTGCGAGCACTATTGGTATTCGATGCATGAGGCTTGCAACTTATAGGATGTCTTATGCATAACACATATGAAGTACTACTACCGTTGACAAAATTGTTTCTATGTTTTCAAAATAAAAAGCTCTAGCACATGAGTAATCCCTGCTTCCCTCTGCGAAGGGCCATTCTTTTACTTTTATGTTGAGTCTCCACCTTCTTTTAAAAGAACCAACTACTGAGAGCATGATTGTCATTCTGAGTGTAATGTGCATTGTCTTTTGCATGATTGTGATATCGTTTATTTTGAAATCATTGTATCTAGTCATCACTTAAACCTTGGAGGTGCCCCTGCATTTATGTTATGCTTCATTAAAGGGGGCAAGCTAGATATCACTTTATCATATTTGCACATCATATTCATTGCCAATCTATTTGATGTTTCAGTATCATATTGTAAAACTTTCAGTTCTTTGTGATTTTCTCATGAGGCAACTTAATTACTATAGATTCATTGTCTCAGTAAGCTTTTGTCATATGACTATGAAAAAGTCCTATATGGTTAATAGCATGTCACCACAGAAATTATTCTTGTTATCATTTACCTACTCGAGGACGAGCAGGAATTAAGCTTGGGGATGTTGATACGTCCAAAACGTATCTATAATTTCTGCTTGCTCCATGCCTCTTTTGGGTGATATTGCTATGATATTTATACACTTCCATACACTTTTGATCATATAGGGACTAACCTATTAACTCGGTGCACCCCAGTGCCAGTTTCTGTTTTCGGCTGTTTTTGTATTTCAGGTTTTCACGTTACGAGAACTGCCAGGAAAAATCCAGAAAAATTATATAAAAAATCAGCGTTCCAGAACCTACCGTGCGCCCGAAGGACAGCCGGGGGGGCCACCAGGGCTCCAGGTGCCCTAGCGGCGCCCCCCCCCTGGGCCGCGCCGGGGGGCGCCTGGGCCCCCCGAGGGTCCTCCGATGCCCCCTTTGGCATATATTTAAAGCGTCTCCCGAAACCCTCGAAACAGGAACTCTTTTCGCGATCCCATCTCTGTTCCGCCGCCGCCGCTTCCAAGATCGGGAGCACCAAGAGAACTCTTCCCGGCACCCTGCCGGAGGGGAGGATCACCACCGGGAGCTTCTCCTCCACCATGGACGCCTCCCGGATGAGTTGTGAGTAGTCTCCCTTGGACCATGAGTCCATGACCAGTAGCTATGTGATGTTCTCCTCCCGTTCTTGTGCTTCACTAATTAGTCCTCGTGAGCTGCCCTACATGATCGAGGCACATATGTAATCCTTATGCTGTTGCTATGATGAGTTTGCTGGGATCCGATGGATTATGAGATTATGTTCAGATTGTGTTTGAGTAATATATTTGATTCACCTCTTTTATATTTATGTTTGTAAGTAATTCTTGCATGTTCTCCGTTGTTATTTATTGCTTTGGCCAAGTAGTAGGTAGTGACTCCAAGAGGGAACGTTATGCTTGATTGTGGGTTCATGCCCCTCGATGACTAGCTTGAGTGACAGAAACATGAGTCTAGGGGATGTGCTATTGCCACAAGGGGGAAAACAACGGTGCTTGTGCCCGCGGGTGCAAGGACTGTTTACTTTACGCAAAGTTCTTTTAATGCAGTTGTCTGTTGCTTTGAGTTTACACTATGGGTGGGGCTCGCAACTTAATACCAGCGAGATGTTCTGGATAGATATCTCAAGGTGGATGATTAGTAGTAGATATTGATGGATTTCGGTCTACTTACTTTGGCGTACCGCCCATGCTTTGAACCTCAACCTTTCTTGCAATGTAGTCAGCATTGGTTTGCGCACATGGTCCTGTCAATTGCCCGGCTGTAATTCGTTTACCTCACATAGCTGTTTTATCGTCTTTTGGGAGAGAGACATCACTAGTGAACATCATGAGACTCTGGTCCATATTACCATCATTGATCACATCCGCTATTTACTTACTATTGCAATTATACCTATCACTATTATCACTTGCGTTTGATCCTTTGTAAACTACAAGGCCGGAGGGATTGACAACCTCTCTGTACTCGTTGGGAGCAAAGTTATTTGTATCTGTGTGCAGGTCCACGTTGATTGCTAATATCCGGCCCCGTTAGCAGTTGACACCTTCTTGTTGAAACTGGGAGTCTCTGGGAAATCGATCCTTGGTATTACCAAGGGAAAACTTCTGCTACACTGCATCTCAAACCTTCCACTTGGGGTAACCAACGAGGGGTGAGAAGCCACCTAGCACCATTTTCTCGTGAATGATGAGCGGAGTGCACTCATCGAGAGAATAACCCACTTAGCATGGAAGATATAGACAACCCTAGTTGATACATGAGCTGTTCGAGCATACAAAACAGAATTTCATTTGAAGGTTTAGAGTTTGGCACATACAAATTTACTTGGAACGGAAGGTAAATACCGCATATAGGAAGGTATGGTGGACTCATTGGAATAACTTTGGGGTTTATGGAAGTGGATGCACACGCAGTATTCTCGCTTAGTACATGTGAAGGCTAGAAAGAGACTGGGAAGCGACCAGCTAGAGAGCAACAACAGTCATGAACATGCATTAAAATTAATCAACAATGAATGCAGGCATGAGTAGGATATAAATCACCATGAACATAAATATCGTGGAGGCTATGTTGATTTTGTTTCAACTACATGCGTGAACATGTGCCAAGTCAGATCACTTGAATCGTTCAAAGGAGGATACCACCCCATCATACTACATCACAACCATTTTAATATCATGTTGGCATGCAAGATAGACCATTATAAACTCCCAGCTAATTAAGCATGGCATAAGCAGCTATGATCTTTAATTGTCATTGCAAGCATGTTTCATTCATAACAAGCTGAATCAGGAACGATGAACTATCATGTTTACAAAAACAAGAGAGGTTGAGTTCATACCAGCTTTTCTCATCTCAATTAGTTAATCATATATCATCCTTAGTGCCTTTCACTCGCACAACCGAACGATGTGGATAATAATAATAGTGCATGTGCATTGGACTAAGCTGGAATCTGCGAGCATTTAATACAAGAGAGAAGACAAGGTAATATGGCTCACGGTTAAATCAACAATAAAGCATAAGAGAGCCACTAAGCATTTTCAATCATGGTCTTCTACTCTTAACCCCCAAAGAAAAGAAAATAAACTATTTACACGGGAAAGCTCCCAACAAGCAAAAGAAGAACGGGAAATCTTTTTGGGTTTTTTTTAGTTACTACTACAAGGAAAGTAAACTAGCTAGAAGCTACAACTAATATTTTTTTATTTTTCTTAAGGTTTTTTCTAGCACACGAGAAAAAGACTAAGAAAAGTATTGAAACTAAGCATGGATGGTACAATGAAAGAGTGTGAGCACCGACAACTAGAACAAGTGTGTGAACATGAATGTAAAGTCGGTGAGAAACACGTACTCCCCCAAGCTTAGGCTTTTGGCCTAAGTTGGTCTATGGCCACGGATCGAAGCTACTCCCTCCAGTGTACTGAGATGTGTCCTTTGGGTGCCACTAGTTGGAAGGCTCATCCAGATCCCACCCATAAACAGACTGACGATAAGGGTCGGCTGGTGGCTCTGGCTCTAGCTCTGAAGCTTGTGCCTGGCTCTGATGCTTGTAGAAAGCATCTGATGTAACAAGATATATGCTGTTCACGCTGGTCGTGGAGGAAGTCGGTGAGGCCTGCATTATTTGCGAACCAATAAAAGTCTTCGTAAATCCTGACGGCTCTCATGAACTCATTACAAGTCCATTCACATGGCCGAACTTCCACCATGCGAGGAAGATTATATTTGGGCTTCTTATTTTCTTCCTTCTTCTTCTCCTCTGAACTCTTACTGGAGGAGCCCCTCAACAATCTCTTTATCATTTTCCTCCTCTGAAAATTTCTGAAATTTTTAGTAACTCAAAATAAAAGTTAACCAAACTCAACAAGATTGATAGCAATAAATCCTACTAGTGCCTAGAGACTATATCATGCATTAGAACTCCTTGGGACCAAAGAAATTTGACATGCAAGCTCAAGAACAAGGTCACCACAGCAGCAAAAATTTGCAATAAATAAAGCAATAGAACGAAAACTACTTGGACCAATGGAGGAGTCACATACCAAGGAACAATCTCCCCAAACAGTTTGATGAATGGTGCTTCGAGCAAGGAGATCGAAAATGGCAACAAGATGAGCTAGAACTCGTGCTTGAGCTGGTTGGTGATTTTTTTGGGAGGAAGAAGAAGAGTATGGGTGCAGGAATAAGTGGAGGGGGGCCACATGGGGCCCACGAGGCAGGTGGCGCACCCTGGACCCTCGTGGCCAGGTTCTGGCTCCCCTCGCTGTGTGTTCTGTGCCATATATTCTCAAATATTCCAGAAAAAATCATATTTAATTTTCAGGGCATTTGGAGAACTTTTATTTTTGGGGTATTTTTTATTGCACGGATAAGTCTAGAAACAGACAGAAAATACTATTCTTGCTTTATTTATCCTAATTAACAGAAAGTAAAACGAGGATACAGAAGGTTGTGCTATCTAGATTCACCTATCTAATGCTCATCAAAAGGAATCCATTAACAAGGTTGATCAGGTCTTGTTAATAAACTCTTTCCGAATAACATGAAACCGGAGAATTTTTGAATAACACTAGGTTACCTCAATGGGGATATGTATGTCCCCAACAATAAGAGTGTCATATGTCTTCTTGGTAGTAGGAAGAGGAGATTCAAAACCTCCAATAGTAATAGTTGAAATTTTTCCAATATAATTGATACTGTGGACCTGAGGTTGTTTCCTCCGAAAGTGTATCGTATGCTCATTACCATTTACATGAAAAGTGACATTGCCTTTGTTGCAATCAATAACAGCCCCTGCAGTATTCAAAAAGGGTCTACCAAGGATAATAGACATAATATCGTCCTCTGGAATATCAAGTATAACAAAGTTCGTTAGAATAGTAACATTTGCAACTACAACAGGCACATCCTCACAAATACCGACAGGTATAGCAGTTGATTTATCAGCCATTTGCAAAGATATTTCAGTAGGTGTCAACTTACTTAAGTCAAGTCTACGATATAAAGAGAGAGGCATAACACTAACACTGGCTCCAAGATCACATAAAGCAGTTTTAACATAGTTTCATTTAATGGGGCAAGGTATAGTAGGTACTCCTGGATCTCCTAGTTTCTTATGTATTCCACCCTTAAAAGTGTAATTGGCAAGCATGGTGGAAATTTCTACCTCATGTATCTTTCTTTTGTTGGTAATAATATCCTTCGTATACTTAGCATAAGGATTTGTTTTAAGCACATCAGTCAAACGCATACGCAAAAAGATAGGTCTAATCATTTTAGCAAAGCGCTCAAAATCCTCATCAACCTTTTCCTTGGATGGTTTCGGAGGAAAAGGCATGGGTTTCTGAACCCATGGTTCTCTTTCCCTACCGTGCTTCCTAGCAACAAAGTCTCTCTTATCATAACGTCGATTCTTTGATTGTGGGTTATCAAGATCAACAGTAGGTTCAATCTCTACATCATTATCATTTCTAGGTTGAGCATCATCATGAATATCATTATTAACATTATCACTAGGTTCTATTCTGTTCATTACTAGATTGTGTCTCAGCATGAGAGATAGAGATATCATTAGGATTCTCAGGTGTGTCAGCTACAGGTTCACTAGAAGCATGCAAAGTCCTATCATTTTTCTTTTTCTTCTTCTTAGAAGAACTAGGTGCATCTAAATTAGCTCTCTGAGAATCTTACTCAATTCTCTTAGGGTGGCCCTCGGGATACAGAGGTTCGTGAGTCATTCTGCCACCTCTAGTCACAACTCTAATGGCATTGTCATTATTCTTACTATTTAATTCATTGAGCAAATCATTCTGAGCCTTAAGTACTTGTTCTACTTGAGTGGTAACCATAGAAGCATGTTTACTAATGAGTTTCAGTTCACCTTTAACTCTAGACAGATAATCACTCAAGCGTTCAATCATATAAGCATTGTGTTGTAATTGTCTACCAACATAAGCATTGAAGTTTTCTTGTTTCACAATGAAATTGTCAAACTCATCTAAGCATTGGCTAGCAGACTTATAACAAGGAATATCACCTTCATCAAATCTATAAAGAGAATTTACATTTACTACCTGTTTCGGGTTATCAAGACCATGTATTTCTTCAATAGGTGGTAAATTCTTAACATCTTCAGCTTTAATACATTTTTCTTTCATAGATTTCTTTGCCTCTTGCATATCTTCAGGATTGAGAAATATAACACCTCTTTTCTTCGGAGTTGGCTTAGGGGCTGGTTCAGGAAGTGTCCAATTATTTTCATTGGCCAGCATATTGTTCAATAGTAATTCAGCTTGATCAACTGTTCTTTCCCTGAAAACACAACCAGCACAACTATCCAGGTGGTCTCTGGAAGCATCGGTTAGTCCATTATAAAAGACATCAAGTATATCGTTCCTCTCAAGAGGATGATCAGGAAAAGCATTAAGTAATTGGAGAAGCCTCCCCCAAGCTTGTGGGAGACTCTCTTCTTCAATTTGCACAAAGTTATATATTTCCCGTAAGGCAGCTTGTTTCTTATGAGCGGGAAAATATTTAGCAGAGAAGTAATACATCATATCCTAGGTACTACGCACACAACCAGGATCAAGAGAATTAAACCAAGTCTTAGCATCACCCCTTAACGAGAAAGGAAACAACTTAAGGATATAGTAATAACCAATCTTTTTATCGTTGGTAAACAGGGTGGCTATATCATTCAACTTAGTAAGATGTGCCACAATAGTTTCAGATTCATAGCCATGGAAAGGATCAGATTCAACCAAGGTAATTAACTCAGGATCAACAAAAAATTCATAATCCTTATCAGTAACAAAGATAGGTGAAGTAGCAAAAGCAGGGTCATCACTCATTCTAGCATTCAAAGTCTTTTCTTTCAGCTTAGCTAATAATTTCTTAAGATCATATCTATCGTTGCAAGCAAGAAAGTCTCTAGCAGTTTCTTCATCCATAACATAACTGCTACCTCTTGAGCTTGCGTTGTATTCCCTCGAAGAAGAAAGGGAGATGCATCACAGTAGCGTAAGTATTTCCCTCAGTTTTTGAGAACCAAGGTATCAATCCAGTAGGAGACCACACGCCAGTCCCTCGCACCTACACAAACAAATAAGAACTTCGCAGCCAACGCGATAAGGGGTTGTCAATCCCTTTGCGGTCACTTACGAGAGTGAGATCTGATAGAGATGATAGTTTATATTTTTGGTATTTTTGGTTAAATATAATAGCAAATAAACAACGGCAAAAGAAATTAACGGGAAAGTAAAATGATAGAGATAGACCCGAGGGCCATAGTTTTCTCTAGTGGCTTCTCTCATGATAGCGATATTCTACGGCGGGTAAACAAATTACTGTCGAGCAATTGATAGAAAAGCGAATAATTATGAGATTATCTAGGCATGATCATTGTATATAGGCATCACGTCCGAGACAAGTAGACCGACTCCTGCCTGCATCTACTACTATTACTCCACACATTGACCGCTATCCAGCATGCATCTAGTGTATTGAGTTCATACGAACAGAGTAACGCCTTAAGCAAGATGACATGATGTAAAGGGATAAACTCAAGCAATATGATGAAAACCCCATCTTTTTATCCTCGATGGCAACAATACAATACGTGCCTTGCTGCCCCTACTGTCACTGGGAAAGGATACTGCAAGATTGAACCCAAAGCCAAGCACTTCTCCCATTGCAAGAACTATAGATCTAGTAGGCCAAACCAAACCAATAATTCGAAGAGACTTGCAAGGATATTATGAGCACACATAAAAAATTCAGAGAAGAACCAAATATCTTTCATAGATAACCTTGATCATAAAATCACAATTCATCGGATCTCGACAAACACACCGCAAAAAGAGATTACATTGAATAGATCTCCTTGAAGACCGAGGAGAACTTTGTATTGAGATCCGGAGAGAGAGAAGAAGCCATCTAGATACTAGCTATGGAACCGAAGGTCGGTGGTAAAATACACACAACTCATGGTGAGGGCGATGATGATGATGATGAAGGCCTCCGTGATGGATCCCCCTCCCGAAACAGGCTCCAAGATGGGATCTCCACGGGAACAGCAGCTACGGTGGTGGAATTAGGGTTTTCTCTCTGCGTATGGAGTTTCTGGGGTACATAGGCATATATATAGGAGGAAGAGGGGCACCAGGGGCCACCGGGCCTACCCTCGAGGCAGGGGGGCGCGCCCTGGGAAGGGGGGCGCGCCCCCACCCTTGAGGGTGGGCCCCTATCCTCTGGCTTGGCCCCGAAGTCTATCTCACGTGATTTTCTTCAAAAATCTCTCCTGCGAAGGTTTCATTCCGTTTGGACTCCGTTTGATATTCATTTTCTGCAAAACCCTGAAATAGGCAAAAAAACAGCAATCTGGACTGGTCCTTTGGGTTAGTAGGTTAGTCCCAAAAATGATATAGAAGTGAATGATAAAGCGCATTAAACATCTAAGACTTCATAAATAATAGCATGGAACAATCAAAAATTATAGATACGTTGGAGACGTATCAAGCATCCCCAAGCTTAATTCCTGCTCGTCCTCGAGTAGGTAAATGATAAAGAAAGAATTTTTGATGTGGAATGCTAACCAATATAGTTTTTCAATGTAATTCTCTTAATTGTGGCATGAATGTTCATTTCTGAAAGATTCAAGATAAAAGTCTATATTGACATAAGAAATAACAATACTTCAAGCAATACTAACAAAGCAATCACGTCTTCTCAAAATACTATGGCTAAAGAAAGTTATCCCTACAAAATCGTATAGTGTTGGCTATGCTCCCTCGTTGTCACACTAAATATTCATATCATGTACAACCCCGATTTCAGCCAAGCATTTGTTTTCATGCTCTATCTTTTCAAACCTTTCAACTTTCACGCAATACATGAGCGTGAGCCATGGACATAGCACTATGGGTGGAATAGAGGTGGTTGTGGAGAAGACAAAAAGAGGGAGATAGTCTCACATCGACTAGGCGTATCAACGGGCTATGGAGATGCCCATCAATAGATATCAATGTGATTGAGTAGGGATTGCCATGCAATGGATGCACTAGAGCTAAATATGAATGAAAGCTCAACAAAAGAAACTAGTGGGTGTGCATCCAACTTGCTTGCTCACGAAGACCTAGGGTATTTGAGGAAGCCCATCGTTGGAATATACAACCAAAGTTCTATAATGAAAATTCCCACTAGTATATGAAAGTGACTATTCATGAGACTCTCTACAATGAAGATCATGGTGCTACTTTGAAGCACAAGTGTGGAAAAAGATAGTAGCATTGTCCCTTCTCTCTTTTCTCTTATTTTTTAGGGGCTTTCTCATTTTTTATTAGCCCGTCTCTATATTTTTTTGGGCCATCTCTCTTTTTTTATTGGCCTTTCCTCACACGGGACAATGCTCTAGTAATGATGATCATCACACTTTTTATTACAACTCGATACTACAACAAGTATGACTCTACATGAATGCCTCCGGCGGTGTACCGGCATAAGCAATGAATCATGTGTGACATGTATGAAAAATTATGCATGGTGGCTTTGCCACAACTACTATGTCAACTACATGATCATGCATGGCACTATGACAATATGATGCGTGTCATATGGACGGAACGGTGGAAAGTTGCATGGCAATATATCTCGGAATGGCTATGGAAATGCCATGATAGGTAGGTATGGTGGCTGTTTTGAGGAACAATATGGTGGTTGCTTTGAGGAAGGATATATAGTGGGTTTATGGCACCGGCGAAAGTTGCGCGGTACAAGAGAGGCGAGCAATGGTGGAAGGGTGAGAGTGCGTATAATCCATGGACTCAACCTTAGTCATAAGAACTCATATACTTATTGCAAAAATCTACGAGTCATCAAAACAAATCAATCAATGCATGCCCCTAGGGGGGAGGTTGGTAGGAGTTAACCATCGCGAGCCCCCGACCTCCACACAAAGGTTGACACTCTACAAATACCTCATGCTTTAACTTAGTCACACAACGGTTCACCATACGCGCATGCTACGGGAATCACTAACCTTAACACAAATATTTCTCAATTTCATAATTACTCCACTAGCATGACTCTAATATCAGTATCCTCATGTCTCAAAACAATTATCAAGCATCCAACATCTTATTCTATTCAATGCACTAGATGTGATTTTTTTACTACATTGACATTGGATGTTTATCATGTGAAGACTAGTTTCTCTAGCCTAAACACTTTACCATGCTGTTTTAATAGACTCTCAAATAGATCTAAGTGAATCATGAGTTCAACAATTTCTACAAAATATTACCACCACCATGCTCTAAAAGATATAAGTGAAGCACTAGAGCAAAAACTATTCAACTCAAAAGATATAAGTGAAGCATATAGAGTGTTCTAATAATTTCTAGGGCATATTTAACTCTCTCAAATAGGTGTGTCCAGCAAGGATGATTGTGGCAAACTAACAAGCAAAGACTCAAATTATACAAGACGCTCCAAGCAAAACACATAACATGTTGCGAATAAAAATATAGCTCCAAGTATAGTTACCGATGGATGAAGACGAAAGAGGGGATGCCTTCCCAGGGCATCCCCAAGCTTAGGCTTTTGATTATCTTGAATTTACATGGGGTTCCATGGGAATCCCCAAGCTTAGGCCTTTTCTACTCCTTGTTCCATAGTCCATCAAAGCAATACTCAAAACTTGAAAACTTCACAACACAAAACTTAGACAAAAATTCTCGTGAGCTCCGTTAGTAAGAGAAAGCAAACCACCACTCAAAGGTACAGAAAGGAATACATTAATTGTTTATATTGGTGTTAAACCTACTGTAATCCAAGTTCTCTATGGTTCATATCCTCCAATATTACTCATAGATGCATCGGAATAAGCAAACAACACACGAAAAACAGAATCTGTCAAAAACAGAACAGTCTGTAGTAATCTGCTGGGTTCGCCTACTTATGGAGCTCCAAAAAATTCAAACTAAATTTTTTTAATTTTTGCAATTTGTATACCAATCAGCAGCAAAAAGAATCAACTAAAAATCACGCTACAGTAAAATCTGAAGACTACTTTAGCCAACGCGAACGATTCTGTTCTTCACAGCAAGATCAAATAAACTTCACACAAGTCTTACCAAAGGTTCTACTTGGCACAAACACTAAACAAAACATGAAAACACATCTAATTAGAGGCTAGATGCAATATTTATTCCCTAACAGCAACAAAAGCAAAAACCATAAAATTGGGTTGCCTCCCAACAAGCTCTTACTTTATAGCCATTAAGATCGGCTTGAGATTTCAATGATGCTTACATGAAAGACAAGAATTGAAGCACAAAGAGAGCATCATAAAACTTGTGACAAACAAATCTAAGTCTAACATACTTTCTATGCATAGGCATATTATAGACAGACAAATTAGCAAGGCAAGCAAGATCTAGCATATGCAAGGAAGAAGAAAGAAATAAGATCAATCTCAACACGATGAGAGGTAACTTAGTAACATGAAGATTTCTACAACCATATTTTCCTATCTCATAATAATTGCATGTAGGATCATAAGAAAATTCAACAAAATAGCTATCACATAACATATTCTCAACACGATCCACATGCATGCAAAGTTGACACTCTTCCAAAATAGTGGGATTAACATTAACTAAAGTCATGACCTCTCCAAACCCAGTTTTATCAAAAAATTCATAAGATTGAACATTCTCCAAGTATGTGGGATCTAAAGTTGACACTCTTCCAAACCCACTTTCAATATTAATTCAAACATTATTATCAATCTTATATTCATCATGGGGATTAAATAAATTTTCAAGATCATAACAAGAATCACCCCAATCATGATCATTGCAACAAGTAGTGGACATAGCAATACTAGCATCCCCAAGCTTAGTGTTTTGCATATCATTAGAACAATTGACATCAATAGAATTTATAATAACATCATTGCAATCATGCTTTTCATTTAAGGATCTAACATGAATCACTTTTTCTTTTAACAATTCCTCACAATTTTCAGATTCAAAAATTTCGAGCAAAACCTCATAAAGATAATCTAGTGCAAGCAGCTCACTAGCAATAGGTTCAACATAATGTGATCGCTTAAAGAGATTAGCAAGTGAATGAGGATCCATACTTTAGCAAGCGAAGATGCAAGCTAGTTGAGGGCACATAACACACAGGCAAACAAGAGGCACGCGAATGATAAACACACGACGGAAGAAGGCGAATAAAATGGCAAGGGTGAAGTGGGGGAGAGGAAAACGAGAGGCAAATAAATGTAATGCGAAGGATAAGGATTTGTGATAGGTACTTGGTATATGACTTTTGCGTAAGCCTCCCCGGCAACGACGCCAGAAATTCTTCTTGCTACCTCTTGAGCTTGCGTTTTTTTTTGACCGAGAACTGTGGGGGACCCCCCCCCCACAGCATAAGAGCCCTTTATTGAAAAAGAACAAAAGTACATGGGGGATTACAAGGGGTAATCAAACCAACAGCTAAAAGCTAAAAGAAGAAATTAGGAAACTACAAAGAGAAACTAGGAAGAACTAGGGAAATATTACCAACAACTCAAGGGGGGGAGGAATGATTCTTGAGCTTGCGTTGTATTCCCTCGAAGAGGAAAGGGAGATGCAGCACACTAGCGTAAGTATTTCCCTCAGTTTTTGAGAACCAAGGTATCAATCCAGTAGGAGACCACTCGTCAGTCCCTCGCACATGCACAAACAAATAAGAACTTCGCAGCCAACGCGATAAGGGGTTGTCAATCCCTTTGCGGTCACTTACGAGAGTGAGATCTGATAGATATGATAGTTTATATTTTTGGTATTTTTGGGTTAATAAAACAGCAAATAAACAACGGCAAAAGAAATTAACGGGAAAGTAAAATGATAGAGATATACCCGGGGGCCATAGTTTTCTCTAGTGGCTTCTTCATGATAGTGATATTCTACAGCGGGTAAACAAATTACTGTCGAGCAATTGATAGAAAAGCAAATAATTATGAGATTATCTAGGCATGATCATTGTATATAGGCATCACGTCCGAGACAAGTAGACCGACTCCTGTCTGCATCTACTACTATTACTCCACACATCGACCGCTATCCAGCATGCATCTAGTATATTGAGTTCATACGAACAGAGTAACGCCTTAAGCAAGATGACATGATGTAGAGGGATAAACTCAAGAAATATGATGAAAACCCCATCTTTTTATCCTCGATGGCAACAATGCAATACGTGCCTTGCTGCCCCTACTATCACTGGGAAAGGACACCGGAAGATTGGACCCAAAGCCAAGCACTTCTCCCATTGCAAGAACTATAGATCTAGTAGGCCAAACCAAACCAATAATTCGAAGAGACTTGCAAGGATATTATGAGCACACATAAAAAGTTCAGAGAAGAACCAAATATCTTTCATAGATAACCTTGATCATAAACTCACAATTCATCGGATCTCGACAAACACACCGCAAAAAGAGATTACATCGAATAGATCTCCTCGAAGACCGAGGAGAACTTTGTATTGAGATCCCGAGAGAGAGAAGAAGCCATAGATACTAGCTATGGACCCGAAGGTCTGTGGTAAACTACTCACAACTCATGGTGACGGCGATGATGATGATGATGCAGGCCTCCGTGATGGATCCCCCTCCCGGAACAGGCTCCAAGATGGGATCTCCACGAGAACAGCAGCTACGGCGGTGGAATTAGGGTTTTCTCTCTGCGTATGGAGTTTCTGGGGTACGTAGGCATATATAGGAGGAAGAGGGGCACCAGGGCACACCGGGCCTGCCCTCGAGGCAGGGGGCGCGCCCCCACCCTCGAGGGTGGGCCCCTATCCTCTGGCTTGGCCCCGAAGTCTATCTCGCGTGATTTTCTCCAAAAATCTCTCCTGCGAAGGTTTCATTCCGTTTGGACTCCGTTTGATATTCCTTTTCTGCAAAACCCTGGAATAGGCAAAAAAAACATCAATCTGGACTGGGCTTTTGGATTAGTAGGTTAGTCCCAAAAATGATATAAAAGTGAATGATAAAGCCCATTAAACATGTAACGCCCCGGACACACCCGCCGGTGGTCGTTACTCCTGGCGGAATCTAGACTGGCCCCACACATCAATACTAGTCTTTTCTGCGCACTTTGTCCTCACTCATGCGCACCCGGGAGCTACTTCCCGGTCGGTCACCCATCCTGAAACTACTCCAAGCTGAGCACGCTTAACTTTGGAGTTCTATCCGAATGGGCTCCCGGAAAAGAAGGAATTCCTTATTGATATGAGTAGTCTATCATCCCTATTAAGCCAGGCCATCACATACACCCTCACTCAGAGGAACCGACGTCCTCGTCGGGCCACAGGAACGTTCCCTCTTGGCACAACCGTCTGTGCTTCCAGGACAGCACATGTGCCATGCCGTGTGCCACGACGGGTCACAAACGTCATGCACAACATGACTGCAAACTGTCCGCAAACATCCGTGTAACCGCGAGGGTCGGCTCTGATACCAACTTGTAATGCCCCGGACACACCCGCCGGTGGTTGTTACTCCTGGCGGAATCTAGACTGGCCCCTCACATCAATACTAGTCTTTTCTGCGCACTTTCTCCTCACTCATGCGCACCCGGGAGCAACTTCCCGGTCGATCACCCATCCTGAAACTACTCCAAGCTAAGCACGCTTAACTTTGGAGTTCTATCCGAATGGGCTCCCGGAAAAGAAGGAATTCCTTATTGTAATGCCCCGGATGTAATACTTTCCCTTTTGGGTTTATAATATATCTCCGGCTTCATCTATTTCCATTCCGGGTTCTTTGTCTTTCGGGTTTTCGTCGTGTTGTTGTGTGCGTGTGTGGCATTCATTCATATCATGTAGACATGTGCATTGCATTGCATTTGTGTTGTCGGTTGCATCCGGTTCCACGCGTTCCTTCCCGTTGTCCGTTTCGCGTTCCGGAGCTCCCTCACATGTCCGTGTCGTCCCGTAGGCCTACTTTGGTGTTTGGGCGTGTAACGTTACCGGTGTGCCGCGAGACTTGTCGTGTGTAGTTGTTTTGTTGTGTGTAACCCGCCTCTCAAATCTCGTCGCGTTTGGACTCCGTT
Organism: Secale cereale; assembly: GCA_902687465.1. Lineage (NCBI taxonomy): Eukaryota > Viridiplantae > Streptophyta > Magnoliopsida > Poales > Poaceae > Secale > Secale cereale. The sequence goes on along the minus strand of LR738709.1, from coordinate 116,483,454 downwards.
TGCTATCCCAACAGTTATTCGTGTGGGTCCAAAGTGCCTCCACTTGTGGCCCAGAAACACCCCCACAGCTGTTGGAAATGTGCCCTAGAGGCAATAATAAAAGAGTTATTATTATATTTCCTTGTTCATGATAATCGTTTATTATCCATGCTATAATTGTATTGATTGGAAACTCAAATACATGTGTGGATGAATAGACAGACTTTGTGTCCCTAGTGAGCCTCTACAGGACTAGCTCGTTGATCAAAGATGACCGCGGTTTCCAGGTCATAGACATGAGTTGTCATTTGATAACGGGATCACATCATTAGGAGAATGATGTGATGGACGAGACCCAAACGTTAAACATAGCTTTTGATCGTGTCAGTTATCGCTATAGTTTTCTGCATGTCAAGTATAAGTTCCTATGACCATGAGATCATGTAACTCACTGACACCGTAGGGGTGCTTTGTGTGTGCCAAACGTCACAACGTAACTGGGTGACTATAAAGGTACTCTACAGGTATCTCCGAGGGTGTCTGCTGAGTTGACATGGATCGAGACTGGGATTTGTCACTCCGTATGACGGAGAGGTATCTCCGGGCCCACTCGGTAATACGTCATCTCAATGAGCTCAAAGTGACTAAGTGGTTGGTCACGGGATTATGTATTACGGTAACGAGTAAAGAGACTTGCCGGTAACGAGATTGAACTAGGTATAGAGATACCGACGATCGAATCTCGGGCAAGTAACATACCGACGAGACAAAGGGAACTGTATACGGGATTGCCTGAATCCTTGACATCGTGGTTCATCCGATGAGATCATCGAGAAACATGTGGGAACCAATATGGGTATCCAGATCCCGCTATTGGTTATTGACCTGGGAGTGTCTCGGTCATGTCTACATGGTTTCCGAACCCGCAGGGTCTACACACTTAAGGTTCGGTGACGCTAGGGTTGTTAGTGAGAAAAGTGCATGGTTACCGAAGGTTGTTCGGAGTCCCGGATGAGATCCCGGACATGAAGAGGGTCTCCGGAATGGTCCGGAGACGAAGATTGATATATAGGATGAAAGGTTTCGGAGTCCGGAAGTGTTCCGGGGAGCATCGGGAAATCGGCGGACGACCGAAAGGGGTTTCGGGGGTTCCGGAAGTAGTTCTGGGCCTAGTGGGCCACAAGGGGGGACACCACAGCCCTCAGGGGGCTGTGCGCCCCCCCCTGGGCCCTCTCCTTGTGCGCCAAGGGAGGTGGGACCCCCTAGGGTGGCCGCACCCCCTTAGCCTTGGGGGGCAAGGCACCTAGGGGGGGAAACCCTAGGGCCTGGCCCTTGGCCGCCGCCCCCCCCTTGCCCTGGCCGCCGGCCCCCCCTAGGGGAAACCCTAGGGCGCCCCCCTCTCCTCCTTCCCCCTATATATAGAGAGGTAGAGGGAGGGCAGCCAACACAAGTTCGTGCCTCGGTGCTGCCCTCCCTCTCCCATAACATCTTCTTCTCCCGCGGTGCTTAGGCGAAGCCCTGCTGGAATTCTTCTACACCATCACCACCACGCCGTCGTGCTGCCGGTTCTCCATCAACCTCTCCTCCACCCCTTGCTGGATCAAGAAGGAGGAGACGTCCCCGAGCCGTACGTGTGAAGAACGCGGAGGCACCGTTGCTTCGGTGCTTGGATCTTCAGCGATCTGAATCGCGGCGAGTACGACTCCATCAACCGCGTTCTTAACGCTTCCGCTTAGAGAACACAAAAGGGTTTGTGGCGTTGATGTTTAAATTGCTGCCCTCCTTAGTCTTTCTTGATTCAGCGGTATTATGGGATGAAGCGGCCCGGACCAACTTTACATGTCCACGTACATGAGACCGGTTCCATCGACAGACATGTGACTTTTGTTGCATAAGATGGCTGGCGGGTGTCTGTCTCTCCTATCTTAGTTGAATCGGAATAGAACAAGGCGGTCCTTGTAGAAGGTTAAATAGCAACTTGAATATCACCGTTGTGGCGTTGCGTAGGTAAGAAGCGTTCTTGCTAGATACCCATAGCAGCCACGTAAAACATGCAACAACAAATTAGAGGACGTCTAACTTGTTTTTGCAGGGTATGTATGTGATATGATATGGCCAATGACATGATGAGATATATTTGATGTATGAGATGATCATGTTGTAATAGTTAATATCGACTTGCATGTCGATGCATACGGCAACCGGCAGGAGCCATAGGGTTGTCTTTAATTTTTGTATGACCTGCGTGTCAATCATTAAGCGCTTTGTAATGCTTTACTTTATCGCTAACCGGTAGCAATAGTAGTAAGAGCATGGTGGGCGCGCGACAACCCCGATGGCGACACGATGATGGAGATCATGATGATGGAGATCATGGCGTGGCGCCGGTGACGATGGAGATCATGCCGGTGCTTTGGAGATGGAGATCAAAAGCACGAGTTGATGGCCATATCATGTCACTTATGATTTGCATGTGATGTTAATCCTTTTATGCATCTTATTTTGCTTAGGACGACGGTAGCATTATAAGATGATCCCTCACTAAAATTTCAAGATAAAATTGTGTTCCCCCCGAGTGTGCGCCGTTGCGAAGGTTCGTCGTTTCGAAGCACCACGTGATGATCGGGTGTGATAGACTCTACGTTCGCATACAACGGGTGCAAGCCAGTTTTGCACATGCAGAACACTCGGGTTAGACTTGACGAGCCTAGCATGTACAGACATGGCCTCGGAACACGGAGGACCGAAAGGTCGAGCATGAGTCATATAATGGATATGATCAACATGTTGATGTTCACCATTGACACCACCTCATCTCACGTGATGATCGGACTTGGGTTGGTGAATTTGGATCATGTCACGCTCGAATGACCAGAGGGATGTCAATTTGAGTGGGAGTTATAATTAATTTGATTAGGTAATAACTCACTTATCATGAACAATAGTCTAAAATGTCTTTGCAAATTTTTGGTTGTAGATGGCTCGCGCAGTAGCTCCCCTGAATTTTAATGCGTTCCTAGAGAAAGCTAAACTGAAAGATGACGGGAGCAACTTTGTGGACTGGCTCCGCAATCTGAGGATCATCCTCACAGCTGCCCAAAAGGTTTATGTCCTAAATGCACCGCTAGGTGACCCCCCCGCTCCTACAGCCCCTGCGGACGTTTTGAACGTCTGGCAGACACGTTCGGATGACTATTCGATAGTGCAATGTGCCATGTTGTATGGCTTGGAAGGAGGACTTCAAAGGCGTTTTGAACGTCATGGTGCATATGAGATGTACACGGAGTTGAAGTTCATCTTTGAAAAGAATGCTAAGATCGAGAGGTATGAGACCACCGATAAATTCTTTGCTTGCAAGATGGAGGAGAATTCGTCTGTCAGTGAGCACTTACTGAAGATGTCTGGGTACTACACCCGCATAGCTGATCTGGGACTTGTGTTCCCGGATGAGGCTATCATTGACAGAATTCTCCAGTCACTCCCTCCAAGCTACAAGAGCTTCGTGCAGCAGTACAACATGCAAGGGATGAATAAAACCATCGCCGAGCTGTTTTCAATGCTGAAAGTCGCTGAGGCAGACATCCAGAAGGAGTATCAAGTGTTGATGGTCAATAAAACCACCAGTTTCAAGAAGAATGGCAAGGGCAAAAAGGGTAACTCTAAGAAGGGTGGCAAAGCAGTTGCTAATCCAGTGAAGAAACCCAAGGCTGGGCCCAAGCCAGAGACTGAGTGTTTCTATTGCAAGGGGAACGGCCACTGGAAGCGGAACTGCCCCAAGTATCTGGCGGACAAGAAGGGGGCCAACAACAACAAAGGTATATATGATATACATGTTATTGATGTGTACCTTACCAACTCTCGTTGTAGTGCCTGGGTATTTGATACCGGTTCGGTTGCTCACATTTGCAACTCTAAACAGGAACTGCGGAATAAACGGAGGCTGGCGAAGGACGAAGTGACGATGCGCGTGGGAAATGGTTCCAAGGTTGATGTGATCGCCGTCGGCACGCTCACTCTTCGATTACCATCGGGATTAGTTATGAACCTGAATAATTGTTATTTAGTGCCTGCGTTAAGCATGAACATTATATCTGGATCTTGTTTATTGCGAGACGGTTACTCATTTAAGTCAGAGAATAATGGTTGTTCTATTTATATGAGTAATATCTTTTATGGTCATGCACCCGAAGTTAGGGGTTTATTCTTATTGAATCTCGATAGTGATGATACACATGTTCATAACATTGATGCCAAAAGATGTAGAGTAGATAATGATAATACCACTTTCTTGTGGCACTGCCGTCTGGGTCATATCGGTGTGAAACGCATGAGGAAGCTCCATGCTGATGGACTTTTGGAGTCTCTTGATTTTGAATCACTTGACACGTGTGAGCCGTGCCTCATGGGCAAGATGACAAGGACCCCGTTTTCAGGGACAATGGAACGGGCAAGTGACTTATTGGAAATCATACATACTGATGTGTGCGGTCCGATGAGTGTAACGGCGCGCGGTGGATATCGTTATTTTCTCACCTTCACTGACGACTTAAGTAGATATGGGTATATTTACTTGATGAAGCATAAGTCTGAAACTTTTGAAAAGTTCAAGCAATTTCAGAGTGAAGTTGAAAATCATCGTAACAAGAAGATCAAGTTCCTACGATCTGATCGAGGGGGAGAATATCTGAGTTATGAGTTTGGTGATCACTTAAGAAAATGTGGAATTGTTTCACAGTTGACGCCACCTGGAACACCACAGCGTAATGGTGTGTCCGAACGTCGCAATCGAACCCTATTAGATATGGTACGTTCTATGATGTCTCTTGCCGATTTGCCACTATCGTTTTGGGGATATGCGTTAGAGACAGCTGCATTCACTTTAAATAGGGCTCCATCTAAGTCCGTTGAGACAACACCGTATGAACTGTGGTTTGGTAAGAAACCTAAGTTGTCTTTTCTCAAGGTTTGGGGTTGCGATGCTTATGTCAAAAGGCTTCAGCCAGAAAAGCTCGAACCCAAAGCGGACAAATGTGTCTTCATAGGATACCCAAAAGAAACAGTTGGGTACACCTTCTATCTTAGATCCGAAGGCAAAGTGTTTGTCGCTAAGAACGGGTCCTTTCTCGAGAAGGAGTTTCTCTCGAAAGAATTGAGTGGGAGGAAGGTAGAACTTGATGAGGTTATTGAACCTCTGCTTCAACCAGAGAGTAGCGCAGCACAGAAAGATGTTTTTGTGGAGCCTGCAGAGGTTGAAGAGGAAGCAAATGATGATGATCAAGGAGCTTCTGATCAAGTTACTACCGAACCTCGTAGGTCGACAAGGGTACGCACTGCACCTGAGTGGTATGGTAACCCTGTCTTGGAGGTCATGTTGTTAGACAACGGTGAACCTACGAGCTATGGAGAAGCGATGGTGGGCCCGGATTCCGACAAATGGTTAGAGGCCATGAAATCCGAGATGGGATCCATGTATGAAAACAAAGTATGGACTTTGGAAGTATTACCTGAAGGGCGGAAGGCCATTCAGAATAAATGGATTTTTAAGAGGAAGACGGACGCTGACGGTAATGTCACCGTGTATAAAGCTCGACTTGTGGCAAAGGGTTTTTCACAAGTTCAAGGAGTTGACTACGATGAGACTTTCTCACCCGTAGCGATGCTTAAATCCGTCCGAATCATGTTAGCAATAGCTGCATATTTCGATTATGAAATTTGGCAGATGGATGTCAAAACAGCGTTCCTTAACGGTTTTCTTAAGGAAGAGTTGTATATGATACAACCGGAAGGTTTTGTCGATCCAGAGAATGCTGACAAAGTTTGCAAACTCCAGCGTTCCATTTATGGGCTGGTGAAAGCGTCTCGGAGTTGGAATCTTCGCTTTGATGAGGTGATCAAAGCGTTTGGGTTTGTACAAGTTTACGGAGAAGCTTGTATTTACAAGAAAGTGAGTGGGAGCTCTATAGCATTTCTGATATTATATGTGGATGACATATTGCTGATTGGAAACAATATAGAACTTTTGGATAGCGTGAAGGGGTATTTGAACAAGAGTTTTTCGATGAAGGACCTCGGTGAAGCTGCTTTCATATTGGGCATCAAGATCTATAGAGATAGATCGAGACGCTTGATAGGACTTTCACAAAGTACATACCTTGATAAAGTTTTGAAGAAGTTCAAAATGGATCAATCCAAGAAGGGGTTCTTGCCGGTATTGCAAGGTACAAAGTTGAGTAAGACTCAATGCCCAGTGACTGCGGAAGATAGAGAAAAGATGAGTGTCGTCCCCTATGCTTCAGCCATAGGCTCTATCATGTATGCAATGCTGTGCACAAGACCAGATGTCAGCCTTGCCATAAGTATGGCCGGAAGGTTTCAAAGTAATCCTGGTATGGATCACTGGACAGCGGTCAAGAATATCCTAAAGTACCTGAAAAGGACTAAGGAGATGTTTCTCGTTTATGGAGGTGATCAAGAGCTCGTCGTAAAGGGTTACGTCGATGCAAGCTTTGACACTGATCCGGATGACTCTAAGTCACAAACTGGATACGTATATATTCTCAACGGGGGAGCGGTAAGCTGGTGCAGTTCCAAGCAGAGCGTGGTAGCCGATTCTACATGTGAAGCGGAGTACATAGCTGCCTCGGAGGCGGCAAAGGAAGGTGTCTGGATGAAGGAGTTCATGACAGATCTTGGAGTAGTGCCTAGTGCACTAAACCCAATGACTCTGTTCTGTGACAACACTGGTGCCATTGCTCTAGCCAAGGAACCAAGGTTTCACAAGAGGACCAGACACATAAAACGACGCTTCAATTCCATCCGCGATTCGGTCAAGGAGGAGGACATAAGTATTTGCAAAGTACACACGGATTTGAATGTTGCAGATCCGTTGACTAAGCCTCTTCCACGGGCTAAGCATGATCAACACCAAGACTCTATGGGTGTTAGATTCATTACCTTGTAATGCTAGATTATTGACTCTAGTGCAAGTGTGAGACTGTTGGAAATGTGCCCTAGAGGCAATAATAAAAGAGTTATTATTATATTTCCTTGTTCATGATAATCGTTTATTATCCATGCTATAATTGTATTGATTGGAAACTCAAATACATGTGTGGATGAATAGACAGACTTTGTGTCCCTAGTGAGCCTCTACAGGACTAGCTCGTTGATCAAAGATGACCGCGGTTTCCAGGTCATAGACATGAGTTGTCATTTGATAACGGGATCACATCATTAGGAGAATGATGTGATGGACGAGACCCAAACGTTAAACATAGCTTTTGATCGTGTCAGTTATCGCTATAGTTTTCTGCATGTCAAGTATAAGTTCCTATGACCATGAGATCATGTAACTCACTGACACCGTAGGGGTGCTTTGTGTGTGCCAAACGTCACAACGTAACTGGGTGACTATAAAGGTACTCTACAGGTATCTCCGAGGGTGTCTGCTGAGTTGACATGGATCGAGACTGGGATTTGTCACTCCGTATGACGGAGAGGTATCTCCGGGCCCACTCGGTAATACGTCATCTCAATGAGCTCAAAGTGACTAAGTGGTTGGTCACGGGATTATGTATTACGGTAACGAGTAAAGAGACTTGCCGGTAACGAGATTGAACTAGGTATAGAGATACCGACGATCGAATCTCGGGCAAGTAACATACCGACGAGACAAAGGGAACTGTATACGGGATTGCCTGAATCCTTGACATCGTGGTTCATCCGATGAGATCATCGAGAAACATGTGGGAACCAATATGGGTATCCAGATCCCGCTATTGGTTATTGACCTGGGAGTGTCTCGGTCATGTCTACATGGTTTCCGAACCCGCAGGGTCTACACACTTAAGGTTCGGTGACGCTAGGGTTGTTAGTGAGAAAAGTGCATGGTTACCGAAGGTTGTTCGGAGTCCCGGATGAGATCCCGGACATGAAGAGGGTCTCCGGAATGGTCCGGAGACGAAGATTGATATATAGGATGAAAGGTTTCGGAGTCCGGAAGTGTTCCGGGGAGCATCGGGAAATCGGCGGACGACCGAAAGGGGTTTCGGGGGTTCCGGAAGTAGTTCTGGGCCTAGTGGGCCACAAGGGGGGACACCACAGCCCTCAGGGGGCTGTGCGCCCCCCCCTGGGCCCTCTCCTTGTGCGCCAAGGGAGGTGGGACCCCCTAGGGTGGCCGCACCCCCTTAGCCTTGGGGGGCAAGGCACCTAGGGGGGGAAACCCTAGGGCCTGGCCCTTGGCCGCCGCCCCCCCCTTGCCCTGGCCGCCGGCCCCCCCTAGGGGAAACCCTAGGGCGCCCCCCTCTCCTCCTTCCCCCTATATATAGAGAGGTAGAGGGAGGGCAGCCAACACAAGTTCGTGCCTCGGTGCTGCCCTCCCTCTCCCATAACATCTTCTTCTCCCGCGGTGCTTAGGCGAAGCCCTGCTGGAATTCTTCTACACCATCACCACCACGCCGTCGTGCTGCCGGTTCTCCATCAACCTCTCCTCCACCCCTTGCTGGATCAAGAAGGAGGAGACGTCCCCGAGCCGTACGTGTGAAGAACGCGGAGGCACCGTTGCTTCGGTGCTTGGATCTTCAGCGATCTGAATCGCGGCGAGTACGACTCCATCAACCGCGTTCTTAACGCTTCCGCTTAGCGATCTACAAGGGTATGTGGATCCTACTCTCCCCTCGTAGTTGCATCTACTAGATTGATCTTGGTGAACGTAGAGAAAAAATTTTTGTTTTCCATGCAACGTTCCCCAACAACAGCAGCCCACTACCCTCTCCTAGGCCCATCTAAACTACCCCCGCGATCGGATCCGTCGGATCGCGATCGGAGGGCTCCTAGCACACCTAAATCCCCCCAAACCCTAAATTTCTGCTATATAATAGACCCCTAGTCTATTTTTGGCATCCCTTTTTCCTTTCCCCTTCTCCCCTATTTTTTCTCAGATCCAATCTGCCACTTGGCTCCTCCTCCCCGCAAAAACCGCACCAGGTTCCTGCCTTCCCGTCGGCGAGCTCCCAGGGAGATCGAAGGGATCTCCTTCCGATTCCTCGCAGTCAACGCGCCAGGCTCGAACCACCTTCCTTCGATCGAGCCAGGCCAGCGACCGCGCCAGGCCCGACCACCTCCCTTGCTTCGATCTGGCCCAGCAAGGGACCACATCGCCTGGGCCCTTTTCCTCCTTCGACCAGGCCAGCCTCGCCCTGGACCACTTCGACGCCCTGGGCCGAAGCTCCTCTCCACCGACACCGGCCCAGCCTCCGCCTCCGCAAGGGACCACATCGCCGCCGCGCGTGGGCCGTCCCTCCTCCGTCGGCCCGTACGCCGCACCCCGACCGCAGGCGCCCTCCAGGCCGCTCGCCTCGTCCCTCCGCGCCGCCTCCCGTCGCGCCGAACGGGCCGGCCCAGTCGCCCCGCAATCCAGCACCGCACCAGGCCACCGCTGGGCCTCCTCCAGCCGCCTCCAGCGGGCCCGCGGCCCGTCTCCCCACCGCAGCCGCAACCGGGCCGAGCCGCCTCCACCGCGGGCCCTTCCGCTCTGCCTCCTCTCGGGCCGCCGCATCAGATCCACCCGGCCCGAGCCCGTTGACTTCTGCAAATCTGAGGTTGTTGCATATATATCTAAGTCCCTAGATCTGCATGTTTTAGTTGCTGCTGCAGACACTTATTCTTTTCTTCAGCCTTATCCTCTCCCAAGGCTTAAATAGTCTTGTTACCCGGGAACGGGATTGCTGAGTCCTCTGTGGCTCACAGTTACTTCACCACACCAGATGCAGGTCCAGTTGTGAGCTATCCAGGTGATGGCACCGAGCTTGACTGGGAGTACGACGAGGAGCGTAGCCGTTACTATGTTCGTTATCCGGATGATCAGTAGTGGAGACTTCTACTAGGATTCGATCCGGCCTGTGGATGTTATTTAAGTTTGGTATCTTGACATTTGGTTTTTGCCCTTAGAGGGTTGTGATGTTCTTAATGTATGATGTTTGAGACATGTATTGTATTTGTGTGACGTGGCGAGTGTAAGCCAACTATTTATGTTTACAATCCCCTCTTTTAAATGAGATGTGCAAAGATTACCAAACTTGAGATCATTCCAGGATAGACTTATGCCTTTAAGTCGTGCCTCGACACGTAGGAGGTATAACTCCATCCTGGGCATTACAAGTTGGTATCAGAGCCTTCTCCGACCTAGGAGCCACCACTGTTTGATCGAATCGTTGACGGTCGAGTCTAGGCACACACTAAAAACATTTTGAGTACTATATATTATATCGGAGAGTAGGATTTCTTTGCTTCTCATCCCCTTTCTCTCTGGTGAGGACTCCTGACGACTACTCTTGTCTCTCCTATCTTCAAAAATTGCACAATTTTTTTTTTAGGAATCCCGCGAGTATTCTGGGATTGTTTCGATGTTCTTGTGACGAGGATATTGTTCTCGATGCCTCCTGACATTAGGGGTTGTGGCAGTGTCCCGGGGAGTTGAGCTTCGAGGTATTGTCGTCACAAGCATATCGCGGCAGTACTAAATACTTAAGACGGCCGACATCGAAAATCTCTCCTATACGGCCAGTGGCAAGATAACCCCGACATCACCCAGTACTGGGGAGGTAGTTCGGGAGTATTGCCATAGCTTGTTATAGTGGATGCTTTTCGAAGGTCCGAGGTACACAGTTTCCGAGAAAGACTGGTTATGTGTTGAAGGATGGATACACCTGGATGTAGGTTTAGAGTTGATTGCGCGGTGCTTCCCGTGTATCCCCAACACCTGATTGCATAACTGGAATCTTTCGGAAATTTATAGGTGGGTTTATCCAGTAGATCGTAGGCATTCTTCCAACGAATGCAGGTTAGTGAGTTCGGGGTTCTACATTGAGTGAAGTGGTATTATGACCGATGTTACTATCAGGAGTTTCATCTTAAAGGGTCCTTGGCTATGCTGATCCGGGGATTGCAAAACCTTTTCGTAACGCGTTCATATGCTTTCAGCACAAAGATGTTAGAACGAAGCTCCTATCTTGTGTTTGTTCCCGTCTGTACCTTGTTGTTTTCTTATTTTCATTTTGTCCCCTATGTGGCTTCTCGTGAAGATTGATGTTATCATTTAACTGAGAATTTCATTCGTTCCTCTTGTTCGAATGATTTCATTCGTTCCTATTGTTCGAATGATTATTGTGAAGACTTGTTGCAATTCATTCCATTGATTCAGCTTATACCTTCTGTCAATCAATTGCTGATTCGTGGTCATCTCTTTCAGGATGGCTCCGAAAAAGGTTCCCAACGCTAACCCAGAGGGTGAAGAGGTCCCAGATCGTCCTCCTTCCCCTCCTCCTCCGCCTGAGGCTTGGAGAGCGATTATGCAGACTACAGCTCAGAAAACCCAGTTGTTGATGCAGATGATGCAGCAGATGCAAGCTAATCAAGCTAATCAGGGTGTTCCAGGGAATCAAGGCAACTTCTTCAACCAGCAGCACCATGCTACTCTCAACCAGTTCTTGGCCAATAATCCAAAAGCTTTCAGTTACTGTGTCGACCCTCTTGATGCTGAAGATTGGTTAACCGACATAAAGAAGCATTTTGAGTGCAGTAACGTGAAGGAAGATGATTATGTGAAGTTTGCAGCCTTCCAACTCAAAGATCAAGCAGCTGATTGGTGGCAGCAGTACAAAGACTCCAAGCCAGGTCAAGTGATCTCTTGGGAGAATTTCTGCAAGGACTTTCGCTCTCACCATATTCCTACAAGTGTCATCGAGGGTATGCGTGAGCAATTCCGCAACCTGAAGCAGGGCTCCATGACAGTCTATCAGTATAATGTCAAGTTCCAAAACCTCGCCCGCTATGCTAAGCAAGACATTCCTGATGCCAAGAGCAAAATCTACCAGTTCCGTGGAGGTCTCAAAGATGAACTTCAGCTTGCTCTCACCTTGTTCGAGCCCGATGAATTCGACAAGTTCTATAACATGGCTTTGAGACAAGAGGCAGCTCAGCTTAAGATGGAGGCTTCTAAGAAGAGAATTCGAGATGCCGTTCACTCTTCCTCATCGTCTCAGATGGTCTCGAAGCATCAGAAATTCTGGCTTCCTCCTCCTCCAGTGATTCGAGCTCCATACAACAACTCCAACAACTCCAACAACAAGAACTCTAGTGGACGTGGTTTCTCCCACCCACCCAGCCCGAGCAACCAGTCGAAGAAGCAGTTTCAGTCTCAAGGCTCCAAGTCAAGTGATTCTCATTTCCGTCCTCTCTCAGAAGTGACTTGCAACAAATGCACTCAGAAGGGTCACTATGCCAACAGATGTCCGAACCCGAAGCGTCTTCCACCTCCTCCACCTGTGAGTTCAGCTATTGTCAGGCATGATCCAAAGGCAGCAAGGGTCAATCTGATGAATGCAGCACAAGCGGAGAATTCTTCTGATGTCATTTTGGGTAACCTCTCAGTTAACTCTTTTCCAGCTAAAGTGTTGTTTGATTCGGGTGCTTCATGTTCTTTCATGTCTCAACCATTCGCATCCAAGCATAATGCTGACATCCAAAGTCTGCCTCAGAGGTTGCAAGTAATTTCTCCGGGCAAGTGCATGACTTCCAACATTTTCGCTCCGAATGTTTCTATTCGCATGGGTGATTATCGCTTTCTGGCTAAACCGGTGATTCTCGACAATTCTGACATCGACCTCATCCTCGGAATGGATTGGCTTTCTCAGCATGATGCTCACATTGATTGTGCACAGAAGGAAGTCAAGATGACTCATCCTGATGAAGATGTGATTATCTTTGCCTCCAGGGATAACACTATCAGGCTTTTCTCTCTCAATGATAAGGGCGAAATTAATGCCATATCTCAAATTCCGGTGGTGAACCAATATCAAGACGTCTTTCCTGAAGAACTTCCAGGCATGCCTCCACACCGTCAGGTGGAATTCGTCATTGAACTCGAGCCGGGTACTGAGCCAGCATGTCGGCGTCCGTACAAGCTCTCTCCGGATGAATTGAAGGAATTGAAGAAGCAGCTTGATAAACAGGAGAGTATGGGTCTCATCAGGCCTAGTACCTCTCCTTGGGGCTGTGGTGTCTTATTTGTCAAGAAGAAAGATGGCACGGAGCGTCTATGCGTTGATTACCGGCCATTGAACAAGAAGACAATAAAGAACAAATATCCGCTCCCCAACATCAATGAACTCTTTGAGCAGCTCAAAGGAGCTAAAGTGTTCTCTAAGCTCGACCTCCGAATGGGCTATCACCAAATTCGCATTCGCGAGGAAGACATTCCCAAGACGGCCTTCAGAACGAGCTACGGTTCATACGAGTATACCGTCATGTATTTTGGTCTCGCCAATGCTCCTCCTACCTTTTCGAGGATGATGCATTACATCTTCAACCCCTATACTGGCGAGTTTGTGCTTGTGTATCTGGATGATATTCTGGTGTTTTCCAAGAATGAAGAAGATCACGAAAAGCACTTACGTCTGGTTCTTGATCGACTCCGAGAGCATAAATTCTATGCCAAGTTCTCCAAGTGCGAGTTTTGGCTCTATAAGGTTTTGTACCTGGGCCACATCATCTCAGCTGACGGTATTGTGGTTAATCCCGAGAAAGTTGAAGCAATTGTTAACTGGGAAGCTCCTCAGAATGTCAAGCAGCTCCGCAGTTTTCTGGGTCTTGCCAGCTATTGCAGAAGGTTCGTTGAGAACTTCTCCAAGATTGCCAAGCCTCTTTCCAACTTGCTTCAGAAGAATGTCAAATACTTTTGGTCTCCAGAGTGTGAAGTGGCAGTCAAAACTCTCAAAGAAAAGCTTGTCTCTGCTCCAGTTCTGACTCCTCCAGATGAATCCAAGCCCTATGAAGTTTTCTGTGATGCTTCTCTTCAAGGTCTTGGTGGTGTGCTTATGCAAGACAAGAGAATTGTGGCATACACTTCTCGTCAGCTCAAGCCAAGTGAGAAGAACTATCCCACACATGATCTCGAGCTAGCAGCTGTGGTACATGCTTTGATTACGTGGAGACATCTGTTGTTGGGCAGAAAAGTCGACATCTTCACCGATCACAAGAGCTTGAAGTACATCTTCACACAGCCGCATCTGAACCTCCGCCAGACTCGTTGGGTTGAAATGATCCAAGAGTATAATCCCAGCATTGAATACACTCCTGGCAAGGCGAATGTGATTGCAGATGCTTTGAGCAGAAAGGCATATTGCAACAGCCTTCTTATCAAGCCGTACCAGCCTGAGCTTTGTGAAGCTTTCAGGAAACTCAACCTCCAAGTTGTTCCGCAGGGTTTTCTTGCAAATCTTCAAATTGCTCCTACCTTGGAAGATCAAGTCCGTGAGGCCCAGCTCAGTGATACCATGGTGAAGAAGGTGAAACATGCTATTGCTAAGGGCATTCCGAAATACAAGTGCTTCCGTGTTGATGAGAGAGATACCTTGTTCTTCGAGGACAGACTCGTTGTTCCCAAAGGTGATCTCAGGAAGCTCATAATGGAAGAAGCTCATGATTCTCTCCTTTCCATTCATCCTGGCAGTTCCAAGATGTATCAAGATCTCAAGCAATCTTACTGGTGGACACGCATGAAAAGGGAGATTGCCCAATTCGTGAACGAATGTGATGTGTGCAGAAGAGTGAAAGCAGAACATCAACGTCCAGCCGGTCTTCTCCAACCTCTTCCTATTCCCGAGTGGAAGTTCGACCACATTGAAATGGATTTCGTCACTGGTTTTCCTAAATCCAAGCGAGGAAATGATGCTATCTTTGTGGTGATCGACAAGCTTACCAAAGTCGCTCACTTCCTGCCAGTCAAAGAATCAATCAATGCAGCTCAATTGGCAGAGTTGTACACTTCCAGAATTGTGTCTTTACATGGCATTCCTCAAGTTATCTCCTCAGACCGTGGAAGTTTGTTCACATCCAGGTTCTGGGACTCCTTTCAGTCCGCCATGGGCACTAAGATCAGGTTCAGCACTGCTTTTCACCCTCAGACTAGTGGTCAAGTCGAGCGAGTGAATCAGATTCTAGAAGACATGCTCAGAGCCTGTGTCATCTCCTTTGGCATGAAATGGGAAGACTGCCTTCCATTTGCCGAGTTCTCTTACAACAACAGCTTTCAAGCAAGTGCAGGCAAAGCTCCGTTTGAAATCCTCTATGGCAGAAAGTGCCGTACCCCTCTCAACTGGTCTGAAACAGGCGAACGTCAACTTCTTGGCAATGACTTGATCTCAGAAGCCGAAGAAATGTGCAAAGTCATACGTGAAAATCTCAAGGCCGCTCAGTCGCGCCAGAAGAGCTACTATGACGGCAAGCATCGTGATTTGGCATTCAACATTGATGATCATGTTTATCTCCGTGTGTCTCCGATGAAAGGCACCCAAAGATTCGGTATCAAAGGAAAGCTTGCTCCTAGATACGCCGGGCCTTTCAAGATTCTTGGCAAAAGAGGCGATCTAGCCTATCAACTTGAGCTCCCTCCCAACTTCGCCAATGTTCATGATGTCTTCCATGTGTCTCAACTCCGCAAATGCTTCAAGGCACCTGAGCGCATGATTCCGTTTGAAGAGATTGATCTTCAACAAGACCTGTCCTACCGAGAGCATCCAGTTGCTATTCTCGAAGAAACCGAACGCAAGACCCGCAACAAGTCCATCAAATTCTTGAAAGTCAAGTGGTCACATCACACCGACCGAGAAGCTACCTGGGAACGAGAAGATCATCTTCGTTCCGAGTACCCTTCCTTTTTCCAGTCCTAGATCTCGGGACGAGATCTTTTTGTAGTAGAGGAGAGTTTGTAATGCCCCGGATGTAATACTTTCCATTTTGGGTTTATAATATATCTCCGGCTTCATCTATTTCCATTCCGGGTTCTTTGTCTTTCGGGTTTTCGTCGTGTTGTTGTGTGCGTGTGTGGCATTCATTCATATCATGTAGACATGTGCATTGCATTGCATTTGTGTTGTCGGTTGCATCCGGTTCCACGCGTTCCTTCCCGTTGTCTGTTTCACGTTCCGGAGCTCCTTCACGTGTCCGTGTCGTCCCGTAGGTCTACTTTGGTGTTTGGGCGTGTAACGTTACCGGTGTGCCGCGAGACTTGTCGTGTGTTGTTGTTTTGTTGTGTGTAACCCACCTCTCAAATCTCATCGCGTTTGGACTCCGTTTGCTATCCCAACAGTTATTCGTGTGGGTCCAAAGTGCCTCCACTTGTGGCCCAGAAACACCCCCACAGCAGCCCACTACCGTCTCCTAGGCCCATCTAAACTACCCCCGCGATCGGATCCGTCGGATCGCGATCGGAGGGCTCCTAGCACACCTAAATCCCCCCAAACCCTAAATTTCTGCTATATAATAGACCCCTAGTCTATTTTTGGCATCCCTTTTTCCTTTCCCCTTCTCCCCTATTTTTTCTCAGATCCAATCTGCCACTTGGCTCCTCCTCCCCGCAAAAACCGCACCAGGTTCCTGCCTTCCCGCCGGCGAGCTCCCAGGGAGATCGAAGGGATCTCCTTCCGATTCCTCGCAGTCAACGCGCCAGGCTCGAACCTCCTTCCTTCGATCGAGCCAGGCCAGCGACCGCGCCAGGCCCGACCACCTCCCTTGCTTCGATCTGGCCCGGCAAGGGACCACATCGCCTGGGCCCTTTTCCTCCTTCGACCAGGCCAGCCTCGCCCTGGACCACTTCGACGCTCTGGGCCGAAGCTCCTCTCCACCGACACCGGCCCAGCTTCCGCCTCCGCAAGGGACCACATCGCCGCCGCGCGTGGGCCGTCCCTCCTCCGCCGGCCCGTACGCCGCACCCCGACCGCAAGCGCCCTCCAGGCCGCTCGCCTCGTCCCTCCGCGCCGCCTCCCGTCGCGCCGAACGGGCCGGCCCAGTCGCCCCGTGATCCAGCGCCGCACCAGGCCACCGCTGGGCCTCCTCCAGCCGCCTCCAGCGGGCCCGCGGCCCGTCTCCCCACCGCAGCCGCAACCGGGCCGAGCCGCCTCCACCGCGGGCCCTTCCGCTCTGCCTCCTCTCGGGCCGCCGCATCGGATCCACCCGGCCCGAGCCCGTTGACTTCTGCAAATCTGAGGTTGTTGCATATATATCTAAGTCCCTAGATCTGCATGTTTTAGTTGCTGCTGCAGACACTTATTCTTTTCTTCAGCCTTATCCTCTCCCAAGGCTTAAATAGTCTTGTTACCCGGGAACGGGATTGCTGAGTCCTCTGTGGCTCACAGTTACTTCACCACACCAGATGCAGGTCCAGTTGTGAACTATCCAGGTGATGGCACCGAGCTTGACTGGGAGTACGACGAGGAGCGTAGCCGTTACTATGTTCATTATCCGGATGATCAGTAGTGGAGACTTCTACTAGGATTCGATCCGGCCTGTGGATGTTATTTAAGTTTGGTATCTTGACATTTGGTTTTTGCCCTTAGAGGGTTGTGATGTTCTTAATGTATGATGTTTGAGACATGTATTGTATTTGTGTGACGTGGCGAGTGTAAGCCAACTATTTATGTTTACAATCCCCTCTTTTAAATTAGATGTGCAAAGATTACCAAACTTGAGATCATTCCAGGATGGACTTATGCCTTTAAGTCGTGCCTCGACACGTAGGAGGTATAACTCCATCCTGGGCATTACAAAACATCTAAGACTTCATAAATAATAGCATGGAACAATCAAAAATTATTGATACGTACCCTCAGGAACAACATGCAATTCATATCTATTGGGAGAAGCTTCATCATCACTTTCATAAATATCATCAGTTTCAATATTTGCATTGTCCCTAACTCTAGCAATTTGTTCATCTAGAAATTCACCTAGTGGCACAGTATTATCAAGCATAGAAGTAGTTTCATCATACATAGCAGAAGTGGCATCATCAAGAACATACGACATATCAGATTCAATAGCAGGAGTAGGTGTCGCAAATTTACCCATAACAGATGGTGAATCAAATGTAGAGCTAGATGGCAGTTCCTTACCTCCCCTCGTAGTTGAGGGTAAGATCTTGGTTTTTGAGTCCTTCAAATTCTTCATAGTGATCAACAGATATAAATCGCAAGTGACTTAAAGAATAGAGCTATGCTCCCCGCCAACGGCGCCCGAAAATAGACTTGATAACCCACAAGTGTAGGGGATCGCAACAGTTTTCAAGGGTAAAATATTCAACCCAAATTTATTGATTTGACACAAGGGGAGCCAAAGAATACCCTTAAGTATTAGCAGCTGAGTTGTGAACTCAACCACACCTGGAAACTTAGTATCTGCAGCAAGGTAGTTTAGCAGCAAAGTAATATGGAGATAGCGATAACAGCAATAAAAGTAATGGTAGTGTTTTTGTAGTTTTTTGTAATAGTAGCAACGGAAAAGTAAATAAGCAACAAGCAATACGTGAAAAGCTCGTAGGCATTGGATCGGTGGTGGGAAATTATGTCGGATGCAATTCATCATGTAGAAGTTATAACCTAGGGTGACACAGAACTAGCTCCAGTTCATCAATGTAATGTAGGCATGTATTCTGAATATAGTCATACGTGCTTATGGAAAAGAACTTGCATGACATCTTTTGTCCTACCCTCTCGTGACAGCCGGGTCCTAGTGGAAACTAAGGAATATTAGGGCCTCATTTTAATAGAGTACCGGACCAAAGCATTAACACATAGTGAATACATGAACACCTCAAACTACGGTCATCACCGGGAGTGGTCCCGATTATTGTCACTTTGGGGTTGCCGGATCATAACACATAGTAGGTGACTATAGACTTGCAAGATAGGATCAAGAACACACATATATTCATGAAAACATAATAGGTTCAGATCTGAAATCATGGCACTCGGGCCTTAGTGACAAGCATTAAGCATAGCAAAGTCATAGCAACATCAATCTTAGAACATAGTGGATACTAGGGACTTAACCCTAACAAAAGTAACTTGATTACATGATAGATCCCATCCAACCCATCACCGTCCAGCAAGCCTATGATGGAATTTCTCACGCACGGCAGTGAGCATCATGGAATTGGTCATGGAGGAAGGTTGATGATGACGATGGCGACGATCTCCACTCTCCGGAGCCCCGAACGGACTCCAGATCAGCCCTCCCGAGAGAGATTAGGGCTTGGCGGTGGCTCCGTATCGTAAAACACGATAATTCTTCCTCTCTGATTTTTCTCTCCTCGAAAGTGAATATATGGGATCCGGAGATACGTCGGTGGAGCACCAGGGGGCCCACGAGGCAGGGGGCGCGCCCTAGGGGAGGGGGCGCGCCCCCACCCTTGTGGACAGGGTGTGGACCCCCTGGTCTGGATCTTCCCGCAGGTATTTTTTATATTTTCCAAAATAATTCTCCGTGGATTTTCAGGTCATTCCGAGAACTTTTTATTTCTGCACAAAAACAACACCATGGCAATTCTGCTGAAAACAACGTCAGCCCGAGTTAGTTCCATTCAAATCATGCAAGTTAGAGTCCAAAACAAGGGCAAAAGTGTTTGGAAAAGTAGATACGTTGGAGATGTATCATCCACCAAAAGGGGGGAGATTGTAAGGGCATATTTCTCCCTAAGTGGTTTTGGTGATTGATGACAATGCATTTGCGGACTAATCGTGTGCATTGAGCTTTTCAGATATCTCATTTCTAGGCACAAGACGATTCACTGCCCCTCGGAGCTTATCGAAGACGATGTTTCCTTTTGTTTCTTTTCGATGGAATTGAGTCACAGGAAAGCAGTACTATTAAGAGGGGGTCCGCTTCGGAAAGGTTAGGGTGGAATCAACACGTATGCATCTATCAATTTGCACCACCTTTCCCTCGCTTCTTTGGAGCACCGGCCATTTTCCTTGTCGTTGCAAAGACAGAGGCTTCCTACAACTATTATTCTATGGCATGCGATAGTACCGCTCAAGGGAGCGATAGTACCGCAGAGACCCACGGTAGTACCGCCCTGTAGCTGCGGTAGTACCGCGCATTGTGGTAGTACCGTGCCAGGTTTGCGGTAGTACCATGGCCTCTGCCCCAACGTCGTGGCTAGCACGGAAGTAGGAGCGGAAGTAATTTTTTACTTTCACACCCTACGCGGTAGTACCGCTCCAGGTGAGTGCTACTTCTCGAGCTTGCGTCGTATTCCCTCGAAGAGGAAAGGGTGATACAGCAAAGTAGCGTAAGTATTTCCCTCAGTTTTTGAGAACCAAGGTATCAATCCAGTAGGAGACCACGCGCGAGTCCCTTGCACCTGCACAAACAAATAAGAACTTCGCAGCCAACGCGATAAGGGGTTGTCAATCCCTTTACGGTCACTTACGAAAGTGAGATCTGATAGATAGGATAGTATACTATTTTTGGTATTTTTGATATAAGAAACAAAAAGTAAATAAAGCAAATAAAAAACGGCGGTAGAAATTGAAAGAAAGTAATATGATAAAGATAGACCGGGGCCATAGGTTTCACTAGTGGCTTCTCTCATGAAAGCAGAATTCTACGGTGGATGAACAAATTACTATCGAGCAATTGATAGAAAAGCACATAGTTATGAGAATATCTAGGCATGATCATTATATATAGGCATCACGTCTGTGACAAGTAGACCGAAATGATTCTGCATCTACTACTATTACTCCACACATCGACCGCTATCCAGCATGCATCTAGAGTATTAAGTTCATAAGAACAGAGTAATGCTTTAAGCAAGATGACATGATGTAGAGGGATAAACTCAAGCAATATGATATAAACCCCATATTTTTATCCTCGATGGCAACAATACAATACGTTCCTTGCTGCCCCTGCTGTCACTGGGAAAGGACACCGCAAGATTGAACCCAAAGCCAAGCACTTCTCCCATTGCAAGAACTATAGATCTAGTAGGCCAAACCAAACCAATAATTCGAAGGGACTTGCAAGGATATTATAATCATACATAAAAGATTTCACAAAAGAATTACATATTGTTCATAGATAATCTTGATCATAAACCCACAATTCATCGGATCTCGACAAACACACCGCAAAAAGATTACATCGAATAGATCTCCTCAAAGATCGAGGAGAACTTTGTATTGAGATCCAAAAAGAGAGAAGAAGCCATCTAGCTAATAACTATGGAGCCGAAGGTCTGTGGTAAACTACTCACAACTCATTGGTGAGGCTATGGTGTTGATGTAGAAGCACTCCGTGGTAGATCCCCCCCCTCCAGCGGAGCTCCAGAACAGGCCCCAAGATGGGATCTCACGGGAACAGAAGGTTGCGGCGGTGGAATTAGGGTTTTCTCTGTTTCCTTGATGTTTTCAGGGTATAGGGATATATATAGGAGGAATGAGGGCATCGGGGGAGCCAGAGGGGGCCCACGAGGGTGGGGGCGCGCCCAGGGGGAGGGGGTGCGCCCTGGACCCTCGTGGCCACCTCCTTCGTTCCCTTGCGTGTACTCCAAGTCTTCTGGGTAGATACGGTTCCAAAAATAACTCTCCCGAAGGTTTCATTCCGTTTGGACTCCGTTCTATATCCCTTTTCTGCGAAACTCTGAAATGGGCAAAAAACAACAATTTGCACTGGGCCTTGGGTTAGCAGGTTAGTCCCAAAAATAATATAAAAGTGCATAATAAAGCCCATTAAACATCCAAAACAAAATATATAATAGCATGGAGCAATAAAAAATTATAGATACGTTGGAGACGTATCAGTGAGCGGTAGTACCGTGCCGGGTTTTTGCATCGATTGAAACTCTACGGAAGTAGCCACATATGTAATTTTATTAGTCCGTTCCCTTCCCAGCCCAGACTGTACCCTGCCTTGCGGTAGTACTGCAAGGGCGCACGGTAGTACCGCTCTGGCAGTACTATCGCTCGTTGCTATACGCAACAAGGCCGCGTCTGGCTCCTGCCGCGCGAGCGGTAGTACCGCATCGCAAGTCTGGTGCGGTAGTACCGCATGTCGCGGGCAGAGTTAGTGGATAATGGTTGGATTTGTTCTTCCGCTATATAAGGGGAGTCTTCTTCTCCAAGAAGACTTACCTCTTCCCTCCCTAAGTTCCATTGTTGCTCAAAGCTCCATTTCATTCCGATCTCTCTCCCTAGCCAATCAAACTTGTTGATTTCCTAGGGATTGGTTAAGAAGGCATCGATCTACACTTCCACCAAGAGAATTTTGATTCCCCCACTAATCCCTTGCGTATCTTCTTACTCTTGGGTGTTTGAGCACCCTAGACGGTTGAGGTCACCTCGGAGCCATAGTACATTGAGGTGAAGCTTCGTGGTGTCGTTGGGAGCCTCTAATTCAGTTGTGGAGATAGCCCCAACCTTGTTTGTAAATGTTCGGTCGCCTCCTTCAAGGGCCCCACTAGTGGAATCACAGCACCTCGCATTGTGTGAGGGCGTGAGGAGAATACGGTGGCCCTAGTGGCTTCTTGGGGAGCATTGTGCCTCCACACTACTCCAATGGAGACGCACTGCCTTTCAAATGGAAGGAACTTCGGTAACACATCCTCATCTCCATCGGCTCCACTTGTGGTTATCTCTTACCTTTACTTGTGCAAGCTTTTGTTGAGTTTCATAGCTTGCTTGCTTGTGTGCTTATTATTGTTGCATCATATAGGTAGCCCACTTAGTTGCTTATCTAGACAACCTATATTGTTGCTAAGTTTAATTAGGTTAAGAAAAGCTAAAAAGTGTTAATTGCCTATTCACTCCCCCTCTAGTCAACCATATCGATCCTTTCAACGAGGAGGAGGAGGAGCTGCGGCGACGGCCGGACATGGCTGGGGCGGCGCGGTCGGCTCGAGGTCGTGACGAGCTTGGCTTGGGGAGGCGCGAAGGCAGGGGGCTATGAGGTAGGAGAGGTCGACGCGGTCCGGAACAGAACAAGCAGGGACGCATACGAGCGGTATCGGCGCGAGGGCTCTCGCTCCTCTGTGGCGCCGCAGGCGGGAGGAGGACAAAGGGAGAGGGAGGGGATCCATCGGGCACTGGGTGCGGCTAGGGTTAAGTGGAGGCGCGAGAGTTGGGCCTAGGGAGGTCGGCCTGGTAAGTGAACTAGGTTGCAGGAGGCCCAAGTGACCGAATGGGCTGCTGTGCTCTCTCTCCCTCCCTTCTCTTTTCATTAACAGGGAACTAGAAGAAAGGAAATGAGAGAAGAGAAGGTTAGAGGAAGAATTCAGGCATGCGGTTTATTTTCCCGGACTCATAAAAATGAGCTTGATCCAAGAAAAATAAAAATGAGCACGCGTGTGAAGTTGAATTCAAACTCATATGAATTTAATTCAAATGGATTTGAATATGAATGGGGTGTTTGAAAATCCAAAAATGTTAGAATTTAGAAAGAGCCTTGATGAAAGGGAAAGGAATTGTTAGCAAGGTTAGAGAGTCAAAACTTGAAGAAGTAAAGGCCAAGGGATTTAACATGCAAGTGTGTTGTGGTAAATTCCAAATTATTGGAATATTTTTATTATAGCTCCCTAATAATATTGGGAGGATATGTTATAAAGATAAACCACCATGTGCATCTCCCTCGATTTAAATGGATCGAAGATCCATGCAATTTATTTAGTTGACTTTTAAAAAGGGTTTCATGATGACATGATGCAATGATGAAAAGCAACAAGAAAAGTAATCACACGGCAACAACGAAACAACTGGAAGGATTCTGGAGCGTTGGTCTTGGGGCATCACAACTCTCCCACACTAACAGAGGATCTCGACCCGGGATCCTAGGGATGGCACCGGAGAGAAACGGAAAAGCAATAGGTAAAACAAAGTTGCTTCTTGACAAACGAGTGAAACCAAAAAACCTTGAGAGGTTGAAAACTTGAAGAATGACACGACATAAATGAATGAAATTTGAAACACTCCGTTGGACAAGAGAAACAAGGAATACGACGAGAATGAAGAGCTTAGGTGACAAGATAGACATTGAAACCACTCCGGTTAAAACAAGATAGAGAAGGAATAAGAATAAAATAAGTCGGACAACACTCCGACTGAAAATGGAAGGAATTAACATGAACTTGATAAGATGGGATGATACTTGATGAAATAAAGAACACGCTGCTTCCAGAACTATTGAAAGAATGGCACAAGTGGTAAGAAGGATTTCGGACAACACTCCGGTTAAAAGAGAGGCAAAACTTGATAAGTTGAGGGAACTTGAATGGAGGATACAACACTCTTGTTAAATGGGCCAGAAAGGAAAAGAACATGATATTGATATGACAAGATGATGGTCCGAAGAGAGCAATCACAGAGCCTCCAGAACGCATAATGAAGTGAAAATAACGAATAAGAACAACATCTTCTACTAGAAATGAATTTGAAAACATCCTTACGAAGAAGGGTTGAGCGGAGTTGTTGAAGAATCAACAATCAAATGATATACTCCTCGTGGACTTATGAAAACATATCAAAACTAGAGGTGAAATTTTGCCACTATTGGAGAATAATTGATTGGATTGAGATCAACAAGGAGACGACAAACTTATTTCACCCGAAGGATAAATGAAGAATTTGGGTCATTTATAAGCACCCTAAATAGCAGCAATCCTTAGGGAAAGCTTTTAAGTGCGATACAACCCAAGACTACTCCAACGAATAAATTGAGGGGTTGACAGGATCTCCTGAACAAACAAAAATGATGGGTTTAAATATGTCATTCTTGATAAGTTGTGAATCATGAAACATGAAGGAAATTGTCAAGAATGACATAAAACCACCTCAAAAGAAAAGGTAGAAAGAATTTCACTTCAGAATGCAAGAATAAGAATACTTGAGCTTCTCCAACAACAATCTTGAAGAACACTTCGAGGATGAATTAAATCATGATGAACCACCATGAAGAACTCCGGTAACAAAAGGATGAGAAGTGAAGGATGAAAAGAATAAGATTGAAGCCTTGCAATGATTTACATGGATCTTCGCGATGAGAAAATTGAGAGGGCTTAGAACACCGGGAGACAAGACGAACAACTTGAAACCAAGAATTTATTCCTCCCGCCGAAGGAAGGGATTAATCACTTGGATGAAACAAGAATAAGAATTATGTTATGTGTATCCTCCAACAATTTAAATTGATGAGAAGCATTGGATTTGGCATACTACTTATTCATGTTGAAAATGATTAGCGAGAGATATAGCGCAAACTTGAGAAAAGTCTTGAATGACTCACCGGTAGGATTTCAAAAATAACGAGTGAATTGACATGGCAACAAAGGAAAATGAATCTTGAACGAACCACCATAAGAATTGCAATGGATGAAGAAAAGAGAACGAATCGCTGGGAAGAATTAGAAAAGGAACAAAAGCACTTGAGGAAACTTAGATACAAAAGAAGGAAGGGATCACGAGTAGAGTAGAGAATACTTGAATGAAGCACCAGAGGAATATGGAGACGAACAGAGAGGCATCAATTTAGAATCGCTGGAGAATGAAGTTGAAAACTAAGAACGAAGAAATCTTCTGAAATGATGGCCTTCGGAGGATCGAGAAATATAAAGAACTCATGAATTACTCTGGAGGGGCATGAAAACACTTCACACAATCGAAAACAATTATGATGATGGCATGAAGCTAGAACCATGAATGTTTGCGAGAACGGACAAGATTCAAGGGAAACTCTTCTTTACTATTCAAATGCTGAGAATGACAACAAGAACCACCGTGAAGAAGTTGAGATACTCCGAAAGAATGAAAATATAAAGGTTGAACCAACAATGAATGAAAGCGATCTTGGAGAAGGCATATGACTGATGGAAATTCATTCTTACGTCACACTTTGAAAAGACTTTTGAGAATAACTCCGGAAAAGAAATTAGAAGAGTCAGGTAAGGTCCTGGGAAAGACTGTGGGTTAGGGCCCACTCGAAAGAAACACCGTTGAATGATTTTAAAAGAGAGATTGCACCGGTTGAATTAAATGGCTTGAATGAGACAACAACCTCAAAATAGCTTGAACGAATTACGAATGGAAACATGAATCTTCTGAGACATCTTGAACACTCCAGAGAAGAGATATTGAAAGTTGAATAAACAAGAGAGGCTTTGATAAGGAATTCCAACATCAGAAAACATGTGAAACAAAAGGAAGAGATATGCTCAACGCTGAAAGCTTGAATTTAATCCATCGGAGAAGAAAATGAGAATGAAAGAACGATGAACTTTTAGCTCCTGAGCATCTTCAACGAGAATCACCGGATGAGAACATTGAAGAAAAAGAATGAAGAGTCTTCAAATGAATAAAATGGATACTTGATTAAGAATTATGGCTCCATAAAAAAAGGGTGGGAGGGTGGGAAAAACAAAAGCAACTTGGTACGAATGGAATGAACACCATTGAGAAAACAGAGAATTGATTTTGAAAATATCGAAAGGATCGAATTAACTTGAAGAGAAACGCAATGGTTGAAAAAGAATTTAACATGACAATCTTGATGATCAAGAAGGATTAGCACTCCCATAGAAATATGAGAACACCGCTTAGGAACGGGTATGGAATCACCACTTTACTTCGAAGCAACTCGAATAACAAAACTCAAAACAAAACAAAGGATATGGCATGCGAAAGAAGCCGGAACAAACATATGATAGAGATTTCATCCAAAGTTTTCATGATGAGGCCCCCCGAGCATGACGTTACAACGGACATCATGAATGACTACGAAGCGTCCTCGAATTGGCATAGCCAAGGATTCATTAAGACGCAACGAGACCACTGTAAAATCAACTGTGACAAGCGAACCACTAGACGTTGGATCCCAACCTCATATCATGTATTTGTCGGAAGAAATCCTAGAGCGAATTGAATTCCCACCTACTAACTCCCGAAACTTTTTGGTTATGCAATCTGGTGTTGAGGATACAGGGGAAGCAAAATATCTCACCCAACTAACAAGCCCTACAATCCAGCTATATCCATCCGTCAACACATAACTAGGAAAACTTCAGAAATCATGTACCTCAGACCTTCGAAAAGCATCCGCTATACTAGCTGTGGCAATACTCGTGAACTATCTCCCCAGTACTGGGTGACGTCGAGGCTATCTCACCACCAGCATCCATAGAAGAGTTTTCGATGTCGGCGACCTCTGGTATTTTGGAACTGAAACGATACACATTGTGACGACAACACCTCGGAGCTCAACTCCCCGGGACACTGCCACAACCCCTAAATGACAGGAGGCACCAAGAACAATGTTCTTGTCACAAAGATATCGGAACAATCCCAACAATACCCGCGTGATCCTAAAAAACATTTAGTGAAAAAATGAGGAGAGTGAAGTCAAAACTTCTACGTCAGGAGTCCTCACCAGAGCGACAAAGGGGATAAGGAGTAAAAGAATTCATACTCTCCGATATATATATATAGCTTAGACTAAAAACAATTTGTGTTTCTAGACTCAACATCAGCAGCGGTTCGATCAAGCAGGGGTTCCTAGGTCGGGGAAGGCTCTGATTACCAACTTGTAACACCCAGGATGCGGCTATAGCTCCCACGTGTCGGGGCATGACTTAGAGTCATAACCACATTCTGGAATGGTCGCAAGAGTGGTATCTTAACACAATCCCATGTAATGAATAGGAAGATAGAGATAAATAGTTGGCTTATACTCACCACGTATCACAATTATCAAATACTTATACAATCATCCAGAATGAACACAAAGTCCGGCTACGGACGAAATCAAACAAGAAAGATAACTACCCATGATATGCCTGATCAGCCCTAGTAGGAAGCACTACTAATCATCGGGGTATGTCACGTACATACGCCCACGGTCTTCATAGAACTCCCATTGGAGCTCCTGGCCATCACCTGCATTAAACTCAGTTGTACATGCACCTATTTTTGTAGTAAACCGTGAGTCACGAGGACTCAGCAATCTTGTTCCCGGTTATCAAAACTACCAAAGCTTTTAGGTGTGGAAAAGGCATAAAGTGGTGTTGCAGCAAGCACTAAGCATATATGAGGTGGCTAGGTTATGAACTTCCAGAGTAAGATGAGAAGCTACGCCAACGGTAGTAATCTAGTAATAATCACTAAGTGATCCTGTCTACCTACGAGTCATTAATAACCCGGTTATGTTCTCTCCCCGAACTCCCTGAAAAGAGACCATCACGGCTACTCACACAAGTTGTGTATTTTATTTGAGTTTTTGTGTCAAGTTATCTACAACCGGATATTAACAAACTCCAATCTGCCACATAACCACGGGTACGACTTTCGAAAGATCATAACCCTGCAGGGGTGTCCCAACTTAGCCCATCATAAGCTCTTATGATCAGCAGAGGTAAAACCTCCATCTTGGGGACAACCTGACCAGACTCGAAATCCCGGTGCACCAGATATTTCAACAATGGTAAAACAAGTCCAGCAAGATCTCCCGACGTGCCGACACCCCGATAGGAGCCGCGCGTATCTCGTCTCAGGTCACGATCGGATGAGCAGTACGTACGGCAACCGAAGACCCCCGTAAACTGGGTGGCACCGTAAGTGGCTCTAGTTTGGACCAACACTCATGAGGAGCACTTGCCCGGGTTGGTAATTAAGTCCTCAGGTGATAGCTGGTCCCTATGCAAGTTTTAGTTATTAGGCAAATGGTAAAACCAATCTTGGGCATTGCTGGAGGAGTTTTATTCAAAGCGAACTATCATAAACCCCAGCCGCGTTAGGAACGCAAAATCAAGTAACATAACACCGGTTTATCGGATCTTAAGGCGGCATCAGTGGAACAAAACACCGAGCAAAAGTCCAAGCCTTCCACCCATTGCCAAATATATATGTGCATTAATTAAATTAGTGATATTGTGATATTCCAAAATATCCATGTTCCGACATGGAGCAATCCTCAACTTCACCTGCAACTAACAACACTATAAGAGAGGCTGAGCAAAAGCATATCTTAGCCAATTACGGTTTGCTAGGAGGGTGGTTAGAGATTTCATGGCAATGTAGGAGGCTGACAAACAAATAGATAGGTAGCGCGACATAGCGATAGAGCGAGACAACTAGCAAAGCAAGGATAGAGGTGAAATCAAGGAATGGTCATCTTGCCTGAAATCCTGCTAGGAAGAAGATCGAGTCCATGAAGAAGACAAACGGACGCAGTCGAACGAATCCTCATAACTCCGGAATGAAACCGAAGCTAATGAGAGAAGCAAAGCGGAAATAAGAAAACAACATGGTAAACACAAACATAACCATGGCATGATGCACAAACAAGTATGATGCATGTCCGGTTTAAATATGCATGGAATGGCAAAGTGCACAAACAATACTACAAATTAGGTGGAGCTCAATATGCAACGGGTTGCATGTTGACGAAACACCACATTCACATATTTAGTTTAATCTCGTTTATGTACACAACAAGGTTAAATGCTGGTTAACATGGCAAGAGGTGAAGCATAATAAAACTACAGTATCTAAACAATGTAAATGGGTCCGGAATCAACAAACAATAATTCCGAAAATCCCCACAGGTCATTTAGCAATTTTAATGCAAACAACAATTTTAAATATTTTCTATGTCGTTATCATGATGTGGATGACATATACAAGTTTTATGCAATTTTATGAAAACGTTGACATGAGCATGTTAAGAAGCATTTGTCATCGTGGTGGAAAGGGTGCCACAGCGACGAATCCGAAAATGATGCCACGGCAACATATCGGTACTTGCAGCTCATGGAGATACCGGTGCAAAAGAAGTGTGGATGTGAGCGTGTCATGCAAGAATGGTGGGGTGCTCCCAGATACTAGGTTCCCACGTGACGGTGGCAAGGAAACGAGTGACAACTCGGACACGGTGCAAACACGAGCATCTCATACAACATGCATTCGTCCATGGGTCATCGTCTCGGCGTTTATACCTTTGAAGCATGCATTTTGGGGCGGATCGAGATCGTAGTGGAAGTATTCGTTCACGTGTCGTCGTGGGAAGTAGTCATAGAATCGGTCCTCGGCGACTGTAGTGGAAATAGTGGTACACGTTGTCTTGTCGAATCCACAGCGACGGTAGTTGTACACTCGACGGTCTTCGGCAACGGTAGTCATACACGGTTCGTTGACGAACTTGATGGTCATCGTGTAGTCATACCGTTCCACAGATGTTCATGTCGTCGTAGCCATTCGGGTCTTGGGGTTTGGCGAAAACCACGGACTCGGACTTGCAAATCCAAAATGTTCGTCGGTAGTGGAACTTGGTGGCCGTGGCAATTCAAAGGCGTCTGTGTGGTATTGCGGGTGTTGATGAAACGAAGGGGTACTTGGGGGGTCTTCAGTCATGGTAGCGGCTGGTCAGGGTGCTGGACTCCCTAGAGTCAACGTGGGCACGTGTGCCATGGCGAGGCCAGAGGCGAGGATAAGGAGGAGGAGGAGCTGCAGTGGTGGTCGGACATGGCTGGGGCGGTGCGGTCGGCTCGAGATCGCGACGAGCTTGGTTCGGGGAGGCGCGAAGGCAGGGAGGCCTGCGAGGTAGGAGAGAACGGCATGGTCCGGAGCAGAGCAATGAGGTGCGCATGCGAGTGGGATCGGGCGCGAGGGCTCTCGCTCCTCTCTAGCGATACAAACGGGTGGAGGACGAAGGGAGATGGAGGGGATCAATCGGCACTGGGTGCAGCTAGGGTTAAGTGGAGGTGCGAGAGTTGGGCCTAGGGAGGTCGGCCTGGTAAGTGAGATAGGTTGCAGGAGGCCCAAGTGGTCGACTGGGCTACTGTGCTCTCTCTCCCTCCCTTCTGTTTTCATTAACAAAGAACTTGAAGAAAGGAAATGAGAGAAGAGAAGGTTAGAGGAAGAATTTGGGCATGCGGTTAATTTTCCCGGACTCATAAAAATGAGCTTGATCCAAGAAAAATAGAAATGAGCACGCATGTGAATTGAATTCAAACTCATATGAATTTAATTCAAATGGATTTGATTATGAATGGGGTGTTTGAAAAATCCAAAAATGTTGAGAATTTAGGAAGAGCCTCGATAAAAGGGAAAGGAATTGTTGGCAAGGTTAGAGAGTCAAAACTTGAAGAAGTAAAGGCCAAGGGATTTAACATGCAAGTGTGTTGTGGTAAATTCCAAATTATTGGAATATTTTTATTATAGCTCCCTAATAATATTGGGAGGATATGTTATAAAGAGAAACCATCATGTGCATCTCCCTCGATTTAAATGGATCGAAGATCCATGCAATTTATTTAGTTGAGTTTTAAAAAGATTTTCATGATGACATAATGCAATGATGAATGCAATGATGAAAAGCAACAAGCAAAGTAATCACACAACAACAATGAAATAACTGGAAGGCTTCTGGAGCGTCGGTCTTGGGGCGTCACAATCTAGTAGTCTAACCACCCCCCTCCAGACATACTTTCGATCCTACACTAAGTCATGAATATATTAGTAGCTGAACTATTAGTGTTAATTAGTATGTTAAGATGGATGTGATACATTGATGTTTGTTTTTTAGTCGAACAAATTTGAAGTGTTACTTAATTATTTGGTCGTTTGTTTCCAAAATGATACAGTGAGTTCAGTTATATTGAGAATCACATTATTACGTGTTTTGGAGTATTGTCTATCAACCCGCAATGCCGGTAATTTGCATACTGTAACCTATTTATCCAGTGGCAGGCTCTATGAGATAACCGACACTGCTACATCTGTTTTTCTGGTGGGCAGAAACTGTCGCCCGCCATAGGAATCTGCGTACCAGTGGCGGGCGGGCGGCCGCCACTGATGGGGTTATAGCAGTGGCAGAAGGTTAGTGGCGGGCGCCCCTGAGCGCCCGCCACCGCTAGGCTTTTCCCACCCGCCACTGCTAGGCATTCCTGCAGTAGTGCCCATGGTATCTCACATAAAGGGGCTCGTCGTCCTCAAATACATAGGGCCCACTAGGCCCAAAACTAGAAGGAAGCCCTAAGAGGCGGAGCCGACCTTCATGCTCTCCAAGGCTAGGGGCATGATGCCCAAGATCACATCTACCCCCGTGTAAACCTAGACCTCTCATGTCTATATAAAGGAAGGTCTACGGTCCTTAGTCATCATCCAATCTTAGATCTAAACTCTTGGTAGCAATCCCTTACACCATCATAATCCTCTGCATGAGGTATCCCCTCACCATGAATAGCAAGAAAAAACGGGATGTAGGGTATTACTCTTCGGAGGACCGAACTGTTGGGAAATGCAGTAGAAAAAAAATCGCCCTATGATCACCCACGAATAATATGAACATGCATATAGGGTTTGAACCAATGATCGTTACCGACTCCGGAGTTGCGGAGGAAGTAGACGAGTGGGTGTAGATCGTACTGGAGTCCCTCGAACCGTTGATGATGATTTTGTGAACTTCCCTTGAACGATCCCTCGAACGGAAGATCGAAAGCACAACCTCTCTACTTGGTTGCAAGCGTGCTGTCTTCAGGATCCGGCAACGCCTTGCCATCCACAGCTAATCGTCGCCAGACAATTAGAGAGAGGATATTAGAACCACACCGGACTTCTAATTATGAGGATTATAGAACCTAGATCAAGCTCTAATTAGTCAACTAGGACCAACTAGAATTAGGGCTAGATGAACTAGAGGAGGCTCCAAAACTTGTGTATACAAAAAGGGCCAACACCTCATGTATATATATGTTAGAGGGGAGAGGAGGGGCTTCCACCAAGGAGGGAAAACCCTTCCTTGGTGCGCCGGTCAAGGGGAGGAGTAGGACTCCCCCCACCACCACTCCAATTTGGCCTCCCCAATAGAATTGTTGCATATGGAAGTAAAGGGGACTTGTTACTTAATGCTATGGTTGGTTCACCTTAATGAATTTTAGTAGTTGAGGATGCTTGCTAGAGTTTCAATCATAAGGGCATATAATCCAAGTATGAAAAGTATGCTAGTGTATGTCTCTCCCTTATTGCATATAATAAGTATCACACATGTCAAATTCAATTGCCTATGGACAATCCTTCTTATTGTTCTACAAAAATCTCTCTACTAAATAATTATTTTTTTATTATCTTGCAAAGTACTTCTAGGTTATTATTGCAAACATACTATATTACAACTACAAAGTAGTTTTATTCTTGTTCTAGATAAAGCGAACGTTAAATGTGCGTAGAGTTGTATCCATGGTCGATAGAAATCAAGAGAATATTTAATTCTACCTTTAGCTCATCGTTGAGTTCGACAGTCTTACTTATCGACAAAGAGTACAATTGATCTCATATACTTGTAGGTTATCAAGACATTTTTCTGGCGCCGTTGCTAGGAGCAATAGTGTGGGGTGAATATCCTCGTGTGCTCTTGTTGGCATTATCACTTAGTAGTTGAATTTTTTGTTTTAAGTTCGTGTATATCTTTAGTTATGGATATGAAACACGAAATAACAAAAAAAATTGTACTTGCTACTCATGTAGATGAGGAACCTCCTAGAACCCTCGGTGATGGTTATGTGAAAAAAATACTACTTTCATAATGCTGATAAATCCCCATTCAACTTGATAATGGGAGATACTTCCGATCACCGAGAATACTTTAGGGATTGTCGCTTGTCTCAAAAAGTGAAACACTTATGGGATAGATTAAAATATTGTGTTGGTATGCTTGGAAATCATGTTTAAGATATGATTATACTTGTTGCTCTAAGATGAAGGCTCCACACCTCCCTTTCAATGTGAATTTAATGATAATGAAACATTGGCTTCTTATGCCAATGGTGTATATGATTACTATGATGTGGAACAAATAGAAGATTTTTTTGCTTTTATGTGTGTTTATGAAATTGAATCTTTGTTTGAAAAGTATGAAGATTGTGACGATGCTCTTTACAGATCTGAAAATGATGCTATACTTAAATATTGCTATGAGAATTATAAATACAATGCCGAATTTATTTATTGAGAAAGTCTTTGCTACTTTATGAGATGCGTTAGGATGTTCTGTGAAGAGGAAGGGTGAAACAATATAGTAGCTGATAAGTATTTCCTTCAGTGAGAATCAAGGTTATCGAACCAATAAGAGAACCACGCAAATCCTAGTGAACATCACCTATACCCTCCAGATTTTGAAGCTCCATCTTTCGCTGATACATGATCTCCATTCTTTTTAATTCCGACAAATTTCTTGTTGTTTCATCTATGCCCTCCGGATCCATATCATGAACATGCCCTGCTCGGCGGTCCTCTCATCCTTCCTCTTTTGTAACTTCTCCTCCTTGTGCTTCTCTTTGTTCTCGGCCATATCCACTTTAGCATCCCAATGCTTGGTCAACATGTTCTCCCGCATCTTTGCCATTTCACCAATTTGATATCTCGAAGTGATGGCCTTAGATCCATCATCAAACGTATTTTTTATATTTTAATTTATTTCATATTATAGATGTTGATATTTTGTTCTATAATGTTAAATAAGCATACATTGGTTTGAGTCACGAAAACAAATGCACCTTATATTATAGATGTCAGTAGTGTGATGTTTATGAGTTGAGAGCATGCCATTAGTAATTGTGGTAGTTATGAACTTATGTCTCTACATAGAAAGAAGGAGTCCAAAAAAATATTAGAAAAAAGTAAATAAATAATCTAACTTGTTTGTAACATACATAGTCGATTGGTATATTTGCATCTGAAATTTCACGGACAAATGACATCCATAGTATACAAGGCAAAAATGACAATTAAAAAACACTGTTTGATGAATAATGAAGTTTCGATTGTATTTACTTCGGTAAGAATACCACGGATATCAATACTTAACGAAATTTCACACGTGAGTAAAGTGGTCAACCAATCGCAATAACTCAAAAATTCTGAATTTTTAAGTGTTTCTTGTATTTTTTTGGTATTTAATTTATATGGGTGCGCGTGAAACCATTTCGCCTCTGTATTTTGAAGATGTGAAATCGATAGTCTCGCGGTTGCACTACTTGCGTGCTGTATTGAACTGTCAAAAAGAAAGACGTGCCTATGGCTGGAGCATGCTACTAGGTGAGAGAAAGAGATTTAATACTGTACTCCCCGTGCAAAGGAGGCGTGCGGGAGGTCGTCTGCAGGTCGTGCTCCGGGCTAGTACTAGGCTTGTTCCCCCGCAGAAGCTGCTCCTTGTCAATCTCCACTGTCGCCCGGGTTTTCTCCCCAGCGTGCCGAGCAAGCAAATTGATGAGCCCTAGCCCAGACGGAGCGGCAGTGACATGAATATTTCTGTGTTTTACGCGACTGTGACAAGTGGGATAAGTAGGGGGGGG
>LR738709.1:116417997-116448247 GCA_902687465.1 Secale cereale | reverse complement strand
GTGCAGACAGCCACAGGTCAGATGCTCGTAGGCGGCCCAGTTACAGCTGTATGTTCTGCTTGGCCCTGCGGTCTGTGAGAACAGTGAGGTAGATAGTCAAAGATCGACGTCAATGCAGAAACTGGTGAGCCTGCCACACCGGCATGAGTTGAATCCGGTACTCCTCCAAGGGAAACAGAAGGAGCTTTACTACGAGAGGCGTGCGGTGCAGACAAGGTTATCTGCAAGTCGTGCTGACTGCCGAGACTCGTCCCCGTCTTGTCACGTCTCTCGTCTACTCTGGGGTCTGGACTATAGGCTAGTCGCTAGTGTAGGATGGTTCCCGCGTAGCAGGGAGCTCCTCTCCGACCTAACGACGCAACGCCCTCGCCGGTACGATTGGCCGCTCACCGCCGGCCTTAACTCTGCCTGTCGCCGGCCGTGCTCCAGCCCGCTCCGCCTACCCGACTATCGAACGTCCTATGATGTGCTTGTTTTGGTTCAAGAGATATAATGTTTGCGAAAAAATGCTACACCTACGAAATCTATTACGTAAAGCTACATTATTTCCTTTCCTCGACTATTTTTAGGAGTTAAACCAAGTTTTATTACTCAAAGTCCATATGATGTGAAATACAAATTGGATCAATGGGGTTGCTCTAGCCAGACATTTCGCCCCAGATCAAAAGAATGTGCAAACTTGGCAAACCTATTCGCATCAATATTAGATGTTCTACCTTCAAGAAAGAAATTGCAATTAAAAATTTTTGCTCTTTGGTTGATCTTCGAGATGATTGCTCCATACACTCCACGGGACTCTTTGGTAATGTCACTTGCTTTGAGTCAGAGGTTATGACAATGTTGTTCTGTAGCAAATCCTCAACGAGCGCTAAACCTTCCCGACACGCAATGGCCTCAAGTGTCGCGACATTCAGTATTCCCGCAATCACCAAGGCCGAGTTTCTAATGAAGTTGCCAGTCTCATCACGGCACACAGCAGCCGCTGCTCCCCGGACATGGTTTCTAGATATCGCAGCGTACACATGAATCTTGGCGAAGCACTGTGGAGGCACCTTAGGTTTGTAGGTACGCTCGCTGATGTACTTCGCTGCCGTACATTCTTCTTTGGCAATAGTTCCAAATCAGTCAAAAAACATGCAATAAATTGTTGAGTAGCTGATGGGCTTTGGAAGACCTGTTCGTGAATTGCCTTTCTCCTCCCCCACCACAACGCCGAAAGAGTGTCCGCCATCCAAACGAAGGCACCATGTGATGGTGTTTCAATCATAGCAAATAACCATTGTTTGGCACTTGGTTCTATGGTCTGACATAATTGTTCGGCTAACTTTCCATCCACCATAGCCCAAACACACCTGGTCATATTGCATTCCGGCATAGAATGACACCACGAGCCCTCCGCACCCCATAGCACACATGTACTTGTTGTGGACATGTTCCTTTACCTTCTTATATCTTCAATGGGATTTCCTTTCCTCAACTACTCACCCCCTCCCTGATTTTCAGTGGGTGGCCCTAGGCCTGTGTTCCCTCCCAACCAAATCTGGCCAGCTCAGCCTTTTTGTAAGTTACGTAGAAAACTTTACGTAGGCGTAGCAAAGCTCTTTTTGGTGTTTATTAGTTTGGGTGGGTGTAAATGGACAAAAAAGATTGGCAAATGATAGACAAGGAGCGACTATACACCAGGCATATGAATATTTCGTTTGAATCGGTCACTTTCATTTCAGGACTTCATTGTGCACTATTCATCTTCAACCTCCTTTTCTTCCTCAAGTAGCGGCCGGCCTACCTAAGCCTTGCCCCGATGAATAGCTTCGGCGACATCCCCTGCACACACACCCACCCTCCCCGGTTAAGTTTCTTACTCGCTTTCCGCTCGCTATTGCTTGCTCCCACATGTACACTTGCTCGACATCGTAGGGGTCGGCGCTCCTCACCCGTGTCCACCTTTGGCCTCACGCTTCGTAGAGAAATGTGACTGACGCCATAGAAAATTCCAGGCACCGGATATTTAGCAAAACCAAATAGATAGAAGCTGTGGTGATCTTGTTGACTAAGGTAATGAGATGACCCCATAACCTACTATATTTTAAACAAAGACAATCCGGTATAATATGAATAAGAAATTTTCAAAATTTAAACCAAAATTTGGGGTCATGTCTCTATGAAACATATCAAAAACAATAATACTAGCTAAATCTAAACATCAATACTTTAGCCAGGTTGCAACTTATACATAAGTCGAAAATACAACGATATCATCATTTGACACAACTCTTTCTTCCCCTCTTGTAAGGCGACTAGGACGAGGCGTTCCTCCCCTCGATCTTGGCCGGTGAGCCCGTGGATTCGGGTCCCCTCTGCCCTCTGCCCATCTCTTGGGCAGCCAGTGGTGGGGCCCTGGTGCCTCGAATCCAGTTGGTGAGATAGATTATGGTTTAGTCCTTGTAGAGGTGGCGCTTCATCTTCGAATTTTCCTCCGCGAGTTCGTTCGTCGGGGCAGATTAGACGAAACTCTGACGTAGATTCTTGTCGGTTCCTCCGTGAGGCTAGGTTGGGATTACTCGTTGCGCGTACGCGATATCAAGATGTCAAGTTAGGTTCTTCGACTGATTCCAGAGTTCAAAGACAACCACTGCGACGGTGGGACATTGTAGGGTCACATGCTCGAAATTTCCTGGTTGTCATATACTAACGTGTGGAAATTCACTTTCGCACATGGGAGCATATGCTCCTACCATCGAAAAAATATTCAAAATGTCGAAAAATTCCAAACAAAAATTTAACGCGTACACCTTGATATTTTATGTGCGCATGCCAAGTTTTGTGGAATCCGGCAGTTTCTGTGGCTTGTTTAAAAAAGACAAATAAATGTCTCATGAAAAGCCCCTTTTAATACAGAATTTTGTCTCTTTCACACGCGACACAATAATTATTGGTTTTTCGTGAAACAACTTTGTGTGTATGTATAATGTCGAGCTGTACGCGTGATTTTTTAAAAATAATTTTATGACATTTCAAAACACGTTTAAAACATATTTTAAAAACCAGGAGCATATGCTCCTGGGCAGACTGTGCTCCTGGGTGCCAAAACTGTAATAATGCCGATTCATGTATGGGAGCGACAACAATAACGCGTCAATAGTAGTGGCCGTTCGGTGGTTAAGAGACTCTTATGTGTTTTTTATTGTGTTTATGTGCTTTGTACTTTCGAGGAATCTTTAAGATATATTTGTGTGCTTTTCGCAAAAAAGAATACATTTATAGAATTCATAAATGTGATCAATTGGAAGACTGGTCATTGCCATAATTCTGTTTTGTTTCTTCCATGTGATCAATTAAATGGTTGATTCTGATGAACTGAAATATATTTCTTTGATGAGCCGTGGAAATGTGGAATCCATGTAATGCCATGAGGGTGCTGAGATGGAGATGATACTTTTGGACGACAAGCCCTAGATGAATTTGTATGAATTTTATAAACTGCTAAATCCATTAAACTTGAACCATCTTTAAAAACTGGTATGTTTGATCGAGTTCATATTATTAATCATATAAATATTTTCAAAGCGAACAATTTTCTTTTAAAATGGCAACTTACATGCAAATCAGTGTACATAACGGTATTTCAATGCTAATTAGCATGGGCTCAATTAGCATATAAACAGTTTCAGAGAATCTCGGAGACATTAAAAGACAATTCCTTTCAAAAGCACAGGTTTACGGTAGCTCCACCAAACAAATTTTAGCTTTTGCATAGTTCTCACCTCATAACTGCTTCCTGGAGTTTAAGTCACCTTTTTGAGAATTCACAATTGAACAATACAAGCTAGATGAGACTACCACTGGGTTTGGCTCATAGCATTTTTTTCCACTAATGCGATGCTAAACAAGAACTTTGTGAAGTACTCTCTCCTATAAAAATATAGGACGTTTTTTGACATTGTCGTAATGTTAAAAATCGTCTTATGTTCTGATACGGACAAAGTTTAGCATTTTTCATTGGCTCCATCTCAGATCCTCTCAAATCTCGTAGCCGATCGCCTATGAATAACATGTTACTACGAGGCTATATTTCAGTGGCCCTCGCTCGTCTTGCCAATATTTTGGCGTTGACCAAAAGCACGGGCCTATGTTTGGTTTGCGGCCCAGGTTTTCACCGCACATCAACTTTTTGATACGCTAGTTGAGACGCCGCGTCATTCACGGGCAAAACAGCGGCAACAAATTTGCTCCCCAAAAATTTGGTCCAAATTTGCTCTCCAAAAATTTGGTACGCCCTGGTTTGGCGTGGCTGCCTTAGGTGGAACTAGACCTGGTCATGGGCAGCCCGGCCCGATCGGCCCGACCCGGCCCGAAAAAGCCCGACCCGGCCCGACCGTGTCCACGGACTGGGCTCGGGCCTAGAATTCAAGCCCGACGGCCGGGCCCGGGCCCGGCATATTTGCGCATTAACGAAGAGGCACGTCCCGTGGCCTGAGGCCTGTCCGGTTTTTTGTCTGATGGGCCGGGCTCGGGCCCAATTTTCAGGCCCGACGGTCGGGCCGGGCCGGGCTCGGGCCTGGGTATTTGCGACGGGCTTTGGTAGGCCCGGCCCGAAGCCCGGCCCGACAGATGGACAGATCTAGGTGGAACCAAACAACCTCTACATTTGCCCTGTGTGGATACTCTAAGTCTCTAACATAGTTAGAGTTAGAGTTATTTTCTAACTCACTCTAACTCAAATAAGCACTTCTCCACCGGGATAGTTGGGTTAGATGAAACTAACCCACTCTAACCCTACATGTTTGGATACTTTTGGGTTATTTAAGCCTCCAACTAACCCAAACTAGCTCTAACCCCATGATCCAAACAGGGCCATTCATGCGGAATCCAACGGCCAAGGAGTAACTACGGCTGTGAGATGTCGGTGAGTAAAATATTTGGATGTCTGCATACAGTGTCCTGTTTGCTTCGCTTCCACAAAACTTAAAGCCAGTTCTTTTTTTGGCTTTTTTGGGCTTTCAGAATAAGTTGACCCCTACCCAGCTTATTCTAGAAGCCAAACCGAAAATTTCATTTTAGAAGCCTACTAATCAAGTCTTAACTACTAGGTTTCTAAAAAAATTAATTTGGTTGGACTTCTAAAATAAGCTAGGTAGGGGACAGTTTATTTCAGTTTATTCTAGAAGACTGAAAGAACAGATCCTTAGGCAGATCTCAGTGTCCAGTGTCCTGTTTGCTTCGCTCCCACAATGACCGAGGCAGGTCTCAGTGTCCGATTCCGGAGGCCTGGGGCTGAGAACTGTGCCTGGGGCCTCAATCCAAACACGCCCTACGGTGCTAGCTTTTTCTTAACGTCTTCAGGTGTACAGTACCAGGGTAAAACCGTGATATATGCTGGCCGTGATAGAGGAAATGAGGTAGTATTTCCAGTGGAAAAAAAAGAAGAGAACAAGAACAAGAAGGAACGACGCCCACTCCACTACCTCGGATTCCAGGTACGATGGAGCCGGCGGCGAAGCGCATAGCGCTCGCAAACGTGACAGTGGAAGACGCCGATACCCTCGATTGCGGCATCTGCTACCTCCCTCTCAAGCCGCCAGTCTTCCAGGTATGTACGCTCGTCGTCCATGCATGCCATGCCGATCCATTGCAAGTTTGTGTTCTAATAACACTGCCACGCCATTTCTGCTGCGTGTAGTGCGGCGTCGGCCATACCATATGCTCGCGGTGCCGCGACAAGATGGCGGCGGCGAGGAGGTGCCATGTGTGTCACGTCCGGTTGACCGGCGGCTATCGTCGGAACATCGCACTGGAGAAGCTGCTTGAGTCCATCCGGGTGCCGTGCGCCAACGCCGCCCACGGCTGCACTGCCACGCCGGCCTACTACGACCACCCCGACCACCTCAAGGCGTGCCCTCACGAGCCGTGCCACTGCCCGCAGGCGGGCTGCGGGTTTGCCGGCTCCATGGCGGCGCTCCTGAACCACTTCGCCGACGCGCACGGGTGGCCGTGCACGACCGAGCTTCGGTCCTGGGCGTGCGTCGAGGTCCAGCTTCGTGACGGCTTCAACGCCATCTCGGCCCGTGCCCAGGGCCGGCAGTACCTGTTCCTGCTGAACGTGGCGTGGAACCCGTTTGGCCGAGCGGTCTCCGTGCTCTGCCTGCATCCCCGGGCGGCGCCATATTCTTTGGAGTTCGAGGTCAGACTCAGTTACCGCTGCAGCATCAACCACCGTGGCGACATGTGTCTCGGCCA
Organism: Secale cereale; assembly: GCA_902687465.1. Lineage (NCBI taxonomy): Eukaryota > Viridiplantae > Streptophyta > Magnoliopsida > Poales > Poaceae > Secale > Secale cereale. Next base: position 116,442,010 of record LR738709.1, on the reverse strand, counting down.
TAACCAGGAAACTACGTTTAAGGTAGGTTGCACTGATCTCTCCGGTGGGCTGCCGAGCTCCGAGGACTCTTCCTAGTTATTCCACAAGTACGTCCATCCACATGACGTCCATACTATCACGGCCAGTTTCGACGTAGTACGTGTTTCCATGAACAGAGGTGACTAATCAACAAGAAGCAGTTCACTGAGGAAGGTATAGCGGTCTAGCCCCGTCGTTCACAACTAAATTCGTCCCTGTGTATTTTGGCGAGAACGTCTTTGGGACTGTCTATTCTACATCCGGATGAAATCCAATTCGCTCTCATTCATATTTTCCATCCAACCACAGGATGACAACTGTCCTGTGTCCCCTGTTTGTCTTTTTTTTTCTATTTTCTTTTTCTGCCGCAGCTTTTCCAACACGGAACAAACAGGAAAAACAGCTAAAAAGCAAAGGGAGGAGCTTAAAGGACCAAGATGAGGTCACCTAAAAAATATATTGACAAAGAAGAGGTAAATTACAATGATATTACCACCTAAAAATGAGTGTAAAAAGACTAAAATAGTTACTAATTGCTAATGCCCCACTAAGAATTACAGTGTAAGATGCAATGAAAAAGACACTGTAAAATCCACTAAAATGACACTGTAAATCCACAATCAAGCATACCAGCAACATGAACTCTGAAAAACGGGACCACACTCCCAACTTTACCAAATTCAAGTAAAAAAAGCAGCTGAAAAGCAGGTAAAATTACAATAATACATTGACAAGAAGAGGTAAAATTACAATGATATTACCACCTATAAAATGAGTGTAAAAACCCCTAAAAAGATACTAATTTCTACAATGCCCCGCTGAGAATTGCAGTATACCACTAAGAATTATAATAATACATAGCGACTCCAACTACCGTTCGGCCCCGCGTCGCCTACCCTAGGCGACACGGGCGGCAGCCCCCAACAGCGCCATCACCGCCCCCCCCTTCTCTAGCTAATCCCCTCGCAGCCGCCGGAGGCCACCACCGGGCGAAACCCACGTTGTGGCGGCGACTGGGGGGCCTCCCCCCGTGGCGTGGCTCTCCTCACGTGGGCCCCCGCGGCTGGCGGCCCGCCTGCGGGTGGCTCATCGGCGCCCCTCCCGGCGGCCTGGCGGCCCGCGACGCTCCTCCTAGTGGTGGATCCGGTGGTATCCCTGCTCCCTGCGCCTCCTGATGGCCGTCCCGGTGGCGCCCCTCCAGCGTCAGATCCGGCACCGACGCCGCAGTCCCTCCCCGCCATCGTCACCAGCGGTGCTCTGGCACGGCGCGTCCCTCCTCCCTCGCCCTCCCCTACGCACTGATGGCTTCTCGCCCCTCGTTGGTTACCCCAAGTGGAAGGTTGAGATGTAGCGTAGCGGCAAATTTTCCCTTGGCAAAGATACCAAGGATCGAATCCCGTGAGACTCCGAGGGTCGACAAGAAGGTGTCAATAGCGCCAGAGACTTTTGCTTGACAGGACCTGCACACAGATACAAATAACTTTGCTCCCAACGAGTACAGAGAGGTTGTCAATCCCTCCGGCCTTGTCGTTTACAAAGGATCAAACGCAAGAGATAATAGTGATATGTATGACTGCAACTAGGAAATAAGAACAGTAAGTAAATAACGGGTGTGATCAGTGATGGTAATATGGACCGGGCTCCCATGATGTTCACTAGTGATGTCTCTCTCCCAAAAGACGATAAAACAGCTAAGCGAGATAAACAAATTACAGCTGGGCAATTGACAGGATTATGTGCGCAAACCAATGCTAACTATGCTGCAAAGAAAGGTAGAGGCTCAAAAGCATGGGCGGTACGCCAAGGCAAGTAGACCGAAATCCATCTGCATCTACTACTAATCATCCACCTTGAGATATCTATCCAGAACATCTCGCTGGTATTAAGTTGCGAGTCCCACCCAAAGTGTAAACTCAAAGCAACAGACAACTGCATTAAAAGAACTTTGCGTAAAGTAAACAATCCTTGCACCCGCAAGTACAAGCACCGTTGTTTTCCCCCTTGTGTTAACAACACATCCCCTAGACTCATGTTTCTGTCACTCAAGCTAGTCATCGAGGGGCATGAACCCACAATCAAGCATAACGTTCCCTCTTGGAGTTACTACCTACTACTCGGCCAAAGCAATAAAGAGCAACGGAGAACATGCAAGAATTACTCAAGAACATAAATATAAAAGAGGTGAATCAAATATATTACTCACACACAATCTGAACATAATCTCATAATCCATCGGATCCCAGCAATCTCAGCATAGCAACAGCATAAAGATTACATATGTGCCTCGATCATGTAGGGCAGCTCACGAGGTCTAATCGGTGAAGAACAAAGAGGGGAGGAGAACATCACATAGCTACTGGTCATGGACCCATGGTCCAAGAGGGACTACTCACAACTCATCCAGGAAGCGTCCATGGTGGTGGAGAAGCTCCCGGTGGTGGTTCACCCCTCCGGCAGGGTGCCGGGAAGAGTTCTCCTGGTGCTCCCGATCTTGGAAGCGCGGCGGCGGCGGAACAGAGATGAGATCGCGAAAAAGGGTTCCGTCCTCGAGGGTTTCGGGACGCGTGCTAACTATATGCCAAAGGGGGGCACCAGAGGCGGAGAGGGGGGCCCAGGCGCCCCCCCCCCGCGCGGCCAGGAGGGGGGGCGCGTGGGCAGGCCGCCTGGGCTGCCCCTGGCTCCCCTCTGGCCCCACTTCTGGCGCGTGGAAGCTTCTGGAGCGCTGATTTTTATATATTTTCCCGGAATTTTTCTGGCAATTTAAGTAATGGGAAAACCTGAAATACAAAAACAGCAGAAAACAGAAACCGGCACTGGGGTGCACTGATTTAATAGGTTAGTCCAAATATGATCAAAAGTGTATGGAAGTGCATAAATATCATAGCAATATCACACAAAAGAGGCATGGAGCAAGCAAAAATTATAGATACGTTTTGGACGTATCAACATCCCCAAGCTTAATTCCTGCTCGTCCTCGAGTAGGTAAATGATAACAAGCATAATTTCTGTGGTGACATGCTATCAACCATATAAGAACTTTTAAGTAAAGTAATCAAGGCATGTAATCCAATTCAAGTCATAACAAGCAAGAGTCTATATTAGCATTGTAACAAGTAACATAAGAACATAAAGGTGCAAGAGCTCTCGCTGTCTGTGACTCGAATGTCTCCAAATGGTGTTTGCGTGCAAGAAAGGGGATAGGGATATATGAGAGAGTAAAACATAGTTTTTGTATTGTTGAGAACTTAATCTACTAAAGTTTCACACTTGGTCTTCTTTGGAATCTTATCTTGACTCATCCCCAGACCGTCAGCCAGGTACAAGTCAAAATGATCCACTCCCTTTCGATATTTTGAGCACTCATGCAATGGATGAGCGTAAGCAAGAAAGTCGACACTTAGGATGGCAAAGAGAGAAAAATGATAGAGGGGGAAGAGAAAAAAGGTGTGAAAGGCTCACATCAATGAGGACAATCATCGGCGAGAGAAAGCCAAATGATAGATATGATGTGAGGAGTAGGGATTGCCATGCAACGGATGCACATATGAGCTAAGGTAAGCTCTCCAATGGAACTTGTGGGGGTGCATCCAACTTGCTTGCTCAAGAAGACCTAGAGCTCTTTTGAGGAGGCTCATCATTGGAATATCCAAGCCAAGTTCTATGGTGTAAAGGTCCCCACATAGCTATATGCATAAATGATAATCTCTATGGAGTACAAGGTATAAGATGGAGTACGAGTGTGGATCTCTCAAAAGAAATAGTAGTGTGCCCCCTTCTCTCTTTTTATTTCTTTTTCTCTTTTTTTTCTATTTTTTTTTATTTTTTTGTGGCCTCAATGGCTCTTTCTATTTATCTCTCATTTGTCCTCTTTGGGATCTTTTTATTTTGTCCTCTTTGGGATCTTTTCCTCACTTTAGGGGCAACACTCTATGTATTACAAGAAGTATAGAAGATCTTTCACACTTTACAAAAATACTCAACATAAAGAAAATGAAACTATCATGATGTATGCAAATGTATGCCTCTGCCAGTGTAGCAGGATATGCAATGATACTAGCGCGTCATGTAGCAATGATTAGGGCAAGGCCCAACTAGCATGCGGCTCATCGATCAAGCAAAAAGCATGTATGACATGAAGATCAAGTCATGAGAAGATGGATGTTGCATGGCAATGTATCTCGGAAAGGCTATGGAAATGCCTTAATAGGTAGGTATGGTGGCTGTTTTGAGGAAGGATATAATGAGGCTTATGATGAGAGAGCGTATCGTGCCAAGGATTTGCATGCACCGGCGAAGTATGCGCCAACTCTCGAGGTGAGAAAGGGCAATGGACGGTACCGAAGAGGCTAGAAAAATATGGATAGGTGGAAGTGTCAACTTTTGAATACTCACATTAGTCCGAAGAACTCATGCACTTATTATCGGTAACTCTCAATCTAATTAGGAGGTTCACAAAGAGACAAGTACCCCGAGGAGGTGTGTATGGGGGTTTGGCTACCCTTGCGCATCCTCGACCCATGGTACGTGAGTGTACTCTAATATTCGATCCCTCCAAAGATTAGTGATCCATTTAGTAGCTAAAGTCCTCAACTATTTTGTAGGTTTTCGAAAATAAACACAGATTTCCCAAAATACGACATCTATCATTAATAGGCTAAAGCTCTTGACACCAAAAGTTCAGACATTACTCATGGCAATACCTCAAAACTATTGCAAGTTACTACTAAAATTAAATAGCAACCTCAATTACCTACTTTAAGTTAAGACACACAACTCAGTGCAACAGGCAAACTCTCTTAACAAGATAAACATGAGAACTCAAGAGAGTTCAACAACCAACTAAACAAAAGCTCTTTAAAAAGAAAAGCATGAAAACTAAGAGCTAAACATGACAGTAGCTATGGAAAGACAAAGAACACGCACATCAAAGATAAGCATGAAAATCCTATGTTGTGTTCTAGGTTGAAGTGGAGCGTGTTTCTCTCCCACACAAAGAAAGCTGGGTTCTAACTCGTTATGAACAGCAAGCAAAGCTAAAGAAAACTAAAAAAGGAAACTAAAAGCAAGACGCTCCAAGCATAGCACATAACGCATGAAGTGATTAAAATATAGTGGAACGAAAGACGAACTGATAATTGTTGATGGAGAAGGGGATGCACGGGGGCATCCCCAAGCTTAGACGCTTGAGTCTTCTTGAATATTTCTTGGGGGTGCATGGGGGCATCCCCAAGCTTGAGCGTTTGACACTCCTGAATCTTTTTATCATCTTCCCTCGCACACTTGAAAACTCCCTTCATACATAACTCATCATAATCTGATTAGCGAGGTTAGTACCCATAATAAAATAACTTTTCCCTACTGGAAATAAGGATAATCTTGAAGAGCTGCTGTTTCTCAGGATTGCCAAAAGGTTTTTGCAAAGAAAAAGCAAGCTCAAGGTTTGCAAAACGAAGAAAAGGCAAAACAAGACAGAATCTGTGAAAAACAGACCAGCAGGTACTAAATAATATTTTTGGGGCACTTCTGCAACTCAAATCAAAAAACTCAGAACAGATGCCCGAAAGCCAATTGTATAGAGCACGCTGTCAAAAAAATTCAGATCAAAAAGATGGACTAGTGATTTTATACGAATTGTTCTGTCCAAGGACAGAATCTGTTTTCTGGACTGCACGTCACAACTTTTGAACTTTCTTGCAATCGGAGGCTAAATTTGGCACAAAGCTGAAAAGTAAAGATACAATGATGTTGCTACAGTAGTAACGAACATCAAGACCACTAAAACTGAAAGCAAAGATAACAAGGGTTTGTTGGAGATATGCCCTAGAGGCAATAATAAAAGCATTATTATTATATCTCCTTGTTCATGATAATTGTCTGTTATTCATGCTTGAATTGTATTGTACGGAAACAGCGATACATGTGTGAATACACAGACCACAATGAGTCCCTGGTAGGCCTCTAGTAACCAGCTCGTTAATCAACAGATGGTCACGGTTTCCTGACCATGGACATGAGATGTCAGTGATAACGGGATCACATCATTAGGAGAATGATGTGATGGACAAGACCCAAACTTGAGCATAACACGAGATCGTATAGTTCGTAATGCATAAGCTTTTCGGTGTCAAGTATTTATTCCTTAGACCATGAGGTTGTACAACTCCCGGATACCGTAGGAGTACTTTGGGTGTGCCAACCGTCACAACGTAACTGGGTGACTATAAAGGTACGCATCGGGTATCTCCGAAAGTATCTGTTGAGTTGGTACGAACCGAGACTGGGATGTTGTCACTCCGTATGACGGAGAGGTACCTCTGGGCCCACTCGGTAAGACATCATCATAATGAGCTCAATGTGACTAAGTAGTTAGTCACGGGATTATGGATTACGGATCGAGTAAAGAGACTTGCCATAACGAGATTGAACAAGGTATCGGGAATACCGACGATCGAATCTCGGGCAAGTACCGTACCGATGGACAAAGGGAATAACATACGGGATTGAGTGAATCCTTGACACGGTGGTTCATCCGATGAAGATCATCGAGGAACACGTGGGAACCAACATGGGTATCCATATCCCGCTGTTGGTTATTGACCGGAGAGTCGTCTCGGTCATGTCTACGTGTCTCCCGAACCCGTAGGGTCTACACACTTAAGGTTCGGTAACGCTAGGGTCGTAGAGATAAATGCACGTGGAAACCCGAAAGTTGTTCGGAGTCCCGGATGAGATCCCGGACGTCACAAGGAGTTCCGGAATGGTCTGGAGGTAAAGATTGATATATAGGAAGTCCAGTTTCGGCCAACGGGTGATCTCCGGGGGTCACCGGGAGCGTCCCGGGACCACCGGAGGGGCCCCGGGGGTCCACCGGGTGGGGCCACCCATCCCGGTGGGGCCCCTAGGCCGCGAGGGGAAGTGTCCAGCCCTCTGGGCTAGCGCACCACAAGGGGGCCCACCTCCCCATGCGCCTAGGGTTAAAACCCTAAAGGGAGGGGGCCACCACTTGCCTTGGGGGGCAAGGACTCCCCCCTGGCCGCCGCCCCCCCTTGCAGATTGGATCTGCAGGGGGCTGGCGCCCCCCTGGCCCTCTATATATATGTGGGGGGGAGAGGGCAGCCGCACCCCAAGCCCTGGCGCCTCTCCCCCTCCCGTCACACCTCTATACTCCCACGCAGGGCGCCCGGCGAAGCCCTGCTGCGATCTCCACTGCATCCGTCATCACGCCGTCGTGCTGCCGGATCTCTGACGACTTCTCCTCCCCCCTTGCTGGATCAAGAAGGAGGTGACGTTGCTGCACCGGACGTGTGTTGAACGCGGAGGTGTCGTCCGTTCGGCGCTAGATCATCGGTGACGAAGAACGTGAAGAGTACGACTACTTCATCCTCGCTTCGTTGAAAGCTTCCGCACGCGATCTACATAACGGTATGTAGATGCACTCTTACTTGCTCGTTGCTAGATGTCTCCATAGATAGATCTTGGTGAAAGCGTAGAATTTTTTTTAAATTATGCTACGTTCCCCAACAGTGGCATCAGAGCTAGGTTTTATGCGTAGCATCTTGCACGAGTAGAACACAAAGCAGTTGTGGGCGTTTGAGTTTGTTCAACTTTCTTACCGTTACTAGTCAATCTTGATTTGGCGGTATTGTGGGATGAAGCGGCCCGGACCGACTTTACACGTACGCTTACGTGAGACTGGTTCCACCGACAGAGATGCACTAGATGCATAAGGTGGCTGGCGGGTGTCTGTCTCTCCTACTTTAGTCGGATCGGATTCGATGAAAAGGGTCCTTATGAAGGGTAAATAGAAATTGACAAATCACGTTGTGGTTTTGGCGTAGGTAAGAAACGTTCTTGCTAGAATTCCTATAGAAGCCACGTAAAACTTGCAACAACAATTAGAGGACGTCTAACTTGTTTTTGCAGCATGTGCTATGTGACGTGGTATGGCCAAAACGAAGATGTGATGAATGATATATGTGATGTATGAGATTGATCATGTTTTTGTAATAGGGAATCACGACTTTCATGTCGATGAACTTGACAACTGGCAGGAGCCATAGGAGTTGTCTTAATTATTGTATGACCTGCGTGTCACTGAATAACGCCATGTAATTACTTTACTTCATTGCTAAACGTTAGCTGTAGTAGTAGAAGTAATAGTTGGCGTGACGACTTCTTCAAGACACGATGATGGAGATCATGATGATGAAGATCATGGTGTCGAGCCGGTGACAAGATGATCATGGTGCCCCGAAGATGGAGATCCAAGGAGCAAGATTATATTGGCCATATCATGTCACTTTAATTGATTGCATGTGATGTTTATCATGTTTTTGCATCTTGTTTACTTAGAACAACGGTAGTAAATAAGATGATCTCTCACTAAAATTTCAAGTATTGTGTTTCCCCAAACTGTGCACCGTTGCTAAAGTTCGTTGCTCCGAAGCACCACGTGATGATCGGGTGTGATAGGTTCTAACGTTCGCATACGACGGGTGTAAGACAGATTTACACACGCGATACACTTAGGGTTCACTTGACGAGCCTAGCATGTACAGACATGGCCTCGGAACACGGAAGACCGAAAGGTCGAACACGAGTCGTATAGAAGATACGATCAACATGAAGATGTTCACCGTTGATGACTAGTCCGTCTCACGTGATGATCGGACACGGGCTAGTCGATTCGGATCGTGTATCACTAAGATGACTAGAGAGATGTCATTCTGAGTGGGAGTTCATTAAAATTTGATTAAGATGAACTTAATTATCATGAACTTAGTCTAAATTCTTTACAATATCTCTTGTAGATCAAATGGCCCACGCTCCAGTTTCCCTCAACTTCAACGCGTTCCTAGAGAAAACCAAGCTGAAAGACGATGGTAGCAACTATACGGATTGGGCCCGTAACCTGAGGATTATTCTCATAGCTGCCAAGAGAACCTATGTCCTTGAAGCACCGCTAGGTGATGCACCCGTTCTCCCGGCAAACCAAGACGTTATGAACGCTTGGCAGTCACGTTGTGATGATTACTCCCTGGTTCAGTGCGGCATGCTTTACAGCTTAGAGTCGAGGCTCCAAAAACATTTTGAGCACCACGGAGCATATGAGATGTTCGAAGAGCTGAAAATGGTTTTCCAAGCTCATGCCCGAGTCGAGAGATATGATGTCTCCGACGCATTCTACAACTGTAAGATGGAGGAGAACAGTTCTGTCAGTGAGCACATCCTCAAGATTTCAGGATTGCACAATCGCTTGTCTCAGCTGGGAATGAATCTCCCAGAAGAAGCGATCGTTGACAGAATCCTCCAGTCGCTCCCACCAAGCTTCAAGAGCTTCGTGTTGAACTTCAATATGCAGGGGATGGAGAAGTCCATTCCCGAGGTGTATTCGATGCTGAAATCAGCGGAGGTGGACATCAAGAAAGAACATCAAGTGTTGATGGTCAATAAAACCACTAAGTTCAAGAAAGTCAAGGGTAAGAAGAACTTCAAGAAGGACGACAAGGGAGTTGCCGCGCCCGGCAAGCCTGTTGCCGGGAAGAAGCCAGAGTATGGACCCAAGCCTGAGACAGAGTGCTTTTATTGCAAGGGAACGGGTCACTGGAAGCGGAACTGCCCCAAATACTTAGCAGACAAGAAGGCCGGCAACGTCAAAGGTATATATGATATACATGTTATTGATGTGTACCTTACCAGCACTCGTAGTAGCTCCTGGGTATTTGATACCGGTGCGGTTGCTCATATTTGTAACTCAAAACAGGAGCTGCGGAATAAACGGAGACTGGCGAAGGATGAGGTGACGATGCGCGTCGGGAATGGTTCCAAGGTCGATGTGATCGCCGTCGACACGCTGCCTCTACATCCACCCCCGGGATTAGTTTTAAACCTGAATAATTGTTATTTAGTACCAGCTTTGAGCATGAACATTGTTTCTGGATCTCGTCTTATGCGAGATGGCTATTCTTTCAAATCGGAGAATAATGGTTGTTCTATTTATTTGAGAGATATGTTTTATGGTCATGCCCCGCTGGTCAATGGTTTATTTTTGATGAATCTCGAACGTAGTGATACACATATTCATAGTGTAGATGCCAAAATATGTAAAGTTGATAATGATAGTCCCACATACTTGTGGCATTGCCGCCTTGGTCATATTGGTGTCAAACGTATGAAGAAGCTCCATTCGGATGGACTTCTAGAGTCTCTTGATTATGAATCATTTGACACGTGCGAACCATGCCTCTTGGGCAAGATGACCAAGACTCCGTTCTCCGGAACAATGGAGCGAGCAACCAACTTGCTGGAAATCATACATACCGATGTGTGTGGTCCAATGAGTGTTGAGGCTCGCGGAGGCTATCGTTATGTTCTCACCCTCACGGATGACTTGAGTAGATATGGGTATATCTATTTGATGAAACACAAGTCTAAGACCTTTGAAAAGTTCAAGGAATTTCAGAATGAGGTTGAGAATCAACGTGACAGAAAAATAAAGTTTTTGCGATCGGATTGTGGGGGTGAATATTTAAGTCATGAATTTGGCACACACCTTAGGAGCTGTGGAATTGTTTCACAATTGACACCGCCCGGAACACCTCAACGTAACGGTGTGTCCGAACGTCGAAATCGTACTTTGTTGGGCATGGCGCGATCTATGATGTCCCTCACCGATTTACCGCTATCTTTTTGGGGTTATGCTTTAGAGACTGCCGCATTCACTTTAAATAGGGCTCCGTCGAAATCCGTTGAGACGACTCCGTATGAACTTTGGTTTGGCAAGAAACCGAAGCTGTCGTTTCTGAAATTTTGGGGTTGCGATGCTTATGTCAAGAAACTTCAACCTGAAAAGCTCGAACCCAAATCGGAAATATGCGTCTTCATAGGATACCCAAAGGAAACAATTGGGTACACCTTCTACCACAGATCCGAAGGCAAAGTCTTTGTTGCCAAGAATGGATGCTTTCTGGAGAAAGAGTTTCTCTCGAAAGAAGTGAGTGGGAGGAAAGTAGAACTTGATGAGGTGACAGTCACCCCTCCTGGACCGGAAAGTAGCGCAGCGCAGGAAACTGTTCCTGAGGTGCCTGCACTGACAAGGGAGGAAGTTGATGATAATGATCATGAAGAAACAGATCAAGTTACTACTGAACTTCGAAGGTCCACAAGGGCACGTTCCGCACCAGAGTTGTACGGCAACCTTGTCCTAGAAATCATGTTGTTAGACAACGGTGAACCTTCGAACTATGAAGAAGCGATGGCGGGACCGGATTCCAATAAATGGCTTGGAGCCATGAAATCCGAGATAGAATCCATGTATGAAAACAAAGTATGGACTTTGGTGGACTTGCCTGATGATAGGCATGCCATAGAAAACAAATGGATATTCAAGAATAAGACAGACGCAGATGGTAATGTGACCATCTATAAGGCTCGGCTTGTCGCTAAGGGTTATCGATAAGTTCAAGGGATTGACTACGACGAGACTTTCTCTCCCGTAGCGATGCTGAAGTCAGTCAGAATCATGTTAGCTATTGCCGCATTCTATGATTATGAGATATGGCAAATGGACGTCAAAACAGCATTCCTTAATGGCTTCCTCAAGGAAGAGTTGTATATGATGCAACCGGAAGGTTTTGTCGATCCAGAGAACGCTGACAAGGTATGCAAGCTCCAGCGCTCGATTTACGGGCTGGTGCAAGCATCTCGGAGTTTGAATATTCGCTTTGATGAAGTGATCAAAGCGTTTGGCTTTATACAGACTTATGGAGAAGCCTGTATTTACAAGAAAGTGAGTGGGAGCTCTGTGGCATTTCTCACATTATATGTGGATGACATATTGCTGCTGGGAAATGATATAGAATTCTTGGAAAATGTAAAGGCCTACTTGAATAAAAGTTTTTCAATGAAGGACCTTGGAGAAGCTGCTTACATATTAGGCATCAAAATCTATAGAGATAGATCGAGACGCCTCATTGGTCTTTCACAAAGTACATACCTTGACAAAATATTGAAGAAGTTCAATATGGATCAGTCAAAGAAAGGATTCTTGCCTGTTTTGCAAGGTATGAGATTGAGCAAGGCTCAGTCGCCGACCACGGCAGAAGATAGAGAAAAGATGAGTGTCATTCCCTATGCCTCGGCCATAGGTTCTATCATGTATGCCATGCTGTGTACCAGACCTGATGTGAACCTTGCCATAAGTTTGGTAGGGAGGTACCAAAGTGATCCCGGTACGGAACACTGGACATCGGTCAAGAACATCCTGAAGTACCTGAAAAGGACTAAGGATATGTTTCTAGTTTATGGAGGTGACGAAGAGCTCGTCGTAAAGGGTTACGTCGATGCTAGCTTCGACACAGATCTGGATGACTCTAAGTCACAAACCGGATACGTGTATATTTTGAATGGAGGGGCAGTCAGCTGGTGCAGTTGCAAACATAGCATGGTGGCAGCGTCTACATGTGAAGCGGAGTACATAGCTGCTTCCGAAGCAGCGCAGGAAGGAGTCTGGATGAAGGAGTTCATCACCGACCTAGGAGTCATTCCAAGCGCGTCAAGCCCGATGACTCTCTTCTGTGACAACACTGGTGCTATTGCCATTACCAAGGAGCCCATGTTTCACAAGAAGACCAAGCACATCAAGCGCCGTTTCAACTCCATCTGGAATTATGTTCAGGATGGAGACATAGATATTTGTAAAGTGCATACGAATCTGAATGTCGCAGACCCATTGACTAAACCTCTTTCACGAGCAAAACATGATCAACACCAGAACTCCATGGGTGTTCGATTCATCACAATGTAACTAGATTATTGATTCTAGTGCAAGTGGGAGACTGTTGGAGATATGCCCTAGAGGCAATAATAAAAGCATTATTATTATATCTCCTTGTTCATGATAATTGTCTGTTATTCATGCTTGAATTGTATTGTACGGAAACAGCGATACATGTGTGAATACACAGACCACAATGAGTCCCTGGTAGGCCTCTAGTTACCAGCTCGTTGATCAACAGATGGTCACGGTTTCCTGACCATGGACATGAGATGTCAGTGATAACGGGATCACATCATTAGGAGAATGATGTGATGGACAAGACCCAAACTTGAGCATAACACGAGATCGTATAGTTCGTAATGCATAAGCTTTTCGATGTCAAGTATTTATTCCTTAGACCATGAGGTTGTACAACTCCCGGATACCGTAGGAGTACTTTGGGTGTGCCAACCGTCACAACGTAACTGGGTGACTATAAAGGTACGCATCGGGTATCTCCGAAAGTATCTGTTGAGTTGGTATGAACCGAGACTGGGATGTTGTCACTCCGTATGACGGAGAGGTACCTCTGGGCCCACTCGGTAAGACATCATCATAATGAGCTCAATGTGACTAAGTAGTTAGTCACGGGATGATGGATTACGAATCGAGTAAGAGACTTGCCATAACGAGATTTAACAAGGTATCGGGAATACCGACGATCGAATCTCGGGCAAGTACCGTACCGATGGACAAAGGGAATAACATACGGGATTGAGTGAATCCTTTACACAGTGGTTCATCCGATGAAGATCATCGAGGAACACGTGGGAACCAACATGGGTATCCAGATCCCGCTGTTGGTTATTGACCAGAGAGTCGTCTCGGTCATGTCTACGTGTCTCCCGAACCCGTAGGGTCTACACACTTAAGGTTCGGTAACGCTAGGGTCGTAGAGATAAATGCACGTGGAAACCCGAAAGTTGTTCAGAGTCCCAGATGAGATCCCGGACGTCACAAGGAGTTCCGGAATGGTCCGGAGGTAAAGATTGATATATAGGAAGTCCAGTTTCGGCCAACGGGTGATCTCCGGGGGTCACCGGGAGCGTCCCGGGACCACCGGAGGGGCCCTGGGGGTCCACCGGGTGGGGCCACCCATCCCGGTGGGGCCCCTAGGCCGCGAGGGGAAGTGTCCAGCCCTCTGGGCTGGCGCCCCACAAGGGGGCCCACCTCGCCATGCGCCTAGGGTTAAAACCCTAAGGGGAGGGGGGCCACCACTTGCCTTGGGGGGCAAGGACTCCCCCCTGGCCGCCGCCCCCTTGCAGATTGGATCTGCAGGGGGCTGGCGCCCCCTGGCCCTCTATATATATGTGGGGGGGAGAGGGCAGCCGCACCCCAAGCCCTGGCGCCTCTCCCCCTCCCGTCACACCTCTATACTCCCACGCAAGGCGCCCGGCGAAGCCCTGCTGCGATCTCCACTTCATCCGTCATCACGCCGTCGTGCTGCCGGATCTCTGACGACTTCTCCTTCCCCCTTGCTGGATCAAGAAGGAGGTGACGTTGCTGCACCGGACGTGTGTTGAACGCGGAGGTGCCATCCGTTCGGCGCTAGATCATCGGTGACGAAGAACGTGAAGAGTACGACTACTTCATCCTCGCTTCGTTGAAAGCTTCCGCACGCGATCTACATAACGGTATGTAGATGCACTCTTACTTGCTCGTTGCTAGATGTCTCCATAGATAGATCTTGGTGAAAGCATAGAATTTTTTTTAAATTATGCTACGTTCCCCAACAGGGTTGTTTCCCTAGAGCTCTTTCTTTATAGCCATAAAGATAGGCTTAAGACTTTAATGATGCTCTCGTAGGAATAAGAGTTGAAGAACAAAAGAGAGCATCAAGAAGCAAATACCAAACACATTTAAGCCTAACATGCTTCCTATGCATAGGAATATTGCAATACAATAATTCATTGAAGCACAAAGCAATAAGCATAGGAAGACAAAACAAGTGCAGCTTCAAAACCTTCAACATAAAGAGAGGGAACTTGATATTATTGAAATATCTATAAGCATATGTTCCCTTCTCATAATAATTTTCAGTGGGATCACGAATAAACTCAACAATATAAGCATCACATAAAGCATTGTTACCATGATCCACATGCAAAAAGGTATCATTACTCTTCATATAAGCAAAATCTTTCTTATTAGGAATAGTGAGAGTAAAGCAATCATAACCATCATGGTAATCATTGTATTTAGGAGGCATATCATAATCATAATAAATTTTATCCTCAATAGTAGGTGGACTGAAAACATCATATTCATCATTGTAATCATCATATATAGGAAGCAAAATATCATCAAAGTAAATTTTCTCTTCAAAAGTTGGGGGACTAAAAATATCATGTTCATCAAACGTGTCATCCCCAAGCTTAGAGCTTTCCATGTCATTAGCAATATTGATATTCAAAGAAAGCATACTAATAACATCACCACCATCATGATTGTTATGCAAATAATAAAGTTCCATAGGTTTTTTAATTTTCTCTTCAAACACATCATGTCCCAAAGCAAGGTAGAGCTTATAAAGCTCTCTCATATTTTTGTTGTTTTCCATTAAGCAAAACTAGCGAAAAGACATAAAGAAAACTGAAAGGTAAACTAACAAGACTAAAAGGCAAAGATAAAAGATAGCGTGCAACTCCCCTATCTTGAAGAGTGGAGTCCCGGGCAACGGCGCCATAAAACTTTGCTTGATGGCTTCTCGCCCCTCGTTGGTTACCCCAAGTGGAAGGTTGAGATGTAGCGTAGCGGCAAATTTTCCCTTGGCAAAGATACCAATGATCGAATCCCGTGAGACTCCGAGGGTCGACAAGAAGGTTTCAATAGCGCCAGAGACTTTTGCTTGACAGGACTTGCACACAGATACAAATAACTTTGCTCCCAACGAGTACAAAGAGGTTGTCAATCCCTCCGGCCTTGTCGTTTACAAAGGATCAAACGCAAGAGATAATAGTGATAGGTATGACTGCAACTAGGAAATAAGAACAGTAAGTAATAACGGGTGTGATCAGTGATGGTAATATGGACCGGGGTCCCATGATGTTCACTAGTGATGTCTCTCTCCCAAAAGACGATAAAACAGCTAAGCGAGATAAAGAATTACAGCTGGGCAATTGACAGGATTATGTGCGCAAACCAATGCTAACTATGCTGCAAAGAAAGGTAGAGGCTCAAAAGCATGGGCGGTACGCCAAGGCAAGTAGACCGAAATCCATCTGCATCTACTACTAATCATCCACCTTGAGATATCTATCCAGAACATCTCGCTGGTATTAAGTTGCAAGTCCCACCCAAAGTGTAAACTCAAAGCAACAGACAACTGCATTAAAAGAACTTTGCGTAAAGTAAACAATCCTTGCACCCGCAAGTACAAGCACCGTTGTTTTCCCCCTTGTGGCAACAGCACATCCCCTAGACTCATGTTTCTGTCACTCAAGCTAGTCATCGAGGGGCATGAACCCACAATCAAGCATAACGTTCCCTCTTGGAGTTACTACCTACTACTCGGCCAAAGCAATAAATAGCAACGGAGAACATGCAAGAATTACTCAAGAACATAAATATAAAAGAGGTGAATCAAATATATTACTCACACACAATCTGAACATAATCTCATAATCCATCGGATCCTAGCAAACTCAACATAGCAACAGCATAAAGATTACATATGTGCCTCGATCATGTAGGGCAGCTCACGAGGTCTAATCGGTGAAGAACAAAGAGGGGAGGAGAACATCACATAGCTACTGGTCATGGACCCATGGTCCAAGAGGGACTACTCACAACTCATCCGGGAAGCGTCTATGCTGGTGGAGAAGCTCCCGATGGTGGTTCTCCCCTCCGGCAGGGTGCCGGGAAGAGTTCTCCTGGTGCTCCCGATCTTGGAAGCGCGGCGGCGGCGGAACAGAGATGAGATCGCGAAAAAGGGTTCCGTCCTCGAGGGTTTCGGGACACGTGCTAACTATATGCCAAAGGGGGGCACCAGAGGCGGAGAGGGGGGCCCAGGCGCCCCCCGGCGCGGCCAGGAGGGGGGCCGCGTGGGCAGGCCGCCTGGGCTGCCCCTGGCTCCCCTCTGGCCCCACTTCTGGCGCGTGGAAGCTTCTGGAGTGCTGATTTTTTATATATTTTTCCCGGAATTTTTCTGGCAATTTAAGTAATGGGAAAACCCGAAATACAAAAACAGCAGAAAACAGAAACTGGCACTGGGGTGCACTGAGTTAATAGGTTAGTCCAAATATGATCAAAAGTGTATGGAAGTGCATAAATATCATAGCAATATCACACAAAAGAGGCATGGAGCAAGCAGAAATTATAGATACGTTTTGGACGTATCACGCACCACCTCGCCCGACCACCTGACCCCCCTGTCCCTGGCTGTCCGGCGTCCTCCCGGCGATAGGACCTTGTCCCGGTCGTGCCTCCTCTCTGGCTGGCTGCAGTGAGCCCAATCCCCCTGGCCTCCGGCTGTCCGGCGTCTTCCCGGCGGCGGAGCCTCGTCCTAGTCTCCCAGCTAGGCATCTCCCCTTTGTGCTGGTTGTGGTGTGCGGTGAGCGGTGGATCGAGCCCCGTGGTGGCTATGTGCGATGGTGTGTCCAGCAGTGCCCAATGTCATATTCCTGGTCATTGGCGCGGCTCTCCTTCCGGTTGTGGTCTCGGGCTGCTTTGGTTTCCATGTCTCTGAATCCTAATCCACCAACCTTTGGGATTGTGCGGAATTTGGCCGGGCGAAAGCCTTGCTCGGCTTGCCGATGCTGGCGGCAGCGACACTTGCGGGTGTCGTTTCCTTCTTGGAGGTGCCACCATGGCCTCATCTCTGCGCCCCTACGCGAGTATCGAGGGAAACCCTAGATCTAGTCGACTAGATCGGACAGCGACGGCGGCTCGGCATTGTATCCTTCATGAAGGCACTTTCTTGTTGCTCGTGGTGTGTTCGGTGTTGGATTTGAAGACTTAGTGCTGAGTTACACGCATAAAGACATGACATTATCCAACAACCTTACAATCAAAATGAAAAAACATGCAGACCACTACTAAATCAAAACTACTGCTATGCTCAGATTGCATGTTACTCCCTTCATTCCAAAATAGATGATCCAATTTTGTACTAACTTTGTACTAAAGTTAGTACAAAGTTGGGTCATCTATTTTGAAACGGGGGGGAGTACTTTGTTCATATTACATGCTACTAAAAAAAGAACTCAGCCACCATTTGTGCTAAAGACCGCGCACATGCTGAACCTCACTTAAGGCATTACCTCTCCCTACACACAAAAATTCAAAGAGACCCAGAATATTAGTAAAAGAAAAAGAAGCTAAAAAGATAATAAGAAAATGAAACAAATGACAAGGAAAGGAAAGAATACATCACGATAGAAAATAAGTAACGAAAAACTTGTCACAACTCACAACTGTTCATGGGGCAGAAAGACAAGTCATTCGCATATCTGATCCTAAGATTTGGAATGTCTGCACTGGAGAAAAGGTTTGCCATCTGAGTTTTTGGTGTGAATATCCCCATATACTTAAATGTGAAGACACCACAATCATGGCTGAAAAGAGGGTACAAAAGAACACAAGTAAGAAGAATAAAGCTTTCATACAAATCTATATAAAAGTTAAACAAGAACATGAAAAGGCAGAAAAACATAAATACCGATTATCTCCTATAGGGACAGCTCGGTACAACACATCAAACTCTTCGAAGTTAATCCTTTTCATGTTAGAAAGAAAATAAAGTGCTATCAGTAGAATTAAAGTGCTTGTTACGCCGAAGAAAATAAGACTAAAATGCACTAGAGCAAAGCAGTGGATACTAGTACAAATGGTGCTAACATTTACAAGTAAAACCACTACAAATTGCGGTGTAAAACCCACTAACAAAGCCTACAAATAGTTACAGTGTAAATCCAATGATAGGAAAATGCAAAATAATAAGAAAAATACAGTGTAAATCCAAAAATGAGAATTACACTGTAAATCCAAAAAGATATTACAGTGTAAATTTTGAGATTTACACTGTTTCAAAACAGGATAATTACACTGCATCAAACGAGACGATTACAGTGTAAAATCATCTGAGAGTTACACTAAAAAAATACAGTGTAAATACTTTGAGAGTTACACTATTTCAAAACAAGATAATTACACTGCGAATAATCCACTACAAATACTGGGAGAGAAACACTAAAAGATTTTATAGTGATTTTGTTTTTGAGAATTACACTGTAAATCCACTAAGAGAGTTGCAATGTAAATACTTTAGAATTACACTGTAAAATCTAGTAAAGTATTACAGTGTAAAACCGTAAATACTTGAGATTTACACTATATCAAAACAAGTTAATTACACTTCATCAAACAAGATGATTACAGTGTAAAAATCATTTGAGAGTTACACTAAAAAATTACAGTGTAAATACTTTGAAAATTACACTGTATCAAAACAAGATAACTGTTAGAGTTATATTGGTGATAACTTTTGGTCTTTTGAATTCTAGCCTTTTGGCATCCTCGTATACTTGTATATATGTTGCCTTTGGCCTCCTAATAAGATCAAGTTGCTATCTCTAACATGGTATCAGAGCTTTAGGTATCTTTTCGCACGTGCAACTCGTGCTCTCACCGATCCAATCTCTCGCAACGCCGCCGCTGTTGCTGCTTCTCATCCACCTGCCCGCCTCATCGGTCCATCCGCAGGAGCTCTTCCCGCTCGTGAGGTGTCCCGCTCCAGATCGATCGGCTGGTTGCGGCTGCACTGGTCACCGCCGCTGGTTCCAACCCTGGAGGTCGCCACCTGCTCATCCACTGGCCCCATCTCGTTGCCGGCCGCTGGTTTTTTTCGTCGCCTCTCGCCGGATCTGGGCGCCAGCCGCTTGCATTTGTCGGATCCGGCTGCCAGTCGCAAGTCTTCGTCGGCCCTCGCTGGATCCGACCGCCCCTTGCTGGTCTTCGCCGTCCCTCGCCGGATCCCGCCACCTCCGGCTGGATTCGTTCCCAGCGCGTTGGCTACTGCCGTCTGCATCGGTAGCCCACTCTTGTTCCCTGAGCGCGCCGCTGCATCGGGAGCCTTTGTGTTGCCTAATCTGATAAGCGTGTTTGGATCTCCACTGAGTCGGTTGATTGCTAAAAGAATGATCTGATCGGTTGGGCTGCTGGTGGGTCGTTGTGTGCTTCTCGGTTGGGCTGATGCTGATTCGTTCGGCTGTTTAACACATTTCCGCTATTGCCTCTTCAAAGAAAAACTAATATCATCTGCCATGGTGTCTCTTGCCCACTCTCCGGAGATTTTTGACGGTGTTCTTGGTGTTCCCTACACTGATCCCGTCTCACACATGTGCCTTTCCTCAGTGCTTGGTGTTCATACTTCTGTGGCGTCGTCTCCTGCGGTGACTTCTGCTGATGCCCTCACGGCTTCCGCGCGTTATTGTGGCCGTTCTTCGTCGATTTCTCTCGCGGCGGTTGTGGACGCTCTACATCAAATCCTCTGGCAGTGTCCATTCGTGATGGTGGTCGCTCTACATCAACTGGTGGCCGCTCTACATCGACTCTTCTTGCGGCTTCTGCCCGCGTTGGTGGTGCCTGCTCTACACCGACAGCTCTTGCGGCTTTCGCGCGCTGTGGTGACCGCTCTACACCGACCCCTCTTGCGGCTTCCGCGCGCTGCGGTGACCGCTCTAAACTGACTTCTATCGCGGCTTCCGCGCGCAGCGGTGACCGCTTCATGTCGACCCCCTTGTGGCTTCCACAGGTGGTGGTGACTGCTCATCGTCAGCAGATGTTTCTACCCCGACTTCTTCCGATGTGTCTTTGTCTGCGCATGAGATTGTGCAGCTGAAATGACTGCTTGTTGCTTGGGATTATCCACAGACGATTTCTACAGGTTCTGTGGCTGACTCTTCTGGCATCGAGAAACCACCTTCTATTCATTCAGGTACATCCCCATGGATTCTTGATACTGGAGCGTCTTTTCATATGACTTATGATTCTTCCACTTTGACCTCCGTTCGACCTGTCGAGTCTTCTGTTTGTGTTCTTACGGCTGATGGTACTCCCCTCCCCGTAGCTAGTCGAGGCACTCTTATCACTTCTTCATTTCATGTTCCCTCTGTCGCTCATGTTCCTCGACTTACCATGCAGCTCATATCTAGTGATCAGGTTGTTGACTCTAGTTGTAGGGTAATTCTCGACTTTGATTCATGTTCTGTTCAGGATCGTCGCACAGGCACTCTGCTTGGTGCTGGCCCTCGGCGCTCTGATGGTCTCTGGGAGCTTGACTGGCTTTGTCTTCCCTCCGCTGCCACCGCCGCCAGTCTCGCAGCCCCTATAGTTCCATCTACCAGCTCTTTTCAGCAGTGGCATCATCGTCTTGGCCATTTATGTGGTTCTCGTCTCTCGTCTTTGGTTCATCGCGGTGTTCTGGGGTCTGTCTCCGGTAATGCTTCATTGGATTGTCTGGGTTGTAGGCTTGGTAAGCAGATTCAGCTACTATACCCTCACAGTGAGTCAGTGTGCGAGCGCCCTTTTGATCTCGTTCACTCTGATGTTTGGGGTCCAGCTCCTTTTGCTTCAAAGGGGGTCATCGCTACTATATTATCTTTATAGATGATTTTTCTCGGTACACTTGGATCTATTTCATGTTTTCTCGTAGTGAGGTCTTAACTATATACAATTTTTTTGGTGCCATGGTTCATACCCAGTTCTCCACTCCTATTCGTGTTTTTCGTGCAGATTTAGCTGGTGAGTATATCTCCCACGCGCTGTGAGGATTTCTTGCTGAGCAGGGTAGTCTTACTCAGTTCTCTTGCCCTGGTGCTCATGCTCAGAATGGTGTGGCTGAACGAAAACATTGTCACCTTCTTGAGACGATGCGTGCAATGATGATTGACGCCTCTCTTCCACCTCACTTCTGGGCTGAGGCTGTTACCACTTCCACCTATCTCATCAACATTCAACCATCTGCTGCTCTACAGGGTGGTATTCCTCTCGAGCGTCTTTCTGGTCGTTCTCCTGATTATTCGGCGCTCCGTTTGTTTGGTTGCGTTTGCTATGTTTTGCTTGCCCATCGTGAACGCACCAAACTGACCGCTTAGTCCGTTGAGTGTGTCTTTCTTGGATACAGCGGCGAGCATAAGGGTTATCGGTGTTGGGATCCTGTCGGTCGCCGGATGCGTATTTCCCGGGATGTGACCTTTGATGAATCTCGCCCCTTCTACCCGCGTCCATCCTCCTCGACTTTTTCTACGGAGGACATCTCTTTTCTTACATTTCCGGATACACCTCCCTATGTACCCAGTATTCTAACTCCTCGTCCTACTGTTGCAGATCCGACCCCGTCCTCTCCTACGGTTTCTTCTCCTCCCTCATCGCATGACTCTCCACCTTCATCACCGATACCTTCTCCTTCTCCACCTTCATCACCGATACATTCCTCGTCTCCACCTCCAGTGATTCCATCTCTTCCCTCATTTCCTTTCCATTATACTCATCATTCACGTGTTGCGGATAAGTCTACAAATGTGCCCTCTACTTCTGGTGCATCGTCTTCGTCCTCTCACCCAACTTATGGTCTTTGTTCTAGGCCTTGTCCGCCCCCTGACCGATATTCTCCTTCTCGCTATGGTCTTTCGACCGTTCTTGAGCCAACTTCTTATGGTGATGCTATTGTTCATCCTGAATGGCAGTTTGCGATGGCAGAGGAGATTGCTGCTCTTGAGCGCAACGGCACGTGGGACCTGGTTTCTCTTCCTCCCCTTGTTCATCCCATCACTTGTAAATGGGTCTATAAGATTACGACTCGCTCGTATGGTTCTCTTGAGCGTTATAAAGATCGTCTTGTGGCTCGTAGCTTTCAGCAGGAGTATGGTCGTGATTATGATGAGACTTTTGCTCATGTGGCCCATATGACCACTGTCCGCACACTTCTTGCCGTGGCCTCTGTACGCCACTGGTCTGTGTCTCAGCTTGATGTTAAGAATGCATTTCTTAATGGTGAGTTGCGTAAAGAAGGTTATATGCAGCCACCACCTGGGTATTCAGTTCCTGATGGCATGGTTTGCCGTCTTTGCCGCTCTCTATATGGCCTTAAGCAAGCCCCCCGTGCTTGGTTTGAGCGTTTTGCCTCTGTGGTAACTGCAGCTTTTTTTGTCGCCCAGTGCTCATGATCCAGCATTGTTTGTCCACCTTTCTACTCGTGGACACACTCTTCTTCTTCTATATGTGATGACATGATCATCACTGGCGATGATTCTGAGTACATTGCCTTTGTCAAGGCCCATCTCAGTGAGCAATTTCTTATGTCTGATCTTGGTCCTCTTCGTTACTTTCTTGGGATTGAGCTTTCCTCCACCTCTGATGGCTTCTCTATTTCCCAAGAAAAGTATATCCAGGATCTTCTTGCCCGTGCGGCTCTTAGTGATGAGCGCACATCTGAGACTCCTATGGACCTCAATGTTAACCTTCGTGCTTCTGATGGTGAGCTCTTGTCTGATCCGACGCGTTATCGTCATCTTGTTGGGAGCCTTATCTATCTTGCTCTCACTCGTTCGGATATCTCCTATCCTGTCCATATTCCGAGCCAATTTGTTTCTGCTCCCACTTCAGTTCACTATAGTCACCTTCTTCGTGTTCTACGATATCTTTGTGGCATGATGTCTTATCGTCTCTTTTTCCCCGTTCCAGCTCATTACAGCTCCATGCCTATTCCGATGCTACGTGGGCTAGTGATCCTTCAGACCGCCATTCACTTTCTGCTTACTGCGTTTTTCTTGTTGGTTCTCTCATTGCCTAGAAGACAAAGAAACAGACTGCGGTTTCCCGTTCGAGTGCAGATGCCGAGTTGAGAGCTATGGCTCTTCTGACGGCGGAGGTGACATGGTTACGATGGCTACTGGAGGATTTTGGTGTTTCTATTACTACACCTACCACCCTCTTGCCCGACAGTACAGGTGCCATCAGTATTGCACGGGACCCTGTGAAGCATGAGCTTGCGAAACATATTGGTGTTGATGCTTCTTATGTGCGCTCCATTGTGCAGGATCGTGTTATTGCTCTTCAGTATGTACCTTCCGACTTACAACTAGCGGACTTCTTCACGAAGGCACAGACTAGAGCGCAGCATAGATTTCACCTCTCCAAACTCAGTGTTGTGGATCCACCATGAGTTTGAGGGGGGG
>LR738709.1:116251103-116417955 GCA_902687465.1 Secale cereale | reverse complement strand
GATGACTTTTGGTCTTTTGAATTCTAGCCTTTTGGCATCCTCGTGTACTTGTATATATGTAGCCTTTGGCCTCCTAATAAGATCAAGTTGCTATCTCTAACATTAACTACAGTGCGGAAAATCTACTACAAATACTGTGAGAAAAAAACTAAAAGATATTACAGTGAAAATACTTTGAGAATTACACTATAAAATCCAGTAAGATATTACAGTGTAAATACTTGAGATTTACACTGTATCAAAACAAGTTAATTACACTTCATCAGACAACACGATTACGGTGTAAAATCATTTGAGAGTTACACTAAAAAATTACGGTGTAAATACTTTGAGAATTACACTCCATCATAATAAGATAATTACAATGTGAAAAATCTAGTACAAATACTATGAGAGAAACACTAAAACATAGTACAGTGAAAATACTTTGAGAGTTACACACTAAGAGAGTTACAGTGTAAATCCGTACACTGTAAAATCCAATAAGATATCAGTGTAAACACTTTGTGATTTACACTGTATCAAAACAAGATAATTACACTGCATCAAACAAGACGATTACAGTGTAAAATCACTTGAGAGTTACACAAAATAATTACGGTGTAAGTACTTTGAGAATTACACTGTATCAAAATAAGATAATTACTGTGCAAAAAATCCACTACAAATACTGTGAGAGAAACACTAAAAGATATTACAGTGAAAATACGTTGAGAATTACACTGTAAATCCACTAAGAGAGTTACAGTGTAAATCCTTTAAGAATTACACGCTAAAATCCAATAAGATACAGTGAAAATCCTTTGAGAATTACACTGTAAAACAAAGATAATTACAATGTTAAATACTTTGAGAATTGCACTGTATCAAAATAAGATAATTACAGTGTAAAAAATCCATTGAAAATACTTTGAGAGTTACACTAAAAGATATTACAAAAAACCAGAGACAAAAGATGCTTCTTAAGATGAGAGGATCACATTTACACTACAACCACATACATAAAAACTACTCCCTCGGTCCGGAAAAGCTTGTCCCAAGCTTATCTCTCAAATGAATGTATCTAGCACTAACTTGATGTTAGATTCATCCATTTGAGGGACAAGTTTTTTTGAACAGAGGGAGTACTTATTAAGTACTACTAGTGTTTTCAAAAACCAATGCAAACTCACATCAATCCACCCAAAAAAGGGGGAAAAAAGCGGCCAGGTAGGTGCAAACCACACTTCACACACCCATCGGCAAAGGTCTGGGCATGTAGACACAGGCTATCAGTCACCAACTTGTTTCAGAGCCACTAAGGCGAGCGAGACCCACCAAAAAGCCACTAATAAGATAAGGAAAATACAATGCCAGGCACCAAGATATACACCATAAAATACAAAAGAATTACGGTGTGACTACACTGGGATTTACACTGTATAAATTCCCTAGGAATCAACTGAAGATGCATTCCAAAATGCACTAAGAATTACAGTGTAAATCCACTAACGAATTACACTGTAATAATCATCTAAATACAGTCAAAAAACACTAGGGATTACACTGTACATCAACTAACATATAACTGAATTTACAAAAGCAGAAACAAAAGCACTCGAAAAATCAATGAAACTTACAAATTACTGACGCTTAACTGGTAAAAATTCAGTCCCAAACACTCTAAAATTGCTCAAAATTAACAGTACAACACACTGACAGAAACAATTGGCGTCATACACACATACAGTCCAAAACATCTAGGAGCTCATTCAAATCAGTTACATCCACATATCTATGGGTTGTGCACATATAGGGGACTGAACTACTGCAGCCGCATTAGGGCAGCAGAAAATCAAAAGTAGACATGGGCGGAAACCTTTTCTCTAAGAGGAGGCTGGCGCCCAGCTTTAAATTAATGAAGCCTTTACGACCAACAGTACAACTCAATGCAACCCGAACAACAACACGAAAACAAACAGACAAAAACAAAAACAAAAACTCCGGCAAGATACAAGGGTGCCCAGAAGCAGCAACTAAGTCCAAAAAACAAAGTCCAAGGACCGACGCTGCGCAGAAGGCCACCTCGCGAAAGAGACCAGCCGTCAACATGACCTATGTCTTCGCCATCGCCTGGACATCCGGCACAACAATGCCAACTTGTTCCATCACCGAAGGAGCCCCCTGCTCCTCACCCTGGCTCGTACGGCGCTGCACCGTCGGACGATGGAATGCTCAACTCCCTTGAGCACAGTTGGACACTGCCGCCAAGACCCGAAAGGGAGGCCTTCGAACACAACCACCTCGCCAGACCTAGCTCTTCGAAAGAGCACCATCGTTGAAGTGTGGAACCGTCACATGAAGAGAAGCAACTGCCATCCACGAACCCACCCGGCGGCCAAAAATGGAACCTTGCTCATGAAACGGAGCCTCCAAGGAGGGAACGACATCACAACGCCGCCACAGTCCGGTCTAGAACATGCCAGACCAAGGTTTTCACCCAGAGCCCAAGGTGGACGAAGGCCACCCACGATGACACCTCCAGGAAGAGAAACGACGCACACGAGCGTCGCTACCACCAGCACCGACAAAATCGGGCAGAGCTTTCGCTCGGTATGTGACCCCCATCACCCACGTCCATCCGCCATGGCTGACCACATAGAGATGCAACCGACGACCAAATTAGAGCAAGGTAGCAGCGAAGACCACACCCACACAACGGACGCCTCCCGAGTGAGCCACCTCGCTGCCCACACAGCCCAGGGAACACACAAGCACCCGCACAACAACACCTACCGGAATGGTGCCACCACGCCCACCATCTGGAGCTGCTGCTCCGGCAACCGAAGAGATCCACCCTCACCCACCACCAACCGGGGGGTGGACCGCAAGCACGTAGCAGGCCACCACAGCTGCCGCAGTAGCTCAACTCCGGCACCCGCTGCCACCCAAAGTTTACATCTTGCCCACACGGAGACGAATCCTCGTCGAGATCCTTGCTGCAGGGCGCCCAAAAGGGGCTGCCGCAAGGGCCAGCACCGACGAGGGGAGGGCCATACCCATGGAAATCATCGAGGCCTGCCAGATCCAGTGACGGCCGTGGACCCCATCCACGACCGCTGGCTCCCACGCGAGGAGCCGCACCACCAGGCCTCGATAGCAGTAGCCTGCACCACTCTCGCGCCCGCCACTGGTCGCGCCGCGCAGGCAAGCCCACGGACGGACGGTAGGAGGGATTTCCAGATCTAGGACGAGGTGTCGATGCGAGGAAAGGAGCACCCCAGGGAACAGGGGAGCAGAGAAGGAGGAGGAGGAAGCGCCCCCCCGCTGCTGCGGGCCGGCCGGAGGCCGCCGGCGGCGGAGGAGAGGGGGACGAGCGCGGAGGAGGGCTGTTGAGGCGGCGGCGGCATTCGCCTCGTGAGTCGCAGGAGCGACCCACGAGACGCGGAGTGGTAGGTACCTCTGTTTCTCCCTCTCCAACAACAACCGGAAAATCTAGGAACCACCACAAAACATCCTAAGAAGCGCTGGATCCAGCACTGCATATGGGAACAAAAACGCCACTACACGAGGTCTAGCAAAATCCTACAGAAATTTCATTGAAATGAAGACATGGGGGAGGATATTGGCAAAACAAACCTTGTTGCGGGAAGAAGGAGGGCACAGGGCTCACAGAACACCACAACAACAGGAGGAGTGGCGCGAAATCAACGGAAGTAGATGAGACACCGTCGCGGAATCACCATGCGTCAACTTCTCCTCTTACTCGACGCGCTTGTAGGAGAAGCAACATGGGGTAGGGGGAGGACGCCAACCACTGGCTCACTCTCCTGAGATCAGCAATGGAGCTAACCAGCCAAATCTGAAATCCCAAGTTATCTCCCAAAGGAGGGTGAATGAGAGATCAAAGTGAATAAATAGAAACGCAAAGGAAACTAAGTCATCACAGAATCAGAATACATGCGATCAGAATACAGAAGAGTGAAGAAACATACAATTTTACAAATACAAGCATGAAGAATATGAACTGAGGAAATGAAAATAGCATGATGGAATTCTTCAGTTCAAATTCGTCAAAGCATAGATCACAAATTCTTCAACAGCAAAATAAAATAAAGAGGAGTGGGGAATTTGAAACCAGTTTGGCTCGATGAAGACACAACAATTTGGTAGACCGGTTCCAGTTGCTGCATCAACTGTACATCTGGTTGAGGCGGCTGAGTCGCAACTCAGAGGACACATAGTCCTCACTATATTCCTCTTGATCTAAGGCCTGCAGACCTTGCCCATTCATTCGTGGTAAGTCTTCAAGGTAGTCTTCCAAAACCTTCACATACTTGTTCACCGGCACACCACAATGACTCTTGGTGTACTCAGAACCTGACGCCTAACCGTTTGAAAGAATGACATTCTTCAAAGGTAACAGGCGTCGAATCACACAGAACAAACTCTTTAGTGATGCTTAGTCACTTTGGCTCTGTGTTTTTGCTCACTTAGGATTCTCTAAAGTCGTCAGAGGATGGGTTGCTCTCAAATGACAAGTGTCAAGTTCTCTCGGAGGAGCCAACCAACAAGTGGTTGTGTGTGGGGGTGGCTATTTATAGCCAGGGTGCAACCCGACATTAGTTGTCATAAATGCCCATCTTTTATTTGACCATTGTCAGGATAAGGATCCAGTCGACTGTTGGCGCGCGGCTCAGCAATGGTTGGAATTTGAATTCTCAAATTCGTTGGGGCACTCAATTTCCTCACTTTTAGGCAGATCGCACTGGAGAACTCCTAACTCCTCAGCCTGACCAAATTTGTCAGTGACCAGATGAACTTCGTCAGTGTCACTAGCAAATGTGCCAGTTGTACATGAGATTTCTAAAGGCTTCACTCGAAGCGGCTTTTGTGTATGGATTTGAGTAAGTTTCAGCATCACTTTGAAAATGCAGATATGTTTTACCTAGACCCCCTTTGACAGTACATTTTTTCCTATGATTCAAATAAGAAGAAAAGAACCTACAAAAACACAAGTCTTCAAGCTTTAAAGTCTTCACATCAATTTCTTCAAAGGTCGTAAAAATTTCATCACCAAATTCTTCACTTGAAGAAATTCATTTTTAGGGGTCGACTTCCATGTGTTAAACCAAATGTCCAGGGACTCTGTTTCCTGTGTATGCTCACAAACACATTAGTTCCTCAACCTATTTGTCTTCAATACTCCAAAACCACAAAGGGGACACTTGATGCACTTACAATCTCCCCCATTTTGGTGATTGATAACTAATTGGTTAGGTTTCAACATGAGTATAAATAATTGAAATGTAAGTACATAGTTTGAAGAAATTGGTTACAAGATATTGAGGAGCTCCCCCTGAAGATGTTCATATGAGGAATTTGCTTTGGATTGCAAATGCACATGGCGGGTTGAAATTGTGGAGATCTCCCCCTATATCTTGGAATCCAATCATGCATGATCATAAGATATTTGAAGAATATGAATGCATGATGAAAATTGGTGTCTGATGAAATTGTGCATGCATGAGCAGGTATATTTAAGGTCGGAGCATGCATATCAGATTTATCCGAAGAGTCAGATGACCAACAGTTATTAAGTTACAACTCATCAAAGAGCAAATCCAATAAAGTTTGAGAGTTGCAACTTAAGAAAAAATAGCCCATATAACGATCTGCTTGATGACTAATTCAGACTTCTCCCCCTTTGTCATGAAATCACCAAAAGATGAGGAATCTGAGGGCTAACGCCCCTGGGGGCGCCAGCATCGACGAGGGCGCGCGATGCAGAGGAGCCAGCAACATTGTCTTCAACAACTTCATTTTCATCAGTGGAGCACGATCAAGACTCTGAACTCGGCATCAGAGGAGGAGCTTTGGTTTTCTTGAACTTCTTCCTTGGTGGTTCATCCTAGTCAAAGTTCATCTGGAAACCCATAGCAACAAGTTCCTCATCTGATTTGAGGTGTGAAAGAATGGCCCATGATCTGTCGAAGATCTCATACAGAGAGTAGCAATTTTTGCGCACTAAGTTATGTGTCACTGTCATGTTAGCCCGAAGAGCAGAAAACTGACGCTTAACCCAGCGACAATTTTTATCAACTTTCTGATGAAGACTTATAAGCAACTCATAGTCAGACATGACACGTGGTAGTTCAGGTGAAGAAGATGACCTTGTAGCTTTTGCTGCAACATCCTGGTTTGCAGTTTCATCAGCAATGGAGCTGGAAACGGGTTGACGAAGTTGTCCATCAAGGGGGAAAATTCCTTCATCAATAACGGTCTTGCCTTTTCCAGGTACATTGGAAAATGTTCTTTGAAGAACTACAACATTAGACAAAAAGCTCAGGTGATTTCGACTGTCAGCTCTGTAGTGAATAGAAGACCGAGATCTGATGAATCTCATAATCCATGGAGCATACGTCTTCAAATCAAATGGAGACTGAGCCAGAGTGACCAAAGTCCTTAGGAATAAATCATGAATGTTTATGGGAGTTCCATGAATTATGTGGAATAGCAAATTCTTCATCACTCCCACAAGTTCTTCAATACATGAGTTGTGAGCTTTGAGTGGACTGAGGGTTTTGCCAAGATGCGGTAGACTTTCTTAGGCACATAAAGAAAATCCTTCACTAGGAAGGTTGTCCTTGGAGCATTTTCTTCAGCCATAGGCTTCATCAGCACTTGCATCAAATGATTTGGCAGATCAGGTTCCTCATAAATTCAGCAATTGGAGCTATATAGTGAGTATCTTCACTCATCCATTCCAGAGCCCAAGTTGCAATGTCGTTAGCGTTGCTAGAGAAATGCACAGTTGCATAGAATTGAAGAATTAGCTCTTCATTCCAATCGCAAACGTCAGTGCAGAAGCTGAGTAGGCCGGCATTATGAAGAACAACTAGAACTGGCTGGAAGCATGAAATTGACTCCATATCAACATGAAGAATATGTAGATGTGGGAATACTTTCTTCTTGTCGAAGAGCAATGATGCATAGAAATTCATCTGAGTCTTGGTCCAAAATCGTAGGTGCTTGATCTTTGGTGAATCATAAGGAGAATAGCTAATGAAGAAACTCTTTTCTTCGAAGAACTTGGCATTTTCGAACTGAGGCCGCCTGAGGACTTTGTCAATCTTTGGCATATGAGGAACATGTTGGAGGTTGATTTTCTTCTGGCGAACATCAAACACTAGTCGTCGAGACCCAGTTGAGTCATTTGGATCTGTCACGTCAAGAGCTCAAGCAACTTCCTCAGCTATGGCAGTAGGAACAATATCTGTGTCAGCTGAAGGAATGGAGTCTGCACGTGAGGTGGATGAATTGACGACGGCAACAACTGGCTTCTCTTAAGCAATTTTATCAGCTGATGTAGCTGGAATTTCTTCAGGTATGCTCTGGAGTGATGGTGGTCTTTCTTCACAGCCTGTATGAATTTCATAAGTGCGCGCAGGAGACTGAAGCTCTTGAGTGAGGGGAGTGGTGAGGGGTGAATTTTGGTGATATGCTTCCCAAAATTCGTCATGCATTGTAGTAGTTTCGCCATCTATATCCACTTCCTCCTCATTTTCTTCACATAGCGGAGTCCGCTGAGGGGTTTGAGCAGAATCTTCTGGAGTTGATACATCAACATTTACCTCAATTTCTTCATCCATTTGCTCAATGGTAGCAGCAGAATGGGTATCTTCTTCTTCGTCATCAGCCCGAGGGATTTGATAATCCACCCCATATGGAACCATTTGAAGATCTTCCGAATTACGTGTTGGGGGCGCTAATGATATTGGAATTGCATCGGTAGGTATAACAATTGAGGATAATGAAGCCATATTCAATTTCTTCAATGCTTCAGGAGCAGGTGGAGCTGACGCCTTTCTCTTCATTGCTTCACGTTCAGCAACCTTAGTCTTCTTCGCTTTTGATGCAGAAGGAAGGGTTATAAGCTTCAAATATGAAGACTTTCTTGGAGCTGTTGCCGAGGAACTAATTGGAGCAGTTTCATCATGCGTGACTAATGCAGTCACCCTATCCGTTTCTTCAGGAAAGACACTTGTAGTCATCCTGGGAATTTATTCAGACACAACAATGGTAGTTGTCTATTCAGTTTCTGCAGGCGCAACTTCTTCAGTTGCCCTGGCAGTCTGTTGAGAAGATGAGGGCGTGGTTTCACTATCCTGAGGTTCAGTGGTTGGAGTTGAGGAACTTGGTGGTGCCATGCCAAATTTGGCAGCTTCTCTCTTGTTGTGGTGTTCAACTACCTCATTTGAGGCATTCATAAATCTGTCATGCACGCCACAACAATGACTAGACTGTCTTTTGAACTTGTCAGACAGCTGTTTGATTTTAGTCTGAAGCATAACTAGCTGCCGAGGGGTTATTGAGAGCATGTTCTTTTTTAGCTCCTTCTCTTTTTGCAGTTGTTGCTTCTTGAGTGAAGTCTACTATGCAACTTTATTCTTGTAGACTCGTGTTTGGTCTCCAAGCGCTGAGTTTTGTAGGATAGTAGCAATTTTCCCTCAAGTGGATGACCTAAGGTTTATCAATCCGTGGGAGGCGTAGGATGAAGATAGTCTCTCTCAAACAACCCTGCAATCAAATAACAAAGAGTCTCTTGTGTCCCCAACACTCCAAATACAATGGTAAATTGTATAGGTGCACTAGTTCGACGAAGAGATGGCGATACAAGTGTAGTAATGATAGTAGATATTGATTTTTGTAATATTCTTTACCTAATAATAAAGGACGGAAGGTTTCATAGTTCTCCATCCATCATACTTTTGTGTCAATTGATTTTGTGCTAATTATGAAGATTGACGGCTGAGATTTAAAATAGATCTACACATGTGTAAAGAAAAAAAATCCACATAATCTACATATCCCTAGGACAACAACCAACAGGTGGACATCGACGACATGTGATCATGTACAACGATGACGCGGGAGCTCTCCAATGTTTGCGACGACCACCAGGTAGACAGTGAAGGCCATGTGATCGTTTATGGCAGCGGCACGAGTGCGGCAAGCAGGTGCTCGCCATTGTTGGTGATGACTGAGTGATCATGTACGACGACTACATGAGCGCGGCCAGCAGGAGCTCGCCGATGGTGACGACGACCACCAGGCGGATGGTGACGGCCATGTGATCGTGTACGACGGCTACGTGAGCGCGGCTAGCAGGCGCTCGCCGATGTTGATGACGACCACCAGGCTTTCCACTCTTGGCGATTTGGTAGTGCACTCGAGGACGACACGATCAACTTGGTTAGTTAGCTGCTGCCACCATGGTTGGCAAGCCTTGCGCAGCCACAACCGTTTTGTGCTAGGTCGTCCACGCTCGTGCACATGGCCGGCAAGCCTGATCTCCTTCTTCCTCTATCCACAAACATCCTTTTTGGTTCAATCCTTCCTGCGCCCGTCGCCTCTTCCGATAGAAATTCTCGGTCAATCACACGTCTGGGTCGCCCTACTGTTTTTTAGGTCACCCCATCGTCAGTATGGTAGTCTAGAAGGAGAATCAAAATCGAGGCGCAGAAGTTCGACTCGGTATGTACATCCAGCAGGACGGTTCGAGGCTACAGATTCATGATCCTCCACTGTCTTTATACCATCTTCCTCTTTTCTCGTGTCGCTTATTCAATCATTTGTTAGTATGTTGCTCCGATGTTGGTGCCAGCGTGATTCCCTACTCACGAGAGGCCGATTGAGGGTGCTGGTAGAGGCGTCTTGATTCGATGAAGATCAGTGGAGAGGTGCATGAGGTGGCTGTGTTCGGCAGGTGAGTACCGTGTAGACAAGGATGTGCATGAGGTTATATAGGCAGCCGCGATGGGTGCTTGGTAGGTTAGGTGATTGAGAGCTGTGATCTTGGAGAAAGTAACAATGGCACTTGTGCAGGTATCGGTGGCGACCGAGCAGACAACATCTGACGCCACAAACCCACCCACAAGGATTAGCTCAAGATGCCTTCAGGCCACCATGGGCGATGGTTACGATTAGGAGGCATGGTCTTGGTGATGTTGCTCTGACACAGTTTTAGCCCATCAAGTATCAGGTTTCTCCACCTAATTAATGGATATCCAGATAAATACAAACGATCCCCAATAAACTAGGCATCCGTAGTAGTTTAAAAGGACAGGGAAACCTCAAATAGATTGTAGGAGAAGAACGCGCAGTGGGAAAACAAAAGGGAAAAAGAACTCCTTGGCGAGTTGTAGCCGGCAGCTCAAATAGCTTCTTTGGTCGACTTATACATATGCTGGTGGCATACTGCCTCAAAATAAAAAAGTTTGATACAATGTGCACATTAGATTTTGATAGTTGATACTTTAAGGAAAGGTGTCATAAGTACATACTACTCACTTTGTTCCTAAATATTTGTCTTTCTAGAGATTTCAACAAGTGACTACACAGGAAACAAAATAAGTGAATTTAAACTTTAAAATATGTCTACATACATCCGTATGTTGTAGTCCATTTGAAATGTCTACAAAGATAAATATTTGAGAACGTAGGGAGTATATATCTATTTTGTAGAGAAAAGGCAGAGGTTTATGCTCACATATGTCAATAAAATGCATGCTTTGTAGACAAATGTTGACAATGCCCGCCATGTTGCTCCTGTGCATGCACTGACCTAACTTATTTAGCCCGTCAAAATAGGGTTTCTGCTCCCAACATTTTTAACATGGTCCTCTTACCACCTCTTTTCACACGAGAGGTAAGAGTATATAATAGATCTAAGCCATTGATCTCATTGATTAGTGGACTGATTAACACTTACCTTCTTGACTCACATGTAAAAAGGAGAGGTAAGAGGGAGCATTTTGAAATTAGGTGCTTTGAGACATCGCAGTTGCGTGCAGGGTTTGTACTCACTACTCTTCTCGGCGAGTGTCCTTATGCCGATTTCCAGTGAGGTAAGCATCCCCCTCAACCTCCCGTCAGCACTAAGTTCACATTGATATCGACTACCTTAACCCGCGCCACAATGTTGCCCTTGCCATCCCACCCTCGACCTCTCTAGGAGGTGCATATAATCAAATCATGTGACTTACTATTTCCTGTCCGAAACATCCAGTATTTTTCATAGAAGTATCGACTATCCTAGCTTCTTTTAACCCCTTCACCAATTGGCACCGATCGCGCAACCGACAACCTAACGAGGGGAGGTAGGGGGAATATGAGGAAGCGACCGGAAGTAGACGATAATCGATGGATAATGGGAGGATGGAGATGGATGTCTGATATGACAGTGTCGCCACCATAAGCCGATCCTTCAATGACCTCTCCATCGATGGTGAATTAATCCCTTCTTCTACATTTACATTCTTTTACATGGTGTGCCATTCATGGGTATACTATCATTATAGGGATTGCCATGTTTTTCGTGGATTGATTTAAAGGATGCAATTTTATTACCCCGTTGCAACGCACGGGCTCTTTTGCTAGTAATAATAAAAAACAGCAATGTAGAAAGTAACAAAAGTGAGCACAAATCATATTACAATGCTTGAAAACAAGGCCTAGGGTTCATACTTTTGCTAGTACAATCACTCAACATTTCTAACATAGTTAGATCATATGGCAATCCCTCAACGTGCGATAAAGACTTACTTCAAAGTTCTTATCTAGCATAGAACATAAGAAGCAATTGTTTGTAGGGTACGAAACCACCTCAAAGTTATTCATTCCGATCAAACTTCTGAGCTGTCCCTATAAGTGTTACAAACAACCCTAGAGTTCATACTAAAATAACACCATATGATACATATCAACAAACTCTAATGTCACCTAGATACTCCAATGTCACCTAGAGTGCCTAGTGGCCGCCTCCCCATCTTCTGGTCCTTCCACGAAGCTTTTAGTGCCTCTTTTGTTCCAAAAAAATCATGAAAAAGTTTTAGCTTATTTGGAGAACTTTCATTTCTGCACAAAAAACAACACCACGGTAGTTATGCTGAAAACAACGTGAGTCCGGGTTAGTTCCATTCAAATTATATCGAAACCATATAGAATAGTTGTAAACATGGCATGAATACTTCATAAATTATAAATACGTTGGAGACGCATCAGCATCCCCAAGCTTAATTCCTTCTCGTCCTCGAGTAGGTAAATGATAAAAGAACTGAAGTGTTTTGCTAGCATAGTGCATAAGTTTGAACAATGATAATTTCAATCGCTCTTTCTAGCATCATAACAACAACTCTTTCTCATAAAACTTATCATGATAAAGTAGCGATCAATTCACATGTTATGGTTCAAACAATGCATCCTCTTGAAACTTGACAACCTATGTTCTTAGTCACCAAACAATTGCAATTCAACTTATTCTCAACAAAGTCCAAGTAAGAGCTCCACATACTGAATCATCATATTACCTTCTATGATTGCTAGTACTCAAAGCATATTTTTAGAACAAATGGTATCCATCGAACACAGAGAAATATAGTGGCTTTATGCTTCGCCTCCCAACTCATTTATCATAGAGATAATTGTCAATAACAATAATTCATGATCAAATATATTTAACTGGCCATATGTGCCTAGATATTTCCCCACCACATGATGCTTGCCAACTAGATAATAATTGAGGTTAAAATGAGAATGCATACTGTTGGGTCTTGCATAAAAGTAAATATTAAAAAGTAAAAGATAGGCCCATCGTAGAGGGAAGCAAAGGTTGTCATGTGCTTTTTTTATGCGCAAGCTCTTAATGCAAAGGAACGGCACGTTATATTGCCCCTTGTGATAGAAACCTTTATTATGCAATCTGTCGCTTTTATTTCTTTACCATCACAAGTTCGTGCAAAGCTTATTTTCCCTTGCACTAAAAGATCATACATATTTAGGAGCAATTTTTATTACTTTATGCACGAACGACAACTTATTTGAAGGATCTTATTAAATCCATAGGTATATATGGTGGACACTCATGGCAAGAAACTAGGTTTAAGGGTTTTTGGATGCACAAGTAGTATTACTACTTAGTACAAAATTTTGGCTAGCAAAGGATCCTAAGCAAGCACCACATGTTGGAGGATCCATAACAATATGACTTCTATGCAAATATACACAACCATAACTCATTACGTTGTCTTCCTTGTCCAACTTCAACTATTTTTCTCAAGTTTGAAAATAATTAATGGGTTTTCACAATCATAAAAGATGCCCAAGATAATATATTTGTATGTGAAACTTCTTTTCCTTATACTAATCATTCATGAATTGCTTGTATGACCAATATTGTGATTGTCAAGCTTCAATAGATTTCACTTTCTAAACCCAATGTGAAGCTACAACTAGGCATGATATGTACATATAATTTCAACTTCATGATATTCAATTCATTCACCAATTTACTCATAGGATATAAGTGAAGCACAAGAGTAAATGACAAACTACTCCAAAAAGATATAAGTGAAGATCAAGAGAGTAGTTAAGTAAATGGGTAGCTATTTGAGGACTCTCTCGCATTTAAAACTTTCAGATCTGAAGTATTTTATTAGAACAACAAGCAAAACAAAATAAAACGACAATCCAAAAATAACACACATCATGTGAAGAAGCAAAAACTTAGGCTCAACCGAGACTAACTGATAATTGTTGATGAAGAAAGGTGGGATGCCTACTGGGGAATCACCAACCTTAGATGCTTGAGACATCTTAAAGTATTGTCTTGGGATGCCTTGGTCATCCCCAAGCTTGAGATTTTGTGTGTCCTTAATTCCTCTCACATCATGGTTTCCCTAAATCTCAAAAACTTCATACACACAAAACTCAACAAGAATTCATGAGATAAGTTAGTCAAATCAATGCAAAACCTTATCATTCTCTACAGTATAAAATAACTAAAATAAAAATTTGACATTGCATACCAAACGCCTCTGCATATTTAATACGCCTATCCTCAAATAGAATCATTAAACACACAAACATATGCAAACAATGCAATCATAACAATAATCTGTCTAAACATGATAGTTTGTAAAGGATGAAGAAGCATCCATACTTGTCTAACTCAAAACAATTCTAAAAAATTACCACACTGTAGAGAATTTATCATAGCTTACCATGTCAAAATTTCAAACTTTTATCACATTCTGACTTTTATCGGGATTTTTTTGCAAAAACAATAAACTTTTTGTTTTGAAACAGCAACTCATATACTCACAAATTGAGCATGGTAAAGGCTATACTTGACACTTTTATTGAAATTAAAGATGCAAAACCTTATTGTAAATAACATCAAGAAAATCCTAACAAAATAAAATGACGCTCCAAGCAAAACACATATCATGTGATGAATAGAAATATGTCTCCAAGTGAGGATACCTATAATGTTGAAGACGAAAGAGGGGAAGCCTTCTGGGGCATCCCCAAGCTTGTAAGCTTTGGTCTCCCCTGAATATTACCTTGGGCTGCCTTGGGCATCCCCAAGCTTAGGGTCTTGCCACTCCTTATTCTCCTCATATCGACATCTCGCCCAAAACTTGAAAACTTAAATCACACAAAATTTAATGGAACTTCGTGAGTATAATAAAGCAAATCATTCACTTTGATACTATCAAAGACAATATTCATAATTGTTCTCACACAATCCCTACTGTACCTTATAATTTCCACAATTTATATCACTTAATATAAGCTATGGAAACACTAAAAGAAGCAAACTATGCATTGAAAACAGAATCTGTAAAAGACAGAACAGTTTGTAATGATCTGAACAATGAGTCAATGACCATACTTCTGCAACTATAAAAATTCTAAAAACAAGGACAACGTAGAAAATTTGTTTATCAATTATGTGTAGAAAATTCAGAAAATCACCACGTTCAAGTGATTTATAGAATATTCAGCACTGGACGCGAAACTTTCTATTTTGCGCAGAATTAAGTCAACTATCATCCACGCTATCCCAAAGGCTTTACCTGGCACTTTATTGAAGCAAAAGCTATAAAACATGATTACTACAGTATCTAAACCATGTGGACACACAAAAACAGTAGGTAGAAATATTGGGTTGTCTCCCAACAAGCGCTTTTCTTGAATGCCTTTTTAGCTAGGCATGATGATATCAATGATGCTCAAATAAAAGTGAAGATTTGAAACATAACGGGAGCATCATGAATCATATGACTAGCACATTCAATATTAACCCACTTCCTGTGCATAGGGATTTTGTGAGAAGACAACTTCTGGGAACAAGAATCAACTAGCATAGTGCTACTTCTCGAGCTTGTGTTGTATTCCCTCGAAGAGGAAATGGTGATGCAGCACAGTAGCGTAAGTATTTCCCTTGGTTTTTGAGAACCAAGGTATCAATTGTGATGCCCCCGATTTGACCGTACACTAATCATGCACGCAAATGTGTACGACCAAGATCAGGGACTCACTGGAAGATATCACAACACAACTCTAGACACAAATTAAACTAATGCAAGCTTTATATTACAAGCCAGGGGCCTCGAGGGCTCAAATACATAAGCTCGAATACACAAGAGTCAGCAGAAGCAATGATATTTGAGTACATACATAAGTAAAACAAGTTTGCCTTAAGAAGGCTAGCACAAAAACAACACGATCAAAAACGCAAGGCCTCCTGCCTGGGACCTCCTAATTATTCCTGGTCGTCAGCTGTCTCCACGTAGTAGTAGGCTCCGTCGAAGTAGTAGCAGTCGTCAAAGGTGGCTTTTGGCTCCTGGACTCCACCATCTGGTTCCATCAACCAAAAAGAAGAAATAAGGGGGGAAAGGGGGAGAAAAGCAACCATGAGTACTCATCCAAAGTACTTGCAAGCAAGGATCTACACTACATATGCATCGGTATCAATGAAAAGGATAATATCTGTGGACTAAGCTGCAGAATGCTAGAATAAGAGGGGGGAAAGCTAGTCCTATCGAAGACTAGCATCTTATGGAAACCACCGTCTTGCAGCAACAGGGGGGGGGGAGTAGAGTAGTATAACATAAGTCATATTTATGTTGTTGTATCAACGCTCCGGGATCCATCCTCGACTCCCGGAGCAACATATCCAAATCATGCCTCAGCATCCAATTCTAGTTGTAGCGATCGGGATACAACTCCAAGTGTCCGTTACCATAGGACATGCTATTGATAGATGTTTTCTTCCATGCAGGGGTGCACCAACTTACCCACCACACTTGCTTAACTCCGGCCGGACACACCATCAGGTCATGCGCGCCCTCGGCCAAACAATACGCCGCAACCCGACCTAGGCTTAATAGAAAGGTCATGCACGCCGGACAAAACCCTATGCCCCCATGGGTCATGGGCCAATCGCCCGGGAAATCCTGCACGTTGCGTACACGATCGGTGAGCAGACCTGGGCTACCTCCTTAAAAAGGTAGGTGCTTATACGGTCCAACCCGACGTGCGCCGCTCAGTCGCAATGACGTCAGTTAAGCTTTGGCTGATGCATACGACACAGAGCGCCCATACTATGCCCACGTGATGGTTAGCGCTATCAGGCCAGAGGCCCCTTGGATCAAATATCCAAACCATTTAGTGTCTTGGGAACGCGCGGTAACGAGCAGAGACTAACGATCATGTGACCCCATTGCCCCGTTTCGAGGACTTGCGGCAAGGGCGAGTGCCCGGCCACGCCTCGTATTTATCTCGCGGGCACCTTCCAGGTCAACCCGACTACACATCACTCGCAATTAAGCTCGCGCGGGTACCCCTCAGGGCCAACCCGTCTTTAATAACATGGTTCACTGTAAAGTCATAGAAACCATAGTAACCGTATTTCTAACACCAAAGGGAAAACCTAAAGAAATCACCCTCGATGGAATTCCACCTGATGTTATCGTCAAAGTGAACGAAAGAGGAGTGACCCTCGAGGTCCACTCTTGAGGAGTTGCACGACAGTGTCGTTATCGGGAATGGAGAAGGAGGAAATCACCCTCGATGACCATAACCGATGACCTAACCTACAAGTTTAACATCAGAAGTGCTGATGAGGTCTCACCCTCGGCACTCGATAGTAACCCAGTAGTGTCGAGCAACTAAGGGGAAAGTGATGTGCGGTGCCAGGTCCTGGTCTTCGATCCCGTTGATCGGGTCTTCTGGTAATCCAGCGGGGCAGTCGGGACAAAGTGGGGGTCTCTGATGGATCTCTAACCAGCCTATACTAAGCAGTTTAGTATAAGCCTGTAAGGTATGAAAGCATGTATCAACATCAGGCTATGCATCAGAATAGGATCATATAAAAAGCAGTAGCAGTTCTAATGCAAGCATAAGAGAGAAGAGAGTGGGCGATATAGGAATGATCAAGGGGGGTTGGCTTGCCTGGTTGCTCAGACGAGAAGGAGGGGTCATCGTCGATGCAGTTGATCACCGAGGTAGCATCAGTCTCGCGGTCTACCGGAGAGAAGAGGGGGAAGAAACAATAAATACAAAGCATACAGATGCAACAGAGAAGCACGACATGTCAACACGCAGTGTTAGGGTGCTCTAACGCGGTGGTACACGATACCGACGAAGGGCAATAACACTCGGGATGTATCCCCGGTGTTTCGTGTTTTCGAACAAATGAATTGGAGGGGGAAAGTTGCAGGTTCACTATTCTAGTGACGTGTGGCGAATGAACGTACCGTGTATTCGGATTCGTCTCATCGTTCTGAGCGATTTTCATATATAAAACATTTTCATCCGAGTTACAGATTAATTTATATGATTTTCTAAAGTTTTAAACATTTTCTGGAATTTATTTTAAATAATTTAAATCAACATTATCCAGAATAGTATGTGATGATGTCAGCATGATGACGGGGTGTTGTCAGCGATCAGTTGACTTAGTCAAACTTACGTGTGGGTCCTACCGTTATTGTCTGTTTATCTAAACAGATAATTAAGGTTAATTAACATGATTAATTAGTTTAATTAACAGGATTAATTAAGTTAATTAATTAACAGTGAGCCAGGGGCTTAGCAGGGTGGGTTGGCTAACGGGCGGGTGTGGGCACGGGCGCCCGCACCCGAGGCCATGGCGGGGCGCCGGTGGGCATGGCCAGGGGCGCGGCCGGCGGGCGCGGTCGAGCTGGCGCGGTGCCGCGCGCCCGGGGCGGCGGCAAGCGGGGCTGGAGAGGGAGGAGGCGGTAGCGGCGGGGCATGGCCAGTGATGGCCAGAGGCCAGCTCGGTGTGGGCGAGGCCAGGGGCAGCGGCAACGGTGTCCGGCCGGCGTGGGGGGGGGGCGACGGAGTGCGGCGAGCGAGGCCGGGCGAGCGGTGGCCAAACGCGGCCACGGCGGGCGCGCGTGGCCTGGCGAGAAGGGCCATGGGGGCGACGGTGATATGCGGGAGCAGCGGCAGTTGTGGTCGGGCGGGAGGCCGCAGGAGGGCGTGGCAGGTAGCCCCGGGCATAAAAACCGAAGACCGAACCCGAAAAGACCGAGACCGAACCCGAAAAGACCGAACTAAATAAGATCGAATAAAAAACGGTCTGCACTACTGTAAGACCAAACTTTTTACGTTCTGATCGGTCATCTGATGTTGTGGACCGAATAGCCCGAATTGACCGAATTTAGAAAAGCCTACCTACGGCCCATCTGGCCAGCCGGCCCAGCCCATGGTCACGAGCGAGATAACATACACACCAGACACCACGACCTCGTCCAGTCGTCCTCACGGAAACCTAGCCGCCGCCCCACCCACTTTTCTTCCCCACCAGGCCACCACGAACCCTCGTCCTCTGTTCTTCCCCACCAGGAACCCTAGCCGCCGTCCCTTGCTGTGTCGTCAGCCGTGATGACCGGTGATCTCCTCCCCCACCACCACCACGAACCCTAGCCATTGTCCCTTGCTGTGCCGCGGTGCTGAGTCATCAGCCGTGGTGAGTTGGTGACCACCGCACCGAGGCACGCCACGCGCCCCTAACTGATGAGTCGATGACAACGAGGACCGGCACCTTGAGCTGCTACCCTGACCGGTGAGGACGAGCCAACCACCATCCCCGACCGTCGTGCCCCTGCCCGACCCTCTTCCGTCGCTACTCTGCCTGTGACGGAGCCATCCGCCGCCGGTGCTCGAGCTCCTGAAGGTGAAGGTAAAGCCTGGAGATACTTCATCTCTCTATGTGCATGTCAGATTATTGTGCAAGTTCCGTGATGTCCTCTGCCCGTGTAATTCATGTCTGTAAATCAATTATTGTGCAAGTTCTGTGATGTCCAAATTAAGGTTGATGTAGTGGTTAAGCTTGTATATTCATGGCAGCTTCGTGGTGGGAGAAAAAATGTTAGTTGTCATATGTACTAGCTGCTAGATGAAGAAACTGTCCAGTAATAGCAGATTTGTGTTGGCTTGTATATTAAGGTTGATGTAGTATCTTTTTGGTAGTTTGATTGTTCCTGTGTACTGCTAGATGAAGAAATTGCTCAGTAATGGTTCAATAATGGCAGATTCATGTTGGCTTTTTATATTAAGGTTGATCTAGTATCTTTTTGTTAGTTTGTATGTCAAGTGTACTGTTAGATGAAGAAATTGTTTAGTAACGAGTAACTTTTTTTGTAGATGCTTTCTATATTAGAATCTGAACATGATGAGGGGTTGGAGAACAACGATGATGCATTTATGAGTGTAGAGGCAGCGACAGATGCAGAAACAGCAGCTGCAGTAACAGGAGACGAATCAGTCTTACGTAGCATCATTGAAGATGAAGATGTCGAAGCAAAAGATGTTGAAGGTACCCCAGAAGCTGCTCAAGATGACAAGCCAAAAGGACGGAAGCAAATGGCATCAACACTTGGAGATATGACGAAGCGGCAGTTAGGAAGGCATTTGTTGTAATGATCATAGAGGATGAACTGCCTTTTGCATTTGGTGAGAAATCTGGATTCAGAAAGTTTGTTTCATCCGCTTGCCCCCTCTTCAATCCACCATCAAGAAGAACTTGTACAAGGGATACTGTCAAATCTATCTAGATGAGAAGTCCAAGTTGAAAAAGTTTTTCAAAGAGAACTGTGGAAGTGTGTGTGTAACCACTGATTGTTGGACTCCTCAGCAACAAGATGGCTATATGGTAGTGACTGCACATTGATGAAGATTGGAAGTATCATAAGAAGATTATTAATTTCATTACGGTGAAGGGACACAAGGGGAAGGATCTTGGGAAGAACTTGCAGAGATGTTTGATGGAATGGGGGTTAGAGAGAGTTATGACAGTCACCATGGATAGTGCAAGTGCTAATGATGGGTGCATTGTTCACTTGAGAAAGTGCTTGTTCGAGGGCAAAACTAGCATAGCTGCTGGAAAGTTTTTGCATATGAGATGTGCAGCACATATTGTCAACCTTGTTGTACAAGATGGAC
Organism: Secale cereale; assembly: GCA_902687465.1. Taxonomy (NCBI): domain Eukaryota; kingdom Viridiplantae; phylum Streptophyta; class Magnoliopsida; order Poales; family Poaceae; genus Secale; species Secale cereale. The sequence continues at coordinate 116,397,657 of LR738709.1, read as the reverse complement.
TAAAAGAAGTTGAACTTTCTATCAAACGTGGCCGAGCTGCTGTGCAATCCCATTGTTAGAGACCGGAGTAAAATGGAGGCACCTCAGCGCTTTGGATTTTCGGCCGTCGGATCGAAATCTCCTTGCGACACAAGCCATCGGATCTCGATCCAAATCGCTGTGAGTCGTTGGATATTAACCCGATCAACCTCGGTCGTTGGATAAAATTTCAATGGCAACATAATGTGATATACATGCCCCCACCGGGGTATTTTGGTCATTTAGCATTGGGGGGGTATAAAAAAGGTCTGCTGGAGAAGGAGTTGCCCGATTGGGTGAAACCATAGGCGCTATCCCCGTCGCGCCCCTCTCCTTCCTCTCGCGCCGCACCCCCGTTCACCCCTTCTCCCACGCGCCGCCACCCCCGTTCCCCCTTGCTCGCTCGTTGCTGATCCGTGTGTGCTCTGCGAATCCAACCCTTGCGTCTGCAGGGCCAGGTGAAAGGGAAGCAAGATGTACACCGCCAGGAAGAAGATCCAGAAGGATAAGGGCGTCGAGCACTACGAGTTCGAGGACACCGTCGCCCAGGTGAGTGGCCTTGCCGCGTCCGTCCTCTCCTGCCTTTTTCCATTCCTTTGTTTCCCCCGAACTGCTCTTCGTTTGGATCTGTCGAGGTCTGACATGCATGTGGTGGTTAATATCTTGTAACCCTTGCGTCTGCAGGGCCAGGCGAAAGGGAAGCAAGATGTACACCGCGAGGAAGAAGATCCTGAAGGACAAGGGCGTCGAGCCCTCCAAGTTCGAGGACACCGTCGCGCAGGTGAGCGGCCTTCCCGCGTCCCTCCTCTCCTACCTTTTGCCATTCCTTTGTTTCCCCCGAACTGCTCTTCGTTTGGATCTATCGAGGTCTGACATGCCGTTGGTGGTTAATATCTTGTAGGCTTTCTTTGACCTGGAGAATGGCAACCAGGAGCTCAAGAGCGACCTCAAGGACCTGTACATCAACACTGCAATGTAAGTCACCGTTCGCTACACCCAGACCCTCCCGATCTATTGGTCGGGCCGATTTAGTTGGCACTGGTGGACGCATTGTGATGCGGTCGTGCTCTATTTGCAGCCAGATGGATGTTGTTGGGAATAGGAAGGCCGTGGTGATCCATGTGTCGTACCGTCTACGCAAGCCCTTTAGGAAGATCCATGTCAGGCTCGTCAGGGAGTTGGAGAAAAAGTTTAGCGGCAAGGTGAATTGCTTATACTCGTTTGCTTTGTTGTGCTTCGCTTTATCAGTTTCTGTCTGAGTGCACTTTTAGGTATCCTCCTGTAATTAGCTGTGTTTTCATGCTTTATCAATTGGGAAGCTATTTATTTTCTCAGTATGATGTTGCATTCACTCCTTGGATAGAGGTGTGTTTTTTCAAGAAAGTTGACGATTGTTTCTTCTTGCAAATTTATTTGCTAATGTGATGAATATGCGACAAGCATCTTAGAACTACACTAGCAGAAACACCATCTCAACTTCCTTAAAATGTGCATAAAAGAAAATCTTGTGCTGCTCACTTTGCTTTACCAATCATTCATATATTTCATTGATAATAGAGTATTTGTTGAGTATATTTTTTTTGGAGCTAATCTTATATTTTGGCATCACATCATTGACTAATTTTACTCTTCATCTGTTAATTCAGGTGACAATTACTAAGAAGAGTCAACTTTAATTGGCCGGTCCTAAGGATCGAAAGGAATGTAAGATATATCTGCTCCTCAATGATTACCTTTGTGATTACGCAATGATCTATATGTAAAGTATTTCTGTTTTAGTTATATTATGTTGTCAATGATGTATAGTTTTGGAACTTTAAACTAGATCCATGTATTTTTGTTTGTTTCCTATACGATTCTAATTGATAAAGAGAAGCAGCTTTTAAGTCATGGAGAATGAAAATAGGACCCTGGCTCATAGCTATTAAATTTAAGTTAGAGTTGTGACTCTCTTATTTCTGTAGGGTTGTGGAGATAACATTAAAGGTAGTCCAAGATCTTATCCTAGGCTATGCTTCCATTTACCGGCTGCCCCAAAAAGGAGCTAAATCTTTATTCTTTACAATTGACATAGAAGCATGTTAGTTCGCTTACCTTTCTATGTTGAATTTTATTTCAAATATTACTTTCCTGTTGCTTACCATAACCACATTGATGGTCCAAGCCCCAACTATCAACATTATTTTTAGTTGGATTGTGAGCACCTCAACAACTCAACAGCAAATATACTTGATGTGTAGCCGCATATATTCTTTCTATAATCTATTTTGGCTACCATCATTTTTAGTTGGACCATGAGCACCTCAACCACTCAACATCATATATACCATGAGTTTAGCAAAGCGTTATTTATGTTTATCATTGCCTATGCTTCTTATTTTTTTCTCATGCCTAACACTAAACATACTGTCTTGTACTTTAACACAACTTAGCGAAAAAGTGTGTCTTCTATTTATGTACTCTTCCTCTCAATCATCAATTTGCTCACAGTTATCCATGTTTATGCATGTGTCTTCTGTCTCAGATCTTCAGGTTGTTATGCTGGTTTTCTCTCCCGGTTGATTGTTTGCCTCGACAAAAATTGTCACATTATCAAGAGGCTCCAAGCGGTGTCACGGTCAGGAACCTTTTTTCCAGGCAGCAAGAGATGGTCAGGTAATCAACCATATCATGGATTGTGTTTTTTGTGGTTTGTGGCAAAGTAATACTCTTCTTTTCAAATGTATGGACTAATATGAGTCATAAGTTGTACCGTATTTCTCATAGAAAACTGAACTGGTCATTTGGTTAGGAGAGGCATGTCCTGTGTCTGGTATTCGGTGACAGGTCTCAATGAATATATTAATCCGAGCAAGTATTTGATATTTGATATTTATTTTCTCAACTATATGGATCTGTGCTAAAACACAATGAGATATATTTCATATACACTTTTTATGTTTCTGATCCCCCTTTTCTGCTACTCCATATAGCGAAGCAAAAAAAGTGAGAGCTCGGTGCTTTCTTATGTACTATATTCCCAAACTGACTGCTGATTTTGATTCTTCACGGGTCATCTTCTGTAATGTTTCCTGAAAGAGTAAATTTCCCTTTGAAAGATGAGTAGTGCTTCATTTGGACCTAACCTACCTTTATTCCTGAATTAAACCCTGAAAAAATGAAGTCCATCTTGAAGTATTTGGGAAATGAACACTCCTACTTGTCTTATGTGGGCTACCAGTCAGTTTGTTACTTAGGAAGTACTCTCATGGCATACCCAACTAATTTCATTGACATGATTTGGTTGATGAAAATGTATCGCTACTTTGCTGCTTATTAACGATTCATTTTTCTTCAGGGCAATCATCAACATGAGCACACAAGTAGAAATTGTGTGCCCTTGGAAGGTACTGCTGTAAGGCAGGAGCCGATTGCACTTAGCGCATACCTGTGACCCTAAGCGTTCTTCTCAAAGAAGCCTTAAGCATTCCTGGAGTTTGGTGGATATAACCGGAGTGATAAGGAAGCTCAAGGCAAAGGTATTCATTATCGTAAATCAAATTTCTGATCATCTTAGTACGGATTGGAAATTGGAAATGTCTTCAAGTAAATATTGTGTTGTTATGCAGCTTATGAAGCCTATATTCATGTTTGTCCATAATGAAGATATTAGATGCATCCTTCTTTTTATCGAGCGGCTATCAATGTTTATCCATCGATTAATTTGCTCCCTCAATACTTTTTTGAACATCTTTTCTGTGATTATTTTTATACTTAAAAGAGCACATGCTTCAGTTAATCTTAAAGAAACTTGTTTTTTTGCATTAAAACAAACTAAATAGAGCACATACTTTATGTGATCATCTTTGTATCGCTACTTTGTATCAATTATCTTGTGTATACATTATGCTATATGACCCTGGAAGGTGTGCCTACAAAATATACAACATATTGGTCTACAAAACATTTTACAAATATCTTTGACGGTCCGGATGTGTGTTTTCCTTTGACCCTTCAAAAGAATTGTAAAAGGATGAGCATATGCATAGTAGAAAGCCCACATCTCTTTTTACCACTATAATTCGTCTTGGTACCAATTGACCTTTTGTTTTTTCGTTTCCTTCTGCTCCAGACCAGGCAAGTAGCGGCGACACCGGACAAGCCGCTCTCGCACCAGCACTCCCTTCAGGGTAGTTACCCACGGACACATAATTCTGTCATTTATTCTTACTTGTGATTCCGCTCATTGTGACCATGGCTCGATCCATATTGCGGCTCAATTATTATTTGTGTTGGAGTTGCGATGGATCGTCTTGGCTTGCTTTTGGCCTGAAGTTATTGTCTTGGTTCTAGCACACCTGATTCCACTACCTTTTCTTGTTGCTTGGATCAGTTTCTATGTACTAAACATATCTATAGCAATGTTGTGCTTCTGATATAATCTTGCTATATTGTACTAGTGATTTCCAGTGATTACTATGATTTCTACTTGCGCCAGTGAGTATTTTTACAAGGTCATACTCATGTTGTGATTCATATACTTCCTTTGGCTAAATTGTATAACTGTGACAGGTTCATACATCATGTAAGGACTATTAAGTCATAGCATGTTTACTTAGGTTCTTTGACATGTTATTCATAGGGTTATCAAGTAGAAGTTATCAAGTAGGGTCCTAATAGGGTTATTCACAGTATTAAGTTAGGGATTGAACCTGTGTTGCTCCAATATCATGATATTGTATGACTATTACTGGATTGGATGCAACCTTACCCGGCAGCGGTGCTGCCGGGTGCGGCAAGTCGCACTTCCTACCTAGTACATCAAGAATGGGACTTCTCGGTTGGTAAAATTCAAAGAGATAGCACTGGAAGAAAAAGTTAAGAGCAAGGCATTCTTGAACCTAGATGTATGCATTCGGTGGAACTCAACTTACATAATGTTGAAGGCTGCCATCACCTACGCAAAGGTGTTTACAAGGTACTGTGAAGACGACCCATTGTATGCATTGAACTTGTGTGAAGAAAAGGGAGGATTTGGGTATCCAGATGAGATAGATTGGTAAAATGCTAGGAAAATGGCTGCCTTTCTTGGTCATTTTTATGATCTTACCGTCCGTGTGTCATCCTCACTTCATGTCACTTCAAACAACTTTCTTTTCGAGGTTGGCAATATACATATCTTGGTTCAAAATTGGATGAGCAGTACAGATCCTTTGCAAAAAGCTATGGCGGAGAGGATGAAAGAAAAGTTTGACAAATACTGGGGGTCTTGGCATGATAATGAAAAGGTGAAGGAGAAGGGTCCTATTGTGAATGAAAGAGGGAAAGGGAAGAAGAAAGAAAAGGAGGAGAAGGAGAAGGAAAATCTCAACTTGCTCATTTTTATTGCTGCAACTCTTGATCCAAGGTATAACCTTTCTGATTTCACTAGGCTGACTACTTTGGAAATATTTGGTGCTGAGCCTGGAGAGAAGGTGTGGTATGCTATTAACAAATGTGTTCGCGAGTTGTTTGAAGAATACCGAGTCAGATTGACTACACCAGAACCAACAACACCAACCAATAACCAAGTAACAATAGAAGGAGGAGGAGCAAGTATGCTGAAGGAACTAATTGCAAGCAGGTTGAGGCAAAATAATAGTGGAGGAAGTGCAAGTAGTAAATCTGAGCTTGAAAAATACCTTGCAGAAGACTCTAAAGACCAGGACAAAAAAATTGACATCCTAGGATGGTGGAAAGAGAATTCACCTAGGTTTCCAATCTTGGCAAATATGGCTCGTGATATTCTTGCTATCCCATTACAACGGTGGCTTCCGAGTCTGCCTTCGGCACAAGTGGACGCATACTTGACGACTTTAGGACATATCTAACTCCATTTATGGTACATGCTTTAGTTTGTACGCAAGACTGGCTGAGAAGGTCAACAGATCCGGTCGACATCAAGGAGAACTTGAAAGAATTAGAAGTGCTAGAAAAAGGTAAAACAGTTAGCCAACTTGTCCATACATTTGTTCTTATATTACAGAGATATTAATATGCATGCCATACATCAGTACCAAACCATGCCATATAATGAGCCAACTTGTCCATACATTTGTTCTTTTATTATAGAGATATTAATATGCATGACATACATCAGTACCAAACCATGCCATATAATCAGCCAACTTGTCTAGACATTTGTTCTTTTATTATAGAGATATTAATATGCATGACATACATTAGTACCAAACCATGCCATACAATCAGCCAACTTGCCCTTACATTTGTTCCTTTATATGGTATTTTATTAACTAGACCTAGCTAGCAAATCTCAACAAAAGGACATTGCATTTGTCACTATCTGTATATCACCATAGCTGGTAGGTTATAAAATTTGATTGAATACTTGTTGCAAAGTTGATTGAAGAATTTGGTGACAAGGTGAGGGGAAAGCGCAAGGTTAGTGGTGGTGTTGTTGCTTCTTCCATGGCCAAGTCAAACAAGTGTGCAAGCCGACCAACAAAGTGATGTCCACGTCTACTCAAGGTTGAATTAAAATCATGTTAAATGTATGATGTTTTATTTATCATCTTGTGCTCATGACTTGTGACTTAAGAGACTTGAGAATTGAGAACTGAGAGTGAGAGTGTGAGAGCTTAATTTTTGTTATTTGCTACTGAATTGAAATCATGTATTAACCTTGATTTGTTTCAGGTCAAGTGCAATGTTGTCAAGTACTAAGTGCTGATGGTGTTTTCTGCTTGTCAATGTCATGGGCTGATATTACTTGATCTTCTTACTTTGTTCTGTCAAATATAAATAGGTATGCATGCATGAATCTTGTTGCGAGTGAAGTGGTGATTATATATAGTGCTGATTTTCTATTTTAATATTGTCAGTTGGTGTACTGTATTCCATACAGATTGCTTGTTTGAATTTTTCTCATGTACACATGCGCCACTATACCAACATATGTTGCCTCTGTACAGACACCTTTGTACACATATGTGACATACTGACATGTACCTCTAGTTTGTATACAACTCGTATTGGAAGTAACATAAATGTGAGTTCTTGCAATTACTTTGGTCTATTTGGTCGGGATCAAAGACCGAATAGCAAAGACCAAAGACCGAATAGTGAATAACCAAAAAGACTGAAATTATATTGGTCTTCAATTTTGTAAGACCGAATTTTTTAAAGACCGAAAAGACCGGATCGAACGAACCGAAAAGACCGAATGCCCGTGAGCGGCAGGGACGGCCACGTCGGGCGCGAGGCCACGGGAGCGCGCGTGCGTCGACGGGGCGGAGCCGCGGCAGAATGAGGCGGTTGGGAGCACGGCCACGGGCGCAGGGAGTAAGCGCGGGGGATGAGGCAACCAGGGTTCCTCACTGAGGGGCCGTAGGGACTAGGGCCGCGGGGCTCGGGGTGGAAGATGGGGACGACGTGCATTGACGGAGACGACGGTGGGGCAGCTCCAGGAAGGTGGCGTGGTCGAGGCGGCGTTCCGGGCGGCGGTGGACGGCGCCGGGGGTCGGGGCGACATGATCGGGCTCCTCCTAATCCAGATCCAATCGAGGGGGAGGGGGGAGTGCGTGGGTGGGTAGTTAGGGTTTCGACTCCACGAGGGTTAAGGGAGTAGGGCGGGCCGACTGCTGGGCCTTGGCCCAGTTGGGCCAGGGTCCAGGGGGAGGGGCCTCTCTTCTTTTTCTTTATAGCTTCTTTTTTGCATTTCCTTTAATCTTTTCTATTTCAACTAGTTTAGGACACTTTAAACATTTTTGCAAAAATGTTGGCCCAACACCAGTGTCAACAAAAGAATATTTGACACATGATGAACATTTTAGTTTTCATGTTTGAGCAATTTTGAATTTCACTCTTATTTTTGAAATTTGAATCCAACTGGAATTTGCAAGAGACAAGAGATAATGATGAACCAACACTTGTTTAGCAAAAGGATTAACTTAACCCCAAGGTTACTGTAGCACCATTACACTGGGGTGTTACAACTCTCCTCCTCTAAAAGAAATTCTCGTCCCGAGAATTAAGAGGTAGAAGGAAAAAGGTCGGGATACTCTGCCCGAAGATTATCCTCGCGTTCCCATGTGACTTCATCTTCAGAATGATTTGACCACTGCACCTTGAGGAACTTGGTAACCTTTTCTTGCAGGTTCGACGTTCAGCTTCTTCAAGAATGCGGATCAGATGCTCTTTGTAAGTGAGATCATCTTGCACTTCAATCAGTTCCGGATCCACTTCACGTTCCGGATCCACTTCACGTTCCGGATCCTTGAAGCAACGACGAAGTTGCGACATGTGGAAGCCATCATGGACGTGAGAGAACTGAGGTGGGAACTCCAATTGATAAGCCACCAGTCCATGACAGGCGAGAATGCGGTAGGGACCGATGTAGTGCGGACCTAGCTTGCCCTTGACACCGAATCGATGGGTGCCTCTCAAAGGAGTGACACACAGATAAGCTTGTTCACCAGGTTGATAAGTTGAACCCCAGTGTTTCCGGTCATAGTTGCTCTTCTGGCGGGACTGGGCCGCCTTGAGATTACACGGGACAATGCGAACCTGCTCTTCAGCTTGTTGAATAATGTCTGGACCAATGGGTGTCCGTTCCCCAGTTTTTCACCAATTCAGAGGGGTTCGACACTTACGTCCATAAAGCTCTTCGAAGGGTGCCATCTTTAAGCTGGCTTGATAACTGTTATTATAAGAGAACTCCGCATAAGGGAGAGATTCTTCCCACTTCTTGCCAAAAGCAATAACACAAGCCCGAAGCATGTCTTCAAGAATTTGATTGACTCGCTCGACTTGGCCTTGGGATTGGGGATGATAAGCAGTGCTCCAGGTTATATAAGTTCCCATTGCCCCTTTGAAACTATCCCAGAACTTCGAAGTGAAAATACTACCACGGTCTAAACTGATCTCTTTAGGAATGCCGTGGAGTGACACGATTCTGGAGATATACAAGTTTGCTAATTGACTAGCAGTGATTGTCTCCTTGACTGGCAGAAAGTGAGCATCCTTCGAGAATTGGTCGATGACGACAAAGATAGCATAATTACCTTTCTAAGACTTAGGAAGGCCAGTGACAAAGTCCATCTGAATCTTATCCCACTTCCATTTAGGAATCAGAAGTGGTTGCAGAAGTCCAGCTGGTTTCTGATGTTCAGCTTTGACGCGACGACAAACGTCACATTCTTCGATATACCGAGCAATGTCTTGCTTCATGTTAGACCACCAATACTTCTGACGGATGTCTAGATACATCTTAGTACTTCCCGGATGAATAGAGAGAGGGGTGTCATGTGCTTCTTTCATCACCTTCTCAGTCATAAACTCGAAGCGGGGTACCACTATGCGATCTTTGAAGTACAAGGTCCCATCTTCAGCAAGTGAGAAATCTCTGGATTTCTCTAAGGCAAGATCATTTTTCATTAGATCAACGTGAGCATCTTTGGCTTGAGCAGACTTAATTGCTTTCAATAGAGTTGGTTCCAAGACAAGGTTATTCAGAGAACCATGTGGAACTAGTTGAAGGTTGAGCTTGCAGAGCTCTTCATAAAGGCGGGGTTGAGCTTTATGAACCATGTGGTTATTGCAATAAGACTTGCGGCTCAGGGCATCAGCCATGACATTAGCCTTGCCCGGGGTATAGGAAATACCCACGTTATAATATGCTATAGCCTCCATCCACCTTTGCTGACGGAGGTTCAGATCTGGCTGAGTAAATAGATACTTAAGACTCTGATGATCGGTGAAGATCTCGCAATGATTACCGAGAAGGTAATGTCACCACAGCTTCAATAAATAAATAACTGCTGCAAGCTCGAGGTCATGAACTGGGTAGTTTTCTTCGTGAGAACGCACTTGATGAGAGGCATAAGCAATCACCCTGCGCTCTTGCATTAGGAGACAACCTAATCCTTGACGTGAAGCATCGCAATATATGAAGAAATCCTTCTGAGAATCCGGAGGAGCAAGCACTGGGACAGAAGTCAGCTTGTCCTTGAGAGCGTGGAAACTTTCCTGGCATTTGTCTGTCCATTCAAACTTAACGCCTTTGTGTAGCAGATTGGTCAGTGGCTTGGCGATCTTGGAGAAGTTCTCAACGAAACGACGGCAGTAGCTGGCGAGTCTGAGAAAGCTTCTGACTTGCTTGACATTCTTGGGAGGGGTCCAGTCAAGAATAGCGCGAACTCGCTCTGGGTTACGGCAATACCATCCTTGGAGATCACATGACCAAGGTAGGTTACTTCGGGTAGCCAGAATTCACACTTGGAATACTTGGCATATAGTTGATGTTCTCGAAGCATTTCTAGAATAAGACGAAGATGTTCAACATGTTCTTCTTTATTCTTCGAATATATCAGGATATCATCCAAATAGACCACGACGAACTTGTCGAGGTAATCCATGAATATATAGTTCATCAGACGAGAGAATGTCGCTGGAGCATTGGTCAAACCGAAGGACATGACGGTGTACTCGTAAGAACCATAACGAGTGACGAATGCGGTCTTTAGAATATCCTCTTCACGAACATGGATCTGGTGGTAACCCAACCTCAAGTCGAGTTTAGAGAAAACTGATGAACCAGCTAGTTGATCATACAGATCGTTGATTCGTGGAAGCGGATATTGACACGTCTCCAACGTATCTATAATTTTTTATTGTTCCATGCTATATTTATGAAGTCTAGGATGTTTAATGGGCTTTATCATTCACTTTTATATAATTTTTGGGACTAACCTACTAACCCAAAGGCCCAGTCCAGATTGCTGTTTTTTTTGCCTATTTCAGGGTTTTGCAGAAAAAGAATATCAAACGGAGTCCAAACGGAATGAAACCTTCACGAGAGATATTTTTGGAGAAAATCACGCCCGAGGAACTTGACAACCACGTCAGGGGAGCATCGGGGTGCCCACGAGGGTGGGGGGCGCGCCCCCTTCCCAGGGCGCGCCCCCTACCTCGTGGGCCCCTCGAGCGTCCCCCGGTGCCCTCCTTCTTCCTATATAAGTCTATGTACCCCAGAAACTCCGCGAACAGAGAGAAAACCCTAATTCCACCGCCGTACCTTCTGTTCCCATGGAGATCCCATCTTGGAGCCTGTTCCGGAGCTCCACCGGAGGGAGATCCATCACGAAGGCCTTCATCATCATCATCATTGCCCTTACCATGAGTTGTGACTAGTTTACCACAGACCTTCGGGTCCATAGCTAGTATCTAGCTGGCTTCTTCTCTCTCTCTGGATCTCAATACAAAGTTCTCCTCGGTCTTCGAGGAGATCTATTCGATGTAATCTCTTTTTGCGGTGTGTTTGTCGAGATCCGATGAATTGTGAGTTTACGATTGTCGGGGAGCGAATCCACGAGCACCTATGGGACCGGCGGACCGAGCCCCTTTCGGTTCGGCGGGGGCGAAGATCGCACGAAGAGCGGATCGAGGCGAAGCACACGAGCAGTTTACCCAGGTTCGGGCCGCATGGATGCGTAAAACCCTACTCCTGCTTTGTGGTTTGCATTGAGTTCTTCCTCGGGAGCGCTGAGTGCTACAGTACACACCAGCAGCTAACGAGACCGAGCGTGACTATTTTTCTCCTCCCTCTACGTTGCACATGGGCCTCCTTTTATATGCTCAAGGGGTCACCGACAGGTGGCAACGTAGACAAGGGTAAAAATGGAAAGGTGTTGCGGTTGGTACAACTACCTGTTACAGTGTATCATACCTAACTCTGACGGCAGGGGACAAGGGCATTGAATGCCCATCTGCGTCGCCCAAATAGTGCAAAAAGGGACCGTCAGGGACGCCACCGCTCGCCACGATGGCAATCTTGTCAGCACCGCTTGCCACCGCGCACCGCTGGCTGCACAGCCTCCCGCCACGTACGCCTGGAAGGGTCCTAGAGCGACACATTGGTGGATGTGCTGGAGCGCGGGTACAGAGTGGTAGCTTGCCACAGCAAGCGCCTTACCGCGGTCGTTGTCTTGTCGCGTCCGGGAGCACGTCGCTCACCGGGCCTTGCCGGCACGCGTGGCGCGTCGCGGCAAGTTCTTTGAGATGCCTTGGTTGGCCTTCCCGTCAAGCTCCTCTTGCCGGGGCCTTGTCTCCTTGGCTTGAATAATTTGTTCTTGAATGGCTCCAATGGAACCACGGAGGACTTTGGCGGTCACCCGGCAAGCCTTGCCGCGGGATGCTGCGACTGCCCGTGCACAAGTTCGGGATACTAGGGTACCCCTACTCTAGTACACCGACAGGAGCCCCCGGGCCTGGGCCATACACGGTGCCGAGCGCTGTTGGGCCAGGCCCAAAACAGGGCACGGGCACGCGCGGCCTGGGTTACGTCGTATCTCTCTCCGTATCCACCGTGCCCTCCCCGAACGACACGCGTTGAATGCGGCGTCATGGGAGAGATCGTGGGTGGTTTCTTTATTCCGAAGGACGAAACGTTCGCCCCCTCCCTCCTTATAAGCAGGGGAAACAGGGGCAGTTCGCCCACTCGCCGGTTGCTATTCCAATCTCGGAAACCTCCGCCGCTCCCCTTCTTCCCAAAGCTGAAATAGAGCAGCGCTGTGCCCCCGTCGCCACCAGCACCACCAACGCCGTCGACCTCCCCCCCACTTCCGCCATGGCTCCGAAAGCCGACAAGGGGAAGGTCGTGAAGTCGACCGAGGCGCAGCGGCTCGTGGCGCTGCGAAAGGAGCGTGCACTCTTCCCCCCCAAGCTCACCGCCAAGGAGCCGAGGGAGAGTTTCTACCTCTTCTGGTCGACGGAGACGCGGGCGCATCCGCGCACGAAGGTACTTCCAGCCGTCGCTTCGAGAATGGCTCCAAATGGGTATCCCTTCTTCGCCTTGTTCTTCTACTACGGGCTCTGCCCGCCTATCTCTGAGTTTTTCTGCGATCTTATGAACACCTACGGGTTCCGCCTCCTTGACTTCACCCCCAATGCCGTTCTGACCATGGCAGTTTTCGCACATCTCTGCGAAAACTTTGTCGGAGTCTATCCAAACGTAGCCCTTTTTCGCCACTTCTTTATGCCCCGAGTTGAGAGTGGAGAGCCTTTATCCGGCGGAATCGCCTGGATCTCGAGAGCTGGCAAGAAGGAAGCTTATATGGAGGGAGAGTTCCGCGGCAAGTGGGAGGAATGGAGAGCAGACTGGTGCTGGATTGTCGAGGAGAACCCGCAGCCGTTTACGGCCCAGCGCCAAACCCCAGTAGCGCGCGGCCGCGATTGGAGCAACGTGGCCCCGGAAGACGATAGGCTGAAGATTGCCGTCTCCCGGATCCAACGCCTTAGGCTTGCCGGGCTCACTGTAGGCGCAGTTGGCGCAGATTTTCTTCGCCGCCGCATCGCCACCCTGCAGGAGAGGAGGAGACCCGCCCGGGACTTCCAGAATGCGGCGGACATCATGAGGCTGCGCCCGGGCCTCAACTTCAACTTCACTGTTATGGCACTTGACTCAATGCTCCGGGAGCTGTTCAAGTACGACCCTCAACATCCCGAAGTGTTCAGGTTGCCGAAGGGTGTCGTTCCGCTGTGCAACAACTCCTCGCTCAGCCGCATCCATGCAATGATGCCGCTGTGCGACTCGCATGGAATTGTCCCAACTTGGCAAGAGCCTGCAGACGTCGTCGTGCAGGAGTTGTTTGACGGCTTGGTAGAAGTGCCGGTTCGCTCCGACGAACAGAAAAGCCTCACTCGCGCCACCACCGATGCGGAGATGAAACGCATCGCCACTAGGCTGGAAGAGATGGCGGCAGCCGCCGCCGCGGGCGAGTTTGGATTCACCGTGGAGGAGGCAGAGGCAGTAGAGTCAGCAAGCCGTGCCGAGCGAGAGGAGCTTGCCGGCGAGGAAGAGCTTGCCGGGCATGATGTCGGGTCGAGCGAGCCCGCCGAGGATACGAGCGGCTCGTTGGAGATCAACTCCTCTTCCTCCTCATCTTCAGACAGTTCGTCGCAAGCAGAGCCCCTAGCTCCACCGAGAAGGCGTCTCCGCAAGGTCGGGGACGTAGCGGAGCGGCGGACGAGTGGACAGCCACCGCGCCGCGTGGCACGCTCCACCGCGGCAAGCACTGTTGCCGCGGGAGCACCTCACGCTGCTGCGGCAACTGGAGCGGGGTCCACCCGGACCATCGCTACTGTTCCCGCCAAGCGGCCAAGGGAACCTACTCCTCCGCCTCCTCGCGCCGGAGGTGAGCCGGACTTCGACTTCTCCACGTTCAGCTCCGACGAGGAAGAAGAAGAGTAAGATTCTTTGTTGTACTTGTAGTTCTTCAATTCTTGTTGTTTTGTCTTGTATCTCATTTGCTTTACTCCGAACTTATTCCTTTTTAGGACTCTGGCCCAGAGAGCGGCGAAGAGAGCCAAGGTCCCGGCGCGTACAAAGGGGGTGATTATCGTCGAGGACGAACCCACCGTGACAGCAGAGGGTGCGCCCGAGACCACCTTGCTGGACCCGGCAACTATTCTCCAGAGCAGCCCCCAGCGTAAGTATATGGTTCGCTTTCCGTTGTTAGGCACGCATGGATGCTCTTTCTTTGCTGACATCTGATTGTTGGTTTGTGTAGGAGCAGAGGAGCCCCACCAGGAGCGCCCGGAGGCTGCCCCCGACATGTCAAGGGAGAGTTCTCCGGCAAGGGAGAGTTCTCCGGCAAGGGAGAGTCCTCTGGCAAGGGAGAGTTCTCCGGCAAGGGACAACACCAGCGGCCCCCCGGCGGCGGAGACTACGACTGCAGAACCCGGTACAGGTAATCCTCTCGCTTCAAAACTTCCCTTGGGTTCTTCTTCTTTTGATCTTCTTTTTGGATATTTGCTTGACTTTTCTCCCTTTTCCGGCCGTCAGACCCATCTACTGCGGAGCCGATGGATACTGAGGTTGCTGGCGAGGAGAACACCATCGAGGCCGCCGTCGATGATGTTGAAGAGGCCGCCAAAGCTGCCGTCGCAGAAGCTGGCGGGGGGTCTGGCGATCGCACTGACGGCCCTGAGGCCGCAGGAGCGCCAGGCGCTACGCCGACCGCCGATCCTTCCGCCGCTGCCGCAGCGTCAGGCTCCGAAGAGCCCCAGCCAGGCGTCTACTTGAAGGCCGGCGAAAAGGTCTTCATCAACCTCCCCTGGGCATCAAGCTCCAGGGCGCCGGTCGAAGGAGAAAGCTTCGATGGAGAGGTGCTCGCCTCCGCTGGGCTGACGCTGGTTGATGCGCCGAGCAGCAGCAGTGGCGAGCCTGAGGAGGAGCGGCTGCTGCGGAAGCTGGTGTCGCTCTACCGTGCTCGGCAGGCCAAGCTGGAATCCCGAGAGGCGCTTGTCGCGAAGGCGGGAGCGGACATCGAGAAGCGCGCGGAGGAGCTCCGGGGTCTTAACCAAGAAGCTCTCCAGTCCCTGGCAGAGGAGCGGGCGCAACTCGCCGAGGAGCAGAAGGCCTTCCTCCTCGAGAAGGCTAAAGTCGAAGAACAACAGCGGCTTGCCGCTGAGAAGCTGTCTGCGCAGGAGGGCGAGCTGGCGCAGCGGAAGGTTAACCTTGACAGCCACGAGGAGGAGCTTACTGCGCGCGAGCAAACATTCGGTGGAGCCTTCAAGCAAGCAAAGGATGCTGCCGTAGCTGCCGAGGCCGCCAAGAAGGAGCTGGAGACGAAGCTGGTGCGGCTGGAGGCCGATCTCAAGGCGAGCGGTGAAGAGCTTGCCGCGCTCAAGCGTGAGCGGGAGAAGGACGCCTACAGCTTGTCAGAGCTGCAGGTTTGTCTCGCCGAGAAGGGCAAGGAACTTGGCGCCGCCAAGGACTCCAACGCAGATCTTGAGTTGAAGCTGACTACTTTGACCAAGACGCTGGACGGCGCCAGGGAGCAGGAGGTGGCTTTGAAGGAGGAGATCAAGGCCGATAAGGCGCTGCTGGCGAGTGCTGCTGCCGCCCAGAACGCTTTTAGGGAGAATGTGGAGCACTGGACGGAGGGTCTCGTGGATGCTGCCGCAGACATTGACAGGGAGCTGGCGCAGCTGGGGATGGAGGATCTCGGGTATCCATCGAATGAGAACCTCCAACCCAGCGCCAAGCTCACCTTGTTTTCAAAGGCGTGGCGATGGCCCTCCAGCGATTCCGGGAGAATATTCCAAAGCAGCTGGCCGACGAGTCGCGCAAGATCTGCGCGGGAGCTCTTCAAAAGGTGTTGGTGAAGGTGGCCTTCTGCAACCCGGGCCTCAACCTGACCAACGTCCTCAAGACCCTGCCGCCGGATGCTGATCTGGAAGCGCTCAAGACCCTTGTCACACCCATTGTGGACAAGGTGAGCGGGATCAAGAGGATTGAGGGCGATCGCGTAGACTAGGCCGCCCGTTTTCTTCTTTTCCTGTCGCTGCTGGTCATGTTATGAGAACAATCTGTTAGAGCCGCGACAAGCTACCTTGTAATATAACTCTATTTTGGGTAATGATTGCAATGTTATTTCCTTTACTTGATTCCTTTCTTTGTATGTTTTTTCCCTACGCTTTTAGGGAACTTGCCGGCGCAGGCACCTTAGCCGAGATCGCTGAGTGCGGGACGTCAGCAGCCTGCTGGCGGTGCCGTTACCGACAAGAAACCTTGTCGCAACTAGTCGCAGCACACTTAAGTTGTTGAGCGGACTCGAAACAAAGTAAGGGCGCAACTAGCTACGAGTTGGTTCCTCCGCGCACAGGTTTTCCATACAAAGCACGGTCGTTCAAGGAAGATAACTTAATTTTTTTTAAAATCTGATTGCTCAAACTTTGGCAACTTAGCTTTTCTGTCGTTTGCTTCCCGGTAAGGCGAAACTTTCTTGAACGATGCCCGGTCCATACCATTATCTTCTCCTTCCCCCCCGGCAAACTTGTGGGCGAGGGAACCTTCCTTTCCTTGAGAAAAAGAAAGAAGAGAAAATAAAGATATGGAGCCTTACGGCTCGTTATTGCTTACCGGGGGTAGGTGCTGCACAAAGTGTCAGATAACACATGCAAAAAATAGAAAGCATGAAATTGTCAAGATGTGCGGAACACATGAGCTTTGTTTATGCACGGGGTCTGCACCTGGCTTTGTACAAAGGATTACATGCAACAGCGGCAAGACTTGTACAAATGGTGGTTGCCGGAACAGGTTCCGGCAACCGCGCCTTACGGGTAAAACTTACGTAGATGCTCAATGTTCCAGGAGTTGCTCACCGGAATGCCATCTTCGGTCTCAAGGCGGACAGCGCCAGGCCTAGTGACTCGTTTCACCCGGTAAGGGCCTTCCCACTTCGGCGTCAACTTGTTGGAATTCTTGGCGGACTGAACGCGCCGAAGAACAAGGTCGCCTTCCTCGAGACTTCTGGCATTAACTTTGCGGCTATGGTAGCGGCGCAAAGCTTACTGGTAGCGAGCAGCTCATACAGCAGCCTGAAGACGGTCTTCCTCAAGGAGCAACACGTCATCTTGTCGCAGCTGCTCTTGTTCAAGCTCATCATAAGCGAGCACTCGAGGTGACCCGTATACGAGTTCCGTGGGGAGAACTGCCTCTGCTCCATAGACTAGAGCGAAAGGTGTCTGGCCAGTGGCTCGATTTGGCGTCGTCCTGATCGACCAAAGAACTACCGGCAGCTCCTCAATCCAGTTTCTTCCACACTTGCGCAGCCTGTCGAAAGTCCTGGTCTTGAGCCCACGCAGCACTTCAGCATTTGCCCTCTCCGCTTGACCGTTGCTTCTCGGGTGAGCAACAGAAGCGAAGCAGACCTTGGCGCCAAGATCTTGGACGTACTGCATGAAGGTGCGGCTCGTGAATTGTGTACCGTTGTTGGTGATGATCCTATTAGAGATCCCGAAGCGGCAAACAATCGACCTGAAGAACTTGACTGCTGACTGTGCTGTCACCTTCCTCACTGCTTCCACTTCCGGCCACTTTGTGAACTTGTCGATTGCAACGTACAAGTACTCAAAGCCCCCGACTGCTCGGGGAAAGGGGCCGAGGATGTCGAGCCCCCAGACCGAAAATGGCCAGGATAAAGGGATCGTCTGGAGAGCTTGAGCTGGCTGGTGTATCTGCTTGGAATGGAACTGGCACGCTTCACACTTGGTTACTTGTGCAGTTGCATCCTGGAGGGCTGTCGGCCAAAAGAAACCTTGCCTGAATGCTTTGCCGGCAAGTGCTCTTGCGCCAACGTGGTGACCACATATGCCTCCATGTATCTCCGCCAATAGCTTTTGTCCGCCTTCCCGGTGAATACACTTCAATTTCACACCGTTGAGTCTTCTTCTGTACAGTGTGTTGTCGACAAACTGGTACATACTTGACTGCCGGGCTACTCTTTCCGCTTCTTCTTGCTCTTCGGGAAGTTCTCCTGTCTGAAGGAAACGGACAATCTGTTGTGCCCATGCTGGAGCTTGTGGCTCAACAACATGGACTAAAGGCACATCTGCTGCTGCGGGAACATCCGCTTCTACGGCGAGAACCTGCGGCTCAGCCAGAGCTTAACGTTCCCCGGCAAGCTTGCCGAAGCAAAACTTGTCGGGAGCCTCTGCTTCAACGGAACAAACCCTAGGGCTTGCCGGAGCAGACTGCTCCTCAGTAATCTTGGTGTTGATCTTGGGGACCTTCTTGGCGGCGGTTTCGGGAAGCTCTGTCGGAAAATAGTCACCAGAAATCAACTCCTCTTCTTGCTCTGTCCAGTTGATGGTGTTACAGACGGTTGAGTCAGCTTGAGCACAAAGATCCCTGGTTCCACAGGCAACTTAAGTGCGGCGCACTTTGACAGGCCATCGGCAATGTCGTTCTGAGCTCTTGAAACATGCTCCATCTGTAGGCCGTCAAAGTGCTCTTCTAGCTTTCTCACTTCATCAACGTAGGCTTCCATCAATGGACTCTGATAACTCTTGTTCACTTGGCGGACGACAAGCTGTGAGTCACCCCTGACAATGAGCTTCTTGATCCCAAGGTCTGCCGCGATCCTGAGACCGGCAAGCAAACCTTTATACTCTGCGGTATTGTTTGTTGCTTGCTCCTTGGGAAAGTGCATCTGGACTACATACTTGAGGTGCTCTCCGGTGGGTGCAACAAGCAGCACGCCAGCACCGGCGCCTTGCAGCGAGAAGGCACCATCAAAGTACATCAGCCACTCTTTGCCTGCTTCCTTGACGGGGATGCTCGTTTATGGAATTTCTTCATCTGGTGTTGGCGTCCACTCTGCTATGAATTCTACCAATGCTCTGCTTTGGATAGTTGAAGTGCTCTCAAACTTGAGGCCAAAGCTTGACAGTTCCAGTGCCCACTCAACAATCCTGCCTGTTGCTTCTGGATTCTGCAGTATCCTCTTCAGCGGAAAACGAGTGACAACTGTGATCTCATGTGCTTGGAAGTAATGGCGCAGGTTTCTCGAGGCCATGAGAAGGCCGAAAAGCAATTTCTGCACACCAGAGTACCTTGACCTAGCCCCCTGCAGAAGGGAACTGACAAAGTAAACTGGGCGCTGCACCATTCTCTTCTGTATCTCCTCGCACGCCTGCGCAGATCCATCTTTGTCGGGACGAGAGCTTGTCGGGGAAGCCCCCTGCTTGTCGCTGGATGCGCCTGCTGTGGTTGCTGGCTCATCATCTGCCTCCCTCTCCGCTACTAACGCAGCACTAACCACTTGATTGGTTGCCGCTATATACAGCAACAACTTCTCTTATGGCTTAGGTGCGACAAGTGTTGGAGTGGAGGACAGGTATCTCTTCAAGTCTTGCAGCGCAGCCTCCGCTTCCGGAGTCCATTTCATTGGACCTGCCTTTTTCAATATTTTGAAAAACGGCAGGGCACCCTCAGCAGACTTAGAGATAAACCTGCTGAGAGCAGCCACGCAACCGGCAAGTCTTAGTACATCCTTGACGCGCTTTGGTGCTTCAATCTGCTCAATGGCCTTGATCTTGTTGGGATTGGCTTCAATTCCCCGCTGAGACACGAAAAATCCGAGAAGCTTGCCGGAAGGGACTCCAAACACACACTTCTCAGGGTTGAGCTTGAGGCTGATCTTGCGCAGATTTGCAAAGGTCTCGTCTAAATCTTGAATCAGAGTTGCCTTGTCCTTGCTCTTGACCACTATGTCATCCATGTAGGCTTCCACATTTCTGTGTATTTGTGGCTCAAAAGCGACATGGTCTACCCTTGCAAATGTTGTACAAGCATTCTTCAAACTGAAAGGCATCCGTATGAAACAGTACGTGCCACATGGAGTGATGAATGCGGTCTACTCCTCATCCTCTTCTGCCATGAAGATCTGATGGTATCCTAAGTATGCGTCAAGAAATGAAAGCAAGTCACATCCGGCCGTGGAGTCAACAATCTGAACAATGCACGGCAAGGGAAATGGGTCTTTGGGACAAGCTTTATTAACATCGGTAAAGTCGATACAAAGCCTCCATTTCCCGTTTGCCTTGCGCACGACTACAGGATTGGCCAACCACGTAGGATGGAGCACTCCTCTGACAAGGCCTGCTGCTTCCAACTTCTTGATCTCTTCTGCGATGAATTCTTGGCGCTCCACTGCTTGTTTCCTGACCTTCTGCTTGACGGGCCGCCCATGAGGACAGACAACAAGATGGTGCTCAATTACTTTCCTGGGAACACCGGGGATGTCAGACGGTTGCCACGCAAACACGTCGACGTTCACCCGCAGGAAAGCAATGAGCGCGCTTTCCTATTTAGGGTCAAGAGTGGCACTGATGGTGAAGGTACCACCAGTGCCGTCCTCCTTGGCGGACACCTTCTTGGTCTCTGGCGGAGCTGCCATTGTCTTCTTACACTTGCAGGTGGAGCTCGATGGTGCGTCCTCGACGGTAGCGCAGCACTCCGAAGAGGTGCGCTTGCGGGAGTGGGCATCAGAACTCTTGCCGGAGTTGGTCTTCTTCTTCCCCCCGGGAGCTTCAACGACAGGTGACTTGCGATCTGTTGCGGCTGCCGCTTCCCGGTAGATCTTGTCGGCGCAGATAAGAGCATCCTTCTTGTCGCCAGGGACAGAGATGACACTTATTGGGCCTGGCATCTTCAGCATGTTGTATGCGTAGTGAGAGGCTGCCATGAACCTGGCGAGTGCTGGACGGCCGAGTATCCCATTGTAAGGCAATGGAAAATCGGCAACGTCAAAAGTGACCCTCTCAGTCCTGAAGTTCAACTCGCTGCCAAATGTCACCGGCAACGTGATCTTCCCCTTCGGCTTGCTCCTCCCCGGGTTGATTCCTTGGAATGTGCCGGTCTCTTCAAGCTCGCTGTCAGGGATCTGGAGTTTCTAGAGTACAGCGGAGGAGATCAGGTTCAAGCCGGCCCCACCGTCAACTAGCATCTTAGTGACCATGAGGTTGCAGATAGTTGGTGAAACCAACATCGGCAAGCACCCGACCGCAGTTGTGCGATCAGGGTGGTCCTCAATATCAAAGATGATAGGCGTGCTGGACCATTTCAGAATCTTGCGTGACTCAACAGGTGGTCCTGCCGCATTGACTTCCCGCACCCACTGCTTGAGTTGGAGGTGTGAAGTATGTAGAGAAGCACCGCCGTCAACGCACAAGACCTCTGTGGCTTTCTGGAACTCCTGCTCACTGGTCTCAACATCATCCATGTCTTCATCGTTGTCGTCATCTTCATCCTTGTCGCGGCCGCGGGGAGGTCTGTCTCCTTGCCGCTGCTTGGCCTTGCCTCGGCGTCCTCCCCGGCCGGTGCACTTCTTGCCGGATCCTCCAGCACCTCCTTGGGCCTTCTCCTTGTCGCGTCGCTCGTATTCAGCCTTTTGCTGCTCGACAAGCTACTCGACCTTCTTGCAGCTCTGGAGGTCATGGCCCTTGGTGCGGTGGATCTTGCAGTACTGCTTGTAGGTGCCGTCCTGCTTGTCGGCGGCCGCCACAGCCTGGCAGTTGTTGCATGCGGCAATCTCCTTGCCGGAGCTACCAGCTTTGGCTTTCTTGGTGCCACCTTCGTTGCCGGACTGCTCAATGACTAGCACATCTTTGCCTCTCTTCTTCCTGTTGTTCCGCCGCCGGTTTTTCTTTGCCGGGGCAGCATCCTCGCTGTCAGATCCTCCTGCTCCTGTATTCTCTCCGGGGAGTTTCCTCCCTTCCTCAGCACGTGCACACTTGTCGGCCAGGGCATACAACTCACTGACGTCTCTGATCTTGCACCTCACCATCTCCTCCCGCATCCTGCGGTTACGCACATTCTGATGGAACGCGCTGATGACCGCGGCAGGGTGGACATCTGGGATGTTGTGCTGTACACGGCTGAATCTCTGAATGTACTTGCGCAGGGGCTCTCCTTCCTTCTGGGCGAGCAGATGAAGGTCACTCTCTTGGCCATGAGGTTTGTGGCCGCCTGTAAAGGCGCCGACAAACTGATGGCATAGGTCTGCCCAGGAGGATATGGAGTTGTCCAGCAAGTGCATGAGCCAGGACCTGACGTTGGGCTTGAGCACCAGTGGGAAGTAGTTGGCAAGGATCTTGTCGTCCCGCCCCCCGACAACTTGCACCGCGATGGTGTAGATGCTGAGGAACTCCGACGGATGCAACTTGCCGTCGTACTTCTCTGGTACGTCTGGCTTGAAATTCTTCTTGCTGGGCCACTGGACTTGCTGCAGCTCACGAGTAAACGCAAGGCAACCTACCGCGTACGGCAAGTCGCCTGGTTCCCCTGGCGCATGCATGACGACAGAGGGCCTAGCGCGCTGGTCCGATTGACGTCGCGCTTCTCTTCGGCGCTCGATGCGAGTACGAGCGTCTTCTTGAGAACTTGGCGCTGATCGCGACGAGCTCGTGGATTTGATGACGCGGTGGAGTCGCTGTCGAGGTGGATCCAGCGAGTCGGCGATCTTGGTCTTCGGGGCGGAGAGTGTACGGTGGTTGCACCCCCACCAGTCTTGTCGCCACCTACTCGTGCCTGGCTGACTTGCCGCGGCTGCGATGTACTCAGCTGCCGTGGAGTGTCGCCGTTGGCGAAGCCGATGAGACTCTGAATGGTGGCCCTCCAGTCGTCGATCTTGTTTGCCGTTGGAGGGTAGTCCAGGAGCAGTTGATCTCGCGCCAAAGCTTTTGCTGAAGTGGTGGGTGGCGGTGGCGAACGGTGTGAGGAGCGGGATATGCTCAGACTTCTAACTATGTTAGAAGGAGCAGTATCCCGTCCAGGCGATCGTGCCTCGCTCGTGTCAGCATGTTGGCGTGCATGCTGGTCTTGAGCACTCCGAGATCCACCAGCTCGATCTTGGTCCAGCAAACGTATGGTACCGTGAGTACCATGACGCTGCCGGTCATGCGCCTCTTGAGATGGGCGTGGTGCATGTACGGACGCTGAGGTCTTGGAGCGCGCCTAGTCGTTGTGGGAGCCGACTACGCCGCCGATGGGCAGCGCAGCCTTGTCCTTGGACCTGGCAGCACCGTGAGCTCCCTCGTCGACGCCCGTTCTTCCGCCGGCGTCTACCCCACCAGCCGTTTGCTCCGGCGGTGGTGGGTTCGACGCGGACGGAGCAGCCGCCTCCGAAGCCTTCTTCTTCGGCGGCATGTCGATGAAGACGATGAAGATCTAGCTCATGTGAACGCCGGATCAGGTTCACACAACCTTGATGCCCCCTACCTGGCGCGCCAAAGATGTCGGGGAATGAATCCACGAGCACCTATGGGACCGGCGGACCGAGCCCCTTTCGGTTCGGCGGGGGCGAAGATCGCACAAAGAGCGGATTGAGGCGAAGCACACGAGCAGTTTACCGAGGTTCGGGCCGCATGGATGCGTAAAACCCTACTCCTGCTTTGTGGTTTGTATTGAGTTCTTGCTCGGGAGCGCTGAGTGCTACAGTACACACCAGCAGCTAACGAGACCAAGCGTGAGTGTTTTTCTCCTCCCTCTACGTTGCGCATGGGCCTCCTTTTATGTGCTCAAGGGGTCACCGACAGGTGGCAACGTAGACAAGGGTAAAAATGGAAAGGTGTTGCCGTTGGTACAATTACCTGTTACAGTGTATCATACCTAACTCTGACGGCAAGCGACAAGGGCATTGAATGCCCATCTGCGTTGCCCAAATAGTGCAAAAAGGGACCGTCAGGGACGCCACCGCTCGCTACGATGGCAATCTTGTCAGCACCGCTTGCCACCGCGCACCGCTGGCTGCACAGCCTCCCGCCACGTACGCCTGGAAGGGTCCTAGAGCGACACGTTGGTGGATGTGCTGGAGCGCGGGTACAGAGTGGTAGCTTGCCGCTGCAAGCACCTTGCCGCGGTCGTTGTCTTGTCGCGTCTGGGAGCTCGTCGCTCACCGGGCCTTGCCGGGACGCGTGGCGCGTCGCGGCAAGTTCTTTGAGATGCTTTGGTTGGCCTTCCCGTCAAGCTCCTCTTGCCGGGGCCTTGTCTCCTTGGCTTGAATACTTTGTTCTTGAATGGCTCCAATGGAACCACGGAGGACTTTGGCGGTCACCCGGCAAGCCTTGCCGCGGGATGCTGCGACTGCCGGTGCACAAGTTCGGGATACTAGGGTACCCCTACTCTAGTACGCCGATAATGATCAAGGTTATCTATGAAAGATATTTGGTTCTTCTCTAAACTGTTTATGTGTGCTCATAATATCCTTGCAAGTCTCTTCGAATTATTGGTTTGGTTTGGCCTACTAGATCTATAGTTCTTGCAATGGGGGAAGTGCTTGGCTTTGGGTTCAATCTTGCCGTGTCCTTTCCCAGTGATAGTAGGGGAAGCAAGGCACATATTGTATTGTTGCCATCGAGGTTAAAAAGATGGGGTTTATATCATATTGCTTGAGTTTATCCCTCTACATCATGTCATCTTTCTTAAGGCGTTACTATGTTCTTATGAACTCAATACACTAGATGCATGCTGGATAGCGGTCGATGTGTGGAGTAATAGTAGTAGATGCAGGCAGGAGTCGGTCTACTTGTTTCGGACGTGATGCCTATATACAATGATCATGCCTAGATAGTCTCATTATTATTCGCTTTTCTATCAATTGCTCGACAGTAATTTGTTTACCGCCGTAGAATATCGCTATCATGAGAGAAGACACTAGAGAAAATTATGGCCCCCGGGTCTATTCTCAACATATCAATCTACATCTACTTTACTTTTATTGCTTTTATTTGCTGTTCTTATAAACTAAAAATACCAAAAATATAAACTATCATCTCTATCAGATCTCACTTTCGTAAGTGACCGTAAAGGGATTGACAACCCCTTATCGCGTTGGCTGCGAAGTTCTTACTTGTTTGTGCAGGTGCGAGGGACTCGCGCGTGGTATCCTACTGGATTAATATCTTGGTTCTCAAAAACTAAGGGAAATACTTACGCTACTGTGCTGCATCTCGCTTTCCTCTTCGAGGGAATACAACGCAAGCTCAAGAGGTAGCAAGACGAATTTCTAGCGCCGTTGCCGGGGAGGCTTACGCAAAAGTCATATACCAAGTACCTATCACAAACCCTTATCCTTCGCATTACATTTATTTGCCTCTCGTTTTCCTCTCCCCCACTTCGCCCTTGCCGTTTTATTTGCCCTTCTTCCGCCATGTGTTTATCGTTTGCTTGCTTCTTGTTTGCTTGTGTGTGTTGGATTGCTTGCTTGTCACTATGGCTCCCCCTGTTAGTGTTGACCCTCACCTCAAGAGGCTGGAGGAGATTGAAAATAATGTTAGACATTTTATGACTATACAATTTGAGCATAATGACTTTTCCAGAAGTGAGCTTAAAGAACATAAAAGGTTTATGGAGTATATGAATAAAGACCTTGACGATATGTCTAAGGAATTTTATGGTTTGAAATCTCAGTTTGCTCATCTTGAGAACTTAATTTGCCCAAATTTCGGATAAACAGTCCACCTTGATTAATAAGATGGCTGCTAAACCGGAAGAGCATGAAAATAAAGATGAAGATCTGAAAGTTATTGATGTGTCTCCTATTAGATCCTTGTTTTCTAGTATTAATCTTGATGAAGATAGGATTGGATATAATTCTGCTTTAAGGTGTCCCAATGATTCGGAGTTTCTAGATCTTGATGCTAAAATTGCTAAAAGTGGGAGTGAAGAGATTAAAACTTTGCATAGTGATGAACTCACTACTTTGGATTTCAAGGGATTCAATTATGATAATTGCTCTTTGATTGATTGTATTTCCTTGTTGCAATCCGTGCTAAATTCTCCGCATGCTTATAGTCAAAATAAAGCTTTCACTAAACACATAGTTGATGCTTTGATGCAATCTTATGAAGAAAAACTTGAGTTGGATGTTTCTATCCCTAGAAAGCTTTATGATGAGTGGGAACCTACTATAAAAATAAAAATAAAAGAGCATGAATGCTATGCTTTGTGTGATTTGGGTGCAAGTGTCTCCACTATCCCAAAAACTTTGTGTGATTTGCTAGGGTTCCATGAGTTTGAGGATTGTTCTTTAAATTTGCATCTTGCGGATTCCACTATTAAGAAACCTATGGGAAGAATTAATGATTTTCTTATTGTTGCCAATAGGAATTATGTGCCCGTAGATTTCATTCTTCTTGATATAGATTGCAATCCTTCATGTCCTATTATTCTTGGTAGACCTTTCCTTAAAACGATTGGTGCAATTAGTGATACGAAAGAAGGAAATATTAGATTCCAATTTCCATTAAGGAAAGGCATGGAACACTTTCCTAGAAAGAAAATCAAATTACCATATGAATCTATCATGAGAGCCACTTATGGATTGCCTTCCAAAGATGGCAATACCTAGATTTATCTTGTATCGTGCCTAGCTAGGGGCGTAAAACGATAGCGCTTGTTGGGAGGCAACCCAACTTTGTTTTGTTTTTGTTACTGTTAGGGAATAAATATTGTATCTAGCCTCTGATTAGATGTGGTTTCATGTTTTCTTTAGTGTTTGTGCCAAGTAGAACCTTTGGGAAGACTTGTGTGAAGTTTATATGATCTTGCTGTGAAAAACAGAATCGTTAGCGCTCGCTAAAGTAGTCGGAAGATTTTAATGGAGCTTTCTTTTTAGTTTATTATTTTTTCAGAAGATTGGTAGACAAATTACTCAAATTTAAAAATTTAGTTTGATTTTTTTGGAGTTCCAGAAGTAGGCGAAACCTGCAGATTACTACAGACTGTTCTGTTTTTGACAGATTCTGTTTTTCGTGTGTTGTTTTCTTATCCCGATGCATCTTTGATTAGTATTGAAGGATATGAACCATAGAGAAGTTGGAATACAGTAGGTTTAACACCAATATTAACAATTAATGAATTCATTGCTTCACCTTTGAGTAGTGGTTTGCTTTCTTATACTAACGGAGCCCACGAGAATTTTTGTCTAAGTTTTGTGTTGTGAAGTTTTCATGTTTTGAGTATTGCTTTGATGGAATATGGAACAAGAAGTAGGAAAGGACTAAGCTTTGGTATGCCCATTGCACCCCAAGTAAATTCAAGATAATCAAAAGCCTAAGCTTGGGGATGCCCCGGGAAGGCATCCCCTCTTTCGTCTTCATCCATCGGTAACTATACTTGGAGCTATATTTTTATTCGCAACATGTTATGTGTTTTTCTTGGAGCGTCTTGTATAATTTGAGTCTTTGCTTGTTAGTTTGCCAAAATCATCCTTGCCGGACACACCTATTTGAGAGAGTTAAATATGGCCTAGAAATTGTTAGAACACTCTATATGCTTCACTTATATCTTTTGAGTTGATAGTTTTTGCTCTAGTGCTTCACTTATATCTTTTAGAGCACGGTGGTTGTAATATTTTGTAGAAATTGTTGAACTCTCATGCTTCACTTATGTCCTTTTGAGAGTCTATTAAAACAGCATGGTAATGTGTTTAGGCTAAAGAAACTAGTCTTCACATGATAGACATCCAACGTCAATGTAGTAAAAAAAATCACACTAAGTGCATTGAATAGAATAAGATGTTGGATGCTTGATAATTGTTTTGAGATATGAGGATAATGATATTAGAGTCATGCTAGTGGAGTTATTATGAAATTGAGAAATACTTGTGTTAAGGTTAGTGATTCCCGTATCATGCACGCATGGTGAACCACTATGTGATGGAGTTAGAGCATGAGGTATTTGTAGAGTGCCTACCTTTGTTTGGAGGTCGGGGGCGCGCGATGGGTAACTCCTACCAACCTCCCCCGTAGGAGCATGCGTTGATTGCTTTGTTTTGATGACTTGTAGATCTTTGCAATAAGTATATGAGTTCTTATGACTAATGTTGAGTCCATGGATTATACGCACTCTCACCCTTCCACCATTACTAGCCTCTCTTGTACCGCACAACTTTCGCCGGTGCCATAAACCCAATATATACCCTTCCTCAAAACAGCCACCATATTGTTCCTCAAAACAACCACCATACCTACCTATCATGGCATTTCCATAGCCATTCCGACATATATTGTCAGGCCCAAGATGCGATTCTATCCCGATCACGTGACGCTTACGTGATTGGGGCACAACCACATATCGGGCGCTTAGCAAGATGGATATCAATACATCGTACCATTACATACATACATGGCGGGTACAACAATACATACAAGTCACATGAATACAACAACATCAATACAAGGCATCTGACTACGGATGCAAACATGAAAAGCACAACGACATCCATCTGCTATCCCAGGCTGCCGACCAGGAACCTAACCCAAGACTGAAGAAGAAGAAGAAGAAAGAACTCCAACACAAAGGACATCGCTCTCACATCAAGTCATCGGAAACCTGCACCTGCAACTGTTGTTGTAGTATCTGTGAGCCACGAGGACTCAGCAATCCCATAACCATGGGTAACAAGACTATCAAAGCTTAATGGGTAGGAAGAGGTAAAGTGGTGTGGTTGCAGCAGCGACTAAGCAATATATATGGTGGCTAACTTACGAGTACAAGAATAAGATGAGCATCTACGCAAACGGTCACAAACTAGTAGTGATCGCTAAAGATCCTGAACTACCTACGAGTCAAACATAACCCCACCATGTTCTCTTCTCAAAGTGAAAAGAGACAATCACGGTTACTCACACAGTTGTGTGTTTTATTTCGGATCCTCTGTCAAGTTTCCTACAACCGGACATTAAAAAATTCCAATCTGCCACATAACCGCGGGCACGGCTTTCGAAAGATCATAACCCTGCAGGGGTGTCCCAACTTAACCCATCACAAGCTCTCACGATCAGCAGAAGTAATAATAATATTATCACCCCTTATCTTAGGGACAATCCAATCAGGCTCGGAATCCCGGTGCACAAGACATTTCGACAATGGTAAAACAAGTCCAGCAAGACCTCCCGGCGTGCCGACACCCTGATAGTTGCTATGCGTATCTCGTCTCAGGCCACGTCCGGATGGGAAAGCCTACGGGAGCCAGATACCTCGAGTTTCCCCGTGGCGGCCCCGCAGTCTACCCGTTTGGGACCAACACCATCAGCACTGGCCCCCTGCTATGTAGAAAGAATCCTCGGGGACGCGACCCCCTATGCAATTTAATTAATTAATTAAGTTGTTATTATGAGGCAAATTAAAACCAATGTTGGGCCTTGCTGGAGGAGTTTTATTCAAAGACGAACTGTCGAGGGGTCCCCATATACCCAACCGTGTAAGGAACGCAAAATCAAGGAACATAATGCTGGTTTATCGGCTCCTAAGGTGGCATGAGTGGAACAAAACACCGAGCAAAAGGCCAAGGCTTCCACCCATGCCCAGTATATAGGTGTGTTAATGATAATAATAATAGATATTGTGATATTCCAACAACAAGTTCCAACATGGAACGATCTTCATCAGCACCTGCAACTAAAAACACTATAAGAGGGGCTGAGCAAGCGGGTAACATAGCCAAACAACGGTTTGCTAGGAAGGTGTCAAGGTTAGAGGTTTCATGGCAACAAGGAGAGGGGCTGACAATAATAATGGGTAGCGCGACATATAACGATAGCATCGAGACAACTAAGCATGGCAATGATAGTAAAGGTATCCAAGGTGAGAGTCGTCTTGCCTGAGATCCCGCAAGGAAGAAGAACGGATCCATGAAGAAGACGAAGAAGAAGCCTTAAAGACGAACCACGTGAAGTCGAACGAATCCTCACGATCGCAACGGAACAAGCACTAACGAGAAGAAGCAAGCAATACGGTAAACAAACCACTCAAGAACATGACAAGATGCTCAACCAAGTATGATTCAAGACAAGTCTATATGATGCATTACATGGCAAGGGCTGAAGCACACAAGAACAACACCAAACAACAAGTTTAAATGAGGCCGGAACCGACATATAACAAATCCGGTAAGCCCTCATGTGCATGTTTTGAAATTAGTCCAGATCTGAACAAACCTTAAGTTAACGTTGTTAAACAGCAGGTTAAAATGCACCATGATGATCTACGCGAAAATGTAGTCATGTTTCATATAAAGTTTGTTTAATTCGGAGCTACGGCCTAGAAGATATGAGCAAAACAAGACAAGCATCGCAACGGTGCAAGATGCACCCAAACATCAAGCAAACACACTCCAAACATGAAAACAACATGATATTATGATTCTACATGCAAAATCACACAAGTTTCATATAGGGCACACTCAAAACGGAGCAACGGTTCAACACATACACATGAAACAAGATATAACAACAAGCCGAAGTTAACAGCCACATAGCAACTTTGGAGCAAGGTAAATATATGCTACATCACTCAAACATGATAACAAGAAGCATGGATGTGAAATAGACATGATACTTAACAAGCATGAACTTAAAACACACCCAAAAACTTGCTGGAAGACAATTAACCAAGCATGGCAAGTTGCAATAAAATTATCCAGACTTAGTCAAAATCTGGGAAGGCAAAAACATCATCACGATGCTACCTTCGGAGACACAAAATAACAAGCATATCAAATCTACTAAGTATATAAAGATCATGGACATGTAGTAGACATATCCTACATCAAACAACTCCATTGGAGCAACTCCATAGGAGGCATGGATCAATAGCAACAAGCTCCACGAAATTGAACATGCTGATAAAATCCTGACAGGTATAATTTATAGCAACTTGAGAGCAAGAAATAAATAAGCTACAACAAGCCATATAAGCAAGTAAGGACATGAATGGATAGACAATAACATGGACAACAATACATGATCATTGGCCACTCCAAAACAAGCATGGATTTGAGTGGGGCATCAAGCAAACATAGCATCAGGTTATAACAGATTCCAGACTTAGCAGTTTTTTCACTAAGTATAAAACAACAACAACAACATGGAATGTTTACAAGCTTGTTTAAGTCAGCTCAAGGCATATCATGGAAAGTGGTTTGCACCACAGTAAATACCATATGATTGTGCTTCTAAAACATATAGGCAAGTGGCATGAAGACAAACACACCAATATCAAGGAGCAAGTGAAATCAGCATCTCATAACAAGTTTCAGCACTTAACAGCCAAATGCACTTTTGCAACAGAGATAAACATGGCAATATGGCACTTAAAATGAATGCTACATCAACCAACATGAAGAGCACTTCACAATGAACATTTAGACATATCATATGCTCCATTTGGATAAACATGCACAAAGTTACAAGCATCACAAGTATGCAACAAAAATATAGTTAACAGCAGTTTTAAACTTATAGCACTCTTGCAACAATGATTAGAGCATCAAGATGAACTCAAACAAGCATGGCACAATGGAACAACATGTAGAGCATATCACCACGATCATTTTGACATATCATTCACTCAATTTGGATCACCACACAAAAAGTTACAGCCATCACAACATGCAACATTAATGTATCAATTTCACAAACTTAGCCATTTTTAACCCTAGGAAAAAAACAAGCGGGCGTCATATAGTATTATGCGCAAAGGCAGGGTTTTTACGTTTCCTCACCAGATGGGCTTCGGCCCAGGGGGGTTAGAGGGCCGGCTGGATCTGGCGCTGATGGCCTCGCGGAGTAGGCCAGGGTGCTGGAGATTGGGCCGGAGGGGATGGGCCCTGGGCCCACGGGAGGAGGAGGCAGTCCGATGCGGCCCAGGCGCGGCACATAAGCTTACCTGGCGCGTTGGAGCGGCCCAGGCAGACGGCGACGCGACACGAGGGCGTCGTCCTCCCGTGACGAGTACGAGCGGCGGCGGGCTTGACTCGACGGCGAGGGGGGTCGTAGGGAAGCAGCAGGAACCGAGGGTGACACGGGGATGGCCGGATCGGGCAGGGACCGACCGGATCTGGTCGAACTCGTCCCGTTCTAGGGGCGCAGGGGCAGAGCACGGAGGTCGGCGGTTCCATGCAAGAATGGCGGTGGCCATTAGAGCAAGAAGGCACGAGGGAGAGGGAAAAGACGGAGGCAGGGAGAGGAAGGAGACGGGACCGGCCTAGGAGGTCCTCCGGTGGTACTCGACGGCGACGAGGTCTCCAGCAGGGGCGGCGCCGCGGTAGCTCGGGAGGTGGAGCACGAGGGCAAGGGAGCTTGGGGATGCAAGAAGCGAAGCGGGAGGAGCGAGGCTGGTTTGGCTCGGGCCCGATCGGCCCGCTTCGGCCCGGCGCGGGCCAGCGATGGGCTCGGGCGGCGGGAGGCGGCTGAGGGACGTGGAGAGGACAGCTGGCGCGCTGTGGTTGGCTGCGGCGGCACTGGAGGCTGAGGTGGCGTGCTGCGGTTGGTCGGGGCGCGGTGGCGGCGGTGCCAAGTGGCGGGAGCTGGCTGGAGCAGCGCAAATTCTGAGGAGGGGGAAGGCTGGAGGTAGGTGGAGACTAGGGAATGCCAAAAATGGCTAGAGGGGGTCTATATATAGCAGTTTTGGCTAGGGTTAGGGGGTTTTGGGGCAAAACGGAGCCATCAAATGCCGATCGGACGGCTCCGGTCGGAGAGGGACTAGGCTGGGCCTAGAGGGAATTTGTGGGCTGTGTAGGAGGGGTTGTGGGGGAGAAGAGAAGAGGCCCGCGGGGGTTTTCGGAGACCGAAAACGTCTGACGTTTTAAGTGGCGACTAGTGCCGCTATATTTAACCGTTGGGCTATCAAACGAGCTCCGAATGCGATGAAATTTGACAGGCGATCTACCTATGCTATAATAAGACCACACGCCAAGTTTCATCCCATTCCGAGAACATTTTCCGGCCACTTATAAAATAAATATTCGGAGGCGCCGCGGGCACGTGTGAGTGTGTCTGGGCTCAGAACGGACAACGGAAAGGACGGGTGGACTCGGAAGGATGCAAGTTTTGGAAGCATGATGATGCAATGCACATGATGACAAGGCAAAGATGCAACACGCAAGCAGATGACATGGCAACGACGACGAATAACTCGCTGACACCTGGCGCACCGGTCTCGGGGTGTCACAACACTCCCCTACTAACAAGAGATCTCGTCCCGAGGTCTTAGGAACGAGATGGGAGGGAAAAAGGAAGACCAAAGTTCTTTGAGGACAAAAGAGTGAAAGTAAAGAACCTTGAGAGGTTGAACAACTTGAAAGAAAGGATACAACGAAGATGAACGAAGTTGCAAAGACCTCGTTAGACAAAGAAGAACAAGGGATACGACGAGAACCAAAAGGTTGTAGGATATGAAGCACGGGTTGTAGGAATAAGAATGAATACAGAACCACTCTTGTTAATAAGAGATAGAAAAGAATTTGAACGATGGAATTCGGGCGGCACTTCGGGTGAAAGTGGATGGAATAGAACATAACCTCGAGAAGATGGAATAGAACTTGACGAAATGAACAAGAAAAACCTCCGAAAGAATTAAAGGATGGAATGAGAAGAAGGGAGAAGAACAACATCTTCTAACACAAAAGAATTTGAAAATATCCTTGCGAAGACGGAACAAACTGAGTTGTTGGAGAAATCAACAATGAAAGAATAATCTTTTTGTGGACTTATAGAAAACATCTCGAAACTTGAGGTGAATTATGCCACAACCAAAAGATTGAATAGATCAGAATGAAGAAAGAAATGCAAAACTCCACTTCAAAAGAATACGGAGAATTATTTGGACTCAAGAGGGAAAATAATAATGCTTGAGCTGCTCCAAAAGAACTAGATGAACATTGAAGAATGAATTAAAACATGAGGAACCACCATAACGGACTCCGGTAACAAGAGGACGATGATATAGAAATGACGGACAAAAAGAATCAGATTAAAGCCTTGCGATGATTAGTCGGGGTTCTGACGAGATGAACGAGGAAATTTGAACTCCGGTTAAGAAAAGATAAAAGCACTTGGAAATAGAATTTATTCATCGAGAATGAACTCCGAAGGAAGGGATTAAATCAACTTGATGAAAAGAATAAGAATTGTGTTATGCTTATCCTCCACCAATTAAATTGATGAGAAGCAATGGATTTGCATATCACTTATTCATGTTGAAAGATAAAAGAGGGATATATCGCGAATTTGCGAAAATCATCATGAAACACCAGTAGGATTGGAATAAATGAATGGATTGATATGATAACACTGGAAAAGAACTCTTGAGCGAACCACCGTAAAAATTAAAACCGAGTGAAGAAAGAGAACAAACCACTGTGAAGAATTGAAATTGAGTGAATACGATGAATCGCCAGGAAGAATAAAGCACTTGGGGAATTAGAAACAAGAGAACAAAGAGATCGTGAACTGATTAAATAATACTTGAACGAAGCACCGGACGAATGTGAGACGAACGAAGAGGCATCGATGAAGAATATTTGGAGGATGAAGTTGAAAACTGAGAACGAAGAAATCTTCTGAAATGATGGCCTTCGGAGAAACACAAAGAAAAGAATTCTTGAA
Organism: Secale cereale; assembly: GCA_902687465.1. Lineage (NCBI taxonomy): Eukaryota > Viridiplantae > Streptophyta > Magnoliopsida > Poales > Poaceae > Secale > Secale cereale. The sequence continues at coordinate 116,362,923 of LR738709.1, read as the reverse complement.
ATACTCCGAAAGAACGAAGAGATGAAAGGTTGAACCAATGATGAAAAGAATTTGCAAACGATCTTGGAGAAGGCATATGACAGATGGAATCCATACTTACGTCACAATTGAAAAGAATTTTGAAACACTCCAAGAAATTAGAAGAGTCAGGTAAGATCCTGGGAAAGAACTGTGGGTTATGAGCCCACCGAAGAGAAAACACCGTTGAAAGGATTTAAAAGGAGATAATGCATCAGAATAATTGAAAGACTCGAATGAGGTGAGAACCTCGAATTAATTGGAACACCGAAGAATCTGAGATGCCTGCAGAACTCCGGATAATTAAAGGCGAGAGTTAAATGAGCAAGGGGAATATCCGAGCCGAGGGAAAAGAATGTGAACAACACCGAATACAATTTGAATCCACCGGAAAAGAAAAGAAATAAATAAAAGACGACGAGACGAGAGTTCACCGGTTGAAATAACAGGGGAAATAATGCAAAGGATTTTCACGAGTAGGATGGATACTCGATTAAGGACTCCGGCCCCGAGAAACAAAAGGGTGGGCGGGTGGGAAAAAAAGACAACTTCGGAAGGGGAAAACAACATCGGTTGGAAAGAACCGAGGATTGAAATTGCAAAGAAGAAGAGGGTAGAATCCACTTATCGAGAGATGCACCAGATGAAAGAACTGACAACGCAACGAACAAAAACTAACCGTGTGATCCTAAAAAAAAAATTTGAAGGGGGAGAGGAGTAATTCAAAACACCTACGTCAAGATTCCTCACTAGAGCGACGAAGGGACTGAGGAGTAAAAAGAATTCCTACCCTCCGATATAACTAGACTCCGAAAAAGTTTTCTGCTAGACTCAACAACGGCCATACTACGATCAATGACGGGGGCTCCTATGGTCGGTCGAGGCTCTGATACCAACTTGTCAGGCCCAAGATGCGATTCTATCCCGATCACGTGACGCTTACGTGATTGGGGCACAACCGCATATCGGGCGCTTAGCAAGATGGATATCATTACATCGTACCATTACATACATACATGGGGGGGGTACAACAATACATACAAGTCACATGAATACAACAACATCAATACAAGGCACAACGACATCCATCTGCTATCCCAGGCTGCCGACCAGGAACCTAACCCAAGACTGAAGAAGAAGAAGAAGAAAGAACTCCAACACAAAGGACATCGCTCTCACGTCAAGTCATCGGAAACCTGCACCTGCAACTGTTGTTGTAGTATCTATGAGCCATGAGGACTCAGCAATCCCATAACCATGGGTAACAAGACTATCAAAGCTTAATGGGTAGGAAGAGGTAAAGTGGTGTGGTTGCAGCAGCGACTAAGCAATATGTATGGTGGCTAACTTACGAGTACAAGAATAAGATGAGCATCTACGCAAACGGTCACAAACTAGTAGTGATCGCTAAAGATCCTGAACTACCTACGAGTCAAACATAACCCCACCGTGTTCTCTTCTCAAAGTGAAAAGAGACAGTCACGGTTACTCACACAGTTGTGTGTTTTATTTCGGATCCTCTGTCAAGTTTACTACAATCGGACATTAACAAATTCCAATCTGCCACATAACCGCGGGCACAACTTTCGAAAGATCATAACCCTGTAGGGGTGTCCCAACTTAGCCCATCACAAGCTCTCACGATCAGCAGAAGTAATAATAATATTATCACCGCATATCTTAGGGACAATCCGATCAGGCTCGGAATCCCGGTGCACAAGACATTTCGACAATGGTAAAACAAGTCCAGCAAGACCTCCCGGCGTGCCGACACCTTGGTAGTAGCCACACGTATCTCGTCTCAGGCCACGTCCAGATGGGAAAGCCTACGGGAGCCAGATACCTCGAGTTTCCCTGTGGCGGCCCCGCAGTCTGCCTGTTTGGGACCAACACTATCAGCACTGGCTCCCCCTGCTATGTAGAAAGAATCCTCGGGGACGCGACCGCCTATGCAATTTAATTAATTAATTAAGTTGTTATTATGAGGCAAATTAAAACTAGAGTTTGGCCTTGCTGGAGGAGTTATATTCAATGAGGAACGATGGAGGGGTCCCCATATACCCAACCGTGCAAGGAACGCAAAATCAAGGAACATAATGCCGGTTTATCGGCTCCTAAGGAGGCATGAGTGGAACAAAACACCGAGCAAAAGGCCAAGCCTTCCACCCATGCCCAGTATATAGGTGTGTTAATAATAATAATAGATATTGTGATATTCCAACAACAAGTTCCAACATGGAACGATCTTCATCTTCACCTGTAACTAACAACGCTATAAGATGGGCTGAGCAAGCGGGTAACATAGCCAAACAACGGTTTGCTAGGAAGGTGTCAAGGTTAGAGGTTTCATGGCAACAAGGAGAGGGGCTGACAATAATAATGGGTAGCTCGACATATAACGATAGCATCGAGACAACTAAGCATGGCAATGATACTAAAGGTATCCAAGGTGATGGTCGTCTTGCCTGAGATCCCGCAAGGAAGAAGAACGGATCCATGAAGAAGAAGAAGAAGAAGCCTTGAAGACGAACCACGTGAAGTCGAACGAATCCTCATGATCGCAACGGAACAAGCACTAACGAGAAGAAGCAAGCAATACGGTAAACAAACCACTCAAGAACATGACAAGATGCTCAACCAAGTATGATGCATGACAAGTCTATATGATGCATTACATGGCAAGCGATGAAGCACACAAGAACAACACCAAACAACATGTTTAAATGAGGCCGGAACCAACATATAACAAATCCGGTAAGCCCTCATGTGCACGTTTTGAAATTAGTCCAGATCTGAACAAACCATAAGTTAAAGTTGTTAAACATCAGGTTAACATGCACCATGATGATCTACGCGAAAATCTAGTCAACTTTCATATAAAGTTTGTTTAATTCAGAGCTACAGCCTAGAAGATATGAGCAAAACAAGACATGCATGGCAACGGTGCAAGATGCACCCAAACATCAAGCAAACACACTCCAAACATGAAAACAACTTGATATTATGATTCTACATGCAAAATCATACAAGTTTCATATAGGGCACACTCAAAATGGAGCAACGGTTCAACACATACACATGAAACAAAATATAACAAGCTGAAGTTAACAGCCACATAACAAGAAGCATGGATGTGAAATAGACATGATACTTAACAAGCATGAACTTAGAACACACCCAAAAACTTGCTGGAAGACAATTAACCAAGCATGGCAAGTTGCAATAAAATTATCTAGACTTAGTCAAAATCAGGGAAGGCAAAAACATCATCACGATGCTGCCTTCGGAGGCACAAAACAACAAGCATATCAAATCTACTAAGTATATGAAGATCATGGACATGTAGTAGACGTATCCTACATCAAACAACTCCATTAGAGCAACTCCATAGGAGGCATGGATCAATAGCAACAAGCTCCACGAAATTGAACATGCTGATAAAATCCTGACAGGTATAATTTATAGCAACTTGAGAGCAAGAAATAAATAAGCTACAACAAGCCATATAAGCAAGTAAGGACATGAATGGATAGACAATAACATGGACAACAAGACATGATCATTGTCCACTCCAAAACAAGGATCGATTTGTGTGGGGCATCAAGCAAACATAGCATCAGGTTATAACAGATTCCAGACTTAGCAGTTTTTCACTAAGTATAAAACAGCAGCAACAACATGGCATGTTTACAAGCTTGTTTAAGTCACCTAAAGGCATATCATGGAAAGTGGTTTGCACCACAGCAAAGACCATATGATTGTGCTTCTAAAACATATAGGCAATTAGCATGAAGACAAACACACCAATAGCAAGGAGCAAGTGAAAACAACATCTCATAACAAGTTTCAGCACTTAACAGCCAAATGCACTTTTGCAACAGAGATAAACATGGCAATATGGCACTTACCATGAATGCTACAGCAACCAACATGTAGAGCACTTCACAATGAACATTTAGACATATCATATGCTCCATTTGGATAAACATGCACAAAGTTACAAGCATCACAAGTATGCAACAAAATTATAGTTAACAACACTTTTAAACTTATAGCACTCCTGCAACAATGATTAGAGCATCAAGATGAACTCAAAAAAGCATGGCACAATGGAACAAAGTGTAGAGCATATCACCACGATCATTTTGACATATCATTCACTCAATTTGGATCACCACACAAAAAGTTACATCCATCACAACATGCAACATTAATATATGAATTTCACAGACTTGGCCATTTTTAACCCCAGGAAAAAAAACAAGCGGGCGTCATATAGTATTATGCGCACAGGCGGGGTTTTTTACGTTTCCTCACCAGATGGGCTTCGACCCAGGGGGGTTAGAGGGTCGGCTGGATCTGGCGCTGATGGGCCCGCGGAGTAGGCCGGGGTGCTGGAGATTGGGCCGGAGGGGATGGGCCCTGGGCCCACGGGAGGAGGAGGCAGGCTGACGCGGCCCAGGCGCGGCACAGAAGCTGGCCTGGCGCGCTGGAGCGGCCCAGGCAGACGGCGACGCGGCACGAGGGCGTCGTCCTCCCATGACGAGGACGAGCGGCGGCGGGCTTGACTCGATGGCAAGGGGGGTCGTAGGGAAGCAACAGGGACCGAGGGTGACACGGGGATGGCTGGATCCGGCGGGGACTGACCGGATCTGGTCGAACTCGTCCCGTTCTAGGGGCGCAGGGGCAGAGCACGGAGGTCGGCGGTTCCCTGCGAGAATGGTGGCAGCCATTAGAGCAAGAAGGCACGAGGGAGAGGGAAAAGACTGAGGCAGGGAGAGGAAGGAGACGGGACCGGCCTAGGAGGTCCTCCGGTGGAACTCGACGGCGATGAGGTCTCCAGTAGGGGCGGCGCCGCGGTAGCTCGGGAGATGGAGCACGAGGGAAGGTGAGCTCGGGGACGCAAGGAGCAAAGCGGGAGGAGCGAGGCTGGTTTGGCTCGGGCCCGCTTTGGCCCGGCGTGGGCCAGCGATGGGCTCGGGCGACGGGAGGCGGCTGAGGGACGTGGAGAGGACAGCTGGCGCGCTGTGGCTGGCTGCGGCGGCACTGGAGGCTGAGGTGGCGTGCTACGGTTGGCCGGGGCGAGGTGGCGGCGCCGCCAAGTGGCGGGAGCTGGCTAGAGCGGCGCAGATTCTAAGGAGGGGGAAGGCTAGAGGTAGGTGGAGACTAGGGAATGCCAAAAATGGCAAGAGGGTCTATATATAGCAGTTTTGGCTAGGGTTAGGGGGTTTTGGGGGAAAACGGAGCCATCGGATGCCGATCAGACGACTCCGGTCGGAGAGGGACTAGGCTGGGCCTAGAGGGAATTAGTGGGCTGTGTAGGAGGGGTTGTGGGGGGATAAGAGAAGAGTGCCGCGGGGATTTTCGGAGACCGAAACGTCCGACGTTTTAACCGGCGACTAGTGTCGCTATATTTAACCGTTGGGCTATCAAACGAGCTCCGAATGCGATGAAATTTGACAGGCAGTCTACCTATGCTACAATAACACCACATGCCAAGTTTCATCCCATTCTGAGAACATTTTCTGACCACTTATAAAATAAATATTCGGAGGCGCCGCGGGCGCGTGTGAGTGTGTCTGGGCTCAGAACGGACAACAGAAAGGACGGGCAAACTCGGACGGATGCAAGTTTTGAAAACATGATGATGCAATGCACATGATGACAAGGCAAAGATGTAACACGCAAGCAGATGACATGTCAACGACGACGAATAACTCGCTGACACCTGGTGCACCGGTCTCGGGGTGTCACATATATTGCCATGCAACTTTCCACCGTTCCGTTCATATGACACGCATCATATTGTCATATTGCCATTGCATGATCATGTAGTTGACATCGTATTTGTGGCAAAGCCACCATGAATAACTTTTTATACATGTCACTCTTGTTTCATTGCACATACGGGTACACCACCGGAGGCATTCATATAGAGTCATACTTTGTTGTTGTAGTATCGAGTTGTAATATCGTGTTGTAATGGAAGTGTGATGATCATCTCTATTAGAGCATTATCCCATGGGAGGAATTTCTAAATCTATAAAGCCCCTCCGCAAAAAAAGGCCAAAGAAAAAAAGAAAGGCCCAAAAAAAGAAAAGAAAAGAAAAAGGGACAATTGCTACTATCTTTTCTCCACACTTTTGCTTCAAAGTAGCACCATGTTCTTCATTGTAGAGAGTCTCATGTGTAGTCACTTTCATATACTAGTGGGAATTTTCATTATAGAACTTGGCTTGTATATTCCAACGATGGGCTTCCTCAAATGCCCTAGGTCTTCGTGAGCAAGCAAGTTGGATGCACACCCACTAGTTTCTTTTGTTGAGCTTTCATTCATATTTAGCTCTAGTGCATCCGTTGCATGGCAATCCCTACTCACTCACATTGATATCTATTGATGGGCATCTCCATAGCCCATTGATATGCCTAGTTGATGTGAGACTATCTTCCTCCTTTTTGTCTTCTCCACAACCACCTCTATTCCACCCATAGTGCTATGTCCATGGCTCACGCTCATGTATTGCGTGAAAGTTGAAAGGTTTGAAAAGAGAGAGTATGAAAACAAATTCTTAGCTGAAATCGGGGTTGTGCATGATATGAATATTTTTGTCTGATAACAAGGGAGCATAGCCAACACTATATGATTTTGTAGGGATAACTTTCTTTAGCCATAGTATTTTGAGAAGACATGATTGCTTTGTTAGTATGCTTGAAGTATTCTTATTTCTTATGTCAACATAGACTTTTATCTTGAATCTTCCAGATCTGAACATTCATGCCACAATTAAGAGAATTACATTGAAAAACTATATTGGTTAGCATTCCACATCAAAAATTTTTTCTTTATCATTTACCTACTCGAGGACGAGCAGGAATTAAACTTGGCGATGCTTGATACGTCTCCAATGTATCTATAATTTTTGATTGTTCCATGCTATTATTTATGAAGTCTTGGATGTTTAATGGGCTTTATCATTCACTTTTATATCATTTTTGGGACTAACATACTAACACAAAGGCCCAGTCCAGATTGCTATTTTTTTGCCTATTTCAGGGTTTTGCAGAAAAAGAATATCAAACGGAGTCCAAACGGAATGAAACCTTCGCGAGAGATATTTTTGGTGAAAATCACGCCCGAGGAACTTGAGAAGCACGTCAGGGGAGCATCGAGGCGCCCACGAGGGTGGGGGTGCGCCCCCCTTCGCAGGGCGCGCCCCCCTACCTCGTGGGCCTCCCGAGCGTCCCCCGGTGCCCTCCTTCTTCCTATATAAGTCTACATACCCCAGAAACTCCGTGAACAGAGAGAAAACCCTAATTCCACCGCCGTACCTTCTGTTCTCGTGGAGCCTGTTCCGGAGCTCCACCAGAGGGGGATCCATCACGGAGGCCTTCATAATCATCATCATCACCCTCACCATGAGTTGTGAGTAGTTTACCACAGACCTTCGGGTCCATAGCTAGTATCTAGATGGCTTCTTCTCTCTCTCTGGATCTCAATACAAGGTTCTTCTCGGTCTTCGAGGAGATCTATTCGATGTAATCTCTTTTTGCGGTATGTTTGTCGAGATCCTATGAATTGTGAGTTTATGATCAACGTTATCTATGAAAGATATTTGGTTCTTCTCTGAACTTTTTATGTGTGCTCATAATATCCTTGCAAGTCTCTTCGAATTATTGGTTTGGTTTGGCCTACTAGATCTATAGTTCTTGCAATCGGAGAAGTGCCTGGCTTTGGGTTCAATCTTGCGGTGTCCTTTCCCAGTGACAGTAGGGGCAGCAAGGCATGTATTGTATTGTTGCCATCGAGGATAAAAAGATGGGGTTTATATCATATTGCTTGAGTTTATCCCTATACATCATTTCATCTTTCTTAAGGCGTTACTCTGTTCTTATGAACTCAATACACTAGATGCATGCTGGTTACGGTCGATGTGTGGAGTAACAGTAGTAGATGCAGGTAGGAGTCGGTCTACTTGTTTCGGAGGTGATGCCTATATACAATGATCATGCCTAGATAGTCTCATAATTATTCGCTTTTCTATCAATTGCTCGACAGTAATTTGTTTACCCGCCGTAGAATATCGCTATCATGAGAGAAGCCACTAGAGAAAACTATGGCCCCCGAGTCTATTCTCAACATATCAATCTACATCTACTTTACTTTTATCGCTTTTATTTGCTGTTCTTATAAACTAAAAATACCAAAAATATAAACTATCATCTCTATCAAATCTCACTTTCGTAAGTGACCGTAAAGGGATTGACAACCCCTTATCGCGTTGGCAGCGAAGTTCTTATTTGTTTGTGTAGGTGCGAGGGACTCGCACGTGGTCTCCTACTGGATTGATACCTTGGTTCTCAAAAACCGAGGGAAATACTTACTCTACTGTGCTGCATCTCCCTTTCCTCTTCGAGGGAATACAACGCAAGCTCAAGAGGTAGCATATATTTGTTCTGAATTGTAGCCTGGTTGATAGGACGGTAGTTTTGGACGAAATGGTTCATGCCATCCTTCTTCTTCACAAAGAGAGAAGGTGCTCCCCAAGCAGAGGAACCTGGACGAATGAATCCACTGCGAAGAGACTTGTCGATTCCCTCCTTAAGCTGAAGGAGTTCATGAGGTGGAATCTTGTAGGGTCGTTTAGCGGTAGGAACGGTGCCTGGTTTCAAGTCGATGGCAAATTCAACAGCCCGTATAGGGGGTATGGCTGGGAGTTCTTCTGGAAAGACATCTTGAAAATCGTGAACGACTGGAATCTTCTCAATGCCCTCAAGAGGTGCTGCGTTCAACGCATTCAATGCAGAAAGTCGTGCCTCGGCATTTTGAACAATCTGAGCATGGTAGCTTACTATCTCATTTGATGAATGTAGAAGATGAACGACTTTGGTGGCGCAAACGATAGAGGCAGTATGTGCTTTCAACCATTCCATCCCCAGAATGAGATCAATATTAGAAGACTCCAATATAATGGGAGACACATGGAATTCCAACCCTTCAATTTTAACGGGGACGTCGCGATCAATCATGGTAGTTTGACATTGGCCCGTAGGGGTGCGTACCACTATTGGAGTGTTCATGGGCTCGCATCGAATGTCGTGTGCCTATGCAAAATTTTCTGACATGAATGAATGTGATGCTCCCGAATCAAACAACACAGAAGCCGGTACTGAGTTCACGAGAAGAGTACCCATCACAGTAGCAGGTTGGTCTTGAGCTTCATTCAGATCAACATGGTTAGCCTGACCACGACCATAAGGTCTGGCATTGTTGTTGCGGGGCTGATTGTTACCAGGACAAGCAGGAGGAAGAACAGTTGATTCTGATTCTGAGGATAGTTCCTAGAACAGTGACCCGGAAGGCCACACTTGAAGCATAGACCATCCTTGGGGTTGGAAGCAGGTGCTCGGGGCCGTACAGTCTGAAGAGGCTTCCTCGGCGGTGGGGAAGGCAGACGAGGTGCAACATAGGACTATCTTGGTGCAGGTGCAGTTGGACGATACATGCTGTGGGGGATCCAAATCCGATGCTTCTATGCGGACGGGCCTGAAGATGAGCCAGCGTCACGACTGCGCCTGAGGGATCCCTGGTGTTCCTGAAGACCCGTCTCAACTTGAATAGCCTTGTTCACCAAGGTGGCAAAATCGGCAAAATCACGAGCGAGAAGTGCTAGCTTGATATCAGGGTGAAGTCCATCACGAAACTTTTCTTGCTTGCGAGCATCAGTAGCAATGTCTTCTTAAACATATCGGGACAAGTCCAAGAATTCCCGCCGATAAGCATCTACAGACTTGTTGCCTTGGATGAGGTTGCGGAACTCTCGCTTCTTTCTGTCCAAGATTCCCTAAGGAATAAAGCGAGCATGGAAGGCGGCTTGGAAATCCGGCCAAGTGATGACCGTTCCAGTAGGTAGCGTACACCTGTGGCTGTCCCACAATTGAGCAGCAGGGCCCCTCAGATAGTTTGCCGCAAAGGTGACATAGTTGGCACGTGCTACATCAGCAGGCTCTAGCTCGAGAGCGATGTCTTGGAGCCAGTCATCAGCATCTAGTGGCTGAGTTGAGCTGTGGTAGACGATAGGGTTGAGTTGCGCAAAGTCTTGCACCGTTACTGGGGCTGGATGCTGATTCATATTTGGGTGAGGAAACTGAGCCATCACTCCTTCCATGAACTGGCGATTCGGCTCAAACTGTTGCATCATTCCTACCACGAATTCAGGCGGTGGTGGAGCGTTGCCACCACGGCCACGACCACCTGGTCTAACCATCCTGCTAACATGTAACAGGGGTAGTTCAACATTGAGCATTTGCAAAGACAAAGGATTATTCACTATCTAACATGTAGAATGAACGAGGTTCAACGGGTACCACATAGTAGTTGGCAAGACAGAGTGGGGTACTTATTCAAAATACTAACCTATGGAATAACTATGGTTTATCCAACTTTTGGGTGAATGTGGTCACGGGATCCTAATGTTGGAGTTAGTAAATTCGTTTAACCCGAATAGACGAGAGTTCAGAGTCCGGGAGTATAGACGAGGAGTAAAAGATCCTAATACCACCCAATGGCGACGTGGGCCCGTAAGCCACAAAACCATGCTAGTAAAACAGTTTTTCAAAGACTGGACTCAACTTCGACCAAGGAGTTGGAAAGGGGGATCCTACAAGCAGTCGGCTCTGATACCAACATGTGACGCCCCCGATTTGACCGTACACTAATCATGCACGCAAAAGTGTACGACCAAGAACAGGGTCTCACTGGAAGATATCACAACACAACTCTAGACACAAATTAAAATAATACAAGCTTTATATTACAAGCCAAGGGCCTCGAGGGCTCGAATACATAAGCTCGAATACACAAGAGTCAGCGGAAGCAATAATATCTGAGTACAGACATAAGTTAAACAAGTTTGCCTTAAGAAGGCTAGCACAAAAACAACACGATCGAAAAGGCAAGGCCTCCTGCCTAGGACCTCCTAACTATTCCTGGTCGTCAGCTGTCTCCACGTAGTAGTAGGCTCTGTCGGAGTAGTAGTAGTCGTCAAAGGTGGCTTCTGGCTCCTGGACTCCACCATCTGGTTGCATCAACCAGAAAGAAGAAAGAAGGGGGAAAAGGGGGAGCAAAGCAACCGTGAGTACTCATCCAAAGTACTGGCAGGCAAGGATCTACACTACATATGCATCGGTATCAATGAAAAGGTTAGTATTTGTGCACTAAGCTGCAGAATGCCAGAATAAGAGGGGGGAAAGCTAGTCCTATCGAATACTAGCATCTTCTAGAAACCACCTTCTTGCAGCAATAGGGGGGAGTAGAGTAGTATAACATAGGTCATATTTATGTTGTTGTATCAACGCTCTGGGATCGTTCCTCGACTCCCGAAGCAACATATCCAAATCATGCCTCAGCATCCAGTTCTAGTTGTAGCGATCGAGATAAAACTCCAAGTGTCCGTTACCGTAGGACAGGCTATCGATAGATGTTTTCTTCCCTACAGGGGTGCACCAACTTACCCACCACGCTTGCTTAACTCCGGCCGGACACAACATCGGGTCATGCCCGCCCTCGGCCAAACAATACGCCGCAACCCGACCTAGGCTTAATAGAGAGGTCATGCACGCCGGACTAAACCCTATGCCCCCAGGGGTCATGGGCCAATCGCCCCGGGAACTCCTGCACATTGCATACGCGCTCGGTGAGCAGACCTGGGCTACCTCCTTAAAAAGGCAGGTGCTTATGCGGTCCAACCCAGCGCTCACCGCTCGGTCGCAATGACATCAGTTAAGCTTCAGCTGATGCATACGATGCAGAACGCCCACACTATGCCCACGTGATGGTTAGCGCTATCAGGCCAGAGGCCCCTTTGATCAAATGTCCAAACCGATTAGTGTCTTGGGAACACGCGGTAACGAGCAGAGGCTCACAAGCATGTGACCCCATCGCCCCATCTTGAGGACTTGCGGCAAGGGCGAGTGCCCGGCCACGCCTCGTATTTATCTCGGGGGCACCTTCCAGGTCAACCCATCTACACATCACTCGCAATTAAGCTCGCGCGGGTACCCCTCGGGCCGACCCATCTTTAGTAACATTCACTGTAAAGTCATAGTAACCATAGTAACTGTGTGTCTAACACTAAAGGGAAAACATGAGGAAATCACCCTCGATGAAATTCCACCTGATGTTATCGTCAAGGTGAACGAAAGAGGAGTCACCCTCGAGGTCCACTCTTGAGGAGTTGCACGATAGTGTCGTTATCGGGAATGGAGAAGGAGGAAATCACCCTCGATGACTATAACCGATGACCTAACCTACAAGGTTAACATCAGAAGTGCTGATGAGGTCTCACCCTCGGCACTCGATAGTAACCCAGTAGTGTCGGGCAACTAAGGGGAAAGTGATGTGCGGTGCTAGGTCTTGGTCTTCGATCCCATTGATCGGGTCTTCTGATAATCCAGCGGGGCAGAGATAACCCACAAGTGTAGGGGATCAGTTGTAGCCTCTTTCGATAAGTAAGAGTGTCGAACCCAACGAGGAGCTAAAGGCAGAACAAATATTCCCTGAAGTTCTATTGACCACCGATACAACTCTACGCACGCTTGACGTTTACTTTACCTAGAACAAGTATGAAACTAGAAGTACTTTGAAGTTTTTTTGGGATAGATTTGCAAGAATATAAAGAGCACGTAAATAAAACTACGGGCTGTTAAGATAAAGAAACAATAAAGTTAATGATAGCGGGTGTGGAAAAGTGGTGGTAGGAGTTGCGAAATTGCCCCTAAGCAATTGACTACGTTACTAGACCGATAGCAAGTTTTATGTGGGAGAGGCCACTGCTAGCATGTCATCCCTTACTTGGAATTCTATGCCCTTATGGTAGGAACTATTAGCAAGCATCCGCAACTACTAACATTCATTAAGGTAAAACCCAACCATAGCATTACGATATATTGGTCCCCCTTCAATCCCCTATGCATCAATTTCTACGCTAGGTTGAAGCTTCTGTCACTCTTGCCCTCCAATACGTAGTCCTATCAACATACAACTAACCCTATGGTGTGATCCACGTGCGCGCTCATATGATGTGCACCAAAGGACAGCAACATAACCACAAGCAATTTAAATCAATTATAGCAATTCACCAATCACCAATAGGACAATGATAATCTACTCAGACATCATAGGATGGCAACACATCATTGGATAAAAATATGAAGCATAAAGCACCAGGTTCAAGCAGAGGGTACATCGGGCTGTGGGAGAGTGGACCACTGGAGATAGATGGGGGAAGGTGATGGAGATGTTGGTGAAGATGACAGAAGTGTTGGTGTAGATCGCCGTCACACGATGATGGCCCCGGTGGCACTCTGGTGCCACCGGAAGCGAGAAGGAGAGAGCCCCTGTCACACCCTGCATTTTGTAACTTGTCATTTGCATCAATAAAGCATGAAATTTGGACCAGCAATTTTTTTTGGCATCATTTGGCTTTTATTTAGAATTAAGTTTTTCTCTCTGTGATTTTCAAGTGCTCTTTAAAGTCAACTACTCCCTCTTGTATATTTCATCACCTTACCCCAAACTTCTGCCAATGATCATACCAAGTGTATATATCAATATAGTATTTTCTTACAAAAATAATTGGGCCAAAAAGTATTTTCAAAAATTAGTTTTCTAAAAACCCCTGAATTGAGGTTTGCACTTCAAGTGCTTGATTTAGGGTGAGAAAAATATTTCAAAGAGTATATTTGAAACCTAGTAGAAATAGGACTCCCATAAACCACAAAAATATAATTTTAAAAGTTATTTTCCTATTTTATTTAAAGGCTTTTTCTTAAGGCCAGAAATGTTCTTTAATAGGAAAAATTATTTAACTATTTCAAAAATATTTGCCAAAATTCAGGGAGACTCATAGGACATATATCGTCCATATATAAGAGTTTCAACACTTGGTCATGTTCAAAATATTGGAAAAATCCCTCATAAACCCTTTCTGGATATTTCAAGCTTTTGAAATATTTACAAAGGAAATATTCTCTAAAAATTCCAGGGAAATTCTATCATGTCATATATGACATATTTGATGATCTTGCCAAGCCCTATGCCTTGGGAAGGAAGAGAACATCATCAAAACCCCTCAAAATCATTCTTTCCATATTTGGAGTTTGAGCAACTTTACATTGCCAAACTTGTCCAAATGCTCTCAGACTTGGTACACATGCTAGAATGGTCTAATAATGCACCTAGACCAAATGGCATAAGCTTTGGAGAAGGGTAACTTGATCAGAGTACCACAAAACCATTTCTGTTCAAATTCAAATTTGAACAACTTTACATTACCAACTTTTTACTTGGGGCTTCAAACTTTGTGGGCATGATCACAACCCCAAATGATGACACTACACCAAGTGGTGCATCAAGGAGGGATGATTTGCTTAAGTCAAACTTGGTGAAACCATTTCTGTTGATTTCTAGGGTTCACCAAAGTTACATTGGCAAGTTTCTTCAAAATAGCCCAAACTTGGTGAAACACCCTATTTCCATAGGCCATTTAATCTTGTTAAGTATCATGGCTAGTGGAGATCATTTGATTGCTCAAAACCACATCAAACACCTTCTGGTGATTTTGCAAAGTTACCACTTTCACCCCTTTTCCTAGTCTCCTTGAGCCCTACTTTTTACAACTGCTTCCTCAGGCTCCCCTGCACCTCCAGGAACTCTCCCCTGGCCTCAGCTCCATGATTGAGTAGGGGTAAAACCCCAATGTGCATTCTGGACAGGAGTTTTCACCATTCTATCTCAACCCCCTCTTCTTCTAGAAGTATTCCCTGGCATCCAATGCTCCCCCTGCGTTGTTTACTCCCCCCTAGAGCCAATGGACACGGTGGCCGCGCCCAGAGCGCATGGGACACGGCCATGCCGGCCATTTGAGCGCTTTGGAGCAAGCTATAGTGCGCTCCCGCATTGTAGCCTCCTCCAATCCGCAGCGCCCGACCACCTCGAGCCTCCCCCTCGCGCCAGTTGATGTGCTTCGACGTCCGCAATGCACCCCGGCTCTGTCCCCCTCCCCCTTCTCCCTCCTCTCGGCCCAGCTCGCACGCGCGACGGCCGCCCTAGAGCTCCAATGAGCCTCCTCGCACGCGCGCTTCTCTGGACCCCCCCTGCTCTCTCTCTTCCTCTCCCTGGCTCTGGACCGCATCCAGCAACACCACAGACACCACCCCAGCTCCTCCCGAGCCCTGTGGCAATGGGCAGAAGCTCGCCGGCGCACGGGTCCACGGCACCTCGCCGTTCTCCTATAAAAGGACACCCCGCGCCCCTCCCCTCCTCACCAACCGCTCTCTCACCCGCCTAATCATCCCCCTACGCCACTCACTCCCCTCCAGACAGGCCCGAGCTGGAGATCGAGCTCGAGCTCCGCCGCGGTGGCTCGCCGTCGTCCGCACGGTACATGCCCTCCCCGCAGCTTCTCTCGCTCGATCTAGCAGCACAGGCCCCCACTGATCCTTTACCCCCTCTTTTCCCTCTCTGCAGCTGTCGGAAACGACCAGAGCAACCTCCACGCGACGCCTCTCCGCTGTTCCTCCTCGTCACCGGTGAACCAGGCCACTCCGGCGACCAACTCCACCTCCATCAGATCGGGGACTCCACGCTGACTCCGTCCCTACCCTTAGCTCGCCCTGCCGTGCCCCGAATCACCGCCGGTGAGCTCGCCGGCCCTCTGCCGGAGGGTTAGGGATGACAGGCGGGCCCCGCCTGTCAGCCTCTCCTCTCCCTCGCCTCTCTCTCCTCTCACTGACGCCAGGCCCCGCCCGTCAGGTTTGAAACCTGGCGCGCGCGCAGGCGCCCGTGCGCTGGGCTGGATCCCCTTTGGGCCTGCTGCACTGTGGCCGTTCTGGCCCAGTTGCACAGCGACCCTTTTCCTTTTCCTTTTTTGTTAGTTTTTAAATAATTCCACATGATTTAATATTAATCCAAATGAATTAATTCCAGTTCCTAAAAACTTGTAAAATTCGAACCTATTTAATGATATCACTCTCACCCATATCCATGAACCTTTTCTGTTATGTTCAAATTTAAGTCTAAATTTGAACACTAAAACCTGTGTTCAAAAATTCATATACCCCATTCTGTCACTCCAAATCCCAAACTAATTTTTTTTGCCATCTTAGTTTTCCCTCTGGTATTTTATAAAAATAAGTTGACATTTTTCTAAGCACTTTGGTTTTTCTGTTTTTATTATTGTCTTATTTTCCCGTTGTTTATTGCAACGATTAGATACCGTGTTTGACGAGGTTGCTGAAGAAGAAGGAGGGGAAGGATTTGAAGACCTTGAAGACCAAGCCAATCTAGGCAAGCAGCCCTTTGACCATGTCTATGGAACCCCTTTTTATGCATGTCATATAGCACCATATCGTTATTGCAACGAAATCATGATGAGGTGGAAACCACTTGTTGGTTTGCCACGGTACTTCCTCGTTGATACTTGCATTTGGGCATGACCCTACCTTCTTATGAGAGTTATGCCGGTGGAAGTAGATAGGTTGCTATAGTAGTGGCTATGCTAGTGAAACGGGATATGCATAATGATGAAAGCATAGTTCATTCGAGGCACTCTTTCAAAAACCCCATCGGGTGTCACTTATGCCCGAGGGAGATGATGAGATGGGTAATCACATGATGACGAAGTGGTGTACCAAGACAAGTGTGTGTGATGTTTTTCAAACGGATTGGTTTAAGTTGCGACCGTTATTCCAACTTTACATGCGCAACCACTCTACCCTTATATGGGAAAGGGCATTATTGATTACCTAGGCCGATACTAGCATGGTGCCCGCATTACTAGTGACGAGAGTGACATGAGGTCACTCTCGGGACGGGGTCGTGCTTGGATAGGCGGCCATGACTGTTTTCATAGGGCACCGAACACACCGTTGGTACCCCGTGCCCGTGGTATGTGAAATGTGAGCAAGGCTCCAAAAATCTTAAGATGTGAAATGTGGGGCACGGGGGTTACTACCAATCCAGTGGACTCCATATTAGTGTCGCCTAGGGAAAGATAGTGATCGGGTGCTTACCCCGGGTACTTGAGGTACCGCGGGTCGTGGATGACACGGAAAGTTCCCCGGATCTAGTGGGTAAAGTGTGCAACCTCTGCAGAGTGTAAAACTATTCGAATAACCGTGTCCATGGTCAAGGACAGTTGGGTAACCACTCTTGGGCTATGTCCAATGTTTTCGAAACCCTGTGTGTGTGTGAAAGATCCGGTTGATTCAAGTCAAAAGGACTTGGCAAGATCATAGCTTGGCTATGTTGATATCTGTAACCTATAATTCTTATGATGCATGCCTCAGATAACTCAAGTCATTGCACTCAAAAATTTCTGCTTTCTGCACACATATCCTATCTAGTGCTATTTCATATCTTGTCATACTTGTTCCAAAAACATGGGTTGCTTGCGAGTATATTCAAAGTACTCATTGGCTTGCCACTGGTTATTTAATTGGCCAGGCATGGAAGAGCAGGAATATGAAGAAGAATTCTATGGAGACGAACATGCAAACTAGGACGCTTTCCTAGTCAGAATGCCTGTAGGGTTAAGGCAGATGGCATGGGTTCTACTTATCTACGAAGACTTCCGCTATTCGAGTTTATTTTCTATTCAGCCCTTGAGGCTTTATCTATGTAAGACTTGGCCATAATGGTCATAATTTGTGTAAGGCGGTATGTATGGATGTAAGACTCTTGTTATCCAGCTTCTGTGTGTTCAGTGAGCATTGATCTCCCGGATCACTGTACACTGCATTCGATGATCTCGACTCTTAAGTCGGGGTCCCCACAGAGCTGGTAGCAGAGCCATCCTGACTGTAGGAAGCATTAGTTAGCATGGGCGTTAGTTAGATGAACCCCTTTCATAAACCTTTTGAACCTCTCTTCTTTTCTAAACCTTACCAAACCTGAGGTATCATCAGCTTATTAACCTCTCCTATTCAACCTTTGTAGATGGCCACTGTACCTGAAGAGCACCTGACCACTGGGTTCCCCTTGCTTCTCGAGGATAGCCTCTAGGAGTGCCAGTTCCACCGAGCACCCATCCTCACCTACCATGAGCATTGGGTTAACGACACTGAGGTGGAGTACCATGTGGAAGTGATCGTGAAGGCAAACGATCCCCCCACAAGTTGGTTCTTCGAGGGACCCCAGATGGCAACACTACCCCTCGCTGTCGAGGCTGCTGCACTCAAGGCACTATCCCATCTCCGTGAACTTCTTCCGGAGATGGCAGCCAAGATGACAACCCGCTTCTTGCCTTACCGGAAGGAAGGTGAAGATGAAAGCAGCGCGCAAGCCCCTCCACTGAAGGAAGGACTCCCACTTCGATTCCAGACCTACTTCAGCCTATGTGCCGACAACTTGGCACAAGATTTGGCCTTGGAATCTATGAAGCTCCGAGAAGAACTTCACACGACCAAGGCACTTCTTCGTCGAGCACAAGAGAAGACGGATAGGATCAAGAAGGAAGGTGCGCCTCCCGGACGGTCCGCTATCGCGTATCAAGGCGGAAGACCCTCAGGAGATGTATCTTCCAAGGATGAAGAGCCACCCCAGTGACGCCGTATGACGGCAAGGGAATATCGCAAGCTTTTCCCTGCACCACCGACAAAACACCGCCGTATCCAACTCCTCCACTCCCCCACACCCTCAAGTGACAAGGGGGCCCAGACAGATGAAGACAAGGAGGAAGACCCAGAAGAGCCAGAATACGCGACAGGGCATTCCCCCGCTTAGGCATTATTCACAACTCGAATATGCCAGTTCGTGACCTCTACGGAAGGATAGGTCGTGTAACCCTTATGCGAAGTCGAGTCCTTGTATGGTTCATATGAAGCCATCTAGTATTTGCTTTTGTTGTGTTTGGGTGTACGTCGTATCTTCCCTTCGGGAATATGTAAATGACTGCATCACCCATTTGGATTTTTAATGAATGTGTTTGGCCCTTTCGGCCCTTGCATGAAAATGATTAGTGTCACACCCACCCCCTTAGTAGGCACCCATCTTTATTGCTTTCCCTCTTCCAAATCATGAGACCTTTTACCGCTCCAACAGGATGCCTGTTGTAACTCATACTGGTACCTCTACCCAGCAGCCTGAAGCCGGAGCATCCGCCCAATCAGAGGCCGGCCAAGACCAAACCCACGACCAAGCTCCACCACCACCTCCCCCGAACATGGACATGGCTCAGCTTCTCCAAGCTTTCCAAGAGGAACGCCAAGCCAACACCGCAGCCCTCCAGATGATTGCTCAAGCTGTCACCAACAACCGCCAGCCGGCGTGGAATGGCAATGGACGTTCCACGTTGGCAGAGTTCAAGAAGCATGCACCGCCAACTTTCATCGAGACTGCTGAACCCCTGGATGCACACGAATGGGTCCGCACCATTGAGGACTTGCTGGAACTAGTCGGTTGCACCAAAGACCGCGAGAAGGTGGCTTATGCTGCCCACTGCCTCGGGGGGACTGCTAGAGCTTGGTGGGATGGATTCAAGGTCATGCATGCTGGGCAAGACATCACTTGGGAAAACTTCAACGCAGAATTCCGCTAGGCTCATATTCCTTCCGGAATCATGGCTATCAAAAAGAGTGAGTTTCGAGCCCTGAAGAAAGGAAGTGGCACTGTCAAGGAGTACATGCAGAAGTTCAGTGTTCTGTCAAGGTATGCCCCTGAAGATGTCAGCACTGATGCTGCGAAAAGGGAGCGCTTCATGGAAGGCCTCAATCAGACTCTGCAGTACTCGCTTGTCGTGTGTGATTGCCCAACCTTACCTGACCTGGTGAACAAAGGACTCATGCTTGAAGACAAGCGGCGTGCTCTGGAAGAAACTCGCAAGCGCAAGATGGTCAGCAAGGGAAGTTCCAGCAACCAGAAGCCTCGCCCGTGGCAGCCAGCCCCGGTCAAGCCAACCTATCAACAGCCAAGAGCTCCTGCACCTCACACCAATTATCAGCCTCAGTAGTATGCCAACCCAAGGCCAGCTTTCAACCCCAATAACAGTGGTGGCAACAAGATGAACAACCCAAACCAAGTCACTTGCTTTGCTTGTGGCCAGTCAGGACATATTTCTAAGGTGTGCCCCAACAAGAAGCCCGGTGCCCCGCGCCCCAATGCGCAGAACCCAGGACAAGGCCGCGGGATGCCACCAAGGAACCAAGCTCCTCGCAACCCGCCTAACCATGGGAAGGGGCATGTGAATCACGTCACTGCTGAAGAAGCTCAGGAAGACCCGGACGTCGTGCTGGGTATGTTCCTTGTCAACTCAGCACCTGCAACTGTCTTGTTTGATTCTGGAGCCACGCATTCATTTGTCACTCAAAGATTTGCATTAAAAAGTGGCATGACCCCTACACCCCTGAATAACCCCATGGTGGTACAAACCCCCGGAGCAGTGATGAGAGCCAAGATAGGCTGTAAGGGAGTCGGTATTATCATTACCGGTGTAGACTTCCTAGCAGACCTTATCATCTTAAGATCGCAAGGCTTGGATGTGATCTTAGGAATGGATTGGCTCAACAAGCACCAAGGCTTGTTAGATTGCCAATCGGACTGTCACTGTGACCAATGACCAAGGAGTCGAAGTTAAGTTTGCTTCCAACTCCTCTTCTGCTCAAACCACTCAAGTCAACTGTCTGTCTGAAGTTGGACTGGAGCAAGTACCGGTAGTATGCGAGTATCCTGATGTCTTTCCGGATAAGCTACCGGGAATACCCCCTGACCGTGACATTGAGTTCATCATCGAGCTCATGCCCGGGGCAGGACCCATCTATAAGAAGCCTTATAGAATGGGGATGGAAGAATTAACTGAGTTGAAGAAACAACTAGAGAAGCAGCTGAGGAAGGGATTTATCCGCCTAAGTGCCTCCCCTTGGGGATCACCTGTTCAGTTTGGGGCAAAAAGGGATGGTACCATCCGCTTATGTATTGACTACCGTTCCCTCAATGAGGTTACAATCAAGAACAAGTATCCACTTCCCAAGATTGAAGATCTGTTTGATCAACTCAGCGGAGCCAAGGTGTTCTCCAAGATCGACCTCAAATCTGGGTAATACCAGCTGAAGATCAGACCCCAAGATATTCTGAAGACGGCATTTGTGACTAGATATGGCCTGTACGAGTGCACGATCATGTCTTTTGGGTTAACCAATGCCCCAGCTTACTTCATGTATCTCATGAATAAAGTCTTCATGGAATATTTGGACAAGTTTGTTGTTGTCTTCATTGATGACATTCTTGTCTTCTCGAAGACGGAGGAAGAGCACGAGCAACATCCGAGGATGGTCCTAGACAAGCTTCGAGAGCACCAGCTATACGCCAAATTCAGCAAGTGTGAGTTTTGGCTGCATAAAGTTGGATTCTTAGGTCATGTCTTGACCAAAGAAGGATTGTCAGTTGATCCCGCAAAGATCGAAGCTGTGACCCAAAGGAAATCTCCAACGACCGTCAAGGAAGTCAGAAGCTTCCTCGGACTTGTGGGCTATTACCGCAAATTCGTGGAAGGATTCTCTAGCATTGCCCGACCAATGACTCAGCTCCTGAAGAAGGACAAGAAGTTCGAATGGACGCCAAAATGCGAAGAAAGCTTCCAAGAGCTCAAGAAGAGATTGACCACCGCCCTAGTTCTGGCAACACCTGATATTCACAAGGAGTTCGTGATATATTGTGATGCCTCTCGAACCGGATTGGGAAGCGTTCTGATGCAAGAAGGATGAGTCATAGCTTACCTCTCAAGGCAACTACGACCTCATGAGGAGAACTACGCTACTCACGATCTTGAGTTAGCTGCAGTGGTTCATGCCTTGAAGACATGGCGACACTACCTTCTAGGGAAACAGTGTGAGATATACACAGACCACAAAAGTCTGAAGTATATTTATACCCAGAAAGAATTGAACATGAGGCAACGAAGATGGTTGGAACTAATCAAGGATTATGACCTCAGTGTTCAATATCACCCCGGGAAGGCCAACGTGGTAGCCGATGCCTTAAGCAGGAAGGCTTGCTCCCTGAATGCCATAATTCAAAGAAGGCAGCCAGCCCTGTTTGAAGAGCTGGAACAATTCAGTTTAGAATTGGTCACCCCTGGATTTCTAGACCATCTTGAAGTCAAACCAACCCTGATGGACGAAGTCAAGAAGGCACAAGGTGGGCACGCAAGCATTGAAGGCATCAAGAAGAAGATGAAGCTAGGCAAGGCCCCAGGATTCTCCGAAGACGAGCAAGGGATTGTTTGGTACAAAGGCCGCATTTGCGTACCGAACAAGATGGAGCTGAAGAACCTGATCCTGCAAGAAGCCCACGACACTCCATATTCCATCCACCCCAGAGGAACCAAGATGTATCAAGACTTGAAGGAAAGATTCTGGTGGCACGGGATGAAAAGAGAGATTGCAACCTATGTTGCAAAGTGTGATGTGTGCCAAAGGGTCAAGGCTGAATATCAGCGACCCGCTGGATTGCTCCAACCACTCAAGGTTCCTGTGAGGAAGTGGGATAAAGTCAGAATGGATTTCATCACTGGATTACCAAGGTCGAATAAAGGACATGACTCCATCTGGGTCATAGTCGACCATTTGACCAAGGTAGCCCATTTCATTCCTGTCAAGACTACCTATAATGGCAACCAGTTGACAACTCTGTATATCGAACGAATCGTGAGCCTCCATGGCGTTCCAAAGGAGATTGTGTCAGATCGAGGCACCCAGTTTACTTCAAGGTTGTGGAAAAGATTCCAAGAAGCCTTGGGAACCAAGTTGTCTTTCAGCACGGCTTTTCACCCGCAGACCGGAGGTCAGACAAAGCGAGTAAATCAAATTCTTGAAGACATGCTCCGAGCCTGTGTCTTGGCATATGGAGCCAAGTGGGAAGATTGCCTCCCTTTTGCCGAGTTCTCCTATAACAACAGTTATCAGTCAAGCCTTCAGATGGCACCATTTGAGGTGTTGTACGGACGCAAGTGTCGCACACCCCTCAACTGGTCAGAGACTGGAGAAGGGCTAGTCTTTGGACAAGATATTCTCTATGAAGCAGAAGAGCAAGTCCAACTAGTCAGAGAACGTTTGAAGGCCGCCAAATCAAGGCAGAAGAGCTATGCTGACACTCGTTGCCGAGACATGAGTTTCCGTGTTGGAGACCATGTGTACCTGCGAGTAACTCCTATGAAGGGAACCAAGCGTTTCCACGTTAAGGGGAAACTTGCACCAAGATTTATTGGCCCCTTCAAGATCACCGATCGACGAGGAGAAGTGGCTTACCAGTTGGAACTACCACTTGAGCTATCCGATGTGCACAACGTATTCCACGTGTCACAACTCCGGAAGTGTCTCCAAGTTCCAGACAAGCCTGATCTCTACAAGGATGTCGACCACCAAGCCATTGATTTCTAGCCCGATTTGACCTACCGCGAGAAGCCCATTCGCATTCTAGATGAAGCAGAGCGACGGACGCGAGGCCGCACCATCAAGTATTTCAAGGTCCAGTGGAGCAACCACACGGAAGCAAAAGCAACCTGGGAACGTGAAGACTATCTTAGATCCGAGTATCCCTATCTCTTTTAAGACCTAGTTTTGGAATCTCGGGGACGAGATTCTTGTAAGGGGGTAGGTCTGTCACACCCTGCATTTTGTAACTTGTCATTTGCATCAACAAAGTATGAAAATTTGGACCAACAAATTTTTTTGGCATCATTTGGCTTTTATTTAGAATTAAGTTTTTCTCTCTGTGATTTTCAAGTGCTGTTTAAAGTAACTACTCCCTCTTGTATATTTCATCTCCTTACCCCAAACTTCTTCCCAATGATCATACCAAGTGTATATATCAGTATAGTATTTTCTTACAAAAATAATTTGGCCAAAAAGTATTTTCAAAAATTAGTTTTCTAAAAACCCCTGAATTGAGGTTTCACTGCAAGTGCTTGATTTAGGGTGAGAAAAATATTTCAAAGAGTATATTTGAAACCTAGTAGAAATAGGACTCCAATAAACCACA
The DNA here is from genome assembly GCA_902687465.1 of Secale cereale. NCBI lineage: Eukaryota > Viridiplantae > Streptophyta > Magnoliopsida > Poales > Poaceae > Secale > Secale cereale. The sequence continues at coordinate 116,338,874 of LR738709.1, read as the reverse complement.
AAAATATAATTTTAAAAGTTATTTCCTATTTTATTTAAAGGCTTTTTCTTAAGGCCAGAAATTGTCTTTAATAGGCAAAAATTATTTAACTATTTCAAAAATATTTGCCAAAATTCAGGGAGACTCATAGGACATATATCGTCCATATATAAGAGTTTCAACAGTTGGTCATGTTCAAAATATTGGATAAATCCCTCAGAAACCCATTCTGGATATTTCAAGCTTTTGAAATATTTACAAAGGAAATATTCTCTAAAAATTCCAGGGAAATTCTATCATGTCATATATAACATATTTGATGATCTTGCCAAGCCCCATGCCTTGGGAAGCAAGAAAACATCATCAAAACCCCTAAAAACCATTTTGTCCATATTTGGAGTTTGAGCAACTTTACATTGCCAAACTTGTCCAAATGCTCTCAAACTTGGTACACATGCTAGAATGGTCTAATAATGCATCTAGACCAAATGGCACAAGCTTTGGAGAAGGGTAACTTGATCAGAGTACCCCAAAACCATTTCTGTTCAAATTCAAATTTGAACAACTTTACATTACCAACTTTTTACTTGGGGCTTCAAACTTTGTGGGCATGATCACAACCCCAAATGATGACACTACACCAAGTGGTGCATCAAGGAGGGATGATTTGCTTAAGTCAAACTTGGTGAAACCATTTCTGTTGATTTCTAGGGTTCACCAAAGTTACATTGGCAAGTTTCTTCAAATAAGCCCAAACTTGGTGAAACACCCTATTTCCATATGCCATTTAATCCTGTTAAGTATCATGGCTAGTGGAGATCATCTGATTGCTCAAAACCACATCAAACACCTTCTGGTGATTTTCCAAAGTTACCACTTTCACCCCTTTTCTTAGTCTCCTTGAGCCCTACTTTTTACCACTGCTTCCTCAGTCTCCCCTGCACCTCTAGCAACACTCCCCTAGCCTCAGCTCCATGATTGAGTAGGGGTAAAACCCCAATGTGCATTCTGGACAGGAGTTTTCACCATTCTATCTCAAACCCCTCTTCTTCTAGAAGTATTCCCTGGCATCCAATGCTTCCCCGGCGTTGTTTATTCCCCTCCTAGAGCCAATTTACAAGGTGGGCGCGCCCAGAGAGCGTGGGACACGGCCATGCCGGCCATTTGAGCACTTTGGAGCACGCTACAGTGCGCTCCCGAACTGTAGCCTCCTCCAATCCGTAGCGCCCGACCACCTCGAGCCTCCCCCTCGCGCCAGCCGATGTGCCTCGACGTCCGCAACGCGCCCCGGCTCTGTCCCCCTCCTCCTTCTCCCTCCTCTCGCCCCAGCTCGCACGTGCGACGGCCGCCCGAGAGCTCCAATGAGCCTCCTCGCACGCGTGCTGCTCTGGACTCCCCCTGCTCTCTCTCTTCCTCTCCCCGGCTCTGGACCGCATCCAACAACACCACAGACACCACCCCAGCTCCTCCCGAGCCTTGTGGCAACGGGCAGAAGCTCGCCGGCGCACGGGTCCGCGGCACCTCGCCGTTCGCCTATAAAAGGACACCCCGCGCCCCTCCTCTCCTCACCAACCGCTCTCTCAGCCGCCTAATCGTCCCCCTACGCCACTCACTCCCATCCAGACAGGCCCGAGCTCGAGATTGAGCTCGAGCTTCGCCGCGGTGGCTCGCCGTCGTCCGCTCGGTACAGACCCTCCCCGCAGCTCCTCTCGCTCGATCTAGCACCACAGGCCCCCACTGATCCTTTTTCCCCTCTTTTCCCTCTCTGCAGTTGCCGGAAACGACCGGAGCAACCTCCACCCGACGCCTCTCCGTCGTCCCTCCTCGTCCCCGGTGAACCAGGCCACTCCAGCGACCAACTCCACCTCCATCAGATCGGCGACTCCACGCTGACTCCGTCCCTGCCCTTAGCTCACCCTGCCATGTCCCGAATCACCGCCGGTGAGCTCGCCGGCCCTCTGTCGGAGGGTTAGGGATGACAGGCGGGCCCCGCCTGTCAGCCTCTCCTCTCCCTCGCCTCTCTCTCCTCTCACTGACGCCGGGCCCCGCCCGTCAGGTTTGAAACCTGGCGCGCGCGCAGGCGCCCGTGCGCTGGGCTGGTTCCCCTTTGGGCCTGCTGCACTGTGGCCGTTCTGGCCCAGTTGCACAGTGGCCCTTTTCCATTTTCTTTTCTGTTAGTTTTTAAATAATTCCACATGATTTAATATTAATCCAAATGAATTAATTCCAGTTCCTAAAAACTTGTAAAATTCCAACCTATTTAATGATATCACTCTCACCCGTCTCCATGAACCTTTTATGTTCTGTTCAAATTTAAATCTAAATTTGAACACTAAAACCTATGTTCAAAAATTCATATACCCCATTATGTCACTCCAAATCCCAAACTAAGAATTTTTGCCATCTTAGTTTTCCCTCTGGTATTTTATAAAAATAAGTTGACATTTTTCTGAGCACTTTGGTTTTTTTTTTTTATTGTCTTATTTTCCCGTTGTTTATTGCGACGATTAGATACCGTGTTTGACGAGGTTGCTGAAGAAGAAGGAGGGGAAAGATTTGAAGACCTTGAAGACCAAGCCAATCCAGGCAAGCAGCCCTTTGACCATGTCTATGGAACCCCTTTTTATGCATGTCATATAGCACCATATCGTTATTGCAATGAAATCATGATGAGGAGGAAACCACTTGTTGGTTTGCCATGGTACTTCCCCGTTGATACTTGCATTTGGGCATGACCCTACCTTCTTATGAGGGTTATGCCGGTGGAAGTAGATATGTTGCTATAGTAGTGGCTATGCTAGTGAAATGGGATATGCATAATGATGAAAGCATAGTTCATTCGAGGCATTCTTTCAAAAACCCCATCGGGTGTCACTTATACCCGAGGGAGATGATGAGATGGGTAACCACTTGATGACCAAGTGGTGTACCAAGACAGGTGTGTGTGATGTTTTTCAAACGGATTGGTTTAAGTTGCGACCGTTATTCCAACTTTACATGCGTAACCACTCTACCCTTATATGGGAAAGGGCATTATTGATTACCTAGGTCGATACTAGCATGGTGCCCGCATTACTAGTGACGAGAGTGACATGAGGTCACTCTCGGGACGGGGTCGTGCTTGGATAGGCGGCCATGACTGTTTTAACAGGGCACCGAACACACCGTTGGTACCCCGTGCCCGTGGTATGTGAAATGGGAGCATGGCTCCAAAAATCTTAAGATGTGAAATGTGGGGCACGGGGGTTACTACCAATCGAGTGGACTCCATATTAGTGTCGCCTAGGGAAAGATAGTGATCGGGTGCTTACCTCGGGTACTTGAGGTACCGCGGGTCGTGGATGACACGGAAAGTTCCCCGGATCTAGTGGGTAAAGTGTGCAACCTCTGCGGAGTGTAAAACTATTCGAATAGCCGTGTCCACTGTCAATGATAGTTGGGTAACTGCTCTTGGGATACGTCCAATGTTTGCGAAACCCTATGTGTGTGAAAGATCCGGTTGATTCAAGTCAAAAGGACTTGGCAAGATCAAAGCTTAGCTATGTTGATATTTGTAACCTATAATTCTTATGATGCATGCCTCAGATAACTCATGTCATTGCACTCACAAATTTCTGCTTTCTGCACACATATCCTATCTAGTGCTATTTCATATCTTGTCATACTTGTTCCAAAAACATGGGTTGCTTGCGAGTACATTCAAAGTACTCATTGGCTTGCCACTGGTTATTTAATTGGCCAGGCATGGAAGAGCAGGAATATGAAGAAGAATTCTATGGAGACGAACATGCGAACTAGGACGCTTTCCCAGTCAGAATGCATGTAGGGTTAAGGCCGATGGCATGGGTTCTACTTATCTACGAAGACTTCCGCTATTCGAGTTTATTTGCTATTCAGCCCTTGAGGCTTTATCTATAAGACTTGGCCATAATGGTCATAATTTGTGTAAGGCGGTATGTATGGATGTAAGACTCTTGTTATTCAGCTTCTGTGTGTTCAGTGAGCATTGATCTCTGGGATCACTGTACACGTGCATTCGGTGATCTCGACTCTTAAGTCGGGGTCCCCACAGCCCCCCTCCTTCTTCTTCTTCCTTGACCTTCTCCCTAGGTGGGAGAAGGTTTTCCCCTCTGGTCCATGGCCTCCATGGAGGCGGAGGGGCGAGAGCCCTTCCGAGATTGGATATGTCTCTCTGTCTCTCTCTGTTTCTGCGTTCCCAAATTCTGCCCCTTCGCCGTTTCTTAAATTCCCGGAGATCCGTAACTCCGATTGGGTTGATTGTTTGACACTATTTTACCCAGATATTAGCTTTCTTGCGGCGAAAGAAGGGCATCAACCGCCTTAAAGTGTGGCCACGAGGGCCCAGGGCGCGCCTGCCCTTGGTGGGCGCGCCCCCTGCCTCGTGGCCCACAGGGCATCATCCGATGTTGGTTCCGCTTCCCAAAATTCACATATATTCCAGACAAAATCTCCGTCTGTTTTTACTCCGTTTGGACTCCGTTTGATATGGAAATTCTGCGAAACAAAAAACATGCAACAAACAGGAACTGGCACTGGGCACTTGATCAATATGTTAGTCCCAAAAAATAATATAAAAAGTTGCCAAAAGTATATGAAAGTTGTAGAATATTGGCATGGAACAATAAAAAATTATAGAAACGACGGAGATGTATCAGCATCCCCAAGCTTAATTCATGCTCGTCCTCGAGTAGGTAAATGCTAGAATAGATAATTTTTGATGTGGAATGCTACCTAGCATAATCTTGATCATGTAATCTAATCATGGCATGAATATTAAGACACGAGTGATTCAAAGCAATAGTCTATCATTTGACGTAGAAGAATTTAATACTCGGGCATTCCAACAAACAATCAAGTCTTTCAAAATAACAATGCTAAAGAACGTTATCCCTACAAATTCATATAGTCTTTTATGCTGCTTTTTCTTAACACAAGGTACCCCTCATGCCTATCCCGGTGTCAGCCAAGCAATTGTTTTCATACTTTACTTTTTCGAACCTTTTCAACTCTTCACGCAATACATGAGCGAGAGCCATCGACATAGCACTATGGTGGAATAGAAGGTGGTAGTAGACAAAAGTAGGGAGAAAGTCTCACATCGACTAGGCGTATCAATGGGCTATGGAGATGCCCATCAATAGATATCAATGTGTGTGAGTAGGGATTGCCATGTAACGGATGCACTAGAGCTATAAGTGTATGAAAGCTCAAAAGAAAACTAGTGGGTGTGCATCAACTTGCTTGCTCATGAAGACCTAGGGCATTTGAGGAAGCCCATCATTGGAATATATAAGCCAAGTTCTATAACGAAAAATTCCCACTAGTATATTGAAGTGACAAAACAAGAGACTCTCTATTATGAAGATCATGGTGCTACTTTGAAGCACAAGTGTGGAAAAAGATAGTAGCATTGTCCCCTTTTTTTTCTTTTTTTTGGGCCTTCCTTTTTTATTTTGCCTTTTTGGGCCTTTCTTTTTTTTGTTTTTTTTCAAGGGACCATGATCTAATAATGATGGTCATCACACTTCTATTTACTTACAACCCGATATTACAACTCGATACTAGAACAAAAATATGACTTTATATGAATGCCTCCGGTGGTGTACCGGGATGTGCAATGATCTAGCATAGCAATGACATCAAAAAACGGACAAGCCATGGAAACACCATGCTAGCTATCTTACGATCATGCAAGGCAATATGACAAAGATGGTGCGTGTCATAAAAAACGGAACAGTGGAGTTACATGGCAATATATCTCGGAATCGCTATGGAAATGCCATAATAGGTAGGTATGGTGGCTGTTTTGAGGAAGGTATATGATGGGTGTATGGTACCGGCGAAAGTTGCGCGGTACAAGAGAGGCTAGCAATGGTGGAAGGGTGAGAGTGCGTATAATCCATGGATTCAACATTAGTCATAAAGAACTCACATACTTATTGCGAAAAATCTATTAGCCCTCGAAGCAAAGATACTACGACGCATGCTCCTAGGGGGAGGTTGATAGGAGTTAACCATCGCGCGCCCCCGACCTACACGCAAAGATAAACAATCCAAATACAATGCGCGCCAATTTGGTTACATAGTTAGGTCCTCCCACATATTAGCATCTCTATATCGCAAAACTGTTGCAAGGTATCAAACATATCATATTCAACGATCTAAAAGTTTATGTAGTATTTTATGATTAACCATGTGAATGACCAATTCCTGTCAACTCTCTAAATAGATATAAGTGAAGCAAGAGAGTTTTAATTCTTTCTACAAAAGTTATGCCCACGCTCTAACAACTATAAGTGAAGCAAAAGAGCATTCTACAAATGGCGGTTTTCTATGTGAAGAGAAACAGGCAATCCAAACTTCAAATGATATAAGTGAAGCACATGAAGCATTCTATAAAGCCATACTCAAAAGATATAAGTGAATTGCAAAGAGCATTCTATAAATCAACCAAGGACTATCTCATACCAGCATGGTGCATTTATTAAAATAAAAATAAAAAGCACACGACGCTCCAAGATCTGCACATATCACAAGAATGAAACGAATCCGAAAACATACTGACACTTGTTGAAGAAAAAGGGGATGCCTTCCGGGGCATCCCAAAGATTAGACGCTTGAGTCTCCTTGAATAATTACTTGGGGTGCCTTGGGCATCCCCAAGAATGAGCTCTTGCCTCTCCTTCTTCTCCTCACATCAAGACCTCCTCGATCTTCGAACACTTCATCCACACAAAACTTCAACAGAAAACTCGGTAAGATCTGTTAGTATAATAAAGCAAATCACTATTCTAAGTATTGTTGAAAACCAATTCATATTTTGTTTTTGCATTGTAGCTACTGTAATATAACTTTTCCATGGCTTAATCCACTGATAGAAATTGATAGTTTCATCAAAACAAGCAAACTATGCATCAAAAACAGAATCTGTCTAAAACAGAACAGTCTGAAATAATCTGAACATTCACCATACTTTTGATACTTGAAAAATTCGGCCAAAATTAGGAAAAACAAACAATTTGTATAGAAAGACATTGCAAAAAATTCAGAACCATTTGACGTTCCAACAAAAAATGTAAAATCGCGCACTACAGCTAAAGTTTCTGTCCTACACCGCACAAACCAACAAGCATTGTAAACATCCTAAAGGCAAACCTTGGCACATTTTTTTATAATACAATGGAATTGTAGAAGGGGATATTATTTTTGTTGAAAAGTTTCTGTAATTAAGATTCACAAAGTTTCCATGGGCATGAACAAATTTCAAGGACGTCCCCCACTTTCACAATGCTCGTCGATATCACTTTCACTTTTCTTTTTGAAAAGTTTTGGGTTCCCCTCTTTATTTTTTATTTGTTTTTAAACTTTATAAAAGCAAAAAACATAAATAAATGACTCTCTAAAACTTTCGGGTTGTCTCCCTGGCAGCGCTTTCTTTAAAGCCATTAAGCTAGGCATATAGTGCTCAAGTGATGGATCCACCCGGATCCCAAGGTATATCAAAGCCAATTTTAATTAGCAATGATTTGGCATTTAGTAGTGAGCAAAAAGTGATATGTGTCATGCAAGAACAAAGTCTAACTCTCTTCCTATTTATAGGCATGTCATACAAGAGCAATTCATGCACATCAAGTAAAGGCCAATGCATAGTATAAGCAGTTTCTTGCAATTTTATCATGGTGGAAAAATAGAGAGGCGGAGATGTAGTTCCTCTCTCATAATAATTGCAAGTAGGAGCAGCAAGCACATGCATATTATATTTATAAAAATCATCATGTGTAAGAGAAAAAATCAACCCATCAATATAATCCTTAATAAGTGCAAACTTCTCCGATATAGTGTAGTTTGGAGAACTCAAAAATATAATATGACTATCATGCGTGGGTGCAATAGCAACAATCTCATGTTTAACATAAGGAACTATAGCAAGTTCATCTCCATAAGCATAATTCATATTGGCATCTTGGCCACAAGCATAGCAAGCATCATCAAAAAGGGACATTCCAAAAGAATCAACGGGATCATAACAATCATCATAGCATTCATCCTTCAGTAAGCATGAAGGGAAATTAAACAATGTATGAGTTGAAGAATTACTCTCATTAGAAGGTGGGCACGGGTAGCTACTCCGCTCTTCCTCCTTTTGTTCTTTGCTCTCCTCCTCATCTTTTTCATCCAATGAGCTCACAATGTCATTGATTTCTTCTTCCATAGACTCTTGCAAAATATTAGTCTCTTCTTGGACAGCGGAGTAGGCCTCAATATATGATTTAACATAGGCATTAGAAGCATAATTATCATAACAATATTTAAATATGGCAAAATTTTCAGATTAGTAAAGAGTAGCATCATACTTTTCAATCAAAGAAGCAATTTCATAAGCACCCTTAAAAGCAAAAAAATTCTTCAATTTGTTGAACATCATAATAACTATAAACACCCTTAGCATACGAAGATACGATTCCATTATTACTAAACTCACATTGGTAGGGAAGGTGTTTCGTAGGGTCTCCAGAACAACAAGTAAAATCGTAAATTTCACATAAATTCCAAGCATAGCATTGCAAATGATGAATTTGATCCCGTAAAAGTTTACCTTTTTCAGATATGCGGTGTCACACACAACAAGCATGCTCATCTAAATATTTTCCCTCAACTAAGCTAGTCGGGGTTTCAGCGCGAGCACAAAGGGATCGAAGATGATCCAAGTAATAAGCTTCAGTAGTGTGATAGATTTTGAGTGGTTCTTCAACCATTGGTACTGTAGGTACCACCAATTTTTTTTTGGTATTTTGCGTTTCCTACCCATAACAAAAGATAGAAAACAACTTATAACAACAAATAAAATCTACTTAGTGATAAAGCAAACAAGCACACATGAGAATATTCACCCTACTCTATTGCTCCCCGGCAACGACGCCAGAAAAAGGTCTTGATAACCCACAAGTGTAGGGGATCAGTTGTAGCCTCTTTCGATAAGTAAGAGTGTCGAACCCAACGAGGAGCTAAAGGTAGAACAAATATTCCCTCAAGTTCTATCGACCACCGATACAACTCTACGCACGCTTGACGTTTACTTTACCTAAAACAAGTATGAAACTAGAAGTACTTTGTAGTTTTCATGGGATAGATTTGCAAGAATATAAAGAGCACGTAAATAAAACTAGGGGCTGTTATGATAAAGAAACAATAAAGTTAATGATAGCGAGTGTGGAAAAGTGGTGGTAGGAGTTGCGAAATTGCCCCTAAGCAATTGACTACGTTACTAGACCAATAGCAAGTTTTATGTGGGAGAGGCCACTGCTAGCATGTCATCCCTTACTTGGAATTCTATGCACTTATGATTGGACCTATTAGCAAGAATCCGCAACTACTAACGTTCATTAAGGTAAAACCCAACCATAGCATTACGATATATTGGTCCCCCTTCAATCCCGTATGCATCAATTTCAATGCTAGGTTGAAGCTTCTGTCACTCTTGCCCTCCAATACGTAGTCCTATCAACATACAACTAACCCTACGGTGTGATCCACGCGCGCGCTCATATGATGGGCACCAAAGGACAACAACATAACCACAAGCAATTTAAATCAATCATAGAAATTCACCAATCACCGATAGGACAACGATAATCTACTCAGACATCATAGGATGGCAACACATCATTGGATAATAATATGAAGCATAAAACACCATGTTCAAGTAGAGGGTACATCGGGTTGCGGGAGAGTGGACCACTGTAGATAGATGGGGGAAGGTGATGGAGATGTTGGTGAAGATGACAGAGGTGTTGGTGTAGATCGCCGTCACACGATGATGGCCCCGGTGGCACTCCGCTGCCACCGGAAGCGAGGGGGAGAGAGCCCCCCCTCCTTCTTCTTCTTCCATGACCTTCTCCCTAGGTGGGAGAAGGGTTTCCCCTCTGGTCCATGGCCTCCATGGCGGCGGAGGGGCGAGAGCCCCTCCGAGATTGGATATGTCTCTCTGTCTCTCTCTGTTTCTGCGTTCCCAGATTCTGCCCCTTCACCGTTTCTTAAATTCCCGGAGATCTGTAACTCCGATTGGGCTGATTTTTTGACACGATTTTTACCCGGATATTTGCTTTCTTGGGGCGAAAGAAGGGCATCAAATGCCATACGGTGTGGCCACAAGGGCCCAGGGCGTGCCTGCCCCTGGTGGGCGCGCCCCCTGCCTCGTGGCCCACTCGGGCATCGTCTGATGTTGGTTCCGCTTCCCAAAATTGACATATATTCCAAAAAATATCTTCGTTCATTTTTATTCCGTTTGGACTCTGTTTGATATGGATATTCCGTGAAACAAAAAACATGCAACAAACAGGAACTGGCACTGGGCACTGGATCAATATGTTAGTCCCAAAAAAAATAGTATAAAAACTTGCCAAAAGTATATGAAAGTTGTAGAATATTGGCATGGAACAAGCAAAAATTATAGATACGACGGATACGTATTAGGCAGTCGGGACAAAGTGGGGGTCTCTGATGGAGCTCTAACCAACCTATACTAAGAAGTTTAGTATAAGCATGTATGGTATGAAAGCAGGTATCAACATCAGGCTATGCATCAGAATAGGATCATACAAAAAGAAGTAGCAGTTCTGATGCAAGCATAAGAGAGAAGAGAGTGGGCGATATCGGAATGATCAAGGGGGGTTGGCTTGCCTGGTTGCTCAGATGAGAAGGAGGGGTCGTCGTGGATGCGGTCGCTCACCGAGGTAGCATCAGTCTCGCGGTCTACCGGAGAGAAGAGGGGGAAGAAACAATAAATACAAAGCATACAAATGCAATAGAGAAGCATGACATGTCAGCACGTAGTGCTAGGGTGCTCTAACGTGGTGGTACACGGTACCGGTGAAGGGGAATAACACTCGGGAAGTATCCTCGGTGTTTCGTGTTTTCGGGCAGATGAATCGGAGGGGGAAAGTTACAGTTTCACTATTCTAGAGACGTGTGGCGAACAAACAGACCGCGCATTCGGATTCGTCTCGTCTTTCTGAGCGATTTTTATATATAAAATATTTTCATCCGAGTTACAGATTATTTTATATGATTTTCTAAAATTTTAAACATTTTCTGGAATTTATTTAATCAATTTAAATCAACATTATCCAGAATAGTATGTGATGACGTCAGCATGATGTCAAGGTGATGTCAGCGGTCAGTTGACTTAGTCAAACTGAAGTGTGGGTCCTACCGTCATTGTCTGTATATCTAAACAGATAATTAAGGTTAATTAACATGATTAATTAGTTTAATTAACATGATTAATTAAGTTAATTAATTATTTTAATTAATTTATTAATATTTTTTTATTAACTTCTTTTTTTATAGGGGCTGGGCCCCGCCTAGCAGTGAGCCAGGGGCTTAGCGGGGCGGGTTGGCTAACGGGCGGGTGTGGGCACGGGCGCCCGCACCCGAGGCCATGGCGGGGCACTAGTGGGCATGGCCGGCGGGTGTGGCCGGCGACCAGGGGCGCGGCCGATGGTCAGGGGGCGCGGCTGGCCGGCACGGTCGAGCCGCCGTGGTGCCGCGCGCCCGGGGCGGCGGCAAGCGGGGCTGGAGAGGGAGGAGGCAGCAGCGGCGGGGCATGGCCGGCGATGGCCAGAGGCCAGCTCGGCGTGGCCGGGCGAGGCTAGGGGCAGCGGCCACGGTGGCCGGCTGGCGTGGGGGGCGACGGAGTGCGGCGAGCGAGGCCGGGCGAGCGGTGGCCAAATGTGGCCACGGCGGGCGCGCGCGTTCTGGCGAAAAGGGCCATGGGGGCGACGGTGTTATGCGGGAGCAGCGGCAGTTGTGGTCGGGTGGGAGGCCGCGGCAGGGACGGCCACGTCGGGCGCGAGGCCGCGGGAGCGCGCCTGCGTCGGCGGGGCAGAGCCGCAGTAGCATGAGGCGGCCGCGAGCACGGCCACGGGCGTAGGGAGTAAGCGCGGGGGTTCCTCACCGAGGGGCCGTAGGGACAAGGGCAGCAGGGCTCGGGGTGGAAGATGGCGACGATGTGCGTTGAAGGAGACGACGGTGGGGTAGCTCCAGCAAGGTGGCGTGGTCCAGGCGGCGTTCCGGGCGGCGGTGGACGGCGCCAGGCATCGGGGCGACGGGATCGGGCTCCTCCCGATCCAGATCCAATCGAGGGGCGGGGGGAAGTGCGCGGGTGGGTAGCTAGGGTTTCGACTCCAGGAGGGTAAAGTGTAATGCCCAGGATGGGACTATACCTCCTACGTGTCGAGGCACGACTTAAAGGTATAAGTCCATTCTGGAATGATCTCAAGTTCGGTATCTTTGCACGACTCATGTAAAAATAGGGATGAAATTGCAAAAAGGATAGTAGGCTTACACTCGCCATGTCACACAATTCATTACATAAGCAAATCATCATCCAAATAACATCAATCACAACCCGACTACGGGTGAAGAGCCAAATGAAAGATACCAAATACATAAAGCCACAGGTTCGAATCGCCACTAGTAGAAACCACTACTGATCATCGGGATAGTGCACATAGTATCGACTACGTTCTTCATCGTACTCCCAGTACAGCTCCGTGCCGTCACCTGAGTAGTTCACCATGGTACCTGCATCTGGTGTGGTGTAGAATCTATGAGCCACGGAGGACTCAGCAATCCCGTTCCAGGGTAGCAAAACTATCTAAGCCTTGGGTGTGGAACAAGGCTGAAGAAAGAATAAAGGTTGCAGCTGCACTAGCACTAGCTTACGTGATAAGAGCGAGAAGAGAAGTGCCACGAGCGTCAAAGTGATCACGAAGTGATCCTAACTAAGCACGTCAAACATAAACCCACCGTGTTCACTTCCCGAACCCCTTTCGGAAAATGACCGTCACGGTTACTCACGCTGGTAGTGTGTTCTGAACATGGTGTCAAGTTTTCTACAACGGGATATTAACAAATTCCCATCTGCCCCATAACCGCGAGCACGGCTTTCGAAAGTTCAAAACCCTGCAGGGGTGTTCCAACTTGGCCCATTACAAGCCCACGATCCGCGGAGTCGCAACTCCAAGGTGGGAAGTCCCGAGTATTCTCGGAATCCCGTGCTCAAGATACTCCGACTAAGGTAAGACTAATCCAGCAAATCCTCCCGGCGTGTCGACACCCTGACAGTAGCCACGCGTATCTAGTCTCAGGCCACGATCAGATGGGTGAAGCTACGGATTTTTACCAGCCCTTGGGTTTTCCCAAGGTGGGCCCGCAGGATCCCCATTTCGGACCAACACTCATGTGGAGCACTGGCCCGGGGTTGTTGATTAGGAAGAGGTTTTATAACTCCCTATGCAAGTTTTAGTTATTTAGGCAAAAGGAGTACCAATGTTGGGACTTGCTGGAAAAGACTTAGCGCTAAGCAATTTATCGAGGGGGTCCCATAACCCCAACTGTGTGAGGAACGTAAAATCAAGGAACATAACACCGGTTTATACGGTTCCTAGGGAGGCATGAGTGGAACAAATAACCAAGCAAGAGGCTTAGCCTTCCACCCATTACCAATATATAGATGATTTCATTTAATATATTTAAAGTGTGATATCCCAACAAATACTTCAACATGAAGCAAGAATCTTCAAATCTTCTCCTGCAACTAGCAATGCTATAAGAGGGGCTGAGCGAAGCCTACGTAGCCAATCAAAGGTTTGCATAGGTTGGGTGGTTAGACAGATTCATGGTTACAATAGGAGGCTGACAAACAAACATGGGCATCGAGGCAATGAACTAAAGAGCGAGACTTCTAGCAATAGGCAAAGATAGTAATGATATCTGGGTCAGGTCATCTTGTCTGTCGAGTCGTCGATGGGATCGTAAGACGGCTCCTCGTACTCAACCTCGGTAGTAACCTCGTTCTCGTACTCGGTCTCGGCTTCCGGCTCTACTCAACACAAGAACACACGAGGCACGAAATCAAACAAGGTGCAATGCACAAACTATAGGATGCACGTATGATGCACTTAGGATGCTCTGCTGATGCATTTAGGATGCATTACCTGACAACATAGGAAGCACACCAGAACAACACAAGAACAAGACAATATGCTCAAGCAAGCAGGGTGCAAGACAAGTCTATTTAGGATGCAAAACATGACAAAGTAGGATGAACAGAGAAACAACATAAGACCAACAAGTTTAAATGAGGCCGGAAACTACTTAAGACAAATCTGGTAAGTCCTCATATGCATAGTTTGAAATTAGTCCAGATCTGAACAAACATTAGGTTAAAGTTTTTAATCAGCAAGTTAACATGCACCAAGATATTCTACACGAAATTCTAGTCAAGTTTCATATAAAGTTTGTTTAGAATGGAGCTACGGTCTACAAGATATGATCGAAACAAGATAAGCATGGCAACGGTGCAAGATGCACCCAAACATCAAGCAAACATACTCAAAACATGTTAACAAGATTATATTATGATTCTACATGCAAAATCACACAAGTTTCATGTAGGGAACGCTCAAAACGGAGCAGCGGATCAAAACATACACTCGAAACAACAATGCAAAGCTGAAAATAACAGCCACATAGCAACTTTGGAGCAAGAAATATATATTCTACAGCACTCAAACATGGTGACAAGAAGCATGGACATGAAGTAGACATATCCTACAGCAAATAACTTCATTGGAGCAACTCCATAGGAGGCTTGGATCAATAGCAACAAGCTACAACATTTTGATTATGACACTAAAAACCTGACAGTAATATTTTATAGCAACTTGGGAGAAAGAATTAAATAAGCTACACCAACCCAAATGAGCAAGTGAGGGCATGGATGGATAGAAAACAACATATACAACAAGGAATGATCAATGGCCACCCCAAAACTATCATGGATTTGCCTAGGAAAACAAACAAACATAGCATCAGGATAAGGCAGATTCCAGACTTAGTGAAATTTCACCAAGTATTAAAACAGTTAAGTTGGCATGGCATGTTTGCGAGCATGTTTAAGTCATCTCAAAGCATAACATGGCAAATGGTTTGCACCACAGCAAAGAACACATGATGGAGAATCTAAAACATATGAGCATGCGACATGGGGACAAACACAACAATAGCAACGAGCTCCTCAACTAGGCATCTCGTAACAAGTTACAAAACCTAACAGCCACTTGCACTTTTGAAACAGGGGTAAACATGGCAATATGAACTCTAACATGCATGCTTTAGCAACCAACATGTAGAGCATCTCATGATGAACATTTTGACATATCATTTGCTTCATATGGATAAACATGCACCAAGTTATCACATCTCAAACATGGCATGAAAAAAACAAGTAGCAGCAGTTTATATCAAGTAGCACTCTTGATATGATGATTAAGACATCTAGATGGACTCAAACAAGCATGACACAATGGAACAAAACATAGTACACATCACCACGGTCATTTTGACATATCATATGCACAAATTGGACTAGCACACTAAAAGTTGCAGCCATTACAAAATGCCATCAGACAGCAAAGTTAACAAATGACTTAGAGGAAAAAACAACAGGGTCAACCTGCGGATCGGGTCCACGGCGGATCGGGTCGTGGGTCAATGTGGGTTGCGGGTTGGGACCCGCTAGGGTTTCGAACCCGGCGGCTGGATCGGGCTCGATCAGATCGGGAACGGAGGCTGGCGGCTCGGCGACTCCGGCCGGGTCCTCGTACTTCGGCGGCCGGAGCGGAGCTGCCCGGGCGCGGCGCGGCCAGAGGGTGGCCCGGCGGCGAGGGGCCCGCCCGAGGAGGCCGCGGGGCCAACGGTGAAGATGGGCCGCGGCGGAGGGCTTCGAAGGGCGACGGCGGACTGGGGGCGAAACCGGCGGCGTGGCCGGCGCCGGCGACGGGGAGGCGGGGCGGCGGAGGCCGATGCGCAGAGGCGGAGGCGCGGAGGAGGGCGCGGCCCGGATGGCAGCGGCGGCGGGCCCGCGTAGGGCCTGCTGGCCCGCACGGTGGAAAACGGCGGCGGGGACACGTGTCAGCCCGCGAGTGGTCGGTGGCGCCGGGCGGACGCGTCCGGCTCGGTCCGAACGTGTCCGGCGGCGGTGGAGGGAAGAGAGCTAGGGTTTTTGGACGAAAATGGCAAGGGGGGACGTTTTTATAGGCACAAGGAGCTAGGAGACTCCAAATGGGGAGCGGTTTTCGGCCACGCAATCACAATTAGACAACCGAGATGATGGGAAGGGTTGTGCTGGGTTGGTGGGCTGTTGTGGAGGGGGTCTTGGGCCTCAAAGAAGAGGTTCTTTTAGTCCACTAGGATAACCGTTGGAGTACCAAACAAACTCCAAACGTGACGAAACTTGACAGGCGGCCTACACGTACCAAAACAACAACACACGACAAGTCTCACTTCAATCAGGAAACGTTACACGGCCACACACGAAAGAAGGACTCGGGGAGGCCACACGCACGTGTGAGAGCGTCGAAACTCAAAACGGACAACGGGAAGAGACGAGTGGGACCGGATGCAAGTGACAACACAAATGCAATGCAATGCACATGACAACATGACATGGATGAAATGCACACACGCACACGACAAAACGACGAAACCCGAAAAGAAGAAGACCCCGGAATGGAATTGATGAAGCCAAAGTTTATATATTGCCATATAGGGAAAGTGTTACATCTGGGGCATTACATAAAGGGAGTAGTGTGGGCCGACTGCTTGGCCTTGGCCCAGTTGGGCCAGGGTCCAGGGGGAGGGGCCTCTCTTCTTCTTCTTTACAGCTTCTCTTTTTTTGCATTTCCTTTAATCTTTTCTGTTTCAAATAGTTTAGGACACTTTAAACATTTTGCAAAAATGTTGGCCCAACACCAATATCAACAAAAGAATATTTGCCACATGATGAACATTTTAGTTTTCATGTTTGAGCTATTTTGAATTTCACTCTTATTTTTGAAATTTGGATCCAACTGGAATTTGCAAGAGACAAGAGACAATAATGAACCAACACTTGTTTAGCAAAAGGATTAACTTAACCCCAAGGTTACTGTAGCACCATTACACCGGGGTGTTACATCAATCCAGTAGGAGACCACGCGCGAGTCCCTCGCACCTGCACAAACAAATAAGAACTTGGCAGCCAATGCGATAAGGGGTTGTTAATCCCTTCACAATCACTTACGAAAGTGAGATCTGATAGATAGGATAGTATAACATTTTTGGTATTTTTGGTGTAAGAACATAAAGTAAAGAAAGCAAAGTAAAGTAGATGGAAGATTAATATGATGAGAATGGACCCGGGGGCCATAGGTTTCACTAGTGGCTTCTCTCATGATAGCTGAATTCTACGGTGGGTGAGCAAATTACTGTCGAGAAATTGATAGAAAAGCGCATAGTTATGAGAATATCTAGGCATGATCATTATATATAGGCATCACGTCCGTAACAAGCAGACCGAAACGATT
This sequence comes from Secale cereale, assembly GCA_902687465.1. NCBI lineage: Eukaryota > Viridiplantae > Streptophyta > Magnoliopsida > Poales > Poaceae > Secale > Secale cereale. The sequence continues at coordinate 116,321,463 of LR738709.1, read as the reverse complement.
CTGCATCTACTACTATTACTCCACACATCGACCGCTATCCAGCATGCATCTAGAGTATTAAGTTCATAAGAACAGAGTAATGCTTTAATCAAGATGCCATGATGTAGAGGGATAAACTCAAGCAATATGATACAAACCCCATCTATTTGTCCTCGATGACCACAATACAATACGTGCCTTGTTGCCCCTGCTGTCACTAGGAAAGGACACCACAAGATTGAACCCAAAGCCAAGCACTTCTCTCATTGCAAGATCTATAGATCTAGTAGGACAAACCAAACCAATAATTCATAGAGACTTGCAAGGATATTATAATCATACATAAAAGATTTCAGACAAGAATCAAATATTGTTCATAGATAATCTTGATCATAAACCAACAATTCATCGGATCTCGACAAACAGACCACAAAAAGATTACATCGAATAGATCTCGATGATCAAGTAGAACTTTGTATTGAGATCCAAAAAGAGAGAAGAAGCCATCTAGCTAATAACTATGGACCCAAAGATCTGTGGTAAACTACTCACAACTCATTGGTGAGGCTCTGGTGTTGATGTAGAAGCACTCCGTGATCGATCCCCCCTCCGGCGGAGCTCCGGAACAGGCCCCAAGATGGGATCTCACAGGAACAAAAGGTTTCGGCTGTGGAATTAGGGTTTTCTCTGTTGCCTCGATGTTTTCAGGGTACATGGATATATAATGGAGGAAGGAGGGCATCAGGGGAGCCAGAGGGGGCTCACGAGGGTGGGGGGCGCGCTCTGGACCCTCGTGGCCGCCTCTCTCGTTCCCTCGCATGTACTCCAAGTCTTCTATGAAGATACGATTCCAAAAATAACTATCCCGAAGGTTTCATTCCGTTTGGACTCCGTTTGATATCCCTTTTCTGCAAAACACTGAAATAGGCAAAAAAACTACAATTTGCACTAGGCCTTGGGTTAGTAGGTTAGTCCCAAAAATAATATAAAAGTGTATAATAAATCCCATTAAACATCCAAAATAGAATATATAATAGCATGGAACAATAAAAAATTATAGATACGTTGGAGACGTATCAAGCATCCCCAAGCTTAATTCCTGCTCGTCCCCGAGTAGGTAAATGATAAAAACAATTTTTTTGATGTGGAATGCTAAACAACATAATTCTCAATGTAATTTCTTTATTGTGGCATGAATGTTTAGATCCGAAAGATTGAAGACAAAAGTCTATATTGACATAAGAATAATAATACTTCAAGCATACTAACAAAGCAATCATGTCTTCTCCAAATAACATGGCCAAAGAAAGTTCATCCCTACAAAATCATATAGTTAGGCTATGCTTCATCTTCGTCACACAAAATATTCCAATCATGCACAACCCCGGTTTCAGCCAAGCACTTGTTTCATACATAATTTTTTTCAAACTCTTTCCACTTTCACGCAATACATGAGCGTGAGCCATGGACATAGCACTATATGGAATAGAGTGATGGTTGTGGAGAAGACAAAAGAGGAAGATGGTCTCACATCAACTAGGCGTATCAATGAGCTATGGAGATGCCCATCAATAGATATCAATGTGAGTGAGTAGGGATTGCCATGCAATGGATGTACTAGAGCTATAAATGTATGAAAGCTCAACAAAAGAAACTAAGTGGGTGTGCATCCAACTTGCTTGCTCACGAAGACCTAGGGCATTTGAGGAAGCCCATCGTTGGAATATACAAGCCAAGTTCTATAATGAAAAATTCCCACTAGTATATGAAAGTGACTAAACAAGAGACTCTCTATCATGAAGATCATAGTGCTACTTTGAAGCACATGTGTGGAAAAAGATAGTAGCATTGTCCCTTTTTCTCTCTTTTTTCTTTTTTTCTTTTTTTTTCCTTTTTCCTTTTTGATTTTTTGGGCCTTTCTTTTTTCTTTTCTTTGGCCTTTCCTTCGTTTTCCCTTTTTTTTTCTTTGGGACAATGCTCTAATAATGATGATCATCACACTTATATTGATTTACAACTCGATATTACAACTCGATACTAGAAAGTATGACTATATATGAATGCCTCCGGTGGTGTACCGAGATGTGCAATGAATCAAGAGTGACATGTCTGAAAAATTATGCATGGTGGCCTAGCCACGAATATGATGTCAACTACATGATCATGCATGACAATATGACAATGATGAAGCGTGTCATAACAAACATAACGGTAGAAAGTTGCATGGCAATATATCTCGGAATGGCTATGGAAATGCCATGATAGGTAGGTATGGTGGCTGTTTTGAGGAAGGTATATGGTGGGTGTATGGTACCGGCAAAAGTTGCACGGTACAAGAGAGGCTAGCAATGGTGGAATGGTGAGAGTGCGTATAATACATGGACTCAACATTAGTCATAAAGAACTCACATACTTATTGCAAAAATCTACAAGTCATCAAAACAAAGTACTACACGCATGCTCCTAGGGGAAGGGTTGGTAGGAGTTAACCATCGTGCGATCCCGACCTCCACATAAAGGATGACACTCAATGAAATACCTCATGCTTCAAATTTGTCACACAACAATTACCAAACGTGCATGCTACGGGACTTGCAAACCTTAACACAAGTATTTCTCAAATTCACAACTACTGTACTAGCATGACGCTAATATTACCATCCTCATATCTCAAAACAATCATCAAGTGTCAAACTTTTCATAATATTCAATGCACTTTATGTGAAAGTTTTTACTATACCTATCTTGGATTCCTATCATATTAGGACTAGTTTCATAACCAAAGAACATTACTTTGCTATTCTAAAAGACTCTCAAAAGGATATAAGTGAAGCATGAGAGATCAACAATTTCTACAAAATAAAACCACCACCGTGCTCTAAAAGATATAAGTGAAGCACTAGAGCAAAACTATCTAGCTCCAAAGATATAAGTGAAGCACATAGAGTATTCTAATAAATTCTAATTCATATTTATCTCTCTTAAAAGGTGTGTCCATCAAGGACGATTGTGGCTAACTAAAAAGGAAAGACTCAAATCATACATGACGCTCCAAGCAAAACACATATCATGTGGTGAATAAAAATATAGTCCCGAGTATAGTTACCGATAGATGAAGACGAAAGAGGGGATGCCTTCCCGGGGCATCCCCAAGCTTAGGCTTTTGGTTGTCCTTGAATTTTACCTTGGGGTGCCTTGAGCATCCTCACGCTTAGGCTCTTGCCACTCTTTGTTCCATAGTCCATCAGAGCCATACTCAAAACTTGAAAACTTCACAACACAAAACTTAGCCAAAAATCTCGTGAGCTCCGTTAGTATAAGAAAACAAACCACCTCTCAAAGGTACTATAATGAACTCATTATTTGTTTATATTGTTGTTAAACCTACTGTATTCCAACTTCTCTATGTTTCATACCCCCCGATAATTCTCATAGATTCATCAAAATAAGCAAACAACACACGAAAAACAGAATCTGTCAAAAACAGAACAGTCTGTAGTAATCTGTAACTTTCGAATACTTCTGTAACTCCAAAGAAATTGAAATAAATTTGTAAACGTGAGGAATTTTTCTATTAATCATCTGAAAAAAGAATCAACTAAAAATCACTCTCCAGTAAAAAAATACAGCCAATCTCGAGAGCGCGAAAGTTTCTTTTTTTACAGCATGGTCACATAAACTTCACACAAGTCTTCCCAAAGGTTCTACTTGGCCCAAATACTAACTAAAACACAAAACCACATCTAAACAGAAGCTAGATGCAATATTTATTCTTAAGCAGAAGCAAAAACAAAGAAAATAAAATTGGGTTGCCTCCCAACAAGCGCTATCGTTTAACGCCCCTAGCTAGGCACGATACAAGAATAGATCTAGGTATTGCCATAATGATAAGGTAGATGGCGAAAACTCATCTCATATTCCCTACGTTCAGCGGCAAGTTTTCCTTGTGGCAATAAAAAGTAATCAAAAGGGATAAATTTAATAGGAAAGTCCCCCATATCAAGCTCAGGAGGTATATGTTCCTCCTTTGGCCCTTCATATTGCACAACCAATTCATCATTGTAAGCATTCTTTTGGTAAAAGGTCATGAGCCTTCGCTCAAGGGAAAAACCTAACCCATTGTTTTGAATAGCAAAATCATCATTCAATTCAGAAATTCTATCAACCAGGATATTGGTAGGAACCTTTTTTTCTCTAAGGTTTTCATTAAAAGCAACATGATCCAAAGATTGCAAACGCATTATGTCCTCTTGATTGAATAAAATAGCTTCTATGGGAGGACGGCCAGTGATGGCTTCTCGCCCCTCGTTGGTTATCCCAAGTGGAAGGTTTGAGATGTAGCGTAGCGGCAAGTTTTCCCTTGGCAAAGATACCAAGGATCGAATCCCGTGAGACTCCGAGGGTCGACAAGAAGGTGTCAATAGCGCCAGAGACTTTTGCTTGACAGGACCTGCACACAGATACAAATAACTTTGCTCCCAACGAGTACAGAGAGGTTGTCAATCCCTCCGGCCTTGTCGTTTACAAAGGATCAAACGCAAGAGATAATAGTGATAGGTATGACTGCAACTAGGAAATAAGAACAGTAAGTAAATAGCGGGTGTGATCAGTGATGGTAATATGGACCGGGCTCCCATGATGTTCACAAGTGATGTCTCTCTCCCAAAAGACGATAAAACAGCTAAGCAAGGTAAACAAATTACAGCTGGGCAATTGACAGGATTATGTGCGCAAACCAATGCTAACTATGCTGCAAGAAAGGTAGAGGCTCAAAAGCATGGGCGGTACGCCAAGGCAAGTAGAACGAAATCCATCTGCATCTACTACTAATCATCCACCTTGAGATATCTATCCAGAACATCTCGCTGGTATTAAGTTGCGAGTCCCACCCATAGTGTAAACTCAAAGCAACAGACAACTGCATTAAAAGAACTTTGCGTAAAGTAAATAATCCTTGCACCCGCAAGTACAAGCACCGTTGTTTTCCCCCTTGTGGCAACAGCACACCCCTAGACTCATGTTTCTGTCACTCAAGCTAGTCATCGAGGGGCATGAACCCACAATCAAGCATAACGTTCCCTCTTGGAGTTACTACCTACTACTCAGCCAAAGCAATAAATAGCAACGGAGAACATGCAAGAATTACTCAAGAACATAAATATAAAAGAGGTGAATCAAATATATTACTCAAACACAATCTGAACATAATCTCATAATCCATCAGATCCCAGCAAACTCAGCATAGCAACAGCATAAAGATTACATATGTGCCTCGATCATGTAGGGTAGCTCACGAGGTCTAATGGGTGAAGAACAAAGAGGGGAGGAGAACATCACATATCTACTGGTCATGGACTCATGGTCCAAGGGGGACTACTCACAACTCATCCGGGAGGCGTCCATGGTGGTGGAGAAGCTCCCGGTGGTGGTTCTCCCCTCCGGCAGGGTGCCGGGAAGAGTTCTCCTGGTGCTCCCTATCTTGGAAGCGCGGCGGCGGCGGAACAGAGATGAGATCGCGAAAAAGGGTTCCGTCCTCGAGGGTTTCGGGACGCGTGTTAAATATATGCCAAAGGGGGGCACCAGAGGCGGAGAGGGGGGCCCAGGCCCCCCCCCCCCCGGCGCGGCCAGGAGGGGGGCCGCGTGGGTAGGCCGCCTGGGCTGCCCCTGGCTTCCCTCTGGCCCCACTTCTGGCGCGTGGAAGCTTCTGGAGTGCTGATTTTTTATATATTTTTCCCGGAATTTTTCTGGCACTTTAAGTAATGGGAAAACCTGAAATACAAAAACAACAGAAAACAGAAACTGGCACTGGGGTGCACTGAGTTAATAGGTTAGTCCAAATATGATCAAAAGTGTATGGAAGTGCATAAATATCATAGCAATATCACACAAAAGAGGCATGGAGCAAGCATAAATTATAGATACGTTTTGGACGTATCAACATCCCCAAGCTTAATTCCTGCTCGTCCTAGAGTAGGTAAATGATAACAAGCATAATTTCTGTGGTGACATGCTATCGACCATATAAGACCTTTTAAGTAAAGCAATCAAGGCATATAATCCAATTCAAGTCATAACAAGCAAGAGTCTATATTAGCATTGTAACAAGTAACATAAGAACATAAAGGTGCAAGAGCTCTCGCTGTCCGTGACTCGAATGTCTCCAAATGGTGTTTGCGTGCAAGAAAGGGGATAGGGATATATGAGAGAGTAAAATATAGTTTTTGTATTGTTGAGAACTTAATCTACTAAAGTTTCACACTTGGTCTTCTTTGGAATCTTATCTTGACTCATCCCCAGACCGTCAGCCAGGTACAAGTCAAAATGATCCACTCCCTTTCGATATTTTGCGCACTCATGCAATGGATGAGCGTAAGCAAGAAAATCGACACTTAGGATGGCAAAGAAAATCGACACTTATAAATGATAGAGGGGGAAGACAAAAAAGGTGTGAAAGGCTCACATCAATGAGGACAATCATCGCCGAGAGAAAGCCAAATGATAGATATGATGTGAGGAGTAGGGATTGCCATGCAACGGATGCACATATGAGCTAAGGTAAGATCTCCAATGGAACTAGTGGGGGTGCATCCAACTTGCTTGCTCAATAAGACCTAGAGCTCTTTTGAGGACGCTCATCATTGGAATATACAAGCCAAGTTCTATAGTGTAAAGGTCCCCACATAGCTATATGCATAAATGATAATCTCTATGGAGTACAAGGTATAAGATGGAGTACGAGTGTGGATCTCTCAAAAGAAATAGTAGTGTGCCCCCTTCTCTCTTTTTATTTCTTTTTTCTCTTTTTTTTTCTCTTTTTTTATTTTTTTGTGGCCTCAATGGCTCTTTCTATTTATCTCTCATTTGTCCTCTTTGGGATCTTTTGATTTTTTCCTCTTTGGGATCTTTTGATTTGTCCTCTTTGGGATCTTTTCCTCAGTTTAGGGGCAACACTCTATATATTACAAGAAGTATAGAAGATCTTTCACACTTTACAAAAGTACTCAACATAAAGAAAATGAAACTATCATGATGTATGCAAATTTATGCCTCTGCTAGTGTGCAGGATATGCAATGATACTAGCGCGTCATGTAGCAATGATTAGGGCAAGGCCCAACTAGCATGCGGCTCATTGATCAAGCAAAAAGCATGTATGACATGAAGATCAAGTCATGAGAGGATGGATGTTGCATGGCAATGTATCTCGGAAAGGCTATGGAAATGCCTTGATAGGTAGGTATGGTGGCTGTTTTGAGGGAGGATATAATGAGGCTTATGATGACAGAGCGTGTCGTGCCAAGGATTTGGATGCACCGGCGAAGTATGCGCCAACTCTCGAGGTGAGAAAGGGCAATGCATGGTACCGAAGAGGCTAGAAAAATATGGATAGGTGGAAGTGTCAACTTTCGAATACTCACATTAGTCCGAAGAACTCATGCACTTATTATCGGTAACTCTCAATCTAATTAGGAGGTTCACAAAGAGACAAGTACCTCGAGGAGGAGTGTATGGGGGTTTGGTTACCCTTGCGCATCCTCGACTCATGATACGTGAGTGTACTCTAATATTCGATCCCTCCAAAGATTAGTGATCCATTTAGTAGCTAAAGTTCTCAACTATTTTGTAGGTTTTCGAAAATAAATACGGATTACCCAAAATACGACATCTATCACTAATAGGCTAAAGCTCTTGACACCAAAAGTTCAGACATTACTCATGGCAATACCTCAAAACTATTGCAAGTTACTACCAAAATTAAATAGCAACCTCAATTACCTACTTTAAGTCAAGACACACAACTCAGTGCAACAGACAAACTCTCTCAACAAGATAAACATGAAAACTCAAGATAGTTCAGCAACCCACTAAACAAAAGCTCTTTAAAAAGAAAAGCATGAAAACTAAGAGCTAAACATGACAGTAGCTATGGAAAGACAAAGAACACATACAGCAAAGATAAGCATGAAAATCCTATGTTGTGTTCTAGGTTGAAGTGGAGCGTGTTTCTCTCCCACACAAAGAAAGCTGGGTTCTAACTCGTTATGAACAGCAAGCAAAGCTAAAGAAAACTAAAAAGGAAACTAAAAGCAAGACGCTCCAAGCATAGCACATAACGCATGAAGTGATTAAAATATAGTGGAACGAAAGACGAACTGATAATTGTTGATGGAGAAGGGGATGCACGGGGGCATCCCCAAGCTTAGACGCTTGAGTCTTCTTGAATATTTCTTGGGGGTGCACGGGGGCATCCCCAAGCTTGAGCGTTTGACCCTCCTGAATCTTTTTATCATCTTCCCTCGCACACTTGAAAACTCCCTTCATACATAACTCATCATAATCTGATTAGCGAGGTTAGTACCCATAATAAAATAATTTTTTCCTTGCTTGAAATAAAGATAATCTTCAAGATCTACTGTTTCTCAAGATTGCCAAAAGGTTTTTGCAAAGAAAAATCAAGCTCAAGGTTTGCAAAACGAAGAAAAGGCAAAACAGGACATAATCTGTGAAAAACAGACCAGCAGGTAGTAAATAATTTTTTCGGGGCACTTCTGCAACTCAAATCAAAAAACTCAGAACAGATGCCCGAAAGCCAATTGTATAGAGCACGCTGTCGAAAAAATTCAGACCAAAAAGATGATCTGGTGATTTTATACGAATTTTTCTGTCCAAGGACAGAATCTGTTTCCTGGACAGCACGTCACAACTTTTGAACTTTCTTGCAATCAGAGGCTAAAGTTGGCACAAAGCTGAAAAGAAAAGATACAATGATGATGCTAATGTAGTAACAAACATCAAGACACAACAAAAGCAAAATAAAACTTTATTCATTGTGGGCTGCCTCCCAAAAGCGCTTTCTTTTATGCCTTTAAGCTAGGCATAATGCAAAAGAGAGGATCAAGTTTTATCAAGAGTAAAAGAATAGCTAGCCCGTATAACGGACTCAACAGGTAACTTAATCTTCTTTCTAGGGAAGTGTTCCATCCCTTTCTTGAGAGGAAATTGGAATTTTATATTCCCCTCTTTCATGTCAATGATAGCACCAACGGTGCGAAGAAAAGGACGTCCCAAAATAATTGGACAAGAAGGTTCACATTCAATATCCATAATAGTAAAATCAACGGGAACATAATTGTCATTGACAATGATAAAAACATCGTCGATCCTCCCCAAAGGTTTCTTTATGGAAGAATCAACAAGACGAACACCAAAAGAACAAGAATCAAAAGGTTTAAATTTAAGCATATCATATATTCTTTTGGGCATAACGGAGGTACTAGCTCCAACATCACATAAACCATAGCAAGAGAAGTTATTCAACTTAATTTTAATCATAGGATCCCAATCATCTTCTAGCTTTCTAGGTATGGAGGCTTCTACCCTAAGTTTCTCCTCCCTAGCTTTGATGAGAGCATTAGTGATATGCTTCGTGATGGCAAGATTAAGCGTGCTAGTGTGGGGATCTCTAGACATTCTTTGTAAAAAGGTGACAACTTCTGAGAGACTACAATTATCAAAATCAATTTGATCATTATTGAGCAGAATTACAGTACCATCTTCTTTGTTTGAATTGCTCTCTGCTATAAGAGTTTGGACGTCTTCCCAAGTTTGGGGAAGTGTGGGAGCAATTTTAAACATAGGCTCATACTTTTTTCCTGGAAGACCATGCCATGGGCATAACTCTCCATCAAGACTAACATAATCACAAGGTTTATTACTTTTGTAGATCCCGACAGTGGTGATTGGAGTGATGGAAGAAGGGGTGTACTCCTCCCATTTAGTGTTTTTGGTGGAACCCATAGCTGCAACAAGCAAGATAACTATTTTTGTGATTTTTGATAGAAGACACTAAAGCAAAAACTGAAAGGTAAACTAACAAGACTAAAAAGCAAAGATAAAAGATAGCGTGCAACTCCCCTATCTGGAAGAGTGGAGTCCCCGGCGACGGCGCTAGAAAACTTTGCTTGATGGCTTCTCGCCCCTCGTTGGTTACCCCAAGTGGAAGGTTTGAGATGTAGTGTAGCGGCAAGTTTTCCCTTGGCAAAGATACCAAGGATCGAATCCCGTGAGACTCCGAGGGTCGACAAGAAGGTGTCAATAGCGCCAGAGACTTTTTCCTGACAGGACCTGCACATAGATAAAAATAACTTTGCTCCCAACGAGTACAGAGAGGTTGTCAATCCCTCCGGCCTTGTCGTTTACAAAGGATCAAACGCAAGAGATAATAGTGATAGGTATGACTGCAACTAGGAAATAAGAACAGTAAGTAAATAGCGGGTGTGATCAGTGATGGTAATATGGACCGGGGTCCCATGATGTTCACTAGTGATGTCTCTCTCCCAAAAGACGATAAAACCGCTAAGCAAGGTAAACAAATTACAGCTGGGCAATTGACAGGATTATGTGCGCAAACCAATGCTAACTATGCTGCAAGAAAGGTAGAGGCTCAAAAGCATGGGCGGTACGCCAAGGCAAGTAGACCGAAATCCATCTGCATCTACTACTAATCATCCACCTTGAGATATCTATCCAGAACATCTCGCTGGTATTAAGTTGCGAGTCCCACCCATAGTGTAAACTCAAAGCAACAGACAACTGCATTAAAAGAACTTTGCGTAAAGTAAACAATCCTTGCACCCGCAAGTACAAGCACCGTTGTTTTCCCCCTTGTGGCAACAGCACATCCCCTAGACTCATGTTTCTGTCACTCAAGCTAGTCATCGAGGGGCATGAACCCACAATCAAGCATAACGTTCCCTCTTGGAGTTACTACCTACTACTCGGCCAAAGCAATAAATAGAAACGGAGAACATGCAAGAATTACTCAAGAACATAAATATAAAAGAGGTGAATCAAATATATTACTCAAACACAATCTGAACATAATCTCATAATCCATCAGATCCCAGCAAACTCAGCATAGTAACATCATAAAGATTACATATGTGCCTCGATCATGTAGGGCAGCTCACGAGGTCTAATCGGTGGACTACTCACAACTCATCCGGGAGGCGTCCATGGTGGTGGAGAAGCTCCCGGTGGTGGTTCTCCCCTCCGGCAGGGTGCCGGGAAGAGTTCTTCTGGTGCTCCCGATCTTGGAAGCGCGGCGGCGGCGGAACAGAGATGAGATCGCGAAAAAGGGTTCCGTCCTCGACCATGGGCTGACCCTGGCTCCCCTCTGGCCCCACTTCTGGCGCGTGGAAGCTTCTGGAGCGCTGATTTTTTATATATTTTCCCGGAATTTTTCTGACACTTTAAGTAATGGGAAAACCTGAAATACAAAAACAGTAGAAAACAGAAACTGGCACTGGGGTGCACTGAGTTAATAGGTTAGTCCAAATATGATCAAAAGTGTATGGAAGTGCATAAATATCATAGCAATATCACACAAAAGAGGCATGGAGCAAGCAGAAATTATAGATACGTTTTGGACGTATCAACCAGCGTCCACCCTATAATGCGCAAAGATTTCTTTGGCCTCCTTCATTATGAATCTGAACTCATGAGCCAAAAAGATAGTAGCTGCTCGCTTAACAGAAGAATGCTCAATATTGGAAAATTCCAGAAAGATTCTCTGAATGCAAGGATGCATATGGATAAATTGCCTTTCAATTTTGACTACAAGCATAGATATGGCATCCGCAAGACTACTAGTTCTATGAAGAATAGATCCACCCATAGTGGGCAAAGCACCGACACAAGTAAAGAAGTCTTGAAGAACTCCTTTTCCAATAATATTACCACTACCAACCCGGAACTTCTTAGTATGTAAAGTGGTAGTTTCATCCGGAGGATCAACAAAAGTGAAGTTGCCCTGCAACACTACTACCCCTTTCAACGACATCTTCCCCAATCTCACACATGACAGCAACAACCCGCGATAAAGAAGAATACACACGAGGCAAGCGAGGTAAACACATGGAAAAAGAAGGGCGAATAAAACGGCAAGGGTGAAGTGGGGGAGAGGAAAATGAGAGGCAAATAATGTAGTGCGTAGGATAAGGGTTTGTGATAGGTACTTGGTATATGACTTTTGCGTAGATCTTCGTGGCAATGGCGCTAGAAATTCTTCTTGCTACTTCTCGAGCTTGCGTTGTATTCCCTCGAAGAGGAAAGGGTGATGCAGCACAGTAGCGTAAGTATTTCCCTCAGTTTTTGAGAACCAAGGTATCAATCCAGTAGGAGACCACGCGCGAGTCCCTCGCACCTGCACAAACAAATAAGAACTTCGCAGCCAACGCGTTAAGGGGTTGTCAATCCCTTCACGGTCACTTACGAAAGTGATATCTGATAGATAGGATAGTATAATATTTTTGGTATTTTTGGTATAAGAACATAAAGTAAAGAAAGCAAAGTAAACTAGATGGAAGATTAATATGATGAGAATGGACCCGGGGGCCATAGGTTTCACTAGTGGTTTCTCTCATGATAGCTGAATTCTACGGTGGGTGAACAAATTACTGTTGAGCAATTGATAGAAAAGCGCATAGTTATGAGAATATCTAGGCATGATCATTATATATAGGCATCACTTCCGTAACAAGTAGACCGAAACGATTCTGCATCTACTACTATTACTCCACACATCGACCGCTATCCAGCATGCATCTAGAGTATTAAGTTCATAAGAACAGAGTAATGCTTTAAGCAAGATGACATGATGTAGAGGGATAAACTCAAGCAATATGATATAAACCCCATCTTTTTATCCTCGATGGCAACAATACAATATGTGCCTTGCTGCCCCTACTGTCACTGGGAAAGGACACCGCAAGATTGAACCCAAAGCCAAGCACTTCTCCCATTGCAAGAACTATAGATCTAGTAGGCCAAACCAAACCAATAATTCAAAGAGACTTGCAAGGATATTATAATGATACATAAAAGATTTCAGAAAAGAATCAAAGATTGTTCATAGATAATCTTGATCATAAACCAACAATTCATCGGATCTTGACAAACACACCACAAAAAGATTACATCGAATGGATCTCGAAGATCGAGGAGAACTTTGTATTGAGATCCAAAAAGAGAGAAGAAGCCATCTAGCTAATAACAATGGACCCGAAGGTCTGTGGTAAACTACTCACAACTCATTGGTGAGGCTATGGTGTTGATGTAGAAGCACTCAGTGATCGATCCCCTCTCTGGCGGAGCTCCGGAACAGGCCCCAAGATAGGACCTCACGGGAACGGAAGGTTGCGGCGGTGGAATTAGGGTTTTCTCTGTTTCCTCGATGTTTTCAGGGTACATGTATATATATAGGAGGAAGGAGGGCATCGGGGGAGCCAGAGGGGGCCCACGAGGGTGCGGGGCGTGCCCTGGACCCTCATGGCCACCTCTCTCGTTCCCTCGCGTGTACTCCAAGCCTTTTGTGAAGATACGGTTCCAAAAATAACTCCCCCAAAGGTTTCATTCCGTTTGGACTCCGTTTGATATCCCTTTTCTGCGAAACACTGAAATAGGCAAAAAACAACAATTTGCACTGGGCCTTGGGTTAGTAGGTTAGTCCCAAAAATAATATAGAAGTGTATAATAATGTCCATTAAACATCCAAAATAGAATATATAATAGCATGGAACAATAAAAAATTATAGATACGTTCGAGACGTATCACATAGGAAGGCAAAACAAACATGACTTCAAAACTTTCAACACATAGAGAGGAAACTTGATATTATTGAGATATATAGAAGCAAATGTTCCTTTCTCATAATAATTTTCCGTAGAATCATGAATGAATTCAACAACATAGCTATCACATAAAGTATTCTTTTCATGATCCACAAGCAAAGAAATTTTATTACTCTCCACATAAGCAAATTCCTTCTTATTCATAATAGTGGGAGCAAACTCAGCAAAATAATTATCATGTGATACTTGATTAGCATAATCATGTTGAGAATTAATATTATGATGACAAGTTCCATGGTTATCATTATTCTTTATATCATAAGTGTCATCACAATAATCATCATAGATAACAACTTTGTTCTCATAATAGTCAATTAAAACCTCTTCCAAAACTTTGAATCATCATTAAATAAAGTCATGATCTCTCTGAATCCACTTACATTAATACAATAATAATAAATAGGAGGCATGCTATCATCATAATAAATTTTCTCATCAAAACTCGGGGGACTAAATATATCATCTTCATCAAATATAGCATCCCCAAGCTTATGGCTTTGCCTATCATTAGCATCATGGATATTCGTAGCAAGCATACTAACACCATTGCACTTGTGCTCATCATTCAAAGATTTTATGCCAAATATTTTATTGAATTCTTCTTCTTCAATTGAGCACAATTTTCCTTTCCATCATTTTCAAGAAAGACATGATAAAGATGAATAATATGAGGCAACCTCAATTCCATTTTTTTAGTTTTCTATTTATAAACCTAACTAGTGATAAAACAAGAAAATAAATGATTCAAGTGCAAGATGTAAAGATATACCTTCAATCACACACCTTCCCGGCAACGGCGCCAAAAAAGATCTTATGTCTACTACGCAACTTTATTCTTGTAGAATCATGTTGGGCCTCCAAGCGCAGAGTTTTGTAGGACAATAGCATTTTCCCCACAAGTGGATGACCTAATGTTTATCAATCCGTGGGAGGCGTAGTTTGAAGATAGCCTCTCTCAAACAAACCTGCAACCAAATAACAAAGTGTCTCTTGTGTCCCCAACACACCAAATACAATGGTAAATTTTATTGGTGCACTAGTTCGGCGAAGAGTTGGTGATACAATTGTAGTAATGTGATACGTCTCCAACGTATCTACTTTTCCAAACCCTTTTGCCCTTGCTTTGGACTCTAACTTGCATGATTTGAATGGAACTAACCCGGACTGATGCTGTTTTCAGCAGAATTGCCATGATAAAGGGTAGACATAAAAAGTTCTCGGAATCGCATGAAAATCAACGAAGGATTATTTTGGAAAATATAAAAAATACCTGCACGAAGATCCACACCATGGGGCCTTGGGCCATCCCACGAGGGTGGGGGGCGCGCCCCCTGCCTAGGGCGCACCCCCCTGCCTCGTGGCCCCCCCGATGGTCCACTGACGTATCCCTAGATCCTATACCTTCCGTTTCGGGGAGAAAAAAAATCAGGGAGAAAGAATTATCGCGTTTCACGAGACGGAGCCGCCGCCAAGCCCTAATCTCTCTTGGGAGGGCTGATCTGGAATCCGTTCGGGAATCCAGAGAGTGGAGATCGTCGCCATCGTCATCATCAACCTTCCTCCAACACCAATTCCATGATGCTCACCGCCGTGTGTGAGTAATTCCATCGTAGGCTTGGTGGACAGTGATGGGTTGGATGTGATATATCCTGTAATCGAGTTAGTTTTGTTAGGGTTTGATCCCTAGTATCCACTATGTTCTGAGATTGATGTTGCTATGACTTTGCTATGCTTAATGCTTGTCACTAGGGCCCGAGTGCCATGATTTCAGATCGGAGCCATTTATTTTTTCATGAATATATGTGTGTTCTTGATCCTATCTTGCAAGTCTATAGTGACGTACTATGTGTTATGATCGAGCAACCCCTAAGTGACAATAATCGGGACCACTCCCGGTGATGACCGTAGTTTGAGGAGTTCATGTATTCACTATGTGTTAATGATTTGTTCCGGTACTCTATTAAATGGAGGCCTTAATATCCCTTAGTTTCCAATGGGACCCAGCTTCCACGGGAGGGTAGGACAAAAGATGTCATGCAAGTTCTTTTCCATAAGCACGTATGACTATATTCGGAATACATGCCTACATTGCATTGATGAACTGGATCTAGTTCTGTGTCACCCTAGGTTATTACGTCTACATGATGAATTGCATCCGACATAATTTCCCATCACCGGTCCAATGCCTACGAGCTTTACCTATATTGCTAGTCGCTTATTTACTTTTCCGTTGCTGCTATCACAAAAACCACAAAAACACTATCGTTACTTTTATTGCTACTACCGCCACTATCATATTACTTTGCTACTAAACTATCTTGCTGCAGATACTAAGTTTCCAGGTATGGTTGAATTGACAACTCAGCTGCTAATACTTAAGAGTATTCTTTAGTTCCCCTTGTGTCGAATCTACAAATTTGGGTTTAATACTTTAGCCTCGAAAACTGTTGCGATCCCCTACGCTTGTGGGTTATCAAGACTATTTTCTAGCGCCGTTGCCGGGGAGCATAGCTCTATTCTTTAAGTCACTTGGGATTTATATCTGTTTATCTCTATGAAGAATTTGAATGACTCAAAAACCAAGATCTTACCCTCAACTACAAGGGGAGGTAAGGAACTACCATCTACCTCTGCACTTGATTCTCCTTCTATTATGAGTAAACTTGCGACACCTACTCCTGCTATTGAATCTAATATGTCGTATGTTCTTGATGATGCTACTTCTGCTATGTATGATGAAACTACCTCTATGCCTGATACTGTGCCACTAGGTGAATTTCTAGATGAAAAAACTGCTAAGGTTAGGGAGAGTGCAAATGTTGAAAATGATGATATTTATGAAAGTGATGATGAAACTACTCCCAATAGATATGAATTGCATGTTGTTCCCGATGGTTATGTTATGGATGAAGAAACTGCTAGAGACTTTCTTGCTTGCAATGATAGATATGATCTTAAGAAATTATTAGCTAAGCTGAAAGAAAAGTCCTTGAATGCTAGAATGAAACATGACCCTCTTTTGCTACTTCACCTATATGTGTTACTGATAAGGACTATGAATTCTCTGTTGATCCTGAATTAATTACTTTGGTTGAATCTGATCCTTTCCATGGCTATGAGTCTGAAACTGTTGTGGCACATCTTACTAAGTTGAATGATATAGCCACCCTGTTTACCAATGATGAAAAGATTCGCTACTACTATATCCTTAAGTTATTTCCGTTCTCGTTAAAGGGTGATGCTAAGACTTGGTTTAATTATCTTGATCCTGGTTGTGTGCGTAGTCCCCAGGATATGATGTATTACTTCTCTGCTAAATACTTTCCCGCTCATAAGAAACAAGCTACCTTACGAGAAATATATAACTTTGTGCAAACTGAAGAAGAGAGTCTCCCACAAGCTTGGGGGAGGCTTCTCCAGTTACTTAATGCTTTGCCTGATCATCCTCTTGAGATGCATGCTATACTTGATGTCTTTTATAATGGATTAACTGATGCTTCCAGAGACCACCTGGATAGTTGTGCTGGTTGTGTTTTCAGGGAAAGAATAGTTGAACAAGCTGAATTACTATTGAATAATATGCTAGCCAATGAAAACAATTGGACACTTCCTGAACCAGCCCCTAAGCCAACTCCGAAGAAAAGAGGTGTTCTATTTCTCAGTCCTGAAGATATGCAAGAGGCAAAGAAATCTATGAAAGAAAAAGGTATTAAAGCCGAAGATGTTAAGAATTTACCACCTATTGAAGAAATACATGGTCTTGATAACCCGACACAGGTAGTAAAGGTAAATTCTCTCTATAGATTTGATGAAGGTGATATTCGTCGTTATAAGTCTGCTAGCCAATGCTTAGATGAGTTTGACAATGTTATTGTGAAACAAGAAAACTTCAATTCTTATGTTGGTAGACAATTACAACACAATGCTTATATGATTGAACGCTTGAGTGATTATCTGTCTAGTGCTAAATTGAACTGAAACTTATTAGTAAACATGCTTCTATGGCTACCACTCAAGTAGAATAAGTACTTAAGGCTCAGAATAATTTGCTCAATCATTTAAATAGTAAGAATAATGACTATGCTATTAGAGTTGCTACTAGAGGTGGTAAGATGACTCAGGAACCTTTGTATCCTGAAGGCCACCCTAAGAGAATTGAGCAAGATTCTCAGAGAGCTAATTTAGATGCACCTAGTTCATCTAAGAAGAAGAAAAAGAAAAATGATAGGACTTTGCATGCACCTAGTGAACCTGTAGCTGACACACCTGAGAATCCCAAATATATATCTGTTTCTGATGCTGAGACACAATCTGGTAATGAACATGAACCTAGTGATAATATTAATAATGATGTTCATGATGATGCTCAACCTAGAAATGATTATGATGCAGAGATTGAACCTGCTGTTGATCTTGATAACCCACAATCAAAGAATCAACGTTATGATAAGAGAGACTTTGTTGCTAGGAAGCACGGTAGGGAAAGAGAACCATGAGTTTAGAAACCCATGCCTTTTCCTCTGAAACCATCCAAGAAAAAGGATGATAAGGATTTTGAGTGCTTCACTAAAATGATTAGACCTATCTTTTTGTGTATGCGATTGACTGATGTGCTTAAAACTAATCCTTATGCCAAGTATATGAAAGACATTATTACCAACAAAAGAAAGATACCTGAAGTAGAAATTTCCATCATGCTTGCCAATTACACTTTTGAGGGTGGAATGCCTAAGAAATTAGGAGATCCAGGAGTACCTTCTATACCTTGCTCCATCAAGAGAAACTATGTTAAAACTGATTTGTGTGATCTTGGAGCTGGTGTTAGTGTTATGCCTCTCTCTTTATATCGTAGACTTGACTTGAGTAAGTTGACACCTACTGAAATATCCTTGCAAATGGCTGATAAATCAACTGCTATACCTGTCGGTATTTGTGAGGATGTGCCTGTTGTAGTTGCAAATGTTACTATTCTAACGGACTTTGTTATACTTGATATTCCCGAGGACGATAATATGTCTATTATTCTTGGAAGACCTTTTTTGAATACTGCAGGGGCTGTTATTGATTGCAACAAAGGCAATGTCACTTTTCATGTCAATGGTAATGAGCATACGGTACACATCCCGAGGAAACAACCTCAGGTTTATAGTATCAATTATATTGGGAAAACTTCGACTATTACTATTGGAGGTTTTGAGTTTCCTATTCCTACTATCAAGAAGGCATATGACATACTTATTATTGGGGACATACATATCCCCATTGAGGTAACATAGTGTTATTCGAAAATTCTCCGGTTTCATGTTACTCGGAAAGAGTTTATTAACAAGACTTGATCAACCTTATTAATGGATTCCTTTTGATAAACATGGGATAGGTGAATCTAGATAGCACATACCTTCTGTACCCTCCTTTTACTTTCTATTAATTAGGTTAAATAAAACAGAAATAACATTGTGTGTCTGTTTCCAGACTTACCCTTGCAATAAAAAAATATTCCGAAAATAAAAGTTCTCCAAATGCCATGAAAATGAAATATGTTTTTTCTAGAATATTTAAAAAAATATGGTACTGAACACACAGTGAGGGGAGCCAGCATGTGGCCACGAGGGCACAGGGCGCGCCCCCTGCCTCGTGGGCCCCACGTGCCCCCCCTCCACTTATCCTTTCACCCATGCTCTTCTTCTTCCTCGCAAAAAAATCCCCAACCAGCTCAAACCCGAGTTCTAGCTCTTCTTGCTGCCATTTTCGATCTCCTTGCTCAAAGCACCATTCACCAAACTGTTTGGGGAGATTGTTCCTTGGTATATGACTTATCCATTGGTCCAATTAGTTTTTGTTCTAATGCTTTATTTGTTGCAAATTTATGCTGCTGTGGTGACCTTGTTCTTGAGCTTGCATGTCAAATTTTCTTGGTCCCAAGTAGTTCTAATGCATGATATAGCCCCTAGGCACATATAGGAGTTGTTTCTATCAATATTGTTGAGTTTTGTTAACTTTTATTTTGAAGTTACTAAAATTTTTAGAATTTTTTAGAAAAGAAAAATGTTAAAAAGATTATTGAGGGGCTCCTCCAGCAAGAGCTCAGAGGAGAAGAAGAAAGAAGAAAATAAGAAGCCCAAGTATCATCTTCCTCGCATGGCGGAAGTTCGACCGTGCGAATGGCCTTGTAATAATTTCATGATGTCCGCCGGTATTTACGAAGACTTTTATTTGTTGGCGAATAATGCATGCCTCACCGACTTCCTCAACGACCAGAAAGAACAGTATCTCTTACTCACCAATATTTTCACGCAAAGTTTTCATTTTCACTCTAGGAAAACACCACCTACGGTGTAGTTTCGCTTATATGATGTGGTTAAGGAGATATCACTTTTAGATTTTTGTGAAATATGCAAAGTACCCTTCAGAGGTAGGCTTGATGAACCACGTCGTGAAGACGTGGAAGTGTTTATTGATATGATAGCTGTAGGGGAAACTAGACAAGTTTCAGGGGCAAGAATCACCAGTATACACTTCCCAGTTCTGCGCTACTTTGCTTTATTTGCTAGTAGATGTTTAGTTGGTCGCGGGAACAGTGGAAATCTCAGTGCCCCTGACATTATCATTTTACACCATGCTATGCTTCGAGACACAACTTTTAGCTTGGGTGTCGTCGTTGCCAAACGATTGAGTCTGTACCGCTCAAAGGGGCCCGTCTTTGGAGGCATCTTTGCTTCTCGCCTTGCTGAATATTTTAATATACCTATTAGGCATCATGAGAAGGAAGAAAAATTACCTGCCCCTGTTTATTTGGACTACAAGAGCATGGTAGCTCATGATTTGATTGTTAAAGATAGGAACATGCAGCTTAACTATAAATTAAGGTTTGATGAAATATACTGTGAAATTGTTACCTTGCCTGCACCATCTTTGTTTGATCTATCCACAGGCAAGTATCTCATTACATCAGATGCCTTCTACAAATACCAAGGCCAGGCACAAGCTTCAGAGCCTGAGCCAGAACCACCACTTCATCCTTCCCGACAATCTGTTTATGGGTGGGAGCTGGACGAGCTCGCTAACCAGTGGCATCCAGAGGACACATCTCAGTACACTGGAGGGAGCAGCTTCGATCCGTGGCCATAAACCAACTTAGGCCAAAAGCCTAAGCTTGAGGGAGTACGTGTTTCTCACCGACTTACATTCATGTTCAGACACTTATTCTAGTTGTCGATGCTTACACTCTTTCACTGTACCATCCGTGCTAGTTTCAATTTCTTTTTCTTAGTCTTTTTCTTGTGTGCTAGAAAAACCCAGAAAAACAAAAATATATATTAGTTGTAGCTTCTAGCTAGTTTACTTTCTTTGCTTGTAGTAGTAGTAACTAAAAATGAAAACCAAAAAGATTTCACGTTCTTCTTTTGCTTGTTGGGAGCTTTCTCGTGTAAATAGTTTCTTTTCTTTTCTTTAGGGGTTAAGAGTAGAAGACCATGATTAAAATGCTTAGTGGCTCTCATATGCTTTGTTGTTGATTTAACCTTGAGCCATGTTACCTTGTCTTCTCTCTTGTATTAAATGCCTGCAGATTCCAGCTTAGTCCAATGCACATGCACTATTATTATTTTCCACACCATTCGGTCGTGCGAGTGAAAGGCAATAAGGATGATATATGATGAACTAATTGGGATAAGAAAAGCTGGTATGAACTCGACCTCTCTTGTTTTTGTAAATATGATTTCTCAACGTTCTTGATTCAGATTGTTATGAATGAAACATGTTTGCGGTGACAATTAGAGATCATAGCTGCTTATGCCATGCTTAATTATCTGAGAGTTTATAATGGTCTATCTTGCATGCCAACATGATATTAAAATGTTTGTGATGTGGTATGATGGATGGTATCCTCCTTTGAATGATTTAAGTGACTTGATTTGGCACATATTCATACATGTAGTTGAAACAAATCAACATAGCCTTCACGATATTTATGTTCATGGTGATTTATATCCTACTCATGCTTGCATTCATTGTTGATTAATTTTAATGCATTTTCATGACCGTTGTTGCTCTCTAGCTGGTCGCTTTCAAGTCTCTTTCTAGCCTTCACCTGTACTAAGCGGGAATACTGCTTGTGCATCCACTTCCATAAACCCCAAAGTTATTCCATATGAGTCCACCATACCTTCCTATATGCGGTATTCACCTGCCGTTCCAAGTAAATTTGTATTTGCCAAACTCTAAACCTTCAAATGAAATTCCGTTTTGTATGCTCGAACAGCTCATGTATCAACTAGGGCTGTCTATATCTTCCATGCTAGGTGGGTTATTCTCACGATGAGTGGACTCCATTCATAATTCATGAGAAAATGGCTGGTAATCGGGATGCCTGTCCCATGCTCATAATCATAATAATTAAACAAAACTCCCCCAGGGCTGTTGCTGGTTTGGACGGTACATGTTGTTTCGGGCTAGCCGTGGAGTGTGCTTGTTGGTGGTTGGGGGAGTATAAACTTTACCATTCTGTTTGGGAACCGCCTATAATATATGTAGCATGGGAGATATCGAGATTCTTGGTTGTTATGTTGACAATGAAAGTATACCGCTCAAAATGTTATTCAATCTCTATTTAAAAATCGAGCTCTGGCACCTCTACAAATCCATGATTCCCTCTGCGAAGGGCCTTTATATTTACATTTATGCAGAGTCATCATCCTCTTATCAAAGAGCACCAGTAGGAGAGCACCTCAGTCGTTGCATGTATTACTATTAATTTGCATTGAGTATGATCATGACTGGGTCTCTTTTACCATGAATTATAATGTCTAGTCAGCCCTTGATCTTTAAAGGTGCTCTGCATTTATGTTTTGCGGTCTCAGAAAGGGCTAGCGAGATACCATCTTGTTATATCATATCATGATTGTTTTGAGAAAGTGTTGTCATCCGAGGTTTATTATTATTGCTCGCTAGTTGATTATGCCATTGATGTGAGTAGTCTTGAGACCTGAAAGTTATTGTTAATGTGGTTAGTTCATGATCTTGTTGAAAACCTGAATGCTAGCTTACATATTTACAACAATAAGAGCAAACAGAGTTTGTCAAAGTTTTTCTTTATCACTTTTAGTTTATCAACTGAATTGCTTGAGGACAAGCAAAGGTTTAAGCTTGGGGGAGTTGATACGTCTCCAACGTATCTACTTTTCCAAACCCTTTTGCCCTTGTTTTGGACTCTAACTTGCACGATTTGAATGGAACTAACCCGGACTGACGCTGTTTTCAGCGGAATTGCCATGGTGTTGTTTTTGTGTGGAAATAAAAAGTTCTCGGAATCGCCTAAAAATCAACGGAGAATTATTTTGGAAAATATTAAAAATACCTGCACGAAGATCCACACCAGGGGGCCTTGGGCCAGCCCATGAGGGTGGGGGCGTGCCCCCTACGTCGTGGCCCCGCCGATGCTCCACCGACGTATCCCCAGATCATATATGTTCCGTTTTGGGGAGAAAAACATCAGGGAGGAGAAATTATCACGTTTCACGAGACGGAGCCGCCGCCAAGCCCTAATCTCTCTCGGGAGGGCTGATTTGGAGTCCGTTTGGGGCTCCGGAGAGTGGAGATCGTCGACATCGTCATCATCAACCTTCCTCCATCACCAATTCCATGATGCTCACCGCCATGTGTGAGTAATTCCATCGTAGGCTTGCAGGACGGTGATGGGTTGGATGGGATCTATCCTGTAATCGAGTTAGTTTTGCTAGGGTTTGATCCCTAGTATCCACTATGTTCTGAGATTGATGTTGCTATGACTTTGCTATGCTTAATGCTTGTCACTAGTGCCCGAGTGCCATGATTTCAGATATGAACCTATTATGTTTTCATGAATATATGTGTGTTCTTGATCCTATCTTGCTAGTCTCTAGTCACCTACTATGTGTTATGATCCGGCAACCCCGAAGTGACAATAATCGGGACCACTCCCGGTGATGACCGTAGTTTGAGGAGTTCATGTATTCACTATGTGTTAATGCTTTGGTCTGGTACTCTATTAAAAGGAGGCCTTAATATCCCTTAGTTTCCAATAGGACCCCGCTGCCACGGGAGGGTAGGACAAAAGATGTCATGCAAGTTTTTTTCCATAAGCACGTATGACTATATTCGGAATACATGCCTACATTGCATTGATGAACTGGAGCTAGTTCTGTGTCACCCTAGGTTATAACTTCTACATGATGAATTGCATCCGACATAATTTCCCATCACCGATCCAATGCCTACGAGCTTTACCTATATTGCTAGGTTCTTATTTACTTTTCCATTGCTACTATTAAAAAACCACAAAAACACTATCGTTACTTTTATTGTTGCTACCGCCACTATCATATTACTTTGCTACTAAACTATCTTGCTGCAGATACTAAGTTTCCAGGTGTGGTTGAATTGACAACTCAGCTGCTAATACTTAAGAGTATTCTTTGGCTCCCCTTGTGTCGAATCAACAAATTTGGGTTTAATACTTTACCCTCGAAAACTGTTGCGATCCCCTACACTTGTGGGTTATCATAATGACATTAGATATTGATTTTTGTAAAACGAATAATAAAAATAGCAAGGTAGCAAGTAACAAAAGTGAGCACAACTGGTATTGCAGTGCTTGAAAATAAGGCCTAAGGTTCATATTTTCGCTAGTGCAATCTCTCAAAAGTGCTAACATAGTTAGATCATATGGCAATCCCTCAATGTGCGATAAAGAATCACTCCAAAGTCTAGCGGAGAACATAAGAAGAAATTGTTTGTAGGGTACGAAACCACCTCAAAGTTATTCTTCCCGGTCAATCTCTTGAGCTATCCCTATAAGTGTCACGAACAACCCTAGAGTACGTACTAAAATAACACCATATGATACACATCATCGAACTCTAATGTCACCTAGATACTCCAATGTCACCGCAATATTCAATCCAACACAAAGAACCTCAAAGAGTTCCCCAAGATTTCTAACGGGGAAACAAGGACGAGAATGTGCATCAACCCCTATGCATAGATTACCCCAATGTCACCTCGGTAATCCGTGAGTTGAGTGGCAAAACATACATTAAGTGTTCTCAACTCCAGAAAAGTAT
Source organism: Secale cereale (assembly GCA_902687465.1). Taxonomy (NCBI): domain Eukaryota; kingdom Viridiplantae; phylum Streptophyta; class Magnoliopsida; order Poales; family Poaceae; genus Secale; species Secale cereale. The sequence goes on along the minus strand of LR738709.1, from coordinate 116,296,695 downwards.
TCAATCCAATAACAACAAATCTCAAAGGTAAAACTAAACCCATCACAACAATATAGGGAGGGAGAAACACCATATGATCCAACTATATTAACAAAGCTCACGGTACATCAAGATCGTGCCAAATCAAGAACACGAGAGAGAGAGAGAGAGAGAGAGAGAGAGAGAGAGAGAGAGAGAGAGATTAAACACATAGCTACTGGTACAAAGCCTTAGCCTCGAGGGTGGACTACTCCCTCCTCATTATGGAGACCGCCGGGATGATGAAGATGGCCTCTGGTGATGATTTCCTGGAATAGGGTCCAGATTGTTTTTTCGTGGATACAGAGGCTTGTGTCGGCGAAACTTCTCTTCTAGGTTTATTTCTGGGGGTTTAAGTATATGTAGAATTTTTCAGCATTGGAATCACGCGAAGTTGGTCCATGAGGGGCCAACTGACCACCATGACGCGCTAGGGAGGGGAGTGGCGTGCCCTGGTGCCTAGTGGCCACCTCCCCCATCTTCTGGTCCTTCCACGAAGCTTCTAGTGCCTCTTTATTCCAAAAAATCGTCAAAAAGTTTTAGCTCATTTGGAGAACTTTTATTCAGCACAAAAAACAACACCACAGTAGTTCTGCGGAAAAAACGTCAGTCCGGTTTAGTTCCATTCGAAATATACCAAAACCATATAGAATTGTTGTAAACATGGCATGAATACTTCATAAATTATAGATACATTGTAGATATATCATTTAGCAACTTGCCTTTCTCAATCTTGTGCTTTTCATTCATAATGATGAATGCAGTCAACACATGACAAGGATGAGGTGGAAGGTCAAGGTCAACAAGAGGTTTTTCTGGTTTACTAACCCCGATATCAATGAAATCATGTAGCTTCTTCGGGTCCAGCAGCAAGGGAAATGAAGAATTCTTGGCAATTACAGTTTGCTCTTGACTTCTTCTGAGGAATGCATCAAGTACATCCTCATCTGCTAGCCCATGTTCATCAACCTGAGGCACATTAGCCTTGTTCTTGGGACTTGGCCTAGATCCACAGCTTGCAGTGGCTTTTTGCTTCTGCTTGGGCATCGAGGAAATTTTTGCCCAGTGGCTGAGGCACTTGATGCAGCAATTGAGGCCATTGGGAAGCCCTCGGTGTGCTGGCAGGATTCAAGCACAACCGATGTTGAAGCTTTAGTTGCAGCCAATGAGGAACTTGAAGAAGGAGGAGGTGTTGAAGACTTTGAAGTCTTAAGTGCTGCAGATTTTGTCGCAACTGGCAGGGCCTCTAAGGTCATTGGTATAGAGGGCTTTGGCTTAGTGGAAGGCTTCTTCTGCATAGCCTTGTTGGAAGCTCTTGCGCTCGCACTGCCACTTGAACTGGCTTCAGTTGAATCCTTTGAGGCTCTGTTGAATTCATCAACAACCTTGTTTTCTTGTTTGACCAATTTTGCTTGACACTTGCCCCATTCTTTAGGGAATTCTTCACCACGCCTCATACTTGATGGATCAGCCATTTGTCCAGGAGCTAGCAGAGCTCTTTTGCAAGGAGGCTTAACTGAAGGAAATATGCCCTAGAGTCAATAATAAAGTTGTTTTTTTATATTTCCTTACTTCATGATAAATGTTTATTATTCATGCTAGAATTCTAATAACCGGAAACTTGATACATGTGCGGATATGTAGACAAAACAACGTGTCCCTAGTAAGCCTCTACTATACTAGCTCGTTGATCAAAGATGGTTAAGTTTCCTAACCATAGACATGTGTAGTCACTTGATGAACGTGATCACATCATTAGGAGAATGATGTGATGGACAAGACCCATCCGTTAGCTTAGCATATTGATCGTTCAGTTTTACTGCTATTGCTTTCTTCATGTCAAATACATATTCCTCCGACTATGAGATTATCCAACTCCCGGATACCAGAGCAATGCCTTGTGTGCTATCAAGCGTCACAACATAACTGGGTGATTATAAAGATTCTCTATAGGTATCTCCGAAGGTGTTTGTTGGGTTGGCATAGATTAAGATTAAGATTTGTCACTCCGAGTATCAGAGAGGTATCTCTGGGCCCTCTCGGTAATGCACATCATAAGAAGCCTTGCAAGCGATGTGACTAATGAGTTAGTTGCGGGGTGATGCATTATGGAACATGTAAAGAGAGTTGTCGGTAACGAGATTGAACTAGGTATGAAGTTACCGAGGATCAAATCTCGGGCAAGTAACATACCGATTACAAAGGGAATAATGTTTGTTGTCATTACGGTACGACCGATAAAGATCTTCGTAGAATATGTAGGAGCTAATATGCGCATCCAGGTTCTGTTATTGGTTATTGACCACAGAGGTGTCTCGGTCATGCCTACATAGTTCTCGAACCCGTAGGGTCCGCACGCTTAACGTTTGGTGACGATTTTGTATTATATGAGTTATGTGATGTCAGGACCCCGATTGTAAGTCACACCGGTCTAGCATGTAACACATCATATCACTTTGCGTCCTCACGCACGGTATCCCCACGGGCGCCACCTTACCTGGCCCGGGACCATTTGCGCATTTTGGCTCACGTATATGATAGTGTCGCTAGCATCCATATGATAGAGAACCCGGGCCGACATGACTAGTTATAAACCCAAGGTGGCACTAACTAACAGGGACATGCATACATGACCCAGCAACGAACGTGTCGGTCATCAACATATTCACTACTAGAAAAAGGGCTATAGATGGAATTGACATTAATGGCACACCAGACATGCGGTGCGCCATTAGTATATACTAATGGCACACCATGTGTTGGTGCGCCATTAGTATCCAAATACTAATGGCGCACCGTTGACGTGGTGCGCCATTAGTAACAATTTTTTTTTTCATTTTATTTTCAAAACTACTAATGGCGCACCAGTGGATAGTGCGCCATTTGTAGTTAAACTACTAATGGCGCACCACATCCACGGTGCGCCATTAGTAATTTTTTTTCAAATTTTGTTTTTTTTTATTTTTTTTTCAAAAAATACTTAGGGCGCACCGTGGGAGTGGTGCGCCATTAGTAGTTAAACTTACTAATGGCGCACCACTCCCACGGTGCGCCATTAGTAATTTTTTTCAAATTTTGTTTTTATTTATTTTATTTATTTTCAAAAAATACTAATGGCGCACCGTGGGAGTGGTGCGGCATTAGTAGTTAAACTTACTAATGGCGCACCACTCCCACGGTGCGCCATTAGTATTTTTTTCTTCATATATTTTTTTTTCAAAACTAGTAATGGCGCACCGTGGGAGTGGTGCGCCATTAGTAGTTGAACTACTAATGGCGCACAACTCCCACGGTGCGCCATTACTAGCTTGGACACTACTGCACCCCCCCCCTCGTGGACCGCCTTTTCTAGTTGAAAAATAAATAAAAGAAAATGATGTAAATGTCAAAAAATAAAAGAAAATCAGTTTCTCATGTGATATGTGGTCTACTTGTTGGGAAAATTTACAAATATGAATTTTACCTTTATTTGCAAAATATCTCTGGAATTTAGTAAAACGGGCATAACTTTTGCATACGAACTCGGATTAAAAAGTTCTTTATATGAAAAATCATCTACTCGAAAAGTTACATCCGAAGTTTCAAAATCCCCAAAAACCTAACAGAAAAAAGTTACGGGGCTTTTAAGATCTATAGGCAAAAAAATTCAAAAAAATTCAAACTTACTAGTGGCGCACCGTTTGCTGGGTGCGCCACTAGTAACAGAAAAAACAAAAAATTTCGAAAAAAATTTATAATTCTTTGGCCGAAAATATGATACGTAATATGACCGGGAAGTTTGAAATATATTTTCAAAACTTCATCATACTCATGAACATTAACAGACTCCTAGACATCAAGAAGGGTTAATAGGATTGATATGATAGATATATCAACAAGTGCGTGTGAAGTGAGCTGGTGCTGGGGTTGGATAGAAATACGAAGTTAAGCGTGCTCGGGCTGGAGTAGTGTGAGGATGGGTGACCTTATGGGAAGTTTGACGACAGAGTGCGATTTGACTTGAGATTAAGCAAATTGACCCCATATTAAGCCATAATGATCTGAGATTAAGAAAAAAATAAAATTGAAAAAAAACTTTGAATTTTTTTTTAGAAAAATTACTAATGGCGCACTTCTATGTAGTGCGCCATTAGTATGCCAAAGCACCTGGGTATAGATGGCCCGCTGGGAGGCATACTAATGGCGCACCATGCCCTATACTAATGGCGCACCTGTGGTGCGCCATTAGTAAAAAAATACTAATGGCGTACTACTAATGGCGCACCAGTAGTGCGCCATTAATGGGCAAAACCGGTGCGCCATTAGTAGGCCTTTTTCTAGTAGTGATTAACCCAGGTCGTAGCAAGCTACAAGGACTTAAAGGAACAACACATGACATTTCCCCAAAGGTACAGACACAGGAATGAAGAAGGACACATGCCGGCCAGCCTAAGTGTTCCGGAGCAGTAGCAAGCTACCATGCTCAGTGGAAGCACTAGGAGACATTTCCCCATACGAGAGGCTACCAAGAGGAAACAACTAGGTTGTCGGATCCCACACATACCAAGCATTTTAGTAACATATACACAATATGCTCGATATGTGCAAATACAACATGGCATCACAACAAGACTCTATGAAACAAAGTATTTATTCATTAGGCTCCGAGGAGCCAGATATTACAAACATGGGTCTCATGACCCAACATTCAGAGCATACAAGCAACACGCGGAAGCATAACATGTCTGAGTACAGACAACTACAAATCAAAAAGGTTGAAGAGCCTGACTATCTACAACACTCGTACAATATCGTAGCTGAGGTAACAAGTTACTTGTCGAAGTCCAAGCGGAACTACTAGTGAGACCGAAGTCTCATCTGCAAAACATAAATTAAGCAAACGTGAGTACAAAGGTACTTAGCAAGACTTACATCAGATCCTATCATACATGCATTTGTATCAAGAAGGCGAAGTGGGGTTTAGTTGCAGCAAGCCAGCTTTGACTCAGTGGCTATCCTGTACTACGACTGCTGGTAACTCTTTTGAGGTGGCACACACGAGTCCACTGATCACCACACAATACACCACTATGGATTCATCCCCGTCTCCCTACGAGAAGGCCATCCATAGCAGTCACACTTGTCTTGAGTATTTTAGAGTATCCACTTCAAGTTGTCCATGTACCACGTAAGCATCCAAGAAGTCCATAACCATGGACCCGGCTATTAGAATAGATCATGTTAACCCTGTAGGGGTGTACTTCTTCACACACGCTCTCGCCACTTACCGCCATGTACACGTCGTGTATCTCGGAAACCTTCAAGAGGAAGTCTGGCGAGGGTGTCGGCCATGACCTGACTAACCACACAAGACTCTAGTCCAGGTTTATCGCCTATTCGGGTTTCATCCGCAAGGGAGTCCGGCCGAGGTTTCCATCACGGCCCCAAACGATGTGAGCAGGGTTCCCAAGCCCACCATCCGGGTGCCACTTGGTACACCGTGCCACCTGTGCCTAGTCTATCCCAAGCCCACCCTGTCGGGTGCTACTTGGTAGAGAAATAACACTACCTACAAACACCAGAAACTAGTTGCGACTCCTGGCCAGAGACCAAGTTGGTTAATAAGTCGAGAGGGGCACTTAAGAATTCCAATGCGTGGTAGTAGCTAGTCATTGGACAACATACACAGAACTCAGTTCTTAGGGACCACTACAAGAAATATGTCAACTTGTGACCACCACTATTGGTCACTGAATGGTCACAAATTTCCATTTGTGACCTTTTTGTGACCAAAAACATAAGGTCAAAAGCTGGCCGTCATAAACTGACTATAGCGACCTTTCTTCTGGAATGGTCGAAAACGTTTATGACCAAAATATGCCTATTGTCGTGTTTTGGTCACTAGCAGCCTCCCCAGACCACGTAGGCATCCAGCGTGGCAAGCTGATGTGGCACAAGAATCGGCCCGGTCCAATTCGGTGTTTTACATGGGCCGAGCCCATTAATTCAGCCCATTTGTATTTTTTCCTATGATTTTTTTGTCAGCTTCATGGACCTAGCCCAACAATTTGGCCTTTTTATTTTCTGCGTCGTGGCCTTTTTAGGAACCATTTCATTAAGCCTATTTTTCTAGTTTTTCTTAAATACACAATGTTCTGATCCACTATAGTTTGGGCCACAGCCTTTTTAGAGCCCAAATATTATTTTGTCAAGTAGAACATTTGGTTTTTTTCATTCACAAATTTCAATTTACACATTTGAACAGCAAAAAAAAATCAATAAATCTCTCAATTAACTGATTAAATCCAGAAATCATCCAATCAAATACTCACAAGAGCACATACATGTTTGCACGTCCAACAAGTGCACATACAATCAAAAACAGATACACAAGCACCAAAACTTGGTGGCAACATCAACTAAAACTATGGCGCACATCTCCAAGCTTCGTCTAATCTTCTGTCACAGCAGCAACCTCGCCGACATTAGATCCTGATCAAGATAAGCTATTAGTGAAATACACTGGAAGTAAATAAGGCTAAAATTTATACATACATGCCATCACAATTAATATAGCATTATGAGTTCACCATCAGCCCTCACTAATGTATACTCTACTTATCATATAGCTATAGTATGGCGGAGCTGTAAAGGTAGTTCCTCATTGCAATTCAATCAGGTTATAATAGTGCAAGGCCAGAGAGCATTTGATTATGTGTAGGGACTAGCTGAAATGACCATCATCTTGCTTAACCCAGCCAAGCTAGTGGCCAGAATCTGCACTTGTCCCCTTGCGTGTAAAGACAGCAATTAAGTCCTAGATGCCATTTCTTTGGCACCGAAGAATTAGCTTCAAATAAACAAGAACACATCTCTTAGTTGTAGGCACAACTTAGTTAGCATTGGTAGTCCTTACAGGGCAGGAGGATGAAGAAAAAGGTTGAGATTTAGGATGACAACCTTGGATTGACGGCAGCCTGGGTTGTGGTGTTTGCTCTGGGTTCTCCACCTCCTTGCAGGTTGCAGTCGTGGTCGTGGTCAGGCGTGGATAGAACATGTCAGATCTGCAGCGCAAATCTGCCCAAGAAAGCAAGAGAGCACATCAGAGGAGGCTACTTGTCCAAGTAGCAAAACAATCAGTCATATCAATTTTGTACAACTGTAGGTACACAAATTCAGAACCACCAACAAAAATGAAGGCCCAAAAAGTCCATGATCAGGCCCAAAGTTCAATAACAATAACCCACACACAGGGTCCAAAAAGTCGACGAGTGAGAGCCGAGAGGATGATTTTGCATGGGAGGGAGTGGGGTGGTGAAAAGTGTGCAGTGATGCTCATATTGCAGGCTTTGGCATAGCAGAACACAAACTGAATAAAAATGACTTAGTTCGCGCACTTGAATAAGAATAGCAAGTCATGAAACTACTGGCGCCAACACACAGATAATGTGTATAGAAATGGTAGCTAGAAACTGACCCAGTAGCTAGAAACTACTGGCGCCCATCAACCAAGTAACAAATGAAAAGAATGGGATACTGAAGACTTATCTAATCCGGAGAAGACAACGTTGCTGCGGTTGAAGCGCAGTGACCTCGAGACTGAGAATGTGGTGCCATGGCCGGGGTTGATGCACTTGAGCGAGGTAAGCATCATAGCTCCATGAGATATGCGAGAACAATCAAGCAAGGTACGAGTCAGCAAGCATGTAGCGTGTCTTATCGATGCTGAAGAATTAAACTAATAATGAACAGTTCTACTTTTATATAGAACCAAGGATCATGTTCAACCAGCAACAAATGTATGGAACATCACAATGTATAATTGCCAATATAAACAAGGACCATTTTAGGCACAGCAGTGTAAACCCACGCAAATGCTAGTAATTCCATCATATCAAGGACCATTTTATCAGGTTCATGTGTATACTAATCACTACACAAACTCCACTTTGCTCATTATCATATACTACAGAATATATGAATCCTACAAGCAGTATTCGAATATAGCATTGCTAATTCACAGGCAGCAGAAACATCACTATCAAAACTGCTAAGTACAGCAGAAACATCCTATCGAGAGAAGTCATATCCCATCTGATGCCGAGTTCAGCCCCTTCAGGTTGCTGAATTTAATAGAGACAGTTTGTTAGTTCTGACTTGAACCACAAGAATTACAGAAATGAAGCTGACAGTAGACCAATTGCAGCCCGATGCTTGGCTACAGAGCATAAAATAAATTAGATACCACTAACAAAAAAAATCTAGATCATAATTATTCATCAAAATGCCACCACACAAGAATCAGAACAGGAATATTACATGAACAAAATCACTTAATGTAAAAGAGGCTATCAAGTAGTAGAAGAACCAGGTGGTATGACACTACTTAAAATTGCTAACTTAAGGCAAAAGGATGTGAGCAGAATTCCGCCAACCAATTATTGAGAATTAACTTGGTTTTGTTAAACCCAATATGTGAAGGCATGTTATTCCTATGAAGCTAAATTCTGCTGCAAAAGCTACAAATACAGTAGATCACATCATCATTTGGCCAATCCTAAGCGATCATTTGCTTTTATTCAGCTAAAATCCTATTGTACTGAGGCTGCAAAGTCACTGGGTTACACCATCATTCAGCTAATCGTGACAAGTTGTAGCAAGATGAACCATTTTAATCTCATTAACATCAAGTCATGGTGCGAATTTCGAGCAGGCGCTCGCCGAATCTACAGCAAAATGATGCAATCTCGCACCCCACCATGATCGCGCGGCTAGATCTAGTAGGACCAACCATCGTACACGACCAGATATGAGCAACAGAGGCGAGGGGAGGAAGCGCACGTACCGGCGCCACTCGCGGAGGAGGAATCCCTTGTCGGCCGGGTTCGGTGAAGACGGGGCCGGAGTCGATGAAGAGGCCGTCATCCTCTGCCTCGTGGTGCATGAGGGCGGCTGTCGAGGGAGGAGAGGTAGGGGTCGACGCCGAGGGCGGCCGCGGGGATGACGGGGCCGCGGGTCAGCATGTCCGCCAGCTCCCGCTGGATCTGCTTCGCCACCATCCGCACCAGCCACTCCTTGGCCATGCACCGCACCACGCGCAGCGACATCGACGACCACGGCAGCCGCCGCACGGAGAAGGGCGCCCCGGCGGCGAGGGCACGCGGTAGCAGCGGGGACACTAGCAGCCTGCATGGGAACATCCTCGCTGGCTTCACGGTGGTGGGGGATTTCGCGCCGCGGTGAGGCCGTCGGCCGTCACTGTGGGGAGTGGGAAGGGGAGGGGCGAATGGAGGAGGGCATGGGGAACGACGACGAGCTCCGCCGGAGGGAGGTGGTGGCGGCGATGGATCTGGACGGGAGGAGGCGAGATGGCGGCGAGGAGATGGGGGAGGAGGGGTGCGATGGGGGGAGGGGTGTGATTGGATCGGGAGGGCTAGGGTTTGGGCTGCGGTGGGGGTATCTCTTTTTCATTTTTTTCTTTTTTTTCTGTAGACAGATGGATGGATGGATGGATGGATGTGGGATGGTGAGATGGATGGATGGATGGATGGGCGCCATGTCATCGATCCGGGGGAAGAGTCCTGATTGGTTCGGAAAACCAGTGATTTTAAAAAGTATCTAAGTACTAAAAATATCTAAGAGATTTTGTGAAGTAGATACCAAAAATATTTTGCAAAAGGGCTCCATACAAATTTTCACTAGAGTTAGACCACATATTATGGATAAGTACCAATTTGTATGCATTTCTGATCTTTCTAGCTATTTTTAATCATTTTCCAAATGCCCAAAATGAGTTTTTTTGTGAAGGACCTACCATATATTTGTTGCAAAATTGTACCAAATCAATTTTCTAAAATACTAGGCCATATTTAATGCACGATTGACAAACTGGTTGTGTGTCAAAATTTTGATCCACCTCTCGTGAAAAAGACAAATTTCGGCCGATTCAGATGGAAGTGGGTCAAATTTGAACTGTAGCTGCCTTGTAGTTTGCTCTTTATTTTTTACAAAAATCATTTCTAGGTACAGAAGTATCTATTTAATCAGAGAAACACCAAAACAATACCAATATTCAACCACTAGCTAGGAACGGTCATTCCCGCTGTTTTGTCCGCATTTTGAAACGGGCATAAAAAATTCAAAAAAATCAAAAAGTTGGAAAACCTTCGCATTGTGTCATTATATATGACCAAGTTACCAGGAAAAATAACAAACTTGTAATACGGTAATTATTTTTAAAAAGTGTTCTCAGAAACGAGCTATCAAGCGTGAAGATTCATGGCTTTCAAGCCAAATGATCAATCTTATGGCCACATTCATGGCATAGTTTGTTCAAATGATCTTATATTGTGCACAAAGGTGCATATTGGAATGGCAAACAATGTTGCCTAAGGAAGTTTTCATTTTCTTTGGACGAAAAATTCATTTTCCATTTTCGAGTGCCCAAAAGGAGGTTTTTTTGTGAAGGACCTCCCAAATAATTGTTGCAAAATTGGACCAAATCATTTTTATAAATAATAGGTCATATTGAATGCACAATTGACTAAATGGTTGGGTGTAAAAAGTTCTGATCCACCTCTCGTGAAAAAGACAAATATCGGCCGCTTCAGCTGGAAGTGGGTCAAATTTGAACTGTAGCTGCCTTGTAGTTTGCTCTTTATTTTTTACAAAAATCATTTCTAGGTACATAAGTATCTATTTAATCAGAGAAACACCAAAAAAATACCAAGATTCAACCACTAGCTAGGAACGGTCATTCCCGCCGTTTTGACCGCATTTTGAAACGGGCATAAAAAATTCAAAAAAAATCAAAAAGTTGGAAAACCTTCGCATTGTGTCATTATATATGACCAAGTTACCAGGAAAAATAATAAACTTGTAATACGGCAATTCTTTTAAAAAAGTGTTCTCAGAAATGAGCTATCATGCGTGAAGATTCATGGCTTTCAAGCCAAATGATCAATCCTATGGCCACATTCATAGCATAGTTTGTTCAAATGATCTCATATTGTGCACAAGGGTGCATCTTGGAATGGCAAACAATATTGCTTAAGGAAGTTTTCATTTTCTTTGGACGAAAAAATCATTTTCCATTTTTCGAGTGCCCAAAAGGAGGTTTTTTTGTGAAGGACCTCCCAAATAATTGTTGCAAGATTTGACCAAATCAATTTTCTAAAATACTAGGACATATTTAATGCACAATTGACAAAATGGTTGGGTGTACAAAGTTTTGATCCACCTCTCGTGAAAAAGACAAATTTCCGCCGATTCAGCTGGAAGCGGGTCAAATTTGAACTGCGGCTGCCTCATAGTTTGTTATTTATTTTTTCCAAAAATCATTTCTAGGTACATAAGTACCTATTTAATCATAAATACATGGTTTTGTGGCGATACGTCGAGGTTTGGGCGGTGGTCGAGGGCCCCAACTCTAGAGCGCGTAAACTCGCATGCCCGTCGCGTGGTCACCGCGTTACTGTGGCGTTGCCATGTGTTCTGGGCGGCCTAGGCATGTCTAGTGGGTTGGCCACTCCCCAGGTAGGTGCTAGGAAGAAAATTACAACATAAGATTCTCACGAGGAGACCGATCGATGCTCAAACATGAATTAGCAGCCAAGTGTTTTATTAGCGGTACGGGAAATGCACATGGCTAATGGGCGTGAGTTTTGGTTGAGGATGATCAGTTACTAAGAAGACCATCTTCACAAATTTTCAGCTCAAAAGGAGGAGTCTAGGTGGTACTTGCTTTGCAAAGTACCACACTGGACATAAATACGAATGTTGAAGATGGGCTCAAAATAATGAATGGATTGAGCTGGCATTTGGTGGAGGATAGTTATTTGGGCATAGGAAAACACTGTAGAAAATGGATACCATTTGGACATGCCAAAGTGGTACTTCCTTCACAAAGTCTTTTTTTGAACAGAATAGGAAAATGAATATTTTTGAACTAGGCAAGGAAGGTTTTTTACATATTTGATGAAGATATGACCCAAAGAATTTATGAGATTTTTTGGGGAATTTTGGGAATGGCAGAAATATAGGTTGCTTCACAACCTAGGGCAAAAACTGCCACATGGACATGACACATAGGCAAAACTGATGAGGTGGCGCCTAGTCGTAGCAACCCACCACAATTTACAAGGTTATGACCATCTATATTGGTCATGATCAGCTAGAAATAAGGCAGCGAACCAGTGCTATCTGCTTTATGACCGTTTCGTATAAGGAAATTATGACCTTTCTGACCAAAATGGTCGTTATAGTTTAGGGTTTGGAGCCCCCCGAACAACTTCTGACCAATTGGTCTGAAATGGTCATAGATCTATGACCAATTCTTCCAGGGTCACTAACAAAAGTTCATAAGTTGACATATTTCTTGTAGTGGACGGTACCAGTGAGACAACCCACCATGTACTCCTACATGGCCTCTCACCGCTACCTTTACCAAATCGTGTTCACACACTTGACTCTCAGCATCAGAACATAGCACTGCACTCCAATTCATTCCTAATGAATCAGACCTAACACACTCTAAGCAATAGCAGGCATGGCATGTTAAGAACAGAACATGGCTTCAATCAACTCCTACACATGCTAGTGGGTTTCAACTATTTACTATGGAAATGACAGGTCATGCAGAGGAATGGGTTCAACTACCGTAGCATAAAGTAGCAGTTGAATCGTTGTTGTCCTAATGCAATAACAGAGAGCAGGAGCGAGAGAGTGGGATTGTATAGGAATGAACAAGGGGGTTTGCTTGCCTGGTAGATCAACAGTAGAGCACTGCTCTCTAACAGGTACTCTGGAACGGTCTCCGGAGCAGGACCTATCGAGAAGGACGGTGCCAACAATCAAACACAAGCATATGCAACAATATGATGCATGAACATGGCATGAAGATGTGACGTTGTTGGAGCTATTGCAACTAGCATTCCTTTGGGTGAAGTCCATTTGAACCAAGGGTTCAAATGCAACTCCAAACTTAAGCATTTAAAAATGCCCTTTATGTGCTTTCATATATTCAGTAGGTATAACTTCATTTGTCATGCATGAAAATGGTACAGATGGATATATTGATTTTTCTGATAAATTTTCATATATAAATTATTTCAATCTGAGCTACGGTTGTATTTCTGTGATTTTTTGAAGTTTAAACCAATTTCTGAAATAAATAAATAATTTAAGCTTTATTAATTTAGAGAAATGGATTACTGCGTCAGCATGACAACAGCATGACGTCAGCAGGTCAACCGGCTGACCAGAGTCAAACCTGACAGTGCGGTCCACTGATCAGTGACTCAGAGCTGACAGAGGGTTAATTCTAAACTAATTAAAAGATTAGGGGTGCTGGGGCCCACTGTCAGTGTCACAGTTTAACTAACAAAGTAATTAACACTAACACTAATCCTAATTACAAATTAGCTGGGCAGGGCCCACCTGTCATTGACCCAGGGGGCCAAATCCCTGGTCAACCCGGGGCTAGCACGCCGGCGTTTAGCCGCCGGCAGCAGCAAACGCGGCGGAGGGCGTCGGGATTGGGCCTCCGGCATCCAAATGGACGACCGAGGCCATCTACAGGCTGCGGAGCCTCGTCCGCATCCATCTGTGGGAGTGGGAGGCTGCGGGGGCGCCGGAAACGAGCTCGGGGCGGCGGCCAGAGAACGGCCAGGTGCGGTGGGCTGCTGCGGTGCATGGGAGGACGAGCAGATGCTTGTTCTGGGCTCCTGGGACCACGCTAACACGTTGGTGTGCTCGTGGCTCTGGGTGACAGTGGCCACGATGGCAACGTGGCAGGCGGCGGTGAGGTCTCGGCCTCGGCAGCTAACCTAGCTACGACGCGCGAAGGAAGGAAAGGCGAGGGGAGGAAGGTGCAGCAGCTCACGATGGATGCGGTGGAGCTGACGGCAACGTTGGGGAGGAACCGGAGCGGTCAGGGCGGCGAAGGGGATCTCCGGCGGCCGGTGATGAAGACGACGCAGTGACTGCTCCATGGGGCATCCGGCGATGCACAGCTCGACGGGGAGGTAGCAGGGGACATGGCGGAGCTTCTCGCGCGTTGGCTGGGCGTGGTGTGGCCGGTGGTCACGGCAACGACGAGTGGCGGCGACGGCGGTGCTCGGGTCCGAGGGAGAGAGAGAGACATAGGAGGGGAGAGGCAGCGAGAGAGTGCGAGAGAGAACCGGGGGATGCGTGGCGTCAAGCAGAATGTCCAGGGCGACGAGAGGGAGGGGCAGGAAGGGAGGGAGGAGGTGGCGTCCATGCGCGCGGCGGCGGGCGCGTGCATGTCCTTCTATCGTCGCCAGGAGGACGACGGCGCTTGTGGACTGGGCCGGCCCTGCTGGGCCACCAGGTAAGCCCCTTTTTTTTACTTTCTTTTCTGTTTTCTATTCTGTCATTTGTTTTGATTTAAAAACTAAATCATTTTATTTCTTCTGACAATTTTGCAGGGACCTAAGGAAATATTCCAAGCCCTTCACAAAAATTCAGAATTATTGGACATATAATAAATATATAGATCCAATGCAAATAATTGTTGCATTGATTCCAAATGCCCAAAATAAATATTTATGAGCTCCTAAAAATATTGGTTTGAATTTTACCTGTGACCAATATTTTCATAGAGAAACGTGAACATTTTCTTGGACCCTTTTGGAGCAATTTTTATCTGGGTCATTTTTCAAAAAGATTCCTGAGGGTTTCACATGTCCCCAATTCAAATTCATTTGACAATTAAACATGATGCAAACACCAAAGCTAGCCTAGTGCATACCAGAACTAGGGATGTGACAGCTCGACCCCACTCGAAAGAATCTCGTCCCGAGACTCAGGAGTCAGCGGAAAGAAAGTGGGGTACTCCAGTCGGAGACGATCTTCTCGCTCCCAACTAGCTTCTCTCTCGGAATGATGAGACAACTGAACCTTGAGAAATTTGATGTTATGACGTCGAGTGACACGCTCCGCTCGATCCAGAATGCGAATGGGGTACTCTCGATATGTGAGGTTATCTTGGAGATCAATCGTTTCATGGTCCACTCTGCGGATGGGATCCGAGAAGAAACGCCTGAGTTGAGAGATGTGGAAGACATCATGAACTCGAAAAAGATGTGGGTGTAGTTCCAACTGGTAGGCAACCTCTCCCCATTTAGCGAAAATGCGAAAAGGACCAATGTAACGAGGAGCCAACTTGCCCTTGATGCCGAAACGATGGGTACCCTTCAAAGGGGTAACCCGAAGGTAAGCTTTGTCGCCAACTTCATAAGCCACTTCCTTATGATGACGATCATATTTGCTCTTTTGACGAGATTGGGTTGTTTCCAAATTCTCACGAATGATGCGAACTTGCTCTTCTGCCTCCTGGATCATGTCCGGTCCAAATAATTGTCTCTCACCGGTTTCTGACCAGTTCAAAGGGGTTCGACATCTTCGTCCATAGAGAATGTCAAAAGGAGCTTTCTTGAGACTGGATTGATAGCTATTGTTTTAAGCAAACTCGGCGAAAGGAAGACATTTCTCCCAATCCATATCGAATGAGATAATGCAAGCTCTAAGCATGTCTCCAAGAATTTGGTTGACCCGTTCCACCTGACCACTTGATTGAGGGTGGAAAGCGGTACTGACGGAAAGATGGTTTCCCATGGCAGTTTGGAAACTCTCCTAGAAATGAGAGGTGAAAAGACTACCACGGTCTGAATTGATCTCTAATGGGACACCATGAAGTGACACTATTCGAGAAATATATAAGTCCGCGAGCAGGCTAGCAATGATACTCTCTCGAACAGGTAGGAAGTGAGCCACTTTGGACAGGCGATCAATGACCACGAAGATAGCATTATTTCCTCTCTTGGTCCTGCGAAAGCCGGTGATGAAGTCCATACCAACTTTATCCCATTTCTACTCAGGAATAGCTAGAGGCTGAAGGGTGCCAGCAGGTCTTTGATGTTCTGCCTTAACGCGACGACGAACATCACACTTAGCAATGAACTCAGCGATTTATCTGTTCATCCTAGTCCACCAGAACCTCTGGCATAGGTCTTGATACATCTTAGTACTACCGGGATGAATCGTGAGAGGAGATTCATGAGCCTCCTTAAGGATCAGTTGTTGCAGATGTTGATTCTTGGGAACCACCAAGCGATTCTCAAAGAAAACAACACCTCGATCATCCATGGAGAAACATCCACCAACTCCCTTCTTAATGTTTCTCTTGATTCGTATAACACCCCTATCAAACTTTTGGTCAGTAATGATCTGATCCTCAAGGGTAGGTTTCGCCACCAAGGTAGAAAGGAATCTGTGAGGAGCAATGTGAAGGTTAAGCTTACATATTTCCTCATGGAGAAGTGGTTGGCCTTGGTGCAACATGAGATTGTTGCAATAGGACTTACGACTCAATGCATCAGCCATGACATTGGCCTTGCCTGGGGTGTAAGTAATCCCTAAGTCATAATCTTAGATCAACTCCAACCAACGTCTTTGCCTAAGGTTCAAATCTGGCTAGGTGAAGATATACTTGAGGCTCTGGTGATCGGTGTAGATCTCGCAACGATTACCAAGGAGGTAATGTCGTCGGGTCTTAAGTGCGTAGACTATGGCTGCAAGCTCTAGATCATGTGTATGGTAATTTTCCTCATGTGGATGCAACTGTCGAGATGCATAGGCAATCACATGACGATCCTGCATAAGAATGCAACCTAGTCCCTGCCGTGAGGCATCACAATAGATAACAAAGTCCTTGGTGAAATTCGGTGGCACAAGTATGGGAGCAGAAGTCAGGCATCTTTTCAAGAATTCAGAATTATTGGACATATAATAAATATATATATCCAATGCAAATAATTATTACATTAATTCCATGTGCCCAGAATAAATATTTATGAGCTCCTAAAAATATTGGTTTGAATTTTACCTCTGACCAATATTTTCAGAGAGAAACATGAACGTTTTATTGGACCCTTTTGGAGCAATTTTTATCTGGGTCATTTTTCAAAAAGATTCCTGAGGGTTTCACATGTCCCCAATTCAAATTCATTTGAAAATTAAACATGATGCAAACACCAAAGCTAGCCTAGTGCATACCAGAACTAGGGATGTGACATGTGATTTGGTGACCGAATGTTGTTTGGAGTACCAGATGAGATCACGGACATGACGAGGAGTCTCTAAATGGTCGAGAGGTAAATATTCATATATAGTACAATGATATTCATACACCGGAAGTGTTCCGAGGGTACCGGGTACATACCTGGTCACCGAAAAGGGGTTCCGGGCACCCCCGACAAAGATATGGGCCTTATGGGGCAAGAGAGGGACAGACCAGCCCCTGGTGGGCTGGTGCGCCCCCATATAGGCCGAAATAGGAGGATAAGGAAGGAGGGGAAGGAAGATAGAAAGGGGAGGATTCGGCCTCCCCCTTTCCTTCTCTCCCCCTCTCTTTCCTTCCCCCTTCCAACACTTCTAGAAGGGGGGAGGCCGACTTGTGGGAGGCGCCCAACTAGGATTACTCCTACTTGGGGCGCCCCTTGCTGCCCCTCTCCATCTCCCCACCTATATATATGTGGGAGGGCACCGCTAGAACACACAACAATTATTCCTAGACATGTGCGGCGCCCCCTCCACAGTTTACACCTCGGGTCATATTCACGTAGTGCTTAGGCAAAGCCCTGCGCGGATCACTTCACCATCACCGCCACCACGCCTTCGTGCTGACGGAGCTCTCCCTCGACACTTTGTTGGATCAAGAGTTTGTGGGAGGTCATCGACCCGAACATGTGCAGAACTCGGAGATGCTGTACGTTCGGTGCTTGATCAGTCGGATCGAGAAAAAGTTTGACTACATCAACCGCGTTGTCAAACGCTTCCGCTTTCGGTCTACGAGGGTACGTGGACACACTCTCCCCCTCTCGTTGCTATGTATCTTCTAGATAGATCTTGCGTGAGCGTAGGATTTTTTTGAAATTGCATGCTATGTTTCCCATCATTAACAACGAATTCCAACATTTATTTAGCAGTGACGTATCTTTAAGCTCTCCACTCATATGCCCACATGCATTTTATCCTCTGCATACGAGTCTTGCGTTGTTTGTCAGTTTCCTTGCCATGAACATTTTCGTCGAGCGTGCAGTATCCTAAGTGTAAGTCATCAGGAATCTCAAAAGTTGTATGTTCGTCCTTCCTTTTGCCACCTTTCTGTGGCTTATTTCCATCAGCCATTTCTTTCAACTGAGGATTTTGCACTTGTGAGGACTCTGAAGATGTTTGAATGTTTTCTTCAAGCTGTGCTGCAAATGAATTAATTTGATGAGAACCTAGATATTCATCGGCAGACATTGTACATGTGAAGAGAGTATAGTTGTGAGGAAATGGGAAGAGTCAGACGCGTTCTCAAAGATTTTTCAACATAAACCAGCTGAGGAAATTGACCCTTATCGTGTTGAAGAATTTCATCATGTGTTTTAGACATAGGCTCCAGAGTTGTACAGTTTGAAACAATTTGCACAACTGAGGAATCTAGTTTTCAAGCATAGCATTGATGAAATACACGATATTGGCCAAAAGAAAGTGCTGAGGAATTTGATAAAGTGGTAAGAACATCACTTGACGATTTTTGAGTAGAGTGAAGATCAAAGCAGGGAAGTAAATATGCATTTAATTACCCCATATATGAACTCGATGCACTAGACGATGAGGCGAAGGAAATCATTAGTTCAGATCATCCGTGCCCTAACTGAGCGATGGAAGACGTCTATGACAGCGATGGAGGTGAAGAAATCCACGTCTGATGTGAGTACGACGTCGAAGAAGTTGAGGCAGTGAAGCTCTTCTTATTCGACAGTGATGAGATCCAGCAATGGCGCTAGGGTTTGAGGACTGAGAGCGACAGGAGCTGGGAGGCGAAGTGAAAGAGCTTTGAAAACGTCAAGGCTATTTATAGCAGCAGTGAAAACCGAGTGGTCCAAAACCTTTGGACTGATAAGCCCCTGGCGATTTGCATCTGGGTGACGCATGTCACACAAGCATTTTCACAGTTATCAAAGCGTGTGAAGTGCGGGATGAAGTTAGAGACAACTGTCAGGCTAAAACTTTTAATATTTTTAAAATGTGTTCGCAATTTCTTCGGCTATCAAGGACACAGTGAATACTTTGAACTATGTCAAGTAGAACGCATATGAAGAATTTGTGAACAGAGTGGGTTGATCTTATCATAGAGGGGAGCGGGTCAGATCACATCCACATAGATGAAGAAATGAAGTTGTAGAATTGGCAATATGTGGATGCTGTTGAGGACATGAAAAGCTTGATACGTCCATTTTGCATCATGCTTTTATATTGATATTTATTGTATTATGGGCTGTTATTACACATTATGGTACAATACTTATGCCTTTTCTATCTTATTTTACAAGGTTTACATGGAGAGAGAGAATGCCGGCAGCTGGAATTCTGGACTGGAAAAGGAGAAAATCTGAGAGACCTATTCTGCACAACTCCAAAAGTCTGGAAACTTCATGGAGAATTATTTTGAAAAATATAAAAAATATTGGGCGAAGAAAGTACCAGAGGGGGGCTACCTACCATCCACAAGGGTGGGGGCGCGCCTTACCCCCATCGGTGCGCCCCCTGCCTTGTGGGCCACCTGGCAGGCGCCAGATGCCCATCTTCTACTATATGATGTGTTTTGACCTGGAAAAAATCAAGAGGAAGCTTTCGGGACAAAGCGCCGCCGTCTCAAGGCAGAACCTGGGCGAAACCAATCTAGGGCTCCGGCCGAGCTGTTCTGCCAGGGAAACTTCCCTTCGGGAGGGGGAAATCAAAGCCATCATCATCACCAATGATCCTCTCACTAAGAGGGGGTCAATCTCCATCAACATCTTCATCAGCACCATCTCCTCTCAAATCCTAGTTCATCTCTTGTATCCGATCTTTGTCTCAAAACCTCATATTGGTACTTGTGGACTGCTAGTAGTGTTGATTACTCCTGTTAGTTGATGCTAGTTGGTTTATTCGGTGGAAGATCATATGTTCAGATCCTTAATGCTATTCAATATCCCTCTGATTATGAACATGCATATGCTTTGTGAGTAGTTACGTTTGTTCCTGAGGACATGTTAGAAGTCTTGTTATAAGTAATCATGTGAATTTGGTATTTGTTCGATACTTTGATTAGATGTATGTTGTCTTTCCTCTAGTGGTGTTATGTGAACGTCGACTACATGACACTTCACCATGATTCGGGCCTAGGGGAAGGCATTGGGAAGTAATAATTAGATGATGGGTTGCTAGAGTGACAGAAGCTTAAACCCTAGTTTATGTGTTGCTTCGTAAGGGGATGATTTGGATCCATATGTTTCATGCTATGGTTAGATTTATCTTAATTCTTCTTTTGTAGTTGCGGATGCTTGCGAGAGGGGTTAATCATAAGTGGGAGGCTTGCCCAAGGAAGGTCAACATGTAATACCCTGGATGGAGTTATACCTCCTACGTGTCGAGGCACGACTTAAAGGCATAAGTCCATCCTAGAATGATCTCAAGTTTGGTAATCTTTGCACAACTCATGTAAAAGAGGGGATAGTAAACTGAAAATAGTTGGCTTACACTCGCCACGTCACAGAATTTCAGTACAAGTCTCAAACATCATACATTAAGAGCACTACAACCCTCTAAGGGCAAAAGCCAAAAGTCAAAGCACCAAACTCAGATAAATAAACCACAGGCGGATCGAATCCTAGTAAGAGACTCCACTACTGATCGTCCGGGTAGCGCACATAGTACCGACTACGCTCCTCGTCGTACTCCCAATCCAGCTCGGTGCCATCACCTGGATAGCTCACAGCTGGACCTGCATCTGGTGTGTGAAGTAACTGTGAGCCACAGAGGACTCAGCAATCCCGTTCCCGGGTAACAGAACTATTTAAGCCTTTAGGTGAGGGAAAGGCTGAGGAAAGAACAAGTCTGCAGCAGCAACTAGCATCTAGCTTACGCAAGTGAGAGCGAGAAGAGAAGGCATCGGCGAGAAGTGATCACGAAGTGATCCTAGCTACAAGCTCACAATCATAACCCCTCCGTGTTCAACTCCCGAATCCCTATTCGGAAATTGACAGTCACGGAACACACGCTGGTAGTGTATTAGTATCATTGTGTCAAGTTATCTACAACCGGAATTAACAAGCTCCCATCTGCCACATAACCGCGGGCACGGCTTTCGAAAGTTCAAACCCTGCAGGGGTGTTCCAACTTGACCCATTACAAGCCCATGATCCGCGGAGTCGCAACTCCAAAGTGGGAAGACCCGAGTATCCTCGGAATCCCGTGCTCAAGATATACCGAGCTAAGGTAAGGCTAATCCAGCAAATCCTCCCGGCGTGTCGACACCCTGATCGTAGCCGCGCGTATCTAGGTCTCAGGACACGACCGGATGAGTCATCCTACAGGTGTATGCCAGATACCTCAGGTTGCCCCGAGGCGGCCCCGCAGTCTGCTCGTTTCGGACCAACACTCATGTGGAGCACTGGCCCGGGGTTGTTGATTAAGAAAGAGGGTTAATTACTCCCTATGCATGTTTAGTTTGTTATTAGGCAAATAGTACCAATGTTGGGATTTGCTGGAAAAGACTTAGCACTTAGCGATTTATCGAGGGGGTCCCATACACCCCAACCGTGTTAGGAACGCATAATCAAGGAACATAATACCGGCTTATACGGATCCTAACGGCATGAGTGGAACAAAACACCAAGCAAAAGGCTTAGCCTTCCACCCTTGCCAATATATAGATGATTTCATTTTAAGCATTTATATCGTGTGATATAACCCAACCAAACTTCAACATGGAGCAAGCATCTTCACTTCACCTGCAACTAGCAACGCTATAAGAAGGGCTGAGCGAAGCGTACTTAGCCAAGCAACGGTTTGCATAGGTAGGGTGGTTAAACATGGCAATTGGTTACAAATAGGAGGCTGACAAGAAGAACATGGGCATCGAGGCAAAACTATAGATCGAGACTACTAGCAATAGGCAAAGATAGTAATGTTATCGGGGTTCGGTCATCTTGCCTGAAGAGAAGTCGTTCGGATCGTAAGAAGGGTCCTCGTGCTCAACCTCGTTGGAAACCTCATGCTCAACTTCGTACCCGGTCTCAGCTTCCGACTCTAAACAAAACAATCACACCAAGCACCAATCAACAAGATGCAATGCGCACTCGAAAAACATGAATGCATGATGGATGCACTAAGGATGCACACGAAGCACGTAAAACATCACTCAAGCAAAACACCTCAAAACAAGATAACAATCTGATATTATTAATCTACACAGAAAATCACCCAAGTTTGATATAAGATTCGCTGAAATCGGAGTTACGGGCTAAAAGTTATGCCCGAAACAAGATTTGAGCGAAAGCTGAAAATTACAGCAACATAGCAACTTTGGAGCTCAAAATAATTAAGCTACAGCACCCAAAAAGCATGGCAAAGGACATGAACACAAACTAGACATATAGTACAGCAACTAGGTCCAAAGTGCACCCCCAACGGAGTCACGGATCAATAGCAATGATCTTGGACATATTGAACTTTGCAATAAAATTCTGGCTGCAGAATTTTATTGAAACTTTAGAGCAAAAGATAAACATGCTACAACCACTCAAATGGACATGTGAGGACATGAATGGAAAGACAACAATATATACTACAAGGAACAATAAAAAACCACCCCAAAACTATCATGCTTTGTCCTACAACATCACACGAACATGGCATCAGAACGTTACAGATTTCAGACTTAGTGAAAAATCACTAAGTCCCAAAACAGCAACATCATCATAGCACACAAAAGAGCATGTTTAAGTCACCTCGAAACTAAACATGGCAAAGGGTAAACACCTCCTCAAAGTGCATATGAAGGTGATCCCGAAACACACAAGCATGCATCATAGAGGTGATCACAACGATTACAACGAGCTCATCAAGATGACATTTCATAACAAGTGAAAACACAACATATGAACATGGCACTTTGTAACGATGATAACAAGGAAACAATAATTCTACCATGCAACCTATCACACACAACACGTAGTTCGTGGCAAGACGAACACGTGGACATGTCATTTGCATCGTTTGGACAAACGAGCTAAAAGATATCACATGTCAAAGGTGGCATGAAAATAACACATAACAACAGTTTATATCATGATGCACTCTTGCAACAGCAAAACAAGTGTCAAGATGACATCTAACATGCATGACAACAACAGGTAAAACGTAGAGGACATCTCCACGAACGTCTGGACATGCTACACGCGCAAAACGGAGCAACAGGCACAAAGTTAGAGCAGTTCAAAGTTAGCATTTCAGATCAGAAAAAGAAGGGACTTAGAGGAAATTAGGGTACCTCTCCAGATCAGATCTGGAGGAACAGGAAAAAACCGGAGCGGCGGATCTGGGCCCGGCGCGGCGGCGGCCCACCGCGGTGGCCTGGAACGGCCTGGCTGGAGGCCTCGGTGCCTCGGGCCCGGCGGAGGAAGAAGGGAGGTCCGCGGCCTGGGAATCGGCGGATGGGCCCGCGGCGGAGCGGGCGCCTGGTGCGGGGCGGCGGCCCGCGACCCAGATGGCGCTAGGGCCTTGGAGGCGGCCTGGTAGGAGGGCGAAGGGGCGAGGCCGGCCCACTGAGGCGAGCGAGCTGGCGCGGTGGCGCGGCCGCGGCTGGCGAAGGCCCGGCCCGTGGGGGCGGAGCTGGCTGGAAGAGGCGACGGCTGGTGGCGAACGGCGGCCCGCGAGGACCACTTCGACGGAGGGAGCGGTTGGGCTGACGGGGGCCGACGCGGTCGAGGCCAGGCGAGCGAAGCGACTCGGGCGTCGGCTCGGTCGACCTGGAGGCTGGCGGCGTTGACCAGCGGATCGATCGGGATCCGGTTGAGGAGCCTCGAGCTGCGGCTGCTGCTTCGAAGGAAACGCTGGATCCTCTCGGGATCTGGCAGAATTTCGGATCTGGAGTAAAAAAAATGGAAAAAAAAGAGGGGAGAGAGGAGGAAGAAGAAGGGGAATGCCCAAATAGACCAGGGGGTCTATATGTAGCAGTTTTTAGGGTTAGGAGGGGATTTAGGGGCGCTAGGAGCCCTCCGATCGCGATCTGACGGATCCGATCGCGGGGGTAGTTTTAAAAGGCCTAGACGGAGATAAAAGAAAGCAGTAGGGGTATTTCCGGGACACGAAGTGAAGGCACTTCGGACCCACACGGACAACGGATGGAAAAGTCAACAGAGTCCAAACGAGACGAGATTTGAGGGACGGGTTGCACACAACAAAACAACAACACAGACAACAACCTCGCGGCACACCGGTAACGTAAAACACCCGAACAACAAAGTAGGCCTACGGGACGTCACGGACACATGAGGGAGCTCCGGAACGCGAAACGGACAACGGGAAGAAACACGACGAATCGGATGCAACCCACAACACGAATGCAATGCAATGCACATGTCTACATGATATGAATGAATGCCACACACTCACACAACAAAACGACGAAAGCCCAAAAGACAAAGAACCCGAAATGGAAATAGATGAAGCCGGAGATATATTATATACCCAAAAGGGAATGTATTACATCCGGGGCATTACAAACTCTCCTCTACTACAAAAAGATCTCGTCCCGAGATCTAGGACTGGAAAAAGGAAGGGTACTCGGAACGAAGATGATCTTCTCGTTCCCAGGTAGCTTCTCGGTCGGTGTGATGTGACCACTTGACTTTCAGAAACTTGATGGACTTGTTGCGAGTCTTGCGTTCGGTTTCTTCGAGAATTGCAACTGGATGCTCTCGGTAGGAAAGGTCTTGTTGAAGATCAATCTCCTCAAACGGAATCATGCGCTCAGGTGCCTTGAAGCATTTGCGAAGCTGAGACACATGGAAGACATCATGAACATTTGCAAAGTTGGAAGGGAGCTCGAGCTGATAGGCTAGATGGCCTCTTTTGCCAAGAATCTTGAAAGGCCCGACGTATCTAGGAGCAAGCTTTCCTTTGATACCGAATCTTTGGGTTCCTTTCATCGGAGAAACTCGGAGATAGACATGATCACCGATGTCGAAAGCCAAATCACGATGCTTGCCGTCATAGTAGCTCTTCTGACGCGACTGAGCGGCCTTGAGATTCTCACGTATGACTTTGCACATTTCTTCGGCTTCAGAGATCAAGTCATTGCCAAGAAGTTGGCGTTCGCCTGTTTCAGACCAGTTGAGAGGGGTACGGCACTTTCTGCCATAGAGAATTTCAAACGGTGCTTTGCCTGCACTTGCTTGAAAGCTGTTGTTGTAAGAGAACTCGGCAAATGGAAGACAGTCTTCCCATTTCATGCCGAAGGAGATGACACAGGCTCTGAGCATATCTTCTAGGATCTGATTCACACGCTCGACTTGACCACTAGTCTGAGGGTGAAAAGCAGTGCTGAACCTGATCTTCGTGCCCATGGCGGACTGAAAGGAGTCCCAGAACCTTGATGTGAACAAGCTGCCACGGTCTGAGGATATCACTTGAGGAATGCCATGTAGGGACACAATTCTGGAAGTGTACAACTCTGCAAGTTGAGCTGCATTGATTGATTCTTTGACTGGAAGAAAGTGAGCGACTTTGGTAAGCTTGTCAATCACCACAAAGATAGCATCATTGCCTCGCTTGGATTTAGGAAAACCAGTGACGAAGTCCATTTCAATGTGGTCGAACTTCCACTCAGGAATAGGAAGAGGTTGGAGAAGACCGGCTGGACGTTGATGTTCTGCTTTCACTCTTCTGCATACATCACATTCGTTCACGAATTGGGCAATTTCCCTTTTCATGCGTGTCCACCAGTAAGATTGCTTGAGGTCTTGATACATCTTGGAACTTCCAGGATGAATGGAAAGGAGAGAATCATGAGCTTCTTCCATTATGAGCTTCCTGAGATCACCTTTGGGACCAACGAGTCTGTCCTCGAAGAACAAGGTATCTCTCTCATCAACACGGAAGCACTTGTATTTTGGAGTGCCCTTTGCAATCCCATGTTTCACCTTCTTCACCATGGTATCACTGAGCTGGGCCTCACGGACTTGATCTTCCAAGGTAGGAGCAATTTGGAGATTTGCAAGAAAACCCTGCGGAACAACTTGAAGGTTGAGCTTCCTGAATGCTTCACAAAGCTCAGGCTGGTGTGGCTTGATAAGAAGGCTGTTGCAATATGCCTTTCTGCTCAAAGCATCTGCAATCACATTCGCCTTGCCTGGAGTGTACTCAATGCTGGGGTTGTACTCTTGGATCATCTCGACCCAACGAGTCTGGCGGAGGTTCAGATGCGGCTGTGTGAAGATGTACTTCAAACTCTTGTGATCAGTGAAGATGTCGACCTTTCTGCCCAACAACAGATGTCTCCACATAATTAGAGCATGTACCACAGCTGCTAGCTCGAGATCATGTGTGGGATAGTTCTTCTCACTTGGCTTGAGCTGCCGAGAAGTATATGCCACAATTTTCTTATCTTGCATAAGCACACCACCAAGGGCTTGAAGAGAAGCGTCACAGAACACTTCATATGGCTTGGTTTCATCCGGAGGAGTCAGAACTGGAGCAGAGACAAGCTTCTCTTTGAGGGTTTTGAATGCCACTTCACATTCGGGAGACCAAAAGTATTTGACATTCTTCTGAAGCAGGTTGGAAAGAGGCTTGGCAATCTTGGAGAAGTTCTCCACAAACCTTCTGCAATAGCTGGCAAGACCCAGAAAACTGCGGAGCTGCTTGACGTTCTGAGGAGCTTCCCAGTTGACAATTGCTTCAACTTTCTCGGGATTAACCGCAATACCGTCAGCTGATATGATGTGGCCCAGGTACAAAACCTTATCGAGCCAAAACTCGCACTTTGAGAACTTGGCATAGAATTTATGCTCTCGGAGTCGATCAAGAACCATACGCAAGTGCTTTTCGTGATCTTCTTCATTCTTGGAAAACACCAGAATATCATCCAGATACACAAGCACAAACTCGCCAGTATAGGGGTTGAAGATGTAATGCATCATCCTTGAAAAGGTAGGAGGAGCATTGGCGAGACCGAAGGACATGACGGTATACTCATATGAACCGTAGCTCGTTCTGAAGGCCGTCTTGGGAATGTCTTCCTCGCGAATGCGAATTTGATGGTAGCCCATTCGAAGGTCAAGCTTAGAGAACACTTTTGCTCCTTTGAGCTGCTCAAAGAGTTCGTTGATGTTGGGGAGCGGATACTTGTTCTTAATCGTCTTCTTGTTCAAAGGCCGGTAGTCAACACAGAGACGCTCCGTGCCATCTTTCTTCTTGACAAATAAGACACCACAGCCCCACGGAGATGTACTCGGTCTGATGAGACCCATACTCTCCTGCTTATCAAGCTGCTTCTTCAATTCCTTCAATTCATCCGGAGAGAGCTTGTATGGACGCCGGCAAGCAGGTTCGGTGCCCGGCTCGAGTTCAATGACAAACTCCACCTGACGGTGTGGAGGCATGCCTGGAAGATCTTCTGGAAAGACGTCTTGATATTCGTTCACCACTGGAATTTGCTCTATGGCATTAATTTCACCCTTATCATTAAGAGCGAAAAGCCGAATAGTATTATCCCTTGAGGCGAAGATAATCACATCTTCATCAGAATGAGTCAACTTGACTTCCTTTTGAGCACAATCAATGTGAGCATCATGCTGAGAAAGCCAATCCATTCCGAGAATGAGGTCGATGTCAGAATGACCAAGAATCACCGGTTTAGCCAGAAAACAATAATCTCCCATGCGAATAGAAACATCCGGAGCAAATATGTTGGAAGTCATGCACTTGCCCGGAGAAATTACTTGCAACCTCTGAGGCAGACTTTGGATGTCAATATTATGCTTGGATGCAAATGGTTGAGACATGAAAGAGCATGATGCACCCGAATCAAATAACACTTTAGCTGGGATAGAGTTCACTGGAAGGTTACCCAAAATGACATCAGAAGAAGCCTCCGCTTGTGCTGCATTCATCAGATTAACCCTTGCAGACTTTGGATCATGCTTGACCATAGCGGTACCGACAGGAGGAGGAGGAGGAAGACGCTTCGGATTCGGACATCTGTTGGCATAGTGACCTTTCTGAGTGCATTTGTTGCAAGTCACTTCTGAGAGAGGACGGAACTGAGAGCCACTGGACTTGGAGCCTTGAGACTGAAACTGCTTCTTCGACTGGTTGCTCGGGTTGGGTGGGTGGGAGAAACCACGACCACTAGAGTTCTTGTTGTTGGAGTTGTTGAAGTTGCCGGAGTTGTTGTATGGAGCTCGAATCACTGGAGGAGGAGGAAGCCAGAATTTCTGTTGTTTCGCAGCCAACTGAGACGATGAGGAAGAGTGAACAGCATCTCGAATTCTCTTCTTAGAAGCCTCCATCTTAAGCTGAGCTGCTTCTTGTTTCAAAGCCATGTTATAGAACTTATCGAATTCGTCTGGCTCGAACAAAGTGAGAGCAAGCTGAAGTTCATCTTTGAGACCTCCACGGAACTGATAGATTTTACTCTTTGCATCAGGAATGTCTTGCTTTGCATAGCGAGCGAGGTTTTGGAACTTGACATTATACTGATAGACTGTCATGGAGCCCTGCTTGAGGTTGCGGAATTGCTCACGCATACCCTCGATGACACTTGTAGGAATGTGATGCGAGCGGAAATCCTTGCAGAAATTCTCCCAAGAGATCACTTGACCCGGCCTTGAGTCTTTGTACTGCTGCCACCAGTCAGCTGCTTGATCTTTCAGTTGGAAGGCTGCAAACTTCACATAGTCATCTTCTTTCACGTTACTGCACTCAAAATGCTTCTTGATATCGGTTAGCCAATCTTCAGCATCAAGAGGGTCGACATAGTAACTGAAAGCTTTAGGATTGTTGGCCAAGAACTGGTTGAGGGTAGCATGGTGCTGCTGGAAGAAGTTGCCTTGGTTCATTGGAACGCCCTTATTAGCTTGATTAGCTTGATTAGCTTGCATCATCTGCATCATCTGCATCATCAACTGAGTGTTCTGAGCAGTAGTCTGCATAATTGCTCTCCAAGCCTCAGGCGGAGGAGGAGGTGAAGGAGGATGCTCTGGGACCTCTTCCACCTCTGGGTTGGCATTCGGAACCTTTTTCGGAGCCATCCTGTAAGAGATGACCACGAATCAGCAATTGATTGACAAAAGGAATAAGCTGAATCAATGGAATGAATTGCAACAAGTCTTCACAATAATCATTCGAACAATAAGAACGAATGAAATCATCCGAACAAGAGGAACGAATGATATTCTCAGTTAATTGATAACATCAGTCTTCACGAGAAGCCACATAGGGATCAAAAGGATAAAATAAGAAAACAACAAGGTACGGAAAGGAACAAACACAAGAGAGGAGTTTCGTTCTAACATCTTTGTGCTGAAAGCATATGAACGCGTTACGAAAAGGTTTTGCAATCCCCGGATCAGCATAGCCAAGGACCCTTTGAGATGCAACTCCTGATAGTAACCTCGGTCATATAACCCCTTCACTCAATGTCGAACCCCGAACTCACTAACCTGCATTCGTTGGAAGAATGCCTACGATCTACTGGATAAAACCCACCTATAGTTTTCCGAAAGATTCCAGTTATGCAATCAGGTGTTGGGGATACACGGGAAGCACCGCGCAATCAACTCTAACCTACATCCAGGTGTATCCATCCTTCAACACATAACCAGTCTTTCTCGGAAACTGTGTACCTCGGACCTTCGAAAAGCATCCACTATAACAAGCTATGGCAATACTCCCGAACTACCTCCCCAGTACTGGGTGATGTCGAGGTTATCTTGCCACTGGCCGTATAGGGGAGATTTTCGATGTTGGCCGTCTTAAGTATTTAGTACTGCCGCGATATGCTTGTTACAATGATACCCCGAAGCTCAACTCCTCGGTAACAGGAGGCATCAGGAACAATATCCTTGTCACAAGAACATCGAAACAATCCCAGAATACTCGCGGGATTCCTAAAAAAAATTTTGTGCAAATTTTGAAGATAGGAGAGACAAGAGTAGACGTCAGGAGTCCTCACCAGAGAGAAAGGGGATGAGAAGCAAAGAAATCCTACTCTCCGATATAATATAGGACTCAAAAAGTTTTCAGTGTGTGCCTAGACTCAACCGTCAACGGTTCGATCAAACAGTGGGGGCTCCTAGGTCGGAGAAGGCTCTGAATACCAACTTGTAATGCCCAGGATGGAGTTATACCTCCTACGTGTCGAGGCACGACTTAAAGGCATAAGTCCATCCTAGAATGATCTCAAGTTTGGTAATCTTTGCACAACTCATGTAAAAGAGGGGATAGTAAACTGAAAATAGTTGGCTTACACTCGCCACGTCACAGAATTTCAGTCCAAGTCTCAAACATCATACATTAAGAGCACTACAACCCTCTAAGGGCAAAAGCCAAAAGTCAAAGCACCAAACTCAGATAAATAAACCATAGGCGGATCGAATCCTAGTAAGAGACTCCACTACTGATCGTCCGGGTAGCGCACATAGTACCGACTACGCTCCTCGTCGTACTCCCAATCCAGCTCGGTGCCATCACCTGGATAGCTCACAGCTGGACCTGCATCTGGTGTGTGAAGTAACTGTGAGCCACAGAGGACTCAGCAATCCCGTTCCCGGGTAACAGAACTATTTAAGCCTTTAGGTGAGGGAAAGGCTGAAGAAAGAACAAGTCTGCAGCAGCAACTAGCATCTAGCTTACGCAAGTGAGAGCGAGAAGAGAAGGCATCGGCGAGAAGTGATCACGAAGTGATCCTAGCTACAAGCTCACAATCATAACCCCTCCGTGTTCAACTCTCGAATCCCTATTCGGAAATTGACAGTCACGGAACACACGCTGGTAGTGTATTAGTATCATTGTGTCAAGTTATCTACAACCGGAATTAACAAGCTCCCATCTGCCACATAACCGCGGGCACGGCTTTCGAAAGTTCAAACCCTGCAGGGGTGTTCCAACTTGACCCATTACAAGCCCACGATCCGCGGAGTCGCAACTCCAAAGTGGGAAGACCCGAGTATCCTCGGAATCCCGTGCTCAAGATATACCGAGCTAAGGTAAGGCTAATCCAGCAAATCCTCCCGGTGTGTCGACACCCTGATCGTAGCCGCGCGTATCTAGGTCTCAGGACACGACCGGATGAGTCATCCTACAGGTGTATGCCAGATACCTCAGGTTGCCCCGAGGCGGCCCCGCAGTCTGCTCGTTTCGGACCAACACTCATGTGGAGCACTGGCCCGGGGTTGTTGATTAAGAAAGAGGGTTAATTACTCCCTATGCATGTTTAGTTTGTTATTAGGCAAATAGTACCAATGTTGGGATTTGCTGGAAAAGACTTAGCACTTAGCGGTTTATCGAGGGGGTCCCATACACCCCAACCGTGTTAGGAACGCATAATCAAGGAACATAATACCGGCTTATACGGATCCTAACGGCATGAGTGGAACAAAACACCAAGCAAAAGGCTTAGCCTTCCACCCTTGCCAATATATAGATGATTTCATTATAAGCATTTATATCGTGTGATATAACCCAACCAAACTTCAACATGGAGCAAGCATCTTCACTTCACCTGCAACTAGCAACGCTATAAGAAGGGCTGAGCGAAGCGTACTTAGCCAAGCAACGGTTTGCATAGGTAGGGTGGTTAAACATGGCAATTGGTTACAAATAGGAGGCTGACAAGAAGAACATGGGCATCGAGGCAAAACTATAGATCGAGACTACTAGCAATAGGCAAAGATAGTAATGTTATCGGGGTTCGGTCATCTTGCCTGAAGAGAAGTCGTTCGGATCGTAAGAAGGGTCCTCGTGCTCAACCTCGTTGGAAACCTCGTGCTCAACTTCGTACCCGGTCTCAGCTTCCGACTCTAAACAAAACAATCACACCAAGCACCAATCAACAAGATGCAATGCGCACTCGAAAAACATGAATGCATGATGGATGCACTAAGGATGCACACGGAGCACGTAAAACATCACTCAAGCAAAACACCTCAAAACAAGATAACAATCTGATATTATTAATCTACACAGAAAATCACCCAAGTTTGATATAAGATTCGCTGAAATCGGAGTTACGGGCTAAAAGTTATGCCCGAAACAAGATTTGAGCGAAAGCTGAAAATTACAGCAACATAGAAACTTTGGAGCTCAAAATAATTAAGCTACAACACACAAAAAGCATGGCAAAGGACATGAACACAAACTAGACATATAGTACAGCAACTAGGTCCAAAGTGCACCCCCAACGGAGTCACGGATCAATAGCAATGATCTTGGACATATTGAACTTTGCAATAAAATTCTGGCAGCAGAATTTTATTGAAACTTTAGAGCAAAAGATAAACATGCTACAGCCACTCCAATGGACATGTGAGGACATGAATGGAAAGACAACAATATATACTACAAGGAACAATCAAAAACCACCCCAAAACTATCATGCTTTGTCCTACAACATCACACGAACATGGCATCGGAACGTTACAGATTTCAGACTTAGTGAAAAATCACTAAGTCCCAAAACAGCAACATCATCATAGCACACAAAAGAGCATGTTTAAGTCACCTCGAAACTAAACATGGCAAAGGGTAAACACCTCCTCAAAGTGCATATGAAGGTGATCCCGAAACACACAAGCATGCATCATAGAGGTGATCACAACGATTACAACGAGCTCATCAAGATGACATTTCGTAACAAGTGAAAACACAACATATGAACATGGCACTTTGTAACGATGATAACAAGGAAACAATAATTCTACCATGCAACCTATCACACACAACACGTAGTTCGTGGCAAGACGAACACGTGGACATGTCATTTGCATCGTTTGGACAAACGAGCTAAAAGATATCACATGTCAAAGGTGGCAAGAAAATAACACATAACAGCAGTTTATATCATGATGCACTCTTGCAACAGCAAAACAAGTGTCAAGATGACATCTAACATGCATGACAACAACAGGTAAAACGTAGAGGACATCTCCACGAACGTCTGGACATGCTACACGCGCAAAACGGAGCAACAGGCACAAAGTTAGATCAGTTCAAAGTTAGCATTTCAGATCAGAAAAAGAAGGGACTTGGAGGAAATTAGGGTACCTCTCCAGATCAGATCTGGAGGAACAGGAAAAAAACGGAGCGGCGGATCTGGGCCCGGCGCGGCGGCGGCCCACCGCGGTGGCCTGGAACGGCCTGGCTGGAGGCCTCGGTGCCTCGGGCCCGGCGGAGGAAGAAGGGAGGCCCGCGGCCTGGGAATCGGCGGATGGGCCCGCGGCGGAGTGGGCGCCTGGTGCGGGGCGGCGGCCCGCGACCCAGATGGCGCCGGGGCCTTGGAGGCGGCCTGGTAGGAGGGCGAAGGGGCGAGGCCGGCCCACTGAGGCGAGCGAGCTGGCGCGGTGGCGCGGCCGCGGCTGGCGAAGGCCCGGCCCGTGGGGGCGGAGCTGGCTGGAAGAGGCGACGGCTGGTGGCGAACGGCGGCCCGCGAGGACCACTTCGACGGAGGGAGCGGTTGGGCTGACGGGGGCCGACGCGGTCGAGGCCAGGCGAGCGAAGCGACTCGGGCGTCGGCTCGGTCGACCTGGAGGCTGGCGGCGTTGACCAGCAGATCGATCGGGATCCGGTCGAGGAGCCTCAAGCTGCGGCTGCTGCTTCGAAGGAAACGCTGGATCCTCTCGGGATCTGGCAGAATTTCGGATCTGGAGTAAAAAAAATGGAAAAAAAAGAGGGGAGAGAGGAGGAAGAAGGGGAATGCCCAAATAGACCAGGGGGTCTATATGTAGCAGTTTTTAGGGTTAGGAGGAGATTTAGGGGCGCTAGGAGCCCTCCGATCGCGATCCGACGGATCCAATCGCGGGGGTAGTTTTAAAAGGCCTAGACGGATATAAAAGAAAGCAGTAGGGGTATTTCCGGGACACGAAGTGAAGGCACTTCGGACCCACACGGACAACGGATGGAAAAGTCAACGGAGTCCAAACGAGACGAGATTTGAGGGACGGGTTGCACACAACAAAACAACAACACAGACAACAACCTCGCGGCACACCGGTAACGTAAAACGCCCGAACAACAAAGTAGGCCTACGGGACGTCACGGACACGTGAGGGAGCTCCGGAACGCGAAACGGACAACGGGAAGAAACACGACGAACCGGATGCAACCCACAACACGAATGCAATGCAATGCACATGTCTACATGATATGAATGAATGCCACACACTCACACAACAAAACGACGAAAGCCCGAAAGACAAAGAACCCGAAATGGAAATAGATGAAGCCGGAGATATATTATATACCCAAAAGGGAAAGTATTACATCCGGGGCATTACACAACACCCAAGAACCGGTCCACCCACATATTAAATTATCAAAGTAACGAACGTGAATCATATGGGCATGATGAAAACTAACTCGACAACAATTGCCATGTGTCCTGATACGTCTCCAACGTATCTATAATTTTTTATTGTTCCATGCTATTATATTATCCATCTTGGATGTTTTATATACATTAAATGCTATTTTATTTGATTTTGGGGACTAACCTATTAACCTAGAGCCCAGTGCCAGTTTCTTTTTTTCCTTGTGTTTGAGTTTTACAGAAAAGGAGTACCAAATGGAGTCCAATTGACGTGCCAATTTTTGATGATTTTTTATGGACCAAAACAAGCCCCCGGAGTAAAAGAGTTGGGCCAGAAGAGTCCCGGGCCGTCCAAAAGGGTGGAGGGCGCGCCCTACCTCCTGGGCGCGCCCCCCTATCTCGTGGACGACTCGGAGACACTGCTAACGTGAGCCCGACGCCAAAAATTCCTATAAATATAGAAACTCCCGAAAAGAAACCTAGATCAGGAGTTCCGCCACCCCAAGCCTTTGTAGCCACCAAAAACCAATTGGGACCCTATTCCGGCACCCTGCCGGAGGGGCGATCCCTCACCGGTGGCCATCTTCATCATCCCGGCGTTCTCTATGATGAAGAGGGAGTAGTTCACCCTTGGGGCTGAGGGTATGTACCAGTAGCTATGTGTTTGATCTCTCTATCTCGTGTTCTTGATATGACACGATCTTGATGTACCGGGAGCTTTGCTATTATAGTTGGATCTTATGATTTTTCTCCCCTCTACTCTCTTGTAATGGATTGAGTTTTCCCTTTGAAGTTATATTATTGGATTGAGTCTTTAAGGATTTGAGAACACTTGATGCATGTCTTGCATGTGCTTATCTGTGGTGACAATGGGTTATTCACGTGATCTACTTGAAGTATGTTTTGGTAATCAACTTGTGGGTTCAGTGACCTTGTGAACTTATGCATAGGGGTTGGCACACGTTTTCGTCTTGACTCTCCGATAGAAACTTTGGAGCACTCTTTGAAGTTCTTTGTGTTGGTTGAATAGATGAATCTGAGATTGTGTGATGCATATCGTATAATCATGTCCACGGATACTTGTGGCGATAATGGAGTATCGAGGTAACATTAGGGTTTTGGTTGATGTGTGTCTTAAGGTGTTATTCTAGTACGAACTCTAGGATAGATAGAACGAAAAGAATAGCTTCGTGTTATTTTACTACGGACTCTTGAATAGATCGATCAGAAAGAATAACTTTGAGATGGTTTCGTACCCTACAATAATCTCTTCGTTTGTTCTCCGCTATTAGTGTTTCGAGTGACTCTTTGTTGCATGTTGAGGGATTGTTATAGGATCTAATTATGTTGTCATTGTTGAGAGAACTTACACTAGTGAAAGTATGAACCCTAGGCCTTGTTTCGAAGCATTGCAATACCGTTTGTGCTCACTTTTATCATTAGTTACCTTGCTGTTTTTATATTTTCAGATTACAAAAACCTATATGTACCATCCATATTGCAATTGAATCACCATCTCTTCGCCGAACTAGTGCACCTATACAATTTACCATTGTATTGGGTGTGTTGGGGACACAAGAGACTCTTTGTTATTTGGTTGTAGGGTTGTTTGAGAAAGACCATCTTCATCCTACGCCCCCCTCGGATTGATAAACCTTAGGTCATCCACTTGAGGGAAATTTTCTACTGTCCTACAAACCTCTGCACTTGGAGGCCCAACAACGTCCACAAGAAGAAGGTTGTGTAGTAGACATCATGTCCTCGGGAGCAGTTTTCTTTATATAAGAGTTTATCCAGGCTTTTCCTTTGCTACAAAAAGGATTTGGCCATCTTGCTGCTGAAGGAAATATGCCCTAGAGGCAATAATAAAGTTGTTATTTATATTTTCTTATATATCATGATAAATGTCTTTTATTCATACTAGAATTGTATTAACCGGAAACTTGATACATGTGTGAATACATAAACAAAACAGAGTGTCCCTAGTATGCCTCTACTAGACTAGCTCGTTAATAAAAGATGGTTAAGTTTCCTGACCATAGACATGTGTTGTCATTTGATGAATGGGGTCACATAATTAGGAGAATGATGTGATAGACAAGACCCATCCGTTATCTTAGAATATTGATAGTTTATTTTTATTGCTATTGCTTTATTCATGACTTATACATGTTCCTCTAACTATGAGATTATGCAACTCCCGAATACCGGAGGAACACCTTGTGTGCTATCAAATGTCACAACGTAACTGGGTGATTATAATGATGCTCTACAGGTTTCTCCGAAGGTGTTTGATGAGTTGGCATAGATCAAGAATATGATTTGTCACTCCGAGTGTCGGAGAGGTATCTCTGGGCCCTCTCGGTAATACACATCACTATAAGCCTTGCAAGCAAATGACTAATGAGTTAGTCACGAGATGATGTATTACAGAACGAGTAAAGAGATTTGCAGGTAACGAGATTGAACTTGGTGTGATGATAGACGATCGAATCTCGGGACGGTAACATACCGATGACAAAGGGAACAACGTTTGTTGTTATGTGGTTTGACCGACAAAGATCTTCATAGAATATGTAGGAGACAATATGAGCATCCAGGTTCCGCTATTTTTTATTGACCTGAGATGTGTCTCGATCATGTCTACATAGTTCTCAAACCCGTAGGGTCTACACGCTTAACGTTTGATGACGATTTGTATTATGAGTTATGTGTTTTGGTGACCGAAGTTTGTTCAGAGTCCCGGATGTGATCACGGACATGACGAGTAGTCTCAAAATGGTCGAGAGGTAAAGATTCATATATTGGAAGGTTGTATACAGACACCGTAATGGTTATGGAGAGGTTCGGGGATATATCGGAGTACCAAGAGGCTATTGGAACCCCCCGGGAAAGTTGATGGGCCTATTGGGCCATAGTGGAGAGAGGGAGGCTGCCATAAGAGGTGGGGCGCGCCCCCCAAGCTGAAACCGAATTGGACTAGGGTTGGGTGCGCAGCCCCCCTTTCCTTCTCCCTCTCCCTCCCTTTCATCTTTACCATATGCATTGGAAGGAAGGGGGGTCCGAATCCTACTAGATTTGGAGTCCTATTAGGACTCCCCCCATGGCGCGCCACCCCTAGGGACGGCCTCCTCCTCCTCTCCTCCTTTATATACGTGGGCAGGGGACACCCCAAAGGACACACAAGTTCTCTTAGTTGTGTGTGGTGCCCCCTCCACAGATTACACCTCAGATGATATTGTCGTGGTGCTTAGGCGAAGCCCTGCGCGGATCACATCACCAACACCGTCGGCACGCCGTCGTGCTGACGGAACTCTCCCTCGAGCATCTGCTGGATCAAGAGCTCGTGGGACATCGTTATGCTGAACATGTGCTAAACACGGAGGTGTCGTACGTTCGGTACTTGGATTGTTTGGATCATGAAGACGATCGACTACATAAACCGCGTTAACATAACGCTTCCTCTTTCGGTCTACGAGGGTACGTGGACACACTCTCCTTGTCTCTTTGCTATGCATCTCCTAGATAGATCTTGCGTGAGCGTAGGAATTTTTTGAAATCGCATGCTACGTTCCGCAACAGTGGCATCATGAGCCACGTCTATGCATAGATGATTTGCACTAGTATAACACAAAGAGTTGTGGGCGATAATAGTCATACTGCTTACCACCAATGTCTTACTTTGATTCGGCGGTATTGTTGGATGAAGCGGCTCGGACCGACATTACATGACCGCGTTCATGAGACTGGTTCTACCGACGTGTGCTTTGCACACAAGTGGCTGGCAGGTGTCTGTTTCTCCAACTTTAGTTGAATCAAGTGTGACTACGTCTGGTCCTTGTTGAAGGTTAAAACAACACACTTGACGAAAAATTGTTGAGGTTTTGATGTGTACGTAAGAACGGTTCTTGCTAGAAGCTCGTAGCAGCCACGTAAAACTTGCAACAACAAAGTAGAGAACGTCTAACTTGTTTTTGCAGGGCATGTTGTGATGTGATATGTGATGATGCCATAGACCTAGGGTAGGGTCACAGTCCTGACCTAGATGCCCTACCCAAGGTCACTGCCCTAAAGCTCAAAGACATCCCAAGGATGATAGAAGATGCCGACTGATATGGCCAAAGAGAGAAATTCACTCGACAGCCTACCTCACATGGATAACCCAATTCCATTCGACATAATGAAGCCACTCGACCATGCAAGAAACCACTCGACTCCTGAAGGTCAAAGTCTCATAAGGCTAGCAACGATCAGGCATTCACTCCGCAGTAATGATAGCCTTTACTGTCCTTTATTATAGGCGTTATCAGTAACATCCTGCTTTTATGTACATTGAACGCTCTGTAACGTGGGATGGCTGGGGTCCCGGCGCACTCTATATAGGCGACCCCCTCCTCCGGTACAAGGGTTCGCACCCCTTATAACTCACACACACATCTATATTTCAGTCGACCGCCCCCGGGCATCGAGACGTAGGGCTGTTACTTCTTCCGAGAAGGGCCTAAACTCGTAAACCTCTTGTGTACAACCTTGCCGTAGCTAGGACCTTGCCTCCTCCTATGTACCCCCTATCCTTACTGTCAGACTTAGTACCACGACAGTTGGCGCCCACCATGGGGCAGGTGTCTTAGCGACTTCCGGTGAGGTTGCAACTTTTTTCCCGATCTCCATCATCATGGTTTCCGGTGGTGGTCTAGCATTGGGCCGCGAGATCCGACTCGGCGCGCTCATCCTCATTGCCGACGACTCTGCCTGGCTTCAGGAGGCCCGCCTCGACGTGAAGGCACTGCCCATCCACGGGGCAGCGCACTTCCGTGCGAGTGCTTGCGGCGTCCTTCTCCGGCAGCTGTCGACCCAGTATCGGTCGGCTCATTCATCGTCTGATGTCCCTGCCGGTCACTGCCGCAAGCGATCTGGTCGTTCGCGGCTCCAGCGGTGGGTGAAGCACGCAGTGGCTCACCAATGGGCCACCCCCCAAGTCGCGGCCATCGAGCCCGACGAGTACCACTACGGGACGGTCGACTGGCTCCGTAGACATGCTTTCCGAGTGCGGGAGCAGTGACCCCGCGGCAGAGGTCCTCATGGTCGACTTGCGGCGGAGTCCACCTAGGTCTCTCGCGGCGGCAGCGATGATGGTCAGTCGTACGACCATGATGGGTACATACCCGAGCCCCTCACTATCGAGCAAAGGGAAGAACTCTGTCGCCGTAACGAAGATGCACTCTATACCCCCATCTTGGGAGAAACTCATGAGGCTCGAGCTCTGGAAGCTACGCACCGAGCCACCGTGGCCGAGCGCGCGTGTCTGGAAAACCTTCAGCGTTCGCTCGGCGATCGAGCCCGCCGATTGATTCCTGAATCCAGTCGATGGTCGCGGCAGTTGTTCCCGCGCGAGCCCCAGGTATTCCGCACACCGATTCAGAACCTCGCAGCTGTGTCCCGCATCGCGGATTCGATCGAGCCGTCTTAGTCGGAGGCTGGAAGAGGCCTGCAGCAGATTCGGGCACTTCTTCGAATAGCTGGGGAGCAGAATGCAGCCGTGTACCAGTCGCGCAACATGATTCACAGCAGATCGGTGGCGGCGGACACCGTTTGGTCGGCCCATAGCCGAAGATCACCCTCTTGGCGTGAAGGTCGTGGACCCCGTCAAGAGCAACAGCCAGGTCAGAACTATGATCAGTACGCCCATCAACTCAGTCACAATGATCGCCGCCGAGTGCCTACGCCTCCTCCGGGAAGTGGATCGTACTCGCCCCGGCGACATGATGGCAGGCGCCCGCATGGTGACAAGCGAAGGATCCCCATGGATCCCCAAAGACCTGGCTTTGATGAATGATCGATTCTTGTGCAAGGTCTGGTCGATAGGAACCGGGCGCACCGAGAAGGACAAGACAGAGATCGTCCGAGTGGCAGTAGAGCATCCGTTTCTGGGACCGAGTGTTTCAGCAATGCCATCAGGGCCGCAGAGATTCCCCCCAACTTCAGATTAGCAGCAGGAGTGAGCAAGTTCACCGGTGAGTCGAAGCCAGATACTTGGCTGGAAGATTACCGAGTGGCTGTACAGATTGGTGGTGGCACTGATGATGTGGCTATGAAGTACCTCCCTCTGATGTTGGGAGGCTCGGCCAGAGCTTGGCTGAATCAGTTGGCCCCTGGGAGCATTTTCAGCTGGGAGGAGTTGGCCCGAGTGTTCGCCAGGACCTTTGAGGGCACTAGCAAGTGGCCTACTGGACTGGCGGAGTTACAAAATCGAGTCCAGAAGCCGAATGAGACTTTGAGAGATTACATCCAGAGGTGGACCACTCTGCATCATACGGTGGAGAACGTGTCCGAGCATCAGGCAGTCTGCGCCTTTAAAGAGGGTGTACGGTACAGAGAGCTCAACTTGAAGTTCAGTCGGACAGGAGATATGTCTCTGACTTGGATGATGGAGATATCCAATCGGTATGCTAATGGAGAAGAAGCGGTTCGACTCCGTAGTGGCAAGAAACCAGTCGGCCAAGATGATGGGAATTCCAATCGTAAGCCGAAGCGTAAAGAAGAGCCCGCAGCTCCAGGAGAGGTGGCAGTTGTTACCCAGGGGAAGAGTAAAGGGAAACCTAAAGGTCCTTGGATCCCCAAGAAAGTGAAAGACCAAGTAGGGAATGTCGTGCTTGATTTACCATGTCCTGTTCATACAAAGAAGGACGAAGAGGGGAACTTGATTTACCCCAAACATACCACTCGACAATGTCGGCTCCTGATTCAGAACTTCCAAAAGGACCAGCCCGCTGAGAAGGAGAAATAATCTAAGGAGACTAAAGACAAAGAAGGGGATGGAGGTTACCCCCAGACCAACTCCACCTTGATGATTTTTGCTGACGTTGAAAGCAAGAGTCGACTGAAAGTTATCAACAGAGAAGTCAACATGGTTGCTCCGACAACAATAACATACTTAAAGTGGTCTAAGACTCCCATCACATTCGACCAGTCCGTCCACCCCGTGCACATTGCTACCCCCGGGCGACAAGCGTTGGTGTTCGACCCAGTTGTCGATGGTACGCGGTTGACTAAGGTTCTCCTATACACTGAAACCCTCCGGGGAATGGGCATTCCGATGTCCAAACTGAGTGAGAGCAACATGAGAATTCACGGAGTCATCCCCGGGAAGAAGGCCGACTCACTTGGTCAAATCACCCTTGATGTGGTTTTCAGCGATTCAAACCATTACCGCAAAGGAAAGTTGACGTTCGAGGTGGTGGACTTCCAAAGTGCTTACCATGCAATTCTGGGCAGGACCGCCTATGCCTGTTTGATGGCTCGACCGTGCTATGTATACCTCAAACTGAAGATGCCGGGGCCCAAAGGCGTGATTACTGCCACTGGGGATCGGCAAAAAGCAGAAGAATGCTTCCGGGAAGGCTCGAAATTTGCTGATGAGCAGATGGTGGTAGAAGAGTTGGAAGAATACCAGAAGAATGCGGATCCGAGTGATTTGTTGCAAGCTAAGAAGCCTGCTTTCGAGTCAGCATTCCAGTCGGCCGGAGAAATGAAGCACGTGCATATTCATCCTACTGACCCCAATGCCCCTCCAACTCACAACTCAATCACACTCGACAGCAAATAGGAAGAAGCGCTCATCCAGTTCCTCTGTGAGAACTGGGACATCTTTGCATGGAAACCATCCGACATGCCAGGTGTACCTAGAGGACTGGCTGAGCACCGTTTGCGAGTCGACCCGAAAGTGAAACCTGTGAAGGAACATCTCTGGCGATCTGTTGCGGAGAAGAGGAAAGCAATTGGCGAAGAGGTGGCTTGGCTTCTGGCAGCTGAGTTCATCCACGAGATTTACCACTCCGAGTGGCTCACCAATGTAATTATGGTCCCCAAGAAGGACAAGTCGCTCCGATGTGCATCGATTTCAAACATATCAATCGGGCCTTCCCGAAAGATCATTCCCCTCTCCCTCGCATCGATCAAATCATCGACTCGACTATGGGGTGTGAGCGTTTGTCTTTCCTGGATGCATATTCCGGGTACCATCAGATCCGACTGTTTGGACCCGATGAAATAAAAACATCCTTTATCACCCCGTTCAGGTGTTTTTGTTATGTTACCATGCCTTTTGGTCTCAAGAATGCCGGCGCGACTTTCATGCGCATGATCGAAAAGTGTCTACTGAAGCAAATCAGTCGGAATGTGGAAGCATACATGGATGACATCGTGGTCAAGTCACGTAAAGGTTCCGACCTACTGACTGACCTCGCCGAAACATTCGCAAACCTGAGAAGTTATGATATCAAGCTCAACCCATCGAAGTGCAAATTCGGAGTCCCTGGCGGCAAGTTACTCGGTTTTCTCGTTTCCGAGCGAGGAATCGACGCTAACCCAGAAAAGGTCAGCGCTATCCTCCGAATGAAACGACCCGTGCGTATACATGACGTTCAAAAGCTTACAGGTTGTTTCGCCGCATTGAGTCAATTCATCTCTCGTCTCGGTGAGAAGGCATTACCTCTCTACCGATTGATGAAGA
The DNA here is from genome assembly GCA_902687465.1 of Secale cereale. Lineage (NCBI taxonomy): Eukaryota > Viridiplantae > Streptophyta > Magnoliopsida > Poales > Poaceae > Secale > Secale cereale. The sequence goes on along the minus strand of LR738709.1, from coordinate 116,253,763 downwards.
AATCTGACAAGTTCGAGTGGAATTCTGAAGCTGAAGCAGCATTCGAGGAAGTCAAAGCCCTGCTTTCCACCCAGCCGGTGCTTGCTGCGCCAGTCAGCAAAGAGCCTCTATTGTTGTACATCGCACGCACTGGACAAGTTGTCAGTACAGTACTCACGGTCGAATGGGAAGAAGAAGGCAAAGCCTACAAGGTTCAACGCCCAGTCTACTACATTTCTGAAGTATTGACTCCATCCAAGCAGAGATATCCACATTATCAGAAGCTTGTGTATGGGATCTACTTGACCGCCAAGAAAGTTGCACACTACTTCTCAGATCATTCAATTTCAGTCGTCAGCGACGCTCCGTTATGTGAAATTCTAAACAATCGGGATGCAACCGAGCGGGTGGCTAAATGGGCGATTGAACTCCTTCCATTGGATATCATGTTTGAAGCAAATAAAGCAATCAAATCTCAGGCAATAGCATATTTCATTGCCGAGTGGATCGAACAGGAGCAACTGACTCAAATCAAGTCAGATCATTGGACTATGTCCTTCGATGGATCCAAGGTGCTGAATGGATCCGGTGCAGGTGTGGTTTTGGTGTCCCCTAGAGGCGACAAGCTTAGTTATGTCCTGCAAATTCACTTTGATTCTTCGAACAACGAAGCTGAATATGAGGCACTTTTGTACGGGTTGCGTATGGCCATTTCACTCGGCGTCCGTCACCTAATGGTGTATGGCGACTCGGACTTAGTGGTCAATCAAGTAATGAAGGAATGGGACGTCAGGAACCCAGCAATGACCAGTTATTGCAGTGCAGTGCGGAAGCTAGAAAAGAAGTTCGAAGGTTTGGAGCTCCACCACGTCCCTAGAATCAACAATGAGCTTGCTGACGATCTTGCAAAGATAGGCTCCACTCGGAAACATATCCCCAAAAATGTGTTCTTGGAGCATCTACACACCCCGTCAGTCAAGGAAGACCCTTTCACAGAAGAACCCCCGCAACCGATAACTGCGTCCAACCACACCGAAATTGAAGTCCCAGCCGTGGTCGACTTGATCATGGAAGTCTTGGTGATCACACCCGACTGGACAGTGCCGTATATTGCGTACTTGCTCATGCAGGAACTCCCAGAAGATGAGGATGAGGCTCGTTAGATTGTCCGTCGATCCAAAGCTTTTACTGTGATATAGGGACAGCTCTACAGAGAAAGTGTCACGGGACTCGCTCAGCGTTGCATCACCCCTCAAGAAGGTCGAATGATCCTGAATGAGATTCACTCGGGAACCTATGGCCACCATGCTTCCTCTCGGACCATTGTGGCCAAGGCATACCGAGCCGGGTTTTACTAGCCCCGTGCGAACGAGATGGTGAAAGATAATTTGGACAAATGCAAGGGCTGTCAGTTCTACTCAAACATGTCCCACAAACCTGTGTCTGCCTTGAAGACTATCCTGTTGGTCTAGCTGTTTGCTGTTTGGGGATTAGACATGGTTGGGCCCTTCAAGACACGCAGGAGCGGCTTCACTCATTTGCTCGTGGCAGTCGCCAAGTTTACCAAATGGATTGAAGCCAAGCCCATCAAGAACCTCGGCGCAAGCACCGCCGTCAGCTTCATCAAGGAACTGATATTCAGATATGGAGTCCCTCATAGCATCATCATAGATAATGGCTCCAATTTTGACTTAGACGAGTTCATAGCATTCTGTACCTCCCTGGGCACACGAGTCGACTACGCATCCGTTGCACATCCGCAGTGAAATGGGCAGGAAGAAAGGGCAAATGGCCTGATTCTTCAAGGGTTGAAACCACGACTGATGCGTGACCTCAAACACGCCGCTGGTGCTTGGGTGACTGAGCTACCGTCTGTTTTGTGGGGACTAAGAACAACTCCGAACTGTTCGACTGATGGGACCCCCTTCTTCATGGTGTATGGCGCCGAGGCCGTACTTCCGAGTGACTTGGTGCACAATGCCCCTCGGGTAGAACTCTTCTCGGAAGCTGAAGCTGAACAAGCTCGCTGAGATGTAGTCGACCTCCTGGAGGACGAGCGCGAGATGGCTCTGATCCGCTCGACCATATACCAGCAGGACCTGCATCGATTCAACTCCCGCAATGTTCGAGGCCGACCATTCCAGGAAGGAGATCTTGTACTCCGAGTACGTCAGAAACGACCTCACAAGCTTGCTCCAGCCTGGGAACCCCCTTCATCATCACCAAAGTACTCCACAACGGGTCATACCGCCTCTACTACGTAGCCAAGAAACTACATGAGCCACGCTCATGGAATGCGGACCTGCTCCGCCACTTTTACACTTAAGGCACTCGATCGGGCGAGTTGTAATAAGAATACTTCAGTTTGCTATTCAAAGATAAGTTTGTGGCAATTCCATAATGATTGTTGTTCCAAAGGCACATGTTCTCCAATCCCCCAGTGGGTGGCTTAGCCGTGAATCCAATTCGCCTAAGTTTCAAAAACACACCGAGTGAAGAGCAACCCTCTCACTCGGGGGCTTACCTGCGACCCCGTAATCGCCTAAGTTTCAAAAACACTCTGAGTGAAGAGCAACCCTCTCACTGGGGGGCTTAGCTACGACCCCGTAATCGCCTTAATTTCAAAAACACTCTAAGTGAAGAGCAACCCTCTCACTCGGGGGCTTAGTTGCGACCCCGTA
>LR738709.1:116186516-116250808 GCA_902687465.1 Secale cereale | reverse complement strand
TTAAAAACACTTCGAGTGAAGAGCAACCCTCTCACTCGGGGGCTTAGCAACGACCCCGTAATCGCCTAAGTTTCAAAAACACTCCGAGTGAAGAGAAACCCTCTCACTCGGGGGCTTAGCCGCGACCCCGTAATCGCCTAAGTTTCAAAAACGCTCCGAGTGAAGAGCAGCCCTCTCACTCGGGGGTTTAGCTGCGACCCCGTAAGCGCCTAAGTTTAAAAAACACTACGATTGAAGAGCAACCCTCTCACTCGGAGACTCGGTAGCACTCCAGACAACGCCCCAAGTACATCATACCTTTTCTCTCCGAGGTGCGCCACAAGTACAATGTACATCGGCTCACCGAGCTGCGCCACAAGTACAATGTGCCTTGACCCTCCGAGCTACACCACAAATACAAGGTAGCTTAGCTCTCCGAACTACACCACAAATACAACATACCTTCGCCTTCCGAGTTGCGCCATAAGTACAATGTCTGCTCGGAACGAAAAGATCCAAAAGCATCAGAAGAAAAGCAAACATATTCCATAGGAAATCACGTTCAGATACAGACCCGCAAGGTTCGGGCAGAAGTACTCGGGCGCCGAGCCCGAAAGAGTTTAGCGGTTACAAAATCACTCGGCATTCCGAGGCAAATTGAGTTGGCGCATAAAGTTTGTTCACTCTTCGGGAGGAGGAGGACTTGCAGGCGCGACATATTCATCCAGGTCGATTCAGTCGGCGATGTGAGTGGCGGCTTCCAGGAAAGTCTCCATGAATGATTGAAACTGAAGCTTTTTGGTATTGGCAACCTTAAGAGCAGCCAACCTTTCTTCCTTCACATCCTTGCAATGCACACGGACCAGAGACAACGCAACGTCAGCGCCACACCGGGCGGACGACTTCTTCCACTCTGGCACACGACCAGGGAACTTATTGAGCCGAGTCATCAGAGACTTGAGGTCATTGTCAAGTACCATCCCCCGCCAGAGCGCCGTGTCGATCCGGGACACCACCGCCTTCAACTGGGGAAGGTAGCCGGTGGCACTGGTAAGGCGAGACTCCGGTCGCAAGACATTCATCGCAACCTTGTCCTTGACAAGACAATTGGCAGGATCCAGACCCGTCTCAATCCGTCCAGTCTCTTCCTCAAAGTTCTGGCAGAATTCTACACAGACAAAAATATGATGAGCCAACAGTCGGGCTATGAGTCGACAACCCTGATTCAGTCGGACAAAAGAAGATACCTTCGAGCAAGAGGAACATCTTTGCGGCAAGGTCGCCCAGATAAGTCTCCAACCCGTCCCTCTTCTGCGAGAGATCCCCTATCTTGTCGTCCAGAGCAAGATTGGCCATCTTCAGTCGCGTCACTTCTTTGTTGGCCTCGTCAAGGGTGGTCTTCAGCTTGGCATTCTCCTATTCCAGCTAGCCGATTGAGGCCAGCTATTGTTCAGCAAGCTCGGTTTTCTCCTGCGCCTTCTGCTGCGCCACAGCCAAATCAAGATCCTTCTGCTCCAAGGCTACCCTCATGTGCTCTACAAAAGATAATGCTAGACAAATGAGCCCATGGGTATCCACGTTCCGCCGGACACGCTCATTTAAATACAGTCGACAAGTTTTGTACTTTTCACACAAGATGCTTCATTTTTGGCTTTCTGCAAGTTGTCCCTGGCCAGCCCTAGATCAAGATTGAGTTGGATCTGCTTCTTCTCAAGATCCGCGAATTGAGCTCCAAACTCACTAGATTTCAACAATCGACAAAGAAGAAAAACCAGTCAAAAAAGACAAAGACAGTTATTTCCACTCGGAGAAGTGCAGAGAGCAAAGTGTTACGACAAGAGAGTTCTAAGACTAGTGCCGAGTCAAACACTCGACAGTAGCCTCGGGGACTACACCCAGTGGGTGCACTCAGCGTGCCCCCACCGGTTCCCACTCGACTGGATCCGTTCTGTACGAGCGGAAGACGTGAAAAAAAGAGATTCACAGATTGTTCTTAGACCATAGCCGACTGCCAGCAGTCGACTACGGTCTCGGGGACTACACCAAGTGGGTGCACTCAGCGTGCCCCCACCGGTTTCCACTCGACTCGATCCATCCTATACGAGTGGAAAGAGTTCAAAACCAAACAAACAACATCAGTACTAAGACCATAGCCAACTGCCCGCAGTCGACCATGGCCTCGGGGACTACACCCAGTGGGTGCACTCAGCATGCCCCCACTGGTCCAATCGCCACAACCGGACCGATCAGTTCACAAGAGCTGCTTTGCAAGATCGAGAACACCCTGTGCGTGGAATATCATCTTACAAACAAAGCAGCGGTTTTTAGGTGGAATGTCATCTTACGAACGAAGTAGCAGGTTTTCAGATCAAAGATCCCGACAAAATAATAGTCAGTCAGAAAAGACTTACCTGGATGTTGGTCCGAAGGGCCGAACTAGCATTATAAGCAGCCATGCTGGCCTCATATGCTGCCTTCGTCTGCTCCATCATCAACTCTGCTTGACGAATAGCTTCCCCAACCGCATTCATGGGGTCCTCCAGAACATGATGAGTAGCAAAGAGTGCAGACAATGGGGCAGTCGGAACAGCTGAAGGATCCGTAGCCTGGACAGTCGACACAGATGTACGAACAGTCGACACGGGAACGGCAAAGGAAAACATAGCCCGAGCCGTGCCTCCTTGTTGCTGGGTGTCCGAACCAGGAGACACCTTCCGACCTCTCCTTCATGTGTTCCTCCGGGGCACTTCTACATGCTCGTCATCGTCATCAGGCAACTCGATAACATTGGGCGCTGATTAAATATTCGACCAAAAGGAAAGCTTAGTCGACTGACATAGTGACGAATAAAAGTAAAGACGTTATCGAAGAACTATACCTGCACTGGATGTGGCCATGTTTGCAGTCTCCTCATCGCCGTGGCCCTTGTCAATTTCCATAGAGGTTCCAGAAGCGGCAGCACTGAAGATTTCAGAACACACTCGGTAAAACAGACAAGTGAATCAGCAAGACGCTTCAGATTTCTTGAACAAGAGAAGAACAGAGAAGAATGACACTCACGTGGAAGCAATTGGAACGTCCACCTTGCTCTTGGGCAGGGCCTTCCGAGGCTTAGAAGCAGCAACCTTGGGCTGTTTCGGAGCCTTCTCAGTAGGATCAGGAGAGGACGTCCGAGTGCGTTTTTGTACCTGGGAACTGGAGGGAACTGTCTTGGCGCGCACGTTGTGCGGATCATGGGTCAGCTTGGCATGCCTCTCGATGCGAGGCGGTGACTTGACCTCTTCGCCGCTGCTCGAGTACTCTCTCTCGTCCTCGGTCTCCTTGTCGAACTTCCACTCGGTGGCTTCACCGACGCCCTCCACCCTGTGGGGACCCCGACTCATAAGTCGAGATCACCGTATGCACGTGTACAGTGATCCCAGAGATCAATGCTCACTGAACAAATAACAAGAGTCTTACATCCATACATACCGTGTTACACAAATTGTGACCTTTATGGTCAAGTCTTGAGTATATCATTGCAGCGGAAATCTTCAATAACAACTTGGAGCCATGCCATCTGCCTTAACCTTACATGCATTCTGACTGGGAAGCGTCCTAGCTCGCATGTTCGTCACCAAAGCGATCTTTATCTTACACCTGATCTTTCATGCCTAGCCAATACAATAACCAGTGGCAAGCCAATGAGTACTTTGAATGTACTCGCAAGCAACCCAAGAGTGATAACAGAATAATTATGCAAGGCTCTACTGCTAAGTTGGCAGTTTTGCGGAAAGCTAGTTTTTCTTGTGCAAGTATGATCAACATTTATCAAGGATATGAATGTGTCTGCAACAAGTATTAGGATGTTACAGACATCAACATCGAGAAAGAGTTATGAACAACTCTTGCTCAAGCACATCGTGAATTTCCCATGAATCACGTCAACAGATTTACCCAAACCGTGTTGTTTTCCAGAAACTTAAGGACATAGTCTAAGCAGCACCACCCAGCTGTCCTTGACCGTGGAGACGGCTATTCGAATAGTTTTACACTCTATAGAGGTTGCACACTTTACCAACAAGATTCAGGAAGCCTTCGTGTCATCCACGACCCGCGGTACCTCAAGTACCCGGGGTAAGCACCCGATCACTATCTTTCCCTAGACGACACTAACACAGAGTCCACTCGATTGGTAACAGCCCCATGCCAAACATTTCATGTCTTAAAATTGTGGAGCCTCGCTCCCATATTCATCACATACCACAAGCACGGGGTACCAACGGTATGTCCGGTGCCCTGTAAAAATAGTCATGGCCGCCTATCCAAGCACGACCCCGTCCCGAGAGTGACCTCGTGTCACCCCCGTCACTAGTAATGCGGGCACCATGCTAATATCGGCCTATGTAATCAATAATGCCCTTTCCCATATAAGGGTAGAGTGGTTGCACATGTTTGGTTGGGATAGTCGACAAATCTTAAATCTAATCTGTCTCTGTAAACAACACTTTCATCGAGCCTCGGTACACTACTTCTCCACCAAGTAGTGCCCTAGATCCTTATCATCTCCCAGGGGTATTAGTGGCACCCACTGGGTTATTCGCAAGTATGTCAAACCACACTTGTTTCTTTCAATGCATAACCCTGATCCATTCTACGTAGCCAACTACTATAGCATATTTCTACAACTCACCAACATAACTCTAAACACAGTCAGAGTCATGAGCAATGGAAGTATCAACGAGGTATGCAACGGAGGCAAGCCTAGCAAGGTTGCCACTCAAGATAATTATGCACTCGATGAAACGATGAAAATGCTTTCATGACCTTCAGAGTCTTCAAACCTTCTGGTCCATCTCCAAGTACTCCGTCTATTTCGCCAACTAACGACGGAAACAATCATAATAAGCAACACAACAAGGAAAAAATGAAAGTGCTCTAAAATAGGAGTTGGACTTTTCTAGGATACCTCTGGTCATATGAAAAATGACCAAGGTGGTTTCATTGGGATTGGATCAGTGGATATTTCTGAACATTTCAATATGATGGAATCAATGGATTTAATGGACCTACAAGAAGTCTACAGACGAATTATTTTAAAAAATGTGCAAAGGCACCCATTTAACAAGGAATGCTTTTAGAAGCAGCTAGGAGTTGGTTTCACTTGATTTGGAGTTCAAAAGAATTTCCTATGATTTTGCAAAGTTGGCTATACATGGATAGATAGACCATTATTTGATGTGGCACAGAAGGTATTGGGAAAAATGTTCAAAAACTAAGTTATGAGCATATAAGTACCTAGGAATTTGAATCATTGCATTTGGATCATCTATGAGCTCTCTGTGATTTTCTAAAGTTCATCACAGAAATGGAAAAATAGCATTTTCATAAATATTTGTGAAGAAAATATTTCTGGAAAAGTGTGCAAGTAGCACTACGTGATAGAGCATGAATTTATGGACTTGTAGAAATTTGAATCATCAAATTTGGAGATAATATGAATATTTGGGGGATTTTACAAACTTACAGAAAAAGAAAAGGGAAAGCTTTTACCTAAATTGGCTGGATCTGGGCAGCGGCAGCGTGCACAGGGCGGGAGATAGCAGTGTCGCAACTGGGCCGGCCGAACGACTCGGCCGCGCGCACAGGAGGGTGTGACGTCGGAGGCGTCCTGGCAGAGTATGTTTGCACGGTGGGAATGCGACTTCACGTCGCCCCGCCTCCACTTAAATGACGTGGCGGCTGGCGAGGTCGCTGACCCGTGGGGCCCAGCCGCATGTCGTCTCCCTAGTCCGCCGTCTTCTTCCTCTCGACGGGGCAAGGGAGGCTCGGCCTCGCTTGCCGCCGGCGCCACACCACCTGCCTGCGCCGGCCGATGATGGGATTGGAGCCGTGCGGCTCGACCTCGCCCGAAGGAGGAGGCAGGGGAAAGGCAGCACCTTCCTCATGCGTGCGCGGATGAGGTCAGAGCAGGGCCTGGCTGCCGCCCGTGCCGGCGATTCCGGCCACCTCCGGCGGTGTGCTGCACACCGGAGAGTTCAGGACGGAGTGCTGCATCCATCCAGATGCCGAAGGCATATCGGGGAGGTCTGAAGAGGTGGAGAGTCGGATGGCCCTGGAAGAGGCCGCCGGCCATGGAGGTAGACACAGGGCACTAGGGGATGAGGGGGCGTGTCCGAGAGCTTGATGGGAGAGAGGGAGAGCGAGTGGAGTGCAGAGAAGGGCTCGAGAGGGCCTCTATATAGGGGGGCCGCGGTGCACCGGAGGCAGCGTCCACGGACGCGCTCGAGTGAGCTCGCGGAGGAAGAAGTAGGGAAAGGGAGGATATGGCCGACAGGGTTGCGTGTCACGGACGTCGAGGCCACCTCGGGAGACACGATCCCGGTGCCCAAGGTCATCGCACTCGCTTGGAATGGGTGAGCTACAGTGCGGGGGAGCACTGTAGCGTGCTCCAGAGCGCGCATATGGCTGGCACTGGCATACTTTTGGTGCCCAGGGCGTGGCCACTAGTGTCTAGGAGGTAGAGGGGGTAGTAAACAAAGGGGAGGTGGCTTTGGATGCCCTGGTGACCCAATGGGAGAGGAGAGAGGTTTCGGGAGAGACTAATATGGGCTATCCAGAAGGGTAAAATGAGGATTTTCACCCCTCAATCATTGAGCTTTGGTTGAATGGGTTTTACTGGAGGTAGGTGACGACCAGGTACACCTCTGGTAAGCATTTGAGGCAAAGGGGGGTAGTGGAAGTGGACCAAATGGTGATTTTGGCAAAGTGGCAGAAGGTGTTTGATGGTGTTTTGGGCAAGCAAATGGAGTCCAAATGACATGAGACATAACATGATCAAATATCATATAGAAATAGGGTGTTCCATCAAGTTTGAGCTCATTTGAAGAAAGTTGCCAATGTAACTTTGGTAAACCCTAGAAATCAACAAAAATGGGTTTTCCAAGATTTAGCCATGCAAATCATCCCTCCTTGATGCACCACTTGGTGTAGTGTCATCATTTGGAGTTGTGAGCATGTCCACAAAATTTGAGCTCACAAGTAAAAAGTTGGTAATGTAGAGTTGTGCAAATTTGGGTCTTGTTAGAAAGGGTTTTGGTGCACTTTGATCAAGTTATCCTTCTCCAATACTTGTGCCATTTGGTCTAGATGCATAATTAGACCATTTCAGCATGTGCACCAAGTTTGAGAGCATTAGGACAAGTTTTTCAATGTAAAGTTGCTCAAACTTCAAAATGGACAGAAATGGTTTTCAGGGGATTTGATGATGTTTTCTTGTTCTCCAAGGCGTGAGGCTTGGCAAGATCATAACATATGTCATATTTGACATGATAGAATTTTCCTGGAAGTTTTAGAGAATATTTCCTTTTTAAATATTTCAAAAGCTTGAAATATCCAGGAAGGGTTTATGAAGGATTTGTCCAATATTTTGAACATGACCATGTGTTGAAACTCTTATATATGGACAATATATGTCCTATGAGCTTCCCTGAATTTTGAAAAATATTTTTGAAATAGATAAATAATTTTAACCTATTAAAGACCATTTCTGGCCTAAAGAAAAAGCCTTTAGATAAATATAAAAATAACTTTTAAAATTATAATTTTGTGGTTTATGGGAGTCCTATACCTAATAGGATTCAAATATACTTTTTGAAAGATTTTTCACACCCTAAATAAGGTACTTGCAGTACAAACCTCAATTTAGGGGGTTTTGCAAAAATAATTTTTAGAAAATAATATTTGGCCAAATTATTTTTATAAGAAAATACTATACTGTTCTATACAAATGGCATGATCATTGAGAAAAGATTTTGGATCAAGGAGATGAAGTATAAGAGTTGGATGATTTATTTGATTTTTAGAGCACTTGCAAACAGCAAACAGAAAACCAATCAAGCAAGGTCAAAAACACTCAAAAGTTTTTGCCAAACCACATTTAGCATGATTATTAGCTTAAGTGTTGTGGCATGAAAATCAGGGTGTGACACCCCCCCTCTTGGACTTGCTCTCCATTGGGCAACGAATACATCTTAGTGTAGATTTGCAAAGCAAAGAGTTGATCAAACATCAATCGGATTCACAGACATCTGGAAAGACGAATTGGAAAATTCACTCGGAAATCAAAGCCAAACCTTGTGTGGTTCCTGATCTGCATGGAACGGGCGGATTCTCCTAGTCCCCCAAGGGTTATCCTTGTTCCCAGTGATGCTCTTCAACCACCCCTCCACCATCTTCTCGGCGACCTCCTCCGGGTGGACTCGAGTGGTGTCATTGGTGCCCGAGTACATCCACATCGGATGATCACGAGCTTGTAGAGGCTGAATCCGTCGACTGAGGAACACCTCTAGTAGGTCCATCCCAGTGACTCCATCGCGGACTAGCTGAGCCACTCGCTGGACCAATATGTCTACCTCTACTTTTTCTGCCCGACTTACAAGCAACGGGGGAGGCTGACTGACTCGATCCAATGTAAAAGGAGGGATTGTGGTCGACTGACCAGGAGTCGGGATGTCCTTGCAGTAGAACCAGGTCGACTGCCATCCTTTGACCGACTCGAGAAGTACCATGGAAGGAGACGTACCCCTACACCTAGTCTGAATGCCTAAGCCGCCGCACATCTGGATCACATGCATCTTCTCGTCACTCATATTTGCCTTCTTGACAGATTGTGAACGACACGTGAAAATGTGTTTTAAGAAACCCAGTGCGGTCGACACCCCAGGAAGTTCTCACATAGGGAGATGAAAAGCGGCTAGGTACGTAATGGTGTTGGGAGAAAAGTGGTCGACGTGAGTTGCGGGGGCAAAGAGAAACCTCGGTCGACGTGAGTTGCAAGGAGGAAAAATTCGCCATCCTGCAGCTGTGGCTCGAGCTCGTCCCCTGGCAGCCTCCAGGAATCATGGGCCACCAGGCCCCCTCCGCTAGGTCCTCCATATCCTCCACCTGCATCTAGGACCTGATCCAATCCCCCTGGATCCAGCCGGGCGGCAGACCGGTCCTCGACGTCGACCCGCGATTGGTCTTCTTTCCCTTGCCCGTCACCGGCGCCTTCTTCGCGCGCTCCAGAGCCGCCGTCTTGTCCTTACCCATGACGGTGAGCCGCGCGCGGGCGAAGCAGTGGTGGGCGAGGAGCGGATGCGCAGCGGAGGAGCAGAGGAAGAACAAGAACACAAAGACTTGTGGGCGATAATATTCATACTGCTTACCACCAACGTCTTACTTTGATTCGGTGGTATTGTTGGATGAAGCGGCCCGGACCGACATTACATGACCGCGTTCATGAGACTGGTTCTACCGACGTGCTTAGCACACATGTGGCTGGCAGGTATCTGTTTCTCCAACTTTAGTTGAATCAAGTTTGACTACGGCCGGTCCTTGTTGAAGGTTAAAACAACATACTTGATGAAAAATCGTTGTGGTTTTGATGCGTAGGTAAGAACGGTTCTTGCTAGAAGCCCGTAGCAGCCACGTAAAACTTGCAACAACAAAGTAGAGGATGTCTAACTTGTTTTTGCAGGGCATGTTGTGATGTGATATGCGATGATGCCACAGACCTAGGGTAGGGTCATAGGCCTGACCTAGATGCCCTACCCAAGGTCACTGCCCTAAAGCTCAAAGACATTCCAAGGATGATAGAAGATGCCGACTGATATGGCCATAGAGAGCAATTCACTCGACAGCCTACCTCACTCGGATAACCCAATTCCACTCGACGAAATGAAGCCACTCGACCACGCAAGAAACCACTCGACTCTTGAAGGTCAAAGGTCTCATAAGGCTAGTAACGATTGGGCATTCACTCTGCAGTAATGATAGCCTTTACTATCCTTTATTACATGTGTTATCAGTAATGTCCTGCTTTTATGTACATTGAACCCTCTTTAACATCGGATGGATGGGGTCCTGGAGCACTCTATATAAGCCACCCCCTCCTCTGGTACAAGGTTTCGCACCCCTGTAACTCACACACACATATATATTTTAGTCGACCGCCTCTGGGCACGGAGACGTAGGGCTGTTACTTCTCCCGAGAAGGGCCTGAACTTGTAAACCTCTTGTGTACAACCTTGCCGTAGCTAGGACCTTGCCTCCTCCTACGTACCCCATATCCTTATTGTCAGACTTAGTACCACGACAATATGGTCAAGACGTGATGAGTTATACGATATTGTATGTGATGATCATGTTTTGAAAATTAACGACAACCGGCAGGAGCCTTATGGTTGTCTCTTTATTGTATGAATTGCGAACGCCATGTAATTGCTTTACTTTATCACTATGAGTTAGCGATAGTAGTAGAAACAATAGTTGGCGAGATGACCACGATGCTACGATGAAGATCATGGTGTCAAGCCGGTGACGATGGAGATCATGATGATGCTTCAGAGATGAAGATCAAAAGCTCAAGATGATGATGGCCATATCATGTGACATATTTTGATTGCATGTGATCTTTTTCTTTTTATGCACCTTATTTTGCTTAGAACAATGGTAGCATTATAAGATGATCCCTTACAAAAATGTCAAGGTACAAGTGTTCTCCCTGAGTATGCACAGTTGCGACAGTTCGTCGTGCCGAGACACCACTTGATGATCAGGTTTGATAAGCTATACATTCACATACAACGGGTGTAAGACAGTTTTGGACATGCATAATACTCGGGTTAAACTTGCCAAGCCTAGCATGTACATACATGGCCTCGGAACACTAGAGACCAAAAGGTCGAGCGTGAATCCTATAGTAGATATTATCAACATAAGATGTTCACCATTGAAAACTACTCCATCTCACGTGATGATTGGACATGGTTTCGTTGATTTGGATCATGTGATCAGTTAGATGACTTGAGGGATGTCTATATAAGTGGGAGTTCTTTAGTAATATGATTAATTGAACTTTAATTTATCATGAACTTAGTCCTAATAGTTTTTGCATATCTATGTTGTTGTAGATCAATGGCCCGTGCTACCGTTCCCTTAAATTTTAATGCGTTACTAGAGAAAGCTAAGTTAAAAGATGATGGTAGCAACTACACAGACTGGGTCCGTAACTTGAGGATTATCCTCATTGCTGCACAGAAGAATCATGTCCTTGAAGCACCGCTAGGTGACAGGCCTGCTACAAGAGCAACTCCTGACGTTATGAACGTCTGGCAAGCTTGATCTGACGACTACTCGATTGTTCAGTGTGCCAAGTTTTACGTGGAGCGACCAGACCTCAAACAGTCTGATCTCTGTGCATCAGTGTCATCCCTGGATCAGTAATGCTGACACGCACATTACTTGAAGGAATTATAACAGAGTGGCAATCACACACTTATTACATCGATAGTTCCAACGATGAACTTATTACAATAAAAATGGCTTAAGGCCATCTAACACGATAACAGCGGAAGGCTTGGAAGATAAGTGAGTCCATCAACTCCAACGGCATCACTGAGTATGGAACCACGACCTAAAAGGCACCTTACTTGTCGTTTGAAAAGTCTGCAACATGAAAATTGCAGCCCGAAAACGGGTCAGCACATGGAATATGGTGGCAAAGTAACACATAGAGAGTAACAAAAGTAAAGGCTATACTATATGCAATATGGCTGGTGGAAAGCTCTATGGTTACAGTTTTTGCGTAAAGCCAATTTTTCCCTACTAAAAAGGAATAGATTTTTATTTAACTATCATGGTGGTTGAAACATCGTTGAGAAGATAGACATCCTCTCAACCCCAATTAATAATCTTCATTAAAACCCAACAATATTAGCTAAATTAACATGATGAGATTCACATGATATCCAAAACTAGATACTCAAGACGTCCGTAACCGGGGACATGGCTAATCATGATCAGTTTGTACACTCTGCAGAGGTTTGTGCACTTTTCCCCACAAGACTCGATCGCCTCTGTTGGAATTCTGGCACTACATGTTGTTTGAGAAACGGATGACCGAGACATAGTCTTTCAGAAGCACTAGCACCTTACGTCCGGGTGGACTGTACCAACCTACATCCCCTACCGCTGCTAGTCCACCACTTTAAGAGTTCGCGCAACTTAGTCAACTATGCTAGAGCCCATAATAGCTTGTGGCTGCACACGGAAGTTTCTAGTATGAATAATCTCATGATCCCTTTGAGCCTGGGTGGCGGTCCATAAAGAAAAACAGGCAATCGCTGGAATACCCAGGTGCCTCAATCCACCCAGATGTGTGTTAAAGTTGCCACCTTAAGTTGAACCATTAATTAAGAATCTCACATCTGTCATGGATACACTCACCCAATCCACGTCTACGAGCATAGCATGACCTAACAACAAACGTAGAAGTAACTCCCAAAGGTTTGAATGTAATGCAGGTAATAGGTACTACCTCATCTACTCCCCAGTCCCACATGTTAAAGCTCCTACTCATGCAATGTGTGAGGGTTGGACTAATGCAATGAAAACTGGGTAATTGGAAAGTATGCTCAAAGTGTTACTTGCCTTGCTGATGATCCGCAAAACCTAGAGATTCAAAGTAGCAAGCTACGCACTCCGGGTACTCTATCGCAAAAAAACAAGCACACAATAAGTACTTAACTAATGCACGGGTAAAACTCAAATAAGAGATCTAACTAGAAAGTTCAACTTAAGAACTCCGGTTTGCAAATGAAACGACAAAAGAAAAGCAACGAAAGACAAACGGCGAAAGAGAAAACAACTACCGAACCAATCTGGATCTAAGTCCAAATTAGCAGAGGCAAACGCTTGGGTGACTAGGTTAAACGGAAAGAGAATTTCGAGACAAAACTCCAGGCGCTTGAATTGCCTGATTCCGATAAACGAGCGAGAAAATAAACTAAAACGAAGATCAGATCAAAAATCGCGATCAGAAAATAACTACGAAAAAGAAAACTAAAACAGCTTAACGAACGGACGTTCGTCGGCTGAGACTAAACGATGAACTCATTCGTTAAAACGAACGAACGGGTGAATGCTCACTAATTAACTAAACCAAAAAGAAAGAAAAAAAACCGATCTAAAAAAACGAACTAGGGTTCTAAAAGAAAAAACGATGGTTTTCTACCGAAAACCGGCGGCGGCGGCTACCTCGTCGATTCGGCCAGCGGGCTGCGTCGGCGGCGGCGGCGGGGCTACGGTGGTGGTGGTGGGCAGCGGCGGCGGCGGCGTACAGCAGCGGCGAGGTGCAGCGGCGGCGGTGGCGTACAGCGGCGGCGGCGGCGGCTATGCGGCGGCGGGGCGGTGTGCGGCAAGGGGCTGGGGGCGGCGGCTTATATAGGGGGGGGTGCTAGAAACTTGGGGGAGGGGGCAAGAAATCGGCGGCGACGGTGGAGTCCGACGCTGGCACGGCGAGCGGCGCGGGCGGGGAAGGCGGTCGCGGCGGTGGGCCTAGCTCGGCTGGGTTTCGGCCCAGTCGGGTCGGGTCCCCCTATTTTTTTTCTAATTACGCCGGCGCTATGAAAAGAACTCTAGAAAAAGAAATAAAAATCTAAAATTGGCAAAACAAATTTTCACCGTCTAAATAGAATATTTAGAGCAAGATGAACATTTTCTTGGCACGAAAATGCATTTTTGAAAACATGCAATTTTTTCTTAATTCAAATAAAACTCCAAATAAAACTTATTTGATTTTTTTATTAAATCCTCCGTATTTCTTCATTTTTGGGAGAATCATTTTACTCCCTCTCTCATATTTTCATGATAGAAATACTTGAAGATAGAATAAATAAAATCAAATGATCCTATTTTCAAAATTTGAGAAACCTCAAATATGAAAATATTGAAATCCCCAACTCTCTCCGAGGGTCCTTGAGTTGCTTAGCATTTTCTTGGATCCACCAAAAGCAAGAAAATATGGTATGCATGATGATCTAATGTATAACATTCCAAATTGAAAATTTGGGATGTTACATTACGGCTCAGAATCGGGACTTCAAAGACATTTTGAACATCATGGAGCATATGACATGTTCGAAGAGTTGAAGTTAATATTTCAAGCAAATGCTCGAGTTGGGAGATATGAAGTCTCCAACAAGTTCTATAGATGCAAGATGGAGGAGAACAGTTCTGCCAGTGAACACATACTAAGAATGTCTGGGTACCACAACCACATGACTCAACTTGGAGTCAAAGTTGATGATGATAGTGTTATATTTGATGAATATGATATTTTTAGTCCCCCAAGTTTTGATGAGAAAATTTATTATGATGATTGCATGCCTTCTATTTATGATGATTATATTGATGAAAGTGGATTTATATAGGCCGTGACTTTATTTAATGATGAATCCACTATTTTGGAGGAGGTTGCAATTGCTTATGACAACAAAGTTCCTATATATGATGATTATGGTGATGACATGTATGCTATATTGAATAATGATAACCATGAAACTTCTCATCACAACATTAATTTTCAATGTCATGATAGTTATTTTGTTGAGTTTGCTCCCACCACTATTCATGAGAATAAATTTGCTTATGTCGAGAGTAGCAAAATTTCTATGATTTTGCATCAAGAAAAGAATGCTTTATGTGATGGCTATATTGTTGAATTCATTCATGATGCTACTGAAAATTATTATGAGGGAGGAACATATGCTGGTAGGAATTGCAATAATATCAAGTTTCCTCTCTACTTGAAGCTATGCCTATTTTGCCTTCCTATGC
The DNA here is from genome assembly GCA_902687465.1 of Secale cereale. Classification (NCBI taxonomy): domain Eukaryota; kingdom Viridiplantae; phylum Streptophyta; class Magnoliopsida; order Poales; family Poaceae; genus Secale; species Secale cereale. The sequence continues at coordinate 116,236,189 of LR738709.1, read as the reverse complement.
TAGTTGATTATTGTTCTCATAATTTGTTTGCTCAAAAAATCCCTATGCATAGGAAGTGGGCTAGACTTAAATGTGCTCTCTTTGTGTTTCAATCTTTATCTTTTATGAGAGCATCATTGAAATCATCATGCCTAGCTAAAAGGCATTAATGAAAAGCGCTTGTTGGGAGACAACCCAACACGCATACCTACTTTTTTTTGTGTTCACATGATTATGCTACTGTAGTAATCATGTTTTATAGCTTTTATTTCAATAAAGTGCCAAGCAAAGCCTTAGGATCATGTTGGATAATAGTAGTTTTGATCTTTCTCAAAAACAGAAACTTTTGCGCTCATGAGAAAAATTCTCATTTTGAATAGAAGAGTGCTTTTAAGTTGATTATTTTTGCAGAAGATTAATATACAAAATTTTCACATGTTCATATTTTTTTCAAGATATTTAGAGTTGCAGAAGTATGGTGAATGTTCAGATCATTACAGACTGTTCTGTTTTTGACAGATTCCATTTTCAATGCATAGTGTGCTTGTTTTCTAGTTTCTATGGCTTATATTGATCAATATAAATTGTAGATATGATATGCTACAGTAGGCATTGTGTGAGAACAATTATGAATCTTGTCTTTGATAGTACCCAAAGTGAATGATTTGATTTATCATACTAACCCATCTCACGAAGTTTTGTTAAGTTTTGTGTGATTGAAGTTTTCAAGTTTTGGGTGAGATATTGATATGAGGAGAACAAGCAGTGAAACGAACCTAATCTTGGGGATGCCCAAGGTAATATTCAAGGAAGATCCAAGCAACTAAGCTCGGGGATGCCCCGGAAGGCATCCCCACTTTCGTCTCCAACATTATCGGTAACCTCATTTGGAGCTATGTTTTCATTTGTCGCATGATATGTCTTTTGCTTGGAGTGTCTATTTATTTTGTTAGAATTTTCTTCCTGGCATTTAGAATAATGTTTTGCATCTTTTATTTCAATAAAAGTGTCAAGGATAGCCTTTACCATGCTTACTTTGCAAGTCTATACGCTGTTGTTTGAAAACAGAAAGTTTTCTATCATTGTGTGAATTCTTGAAATTGTTACAAAGTAAGCATGAATAAGTTATCTGTAACATGGTAATTTTTTAGAATTTTTAGAGCTAGGGAAGTATGAGAACAATTCCACTCTTTACAGATTGTACTATTTTGACAGATTGCTGTTATGTTTGCATTATTTGCATATGTTTGCTTGTTTAATGATTCTATTTGAGGATAGGAGTATTAAATATGCAGATGCATTTAGTATGAAATGCTGAATAATAATTTTAGTGATTTACTACAATAAAGGATGCTAAGGTTTTGCATAGATTTATACTAACTTATCTCACGAGTTCTTGATGAGTTTTGCGTGGTGAAGCTTTTGAGATTTAGGAAAACCGTGATATGAGAAAAATTAAGGAGACACAAAAGGTCAAACTTGGGGATGCCCAAGGCACCCCAAGATGATATTTCAAGAAGTATCAAGCACCTAAGCTTGGGTAAGCCCCAATAGGCATCCCACCTTTCTTCATCAACAATTATCGGTTAGTATCGATTGATCCTAAGTTTTTGCTTCTTCACATGAGATGTGCTATTCTTGAAATATCATTTTATTTTGTTTACTTGCTGTTTTAATAAAATACTTAGATCTTAAAGTTTTTAAATAAAATAGAGCCCCCAAATTGTTGCCGGAAAAGCTAGATAAGAGGCATTCACATCCCGTGAACGAAGCTCTTTTCTAGCACCTTTGTTGTAGTGCTTCACTTATATCTTTTGAGCATGGTGTGATTTATTATTCTTGAATAATAAACCCTCATGCTTCACTTATATCTATTTATAGAATCAATCGGAATTGGTCAATTGCATGGTTAGTCATAAAATCCTACATAAAACTTATGGATCACTGAATATGATATGTTTGATTCCTTGCAATAGTTTTGCGATATAGAGATGATAATATGTGGGAGGTACTAGTGGATGATCGTGTTTAGTAAGATATTTGTGTTAAGGTTTGTGGTTCCCGAAGCATGCACGTATAGTCTCTCGTTATGCCGGGAAGTTGGAGCACAATTTATCCTTGATTGTCCTATCTTTGTGTGAAGGTCGGGGGCATGCAATGGTTAACTCCTACCAACCTCCCCCCTAGGATTATGTGTAGTATTACATTGCTTAGAGGGCTAATAACCTTTTGCAATAAGTATATGAGTTCTTTATGACTAATGTGAGTCCATGGATTATACACACTCTCACCATTTCATAATTACTAGCCTCTCTCATGCCGCGCAACTTTCATCGGTGCATAAACTTTATTATACCTTCCTAAAAACAGCCACCATACCTACCTATTATGGCATTTCCATAGCCATTCTGAGTTATATTACCATGCACTTCCATCATATTGTTGACTTGAGCATTCATTTTCATCATATAGAGTCATACTATGTTGTAGGTATTGAGTTGTAGTTTATATTTCTTTTGAGTTATAAGTAAAAGAAGTGTGATGATCATCATTATCCATTATTAGAGCATGTCCCAGCGAGGAAAGGATGATGGAGACAATGATTCCCCCACAAGACTCCAGACAATGAGAGAGAAAATAAATAATAATAATAATAATAATAATAATAATAATAATAATAATAATAATAATAATAATAATAATAATAATAATAATAATAATAATAGGCCAAAGAAAACCACCAAAAAAGAGAAAAAAAAGAGAAGGGGCATGCCAATTCCACACTTGTGCTTGAAAGTAGCACCATGTTTTTCATATAGAGAGTCTCCTATGTTGTCACTTTCATATACTAGTGGGAATTTTTCCGTATAGAGTTCGATGCATACCAACTTAGTTCCATATTGAGCTTTCATACACTTATAGCTTTTAGCGCATCCGTTGCATGGCAATTCCTAATCCTCACTTTAATATCGATTGATGGACATATCCATAGTCCATTAGTTTGCCAAGTTGATGTGAGACTTCCTTCCCTTCTTTTGTCTACTATAACCGCATTCTATTCCACCTATATTGCAATATCCATGGCTTGCGCTCATGTATTGCATGAGAGTTTAAAGTGCTGAAGCGCATTAAATAGCATGAACCAATTGCTTGGCTGACACCCGGGTAGTACATGATTTATACTTTGAGCTGGGAAGACCGAGCATGACAAGGCTATATGATTTTGTAGGGATAACGTTCTTTAGTATTTGATATTCTGAAAGACATGATTGTTTGTTGGGATGCCCGAGTATTGATGTCTTTATGTCAAATTATAGACAATTGCTTTGAATCACTCATGTCTTAATATTCAGGCCATGACTAGATATATGATCAAGTTTATGATAGGTAGAATTCCACATAAAAAATTCCATTTACTACTTTATCATGATGAGATTTATGACAAAGAGTTGTTGTTATGATGCTAGGAAAAGTGATTGAAATTATCATTGATCAAACTTATGCACTTTGCTAGCATTCACACTTCATAAATTATTTCTTTTATCAATTACCTACTCGAGGACGAGTAGGAATTAATCTTGGGGATGCTGATACGTCTCCAACGTATCTATAATTTATGAAGTATTCATGCCATGTTTACAACAATTTTATATGATTTTGGTATGATTTGGATGGAACTCACCCGGACTGACGTTGTTTTCAGCAGAACTACGGTGGTGTTGTTTTTTGTGCAGAAATGAAAGTTCTCCAAACGAGCTAAAACTTTTTGACGATTTTTTTTGGAACAAAAGAGGCCCCTACAGCTTCATGGGAGGACCAGAAGAGCCACGAGGAGGGCACAACACACCAGGGCACGCCAGGTGGGCATGGCTCGCCCCGGTCGGTTGTGCTCACCTCGAGGCCCATCCAAACGTGAGACCGACGCCAAAAAATCCTATAAATAGAGAAACCATCAGAAATAACCCTAGATCATAAGTTCCGCCGCCGCATGCCTCTGTAGCCACTGAAAAACCAATCTAGACCCTTTCCGGCACTCTGCCGGAGGGGGAAGTCATCACCGGTGGCCATCTTCATCATCCCGGCGGCCACCATGACGAGGAGGGAGTAGTCCACCCTCGGGGCTGAGGGTTTGTACCAGTAGCTATGTGTTTAATCTCTCTCTCTCTCTCTCTCTCTCTCTCTATCGTGTTCTTGAGATGCACAATCTTGATGTATCGCGAGCTTTGTTAATATAGTCGTGGTGTTTTCCCCTCTCTATCTTGTGATGAGTTGAGTTTTACCTTCTGAGATTTCTTTGGATTGGATACTTTTATGGATTTGAGAACACTTGATATATGTCTTGCAATTGAATACTCGTGCTGACAATGGGGTATATTGATTCACTTGATATATATTTTCGCACTCAACTTGCTCATTCCCGAGGTGACATTGGGGTAATCTATGCATAGGGCTTGATGCACGTTCTTGTCTTTGTTTCTCGGGTAGAATTCTTGGAGCACTCTTTGAAGTTCTTTGTCTTGGTTTGAGTATTACGAATATGAATTTGTTTTGATGATTATTCTAGTACGAACTCTTGATAGATCAATTGGAAAGAATAACTTGTGTTATTTTAGTACGAACTCTTAATAGATCGAACGAAAAGAATACCTTGTGTTATTTTAGTATGAACTCCAGGATAGTTCAACGGAAAGAATAGCTTTGTGTTATTTTAGTATGAACTCTTGAATAGATCGAAAGGAAAGAATAGCTTTGAGGTGGTTTCGTAACCTACAAACAATTTATTCTTATGTTCTCCGCTAGATAGGAACTTTGGAGTGATTCTTCATCGCACGTTGAGGGATGGTTATATGATCCAACTATGTTAGCATTGTTGAGAGATTGCACTAGCAAATGTACAGACCCTAGGCCTTGTTTTCAAGCATTGCAATACCATTTGTGCTCACTTTCGTTACTTGCTACCCTGCTGTTTTTTATTGTTCGCACTACAAAAACTCGTATCTACTATCCATATTACACTTGTATCACCATCTCTTCGCTGAACTAGTGCACCTATACAATTTCACATTGTATTTGGTGCGTTGGGAATACAAGGGACTTTTTATTATTTGGTTGCAGGGTTGTTTGAGAGAAACGATCTTCATCCTACACCTCCTACGGATTGATAAACCTTAGGTCATCCACTTGAGGGAAATTTGCTACTGTCCTACAAAACTCTACGCTTGGAGGACCAACACGAGTCTACAAGAACAAGTTGTGTAGTTGACATCAAGCTCTTTTCTGGCGCCGTTGCCGCGGAGGTGAGTGCATGAACGTATATCTTTAGTTGTTGCAATCGAATCTTTTAGTTTCTTGTTTTGTAAAAGAAAACAAAAAATGGAATTGAGGTTACATCATATTATTGATCATCTTGATAATATCTTTCTTGAAAATGATGGATCGGAAAATTGTGCTCAATTGTTAGAAGAAGTAGTCAATAAAAGTTTGGCACATAATATTTGAATGATGAGCATGACTGCAATGTTGTTAGTATGAATTCTTTGAATTTCCATGATGCTAATGATATGCTGATAGAGGCAAAGGTGTCCCGTCTTTCGATGAGATGGTGGCTATCCTTTTTGGTGGAGTAGATTTTGTCGATCCGACTACGAATGTGCGAGGACGTCGCGCCATAGCAATCGCTAAACCAACTCCGAGAGGTTATTGATCACGCCGGAGCACGATCAACCTGACCACGAGGATCTATTTCTGGAAGCAAACGAAAAACAAGCAAGAAACTAATATTGCAATCTGGATATTGTGAATATAAGATGAAAGCTTTATGGATCAAGGTGGGGTTTTGTGACGTCTTTGCCTGGTCGTTGAACACAAATGAAGTACGCGAAGTTGCAGCTATGGCGAACTTTAATCTAAACAAAACCCAAAGTCTAAACGACACCCTAAGGGCTTTATATATGGAGAAAGAGAGAGGGAATTTTGTGGCCCCTTGGAGAAGGGGTGCGAAACCAACCCTAACTCTGTTTTCCCCACACATACGGACTCTAAAAACAGCCTCTACTTTACTATTTTGAAATTACATGGGCCTGGCCCAATAATAAGGTGACGCAACACCTATAATAGCATCTGGACGAAATTTATTAAGTGGCATCTTGTATATTTCGTCCAAGGCTTCACGCACTCATTATGGTGGCTTCAAAGTCCTGAAATCATCACTTGTAACTTCGTCCAAGTGGATTTGGATTGGTGGTGACTTTATATAATGATGAATCCACTATTTTGGAGTTGGTTTCAATTGATTATGACAACAAAGTTCCTATGTATGATGATTATGGTGATGACATGTATGCTATATTGAATAATGATAATCATGAAACATGTCATCATAACTTAAATTTTCAATCTCATGATAGTTATTTTGTTGAGTTTGCTCCCACGACTATTCATGAGAATAAATTTCCTTATGTGGAGAGTAGCAAAATTTTATGCTTTTACATCATGAAAAGAATGCTTTATGTGATGGCTATATTGTTGAATTTATTCATGATGCTACTGAAAACTATTATGAGGGAGGAACATATGCTTGTAGGAATTGTAATAATATCAAGTTTCCTCTCTATGTGCTCAAAATCTTGAAGCTATGCTTATTTTGCCTTCCTATGCTCGTTGATTATTGTTCTCATAATTTGTTTGCTCAAAAAACTCTATGCATAGGAAGTGGGTTAGACTTAAATGGGCTAGTCATATTCTTCATGATGCTCTCTTTGTGTTTCAATATTTATCTTTTATGTGAGCATCATTGAAATCATCATGCCTAGCTAAAAGGCATTAAAAAAACGTTTGTTGGGAGACAACCCAACACTTATACCTACTGTTTCTGTGTGTTCACATTATTATGCTACTGTAGTAATCATGTTTTATAGCTTTTGTTTCAGTAAAGTGCCAAGAAAAGCCTTAGGATCATGTTGGATGATAGTAGATTTGATCTTGCTCAAAAACAGAAACTTTTGCGCTCACGACAAAAATTCTCATTTTTAACAAAAGAGTGCTTTTAAGTTGATTCTTTTTGTTAATGTGGCACATTTGAATTTGTTAATGTCCGGTTGCAGAAAACTTGACAGAGGATCCGAAGTAAAACACACAACTGTGTGAGTAACCGTGGCTGTCTCTTTTCACTTTGAGAAGAGAACACGATGGGGTTATGTTTGACTCGTAGGTAGTTCAGGATCTTTAGCGATCACTACTAGTTTGCGACCGCATGCGTAGATGCTCATCTTATTCTTGTACTTGTAAGTTAGCCGCCATACATATTGCTTAGTCGTTTCTGCAACCTCACCACTTAACCTCTTCCTACCCAATTAAGCTTTGCTAGTCTTGTTACCCATTGTTATGGGATTGTTGAGTCCTCGTGGCTAACATGTAACGACCATGATCCGAATGGACCGAAGTCTCTGTGTTCTGTGTCATCCCTGGATCGGTAATGCTGACACACACACTACTTGAAGGATTTATAACAGAGTGGCAATCACACACTTATTACATCGAATGTCTCCAATGAGAACTTATTACAAAAGTCTATGGCTTAAGGCCATCTAACAAAATAACAGCGAAAGGCTTGGATGATAAGTGAGTCCATCAACTCCAACGGCATAGCTGAGTGCATGAGAAACGACCTAGAACGTCTTATTCCTCGTATGAAAAGTCTGCAACGTAATATGTTGCAGCCCGAAAACGGGTCAGCAAATGGAATATGCTGGCAAGATAACACAGAAGATGCAAGTAACAGAATAAAGGCTATAATATATGCATATTTGGCTGGTGGAGGCTATAAGTTTAAAGTTTTTGCGTAAAGCCAATTTTTCCCTACAACAAAGGAATAAATTTTATTTTAACTATCATGGTAGTTGAAACATCATTGAGAAGGTACCCCCTTACTCAATCCCAAATTAAAGTTATCATTAACCCAACAAATTAAACTATAGAGTGATGAGATCAACCAATAATTCAAGTACCAGATACTCAAGATGTCCATAACCGGGGACACGGCTAATCATGATCGGTTTGTACACTCTGCAGAGGTTTGTGCACTTTTCCCACAAGACTCGATCGCCTCCGTTTGGTTTCTCGCACTGCATGGTGTTTGAGAAACGGATGACCGAGACACAGTCTTTTCGAAGAGGTCCCCTTAACCGGATAGATAGGCCAATACACCTACAATCCCTCTACATCTGCTAGCCCATTACGGAAAGGTTTCCCACAACTTACTCAACTATGCCAGAGCCCAGATTGGCATGTGGCTGCACACATAAGTTTCTAGCATGAATAGTTTTATGATCCCCTTGAGCCTGGGTGGCATTCCATAGGAAAAATCACACGGAACCCCGGGATTTCCTAGGACAACACTGGGTTCCCCAGGTGCCCTACAACCAATCCACCCACATGTGTATTCAAGTAGCCACGTTAAGTTGAATCCTTAATTAAAACTCACATCTGTCATGGATTTCACTCAAACCCAACCACGTCTACGAGCATAGCATAGCAACCTAAGCAAACGTAGAAGTAAATCCCAAGGGTTTGAAAATAATGCAGGTAATAGGTTCTACCACAATCTACTTCCCAGTCCCACAAATTAAGAGATCCTACTCATGCAATGTGTGAGGGTTCGATCTAATGCATAAAAACTGGGTAATAAAGGGTATGATCAAAGTGTTACTTGCCTTGCTGACGATTCGCAAGACCTAGAGACTCGTAGTAGCACGCTTCACAGTCCGGGTATTCTATCGCAAGCAAACAATAGCATACATAAGAAAACAAGCAAAGATGCACAAACAAAACTCCAAAAGATAAGATCTAACCAGAAAGTTCAACTTAAGAACTCCGGTTTGCAAAAAGAATCAAATCGAAAGAAGCAACGAAACTCAAACTGCGAAAGAAACGAGCTCCGGTTACTAATTGGACTAAAGTCAAATTTTAGAGTAGCCAAAACTTTGTTCAAGTTGGTTAAACGGAAAGAGGGCGTCGAGACGAAGATCTGGGATTTTGAATCACCTGATTCCGACTCTCGAGCGAAAAGAAAAACGAAAAACAAGATTAGGGCAGAAATCCCGATCGAAATAATCGCGGATAAATACCCCGAAAAATAAAACTGACGAACAGGCTAATGAACGAACGTTCGCTGTCTGCGGCTAACGGATGAACAGCGTTCGTTAAAATGAACGTACGGACGGACGTTCGCTAAATAACTAAAACCGAAGAAAACCAATCTAAACCTAAAAAAAAGATCTAGGGTTTTCCTAAAAAAAGATCGGCTTTTTGGAGAAAAACCGACGGCGGCGGGGCTACCTCGGCGGCGGCGGGCGGCGGCGGCGGCGGTGACGAGCGGCACGGGCGGCAGCGGGGGCAAGCGTCGCGAGGCTCGAGGCGGCGGCGCGGCTAGGGTTCGGCGGGGCGGCTGGGTTTCTGCGGGCCGGCGGCTAGCGCTATATAAAGGCCAGAGTCCTGGCCTCTTATGGCCGGGAATCGGTTTGCCCCTTTTTTTTCTAAATGAGTCCTGACGTAGCAAAACTAACGAAAGAAATAATAAACGGTCTCCAAAAATCCCGAAATAAATTTTCACCGTCCTCTAATAATATTTAGGACAAAGTCAACATTTTTCCCGGACCTAAATGCAATTTTGAAAAACGCGCATTTTTCCTATGCAAATAAAATCACAAAAAAATCCAGAAAAATACCAAAAGTGATTTTAACATTTTTCCTCCAATATTTCTGTTATTTTGGAGAAGTCATATTATCTTCGCTCATATATTATATTTAGAAATATTTTTAGGAGAGAAAAATAATTAAAACCAACATTGTCCTCGTACCGGTATTCGGGTAGACTAAAATACAAAACGGTAGAATTCCCAACTCTCTCCGAAGATCCTTGTGTTGCTTAGAATTTAGAGGAACGCCACGAACAAAAATGCAGATAAACATGCAATGCAGTATGATCTATGTATAACATTCCAAATTGAAAATTTGGGATGTTACAAACCTACCCCCCTTAGAATGAATCTCGCCCTCGAGATTCGACTTGGCTAGAGAACAGGTGTGGGTGGTCCTTACGTAGATCATCTTTTCGTTCCCAGGTGGCTTCTTCCTCGGTGTGGTGACTCCACTGAACTTTGCAAAACTTGATAACCTTACTGCGGGTGACTCTGCTCGAAAATTCGAGAATCTTAACAGGCTTCTCCTCGTAGGTCAGATCACTGTCCAACTGAATTTCTTCCAGAGGTACTGTGTCTCTAAGCAGAATATCGGCCATCTCCACATGGCACTTCTTAAGCTGCGAAACGTGAAACACGTCGTGCACTCCTGGCAATCCTTCGGGCAATTACAACTTATAGGAAACCTCTCCCATGCGTTCGAAGACACGGTAAGGTCCCACAAACCTCAGGGCTAGATTTCCTTTAACTCCGAAACGTTTGACTCCTCATAGAGGCGATACTCTCAAGTACGCTCTGTCTCCGATCTCATAGGCTATCTCCTTGCGTTTCGAGTCTGCATAACTCTTCTGCCTGGACTGAGCTAGCTTCAATCTATCTCGAATCAACTTCACCTTCTCCTCGGACTCTTTGATCAAGTCTGGTCCAAACAACTGTCGGTCTCCAACTTCGTCCCACATTAATGGTGTTCGGCATCTCCTTCCATACAATGCCTCGAATGGTGCCATCTTCAAACTGGCCTGGTAAGTATTGTTGTACGAGAACTCCGCGTAGGGCAAATTATCATCCCAACTAGATCCACAATCTAACGCACAGGCTCTCAACATGTCCTCCAGGATTCTGGTTGACTCTCTCGGTCTGTCCATCGGCCTGCGGATGAAAAGCGGTGCTGAATTCTAGTCTCGTTCCCAAAGTTTGGTGTAGCTGATGCCAAAACTTTGAGGTGAATTGTGTTCCTCTATCCGATACAATGGTCCTCAGAACTCCGTGCAGACATACTATCCTGGTCATGTATATCTTGGACAACTTCTCACTGGTGTATGTGGTTTTCACGGGGATAAAATCGGCTACCTGTTGGGGAACGTAGCAGAATTCAAAAAATTCATACGCTTCACCAAGATCAATCTAAGGAGTTCATCTAGCAACGAGCATAAAGGAGTGCATCTACATACCCTTTGTAGATCGCGAGCGGAAACATTCAAAGGAACATGGATGATGGAGTCGTACTCGTCGTGATCCTCGTCACCGATGATCCCAGCGCCGAACGGACGGCACCTCCGCGTTCAACACACGTACGATACAGCAACGTCTTCTCCTTCTTGATCCAGCAAGGGGGGAGGAGAGGTTGATGGAGATCCAGTAGCACGACGGCGTGGTGGAGAATGCAACGGGAAAAGCTGCAGGGCTTCGCCGAGACCCTGCGGGAGGAGTAGGAGGTGTAACGGGGGGGGGGGAGAGGCGCCAGGGGCTGAGGTGCGGCTGCCCTCTCTCCCCCCACTATATATAGGGGGCCAGGGGGCGCCGGCCCTAGGAGATCCAATCTCCTAGGGCGGGCGTCCGCCAAGGGGGTGGCTTGCCCCCCAAGCCTAAGGGGGCGCCCCCACCCCTAGGGTTTCAACCCTAGGCGCATGGGGGGAGGCCCATGGGGGGTGCAACAGCCCACTAGGGGCTGGTCCCCCTCCCCCTATGGCGCACGGGGCCCTCCGGGATGGGTGGCCCCACCCGGTGGACCCCCGGGACCCTTCCGAGTGTCCCCGTACGCTATCGGTGACCCCCGGAACTCTCCCGATGGCCGAAACTGGACTTCCTATATATCATTTTTTTACCTCCGGAACTCCTCGTGACGTCCGGGATCTCATCCAGGACTCCGAACAACATTCGGGTTTCCGTATACATATATCTCTATAACCCTAGCGTCACCGAACCTTAAGTGTGTAGACCCTACGGGTTCTGGAGACACGCAGACATGACCTAGACGACTTTTCGGTCAATAACCAACAACGGGATTTGGATACCCATGTTGGTTCCCACGTGTTCCTCTATGATCTCATCGGATGAACCATGATGTCAAGGATTCACTTAATCCCTTATGTAATTCCTTTTGTCTATCGGTACGGTACTTGCCCGAGATTCGATTGTCGGTATACCGATACCTTGTTCAATCTCGTCATGGCAAGTCTCTTTACTCGTTCCGTAATCCATCATCCTGTGACTAACTCTTTAGTCACTTTGAGCTCATGATGATGATGTCTTACCGAGTGGGCCCAGAGATACCTCTCCGTCATACGGAGTGACAAATCCCAGTCTGGGTTCGTACCAAGTCAACAGACACTTTCGGAGATACCTGTTGCGTACCTTTATAGCCACCCAGTTACGTTGTGACGTTTGGCACACCCAAAGTATTCCTACGGTATCCGTGAGTTGCACAACCTCATGGTCTTAAGGAACAGATACTTGACACTAGAAAAGCTTAAGCATTACGAACTACACGATCTTATGTCAGGCTTAGGATTGGGTCTTGTCCATCACATCATTCTCCTACCGATGTGATCCCGTTATCAATGACATCCAATGTCCATGGTCAGGAAACTGTGACCATCTGTTGATCAACGAGCTAGTAACTAGAGGCTTACCAGGGACACGTTGTGGTCTATGTATTCACACATGTATCGCTGTTTCCGTACAATACAATTCAAGCATGAATAACAGACAATTATCATGAACAAGGAAATATAATAATAATCCTTTTATTATTGCCTCTAGGGCATATTTCCAACAGTCTCCCACTTGCACTAGAGTCAATAATCTAGTTACATTGTGATGAATTGAACACCCATAGAGTTCTGGTGTTGATCATGTTTTGCCCGTTGAAGAGGTTTAGTCAACGGATCTACAACATTCAGATCCGTGTGCACTTTACAAATATCTATGTCTCCATCTTGAACGTAATTCCGGATGGAGTTGAAACGGCGCTTGACGTGCTTGGTCTTCTTGTGAAATCTGGGCTCTTTGGCAATGGCAATAGCTCCAGTGTTGTCATAGAAGAGAGTCATCGGGCTTGACGCGCTTGGAATGACTCCTAGGTCGGCGATGAACTCCTTCATCCAGACTCCTTCTTGCGCTGCTTCGCAAGCAGCTATGTACTCTGCTTCACATGTAGAATGCGCCACGACGCTCTGCTTGCAACTGCACCAGCTGACTGCTCCACCATTCAAAATATGCACGTATCTGGTTTGTCACTTGGAGTCATCTAGATCTGTGTCGAAGCTAGCATCGACGTAACCCTTTACGATGAGCTCTTAGTCACCTCCATAAACGAGAAACATATCCTTAGTCCTTTTCAGGTACTTCAGGATGTTCTTGACCGCTGTCCAGTGTTCCATACCGGTATCACTTTGGTACCTCCCTACCAAACTTTTGGCAAGGTTCACATCAGGTCTGGTACACAGCATGGCATACATAATAGAACCTATGGCTGAGGCATAGGGGATGACACTCATCTTTTCTCTATCTTCTGCCGTGGTCGGGGACTGAGCCGTGCTCAATCTCATACCTTGTAAAACAGGCAAGAACCCCTTCTTGGACTGATCCATATTGAACTTCTTCAATATCTTGTCAAGGTATGTGCTTTGTGAAAGACCAATGAGGCGTCTCGATCTATCTCTATAGATCTTGATGCCTAATATATAAGCAGCTTCTCCAAGGTCCTTCACTGAAAAACTCTTATTCAAGTAGGCCTTTATGCTTTCCAAGAATTCTATATCATTTCCCATCAGCAGTATGTCATCCACATATAATATGAGAAATGCTACAGAGCTCCCACTCACTTTCTTGTAAATACAGGCTTCTCCCCAAGTCTGTATAAAGCCAAATGCTTTGATCACATCATTAAAGCGAATATTCCAACTCGAAGATGCTTGCACCAGCCCGTAGATCGAGCGCTGGAGCTCGCATACTTTGTTAGCATTCTCTGGATCGACAAAACCTTCCGTCTGCATCATATACAGTTCTTCCTTGAGGAAGCCATTAAGGAATGTTGTTTTGACGTCCATTTGCCATATCTCTTAATCATAGAATGCGGCAATTGCTAACATGATTCAGACGGACTTTAGCATCGCTACGGTAGAGAAAGTCTCGTCGTAGTCAATCCCTTGAACTTGGCGATAACCCTTAGCGACAAGCCGAGCCTTATAGATGGTCACATTACCATCCGCGTCTGTCTTCTTCTTAAATATCCATTTATTTTCTATGGAGTGCCGATCATCGGGCAAGTCCACCAAAGTCCATACTTTGTTTTCCTTCATGGATCCTATCTCGGATTTCATGGCTTCAAGCCATTTGTCGGAATCCGGGCCCGCCATTGCTTCTTCATAGTTCGAAGGTTCACCGTTGTCTAACAACATGATTTCCATGACAGGGTTGCCGTACCACTCTAGTGCGGAATGTGTCCTTGTGGACCTTTGAAGTTCAGCAGTAACTTGATCTGTATCTTCATGATCATCATCATTAACTTCCTCCCTTCTCGGTGCAGGCACCTCAGGAACAATTTCCCGCGCTGCGCTACTTTCCAGTTCGGGAAGGGTGACTGTCACCTCATCAAGTTCTACTTTCCTCCCACTTACTTCTTTCGAGAGAAACTCTTTCTCCAAAAAGGATCCATTCTTGGCAACAAAAGTCTTGGCTTCAGATCTTAGGTAGAAGGTGTACCCAATTGTTTCCTTTGGGTATCCTATGAAGACGCATTTTCCGATTTGGGTTCGAGCTTTTCAGGTTGAAGTTTCTTAACATAAGCATCACAACCCCAAACTCTCAGAAATGACATCTTAGGTTTCTTGCCAAACCAAAGTTCATACGGTGTCGTCTCAACGGATTTTGACGGAGCCCTATTTAAAGTGAATGCGGCAGTCTCTAAAGCAAATCCCCAAAAAGATAGCGGTAAGTCAGTGAGAGACATCATAGATCGCACCATGTCCAACAATGTACGATTTCGACGTTCGGACACACCATTTCGCCCTATTTCGACGGATTTTGACGGAGCCCTATTTCGACGTTCGGACACAATGTACGATTTCGACGTTCGGACACAAATGTGAGAACATAACGACACGCGCCACCAAGACGAGCGAAGTCGTCAAGGAGGCGCCCCGTGCTCGAGCGCCAAGCGGAGGGGGATCTTCCCGGAGCGGAACGGGTGCTCCTTCTGCCCCTCGGTCCTCGGCGACGACGGGGGCCGGGTCTTCACAGCCCACAGCCCCGGAGCCCGCCAAGCGCCCGAGGGAGCCTTCTCCTCCAGCTCCTCGCGCGGGAGCACACCAGGCAGAGTTTGACTTCTCCGCCCTCAGCTCCGACGAAGAGGAAGAGGAGAAAGTACTTGCAATTCTTCTAGTTTCTTTGATTTTGTCTTGATTTTCCTTGCTTGGATCTGATCTTGCTTTTGTTTTGCTTCGCAGGACCTTGACCCAGCGGATGGCGAAGAGGGCCAAGATCCTTGTGGTCAATATCGAGGACGACGAGCCCGTCGTGGCGACAAGCGACGCGCCGGCGACGAGGTTGCCGGATCAGCCTGCTGCTCCGAGGAGCAGCCCCCAGCGTAAGTCTGGTATTTATCTTTCTGCTTGATGGGTGCGCTTGAGGTTATCATCTTGGTTGATGTTTTGTTGTCTTGTGCAGAAGTGGAGCCGCAGCCGCAGGAGCGCCAGGAGGTCGCCCCCGACGAGCCACTCGCTCCACCCTCCCCGCCAAGGATGCACTCCCCGGCAAGGGAGAACGCTCCGCCAAGGACGGGCACTCCGCCAAGGGCGAGTACCCCGCCAAGGGTGAGCAGCCCGACAAGGGTGAGCACCCCGCCAAGGGAGGGCGCAGGCGGCCCTCCGCCAGCAGGGGCGACTACTCCGCCGCCAAGGGAGAATTCCCCGGCGAGGGACCCCGTCGTCGAAGAGATCCGCGAAGGTAAAGCTTGTAATTTCTTCTTCCCGGATTCCTCTTTTTTTTTGATATTTGCTTGATTCTTACTTTTCTTCTTCTTCCACTAGATCCTCCTGCCCCAGAGCTGATGGAGACGGAGGCCACCGCTGAGGAGGAGGTGCACGGCGACAGCGGCAACGCCACTGCCACTGAAGGAATGGCTGGAGCCGACGAGCCTGTCGCTGAAGAGACCGCCCCGACCGCAGACGCCGTGGCTGGGGAAGGGACCGGCGACCACACTGCCGGCCCGGAGGCTGCAGGAGCGCCGGACGCTGCACCGGCCGCCAACCCTTCCGCCTCTGCGGCTGGGCAGGGCGTCTACCTGGAGGCCGCCAACGGGGTTTTCATACAAGTCCCGTGGGCGTCCTCGTCTCGAGTACCCGCGGAGGGAGAGACCTTCGACGGAGAGGTCCTCGCCTCCGCCGGGCTAAAGGTCGTGGATGCGCCCGGCAGCAGCGACGAGCCCGAAGAGGAGAGACTCCTTCGTCGGCTCCTGGCCTTGTATCGGGCCAGGGAAGCGAAGTTGGAGTCTCGGGAGGCTCTGGCTGCCAAGGCTGGAGCTGACTTGGAGAAGCGCGCCGCGGAGCTCCGCGCCGCCAACCAGGCGGCCCTCCGCGACTTGGCGGAGGAGCGTGAAGAGCTTGCCGGGGCGCAGCAAGCATTTATCCTTGAGAAGGCTGAGGTAGAAGAGCAGCAGCGACTGGCTGCCGAGGAGCTGTCTCGGCGGGAGGGAGCGCTCAACCAGTGGAAGGTCGACCTCGACAGCCACGAGGACGACCTCACCGCCCGGGAGCAAGCCATCGGCGGGGCCCTGAAGGAGGTGAGGGACGCCGCCGCTGCTGCGGAAACTGCTAAGAAGGATCTGGAGGCCAGGGTGGCGCAGCTGGAGTTGTTCCTGAAGGCGAGCGAAGACAGGGTCACCGCGCTCAATGTGGAGCGGGAGAAGGACGCCCATACCAATTCGGATTTGCAGGTACGCCTCTCCGATAAGGGCCAGGAACTCACTGCCGCCAGGGACTCCATTGCTGATTTAGAGCTGAAGGTCTCCACCCTGACTGACTCGCTCGACGCCGCCCGGGACCGCGAGACGAAGCTGAAGGACGAACTCCGCAAGGAAAGGGCCTTGGTGGAGAGAGCCTCCGTCTCGCAGAACAACTTCAACCGGGCAGTTGAGCAGTGGACTGATGAGCTGGTCACCTCCACTGCCAATATTGACATGGAGATGATGGCGCTGAGGGCGGAGCATCTCGTGTACTCCCCGGACGAGAATCTCCCCCACAGTGCCAAGTTGAGTCTGTTCTTCAGTGGAATTGCGCCGACGCTTGCGCGGCTGCGGGAGAAGATCCCCGTGCAGCTGGCCGACGAGGCGCGTCGGCTCTGCATGGGCACCATGGAGCGGGTCTTGTCGAAGATCGTCTACCGCAACCCCGGCATCAACCTCGTCAATGTCCTCCGCACCTTGCCGCCCGAAGCTGATCAGGAGGCGTTGAAGGCGCAGGTTGCCCACATCATCGCCAAGGTGGGCAAGATCACGAGGCGTGAAGGCGACCGTGTAGATTAGATTCCTTTCTTTCTGCTTCCTTTGCTGCTGCAAAGCATATTACGGACAAGAATCTGTTAGTATTGCGGCAAGTTATCTTTGCAATATACAATCTTATTTTGAGCAACCAATGCAGTGTTATCTCCCTTGCTTTGGTCCCTTCACTTTGTATGCATCCCACCCTACGTTTTTAGGGAACTTGCCGGCAAAGGACCCTTGCCGCGAGCGCTGAGTGCTGGACTCTTAGCAGCCTGCTGGCAATACCCTTGCCGGCAAGAAACCTTGCCGCAGCTAGTCGCAGCACACTTAGATTGCTGAGCAAACTCGAAAACGAAGTAAGGGCGCGACACTTGTCGCAGCTCACTTAAGTCGTTGAGTGTGCTCGAATCAAAGTAAGGGTGCGGCTAGCCACGGGTAGGTTCCTCCGCGCACAGGTTTTCCATACAAAGTGTGGTTGTTCAAGGAAGACAACTAAAAAATTTGAAAAGTTTGAAATACTCAAACTTTGGTAACTTAGCTTTCATAGATTATTTGCTACCCGACAAGGCTTCACTTTCTTGAACAGTACTTGGTTCATGTCCCCATCTCCTCCCCCCCCCCCCGGCAAACTTGTGCGCGAGGAATACTCTTTCTACTTAACAGGGAAAGAAAAAGAGGAGCAAAAACTAGTATATGGCCTCATGGCCTGCTAATGCTTACCGGGGATGTGCGTTGCACAAGGTGTCAGATGATGCATGCAAATATCAAAGAAAAGCATGGAAATGACAATTAGTGCGAAGCACAAAAGCTTTACTAATGCACGGGATCTGCGCCCGGCTTTGTACAAATGTTTACATGCAACAGCGGCAAGACTTGCACAAAAGGTGGTTGCCGGAGCGGATCACGACAACCGCGCCTTATGGGTGAAACTTGCGAAGATGCTCTATGTTCCAGGAGTTGCTCACCGGTAAGCCTTCTTCGGTCTCAAGGCGGACAGCGCCTGGCCTTGTGACTTGTCTCACCCGATAAGGGCCTTCCCACTTTGGCGTGAACTTGTTGGAATTCTTGGCGGACTGAACACGCCGAAGAACATGGTCGCCTTCCTCAAGACTCCTGGCCTTGACCTTGAGGCTATGATAGCGATGCAAGGCTTGCTGATATCGAGCAGCTCGTACAGCAGCCTGGAGACGTTCCTCCTCAAGGAGCAATGCATCATCTTGTCGCAGTTGCTCTTGCTCGAGCTCATCATAAGCGAGCACTCGAAGAGATCCATATACGAGTTCCGTGGGGAGAACTGCCTCTGCTCCGTAGACAAGAGCAAAGGGTGTCTGTCCGGTGGCTCGATTTGGTGTCGTTCTGATTGACCAAAGAGCCGCCGGTAACTCCTCTATCCAGTTTCTTCCGCACTTGTGCAGCCTGTCGAAGGTCCTTGTCTTGAGTCCGCGCAGCACTTCAGCATTGGCCCTCTCCGCTTGACCATTGCTCCTCGGGCGAGCAACAGAAGCGAAGCAGACCTTGGCGCCAAGGTCTTGGACGTACTGCATGAAGGTGCGACTTGTAAACTGTGTGCCGTTGTCGGTGATGATCCTGTTGGGGACCCCGAAACGGCAAACAATCGATTTGAAGAACCTGACTGCTGATTGTGCTGTCACCTTTCTCACTGGTTCCACTTCTGGCCACTTTGTGAACTTGTCGATTGCTACGTACAAGTACTCAAAGCCCTCGACTGCGCGGGGAAAGGGGCCGAGAATATCGAGCCCCCAGACCGAGAAGGGCCAAGACAAAGGGATCGTCTGGAGAGCTTGAGCTGGCTGGTGAATTTGCTTGGCATGGCACTGGCACGCTTCACACTTGGTTACTTGTGCAGTTGCATCTTGGAGGGCTTCTGGCGAGAAGAATCCTTGCCGGAACGCCTTCCCGGCAAGTGCTCTTGCGCCAATGTGGTGGCCACATATGCCTCCATGTATCTCTGCCAACAGCTTCTGTCCATCTTCCCTGGAAATGCACTTCAACCTGACACCATTGAGTCTTCTTCTGTACAGTTCATTGCCAACGAACTGGTACATACTCGACTGCCTGGTTATCTTCTCTATCTCTTCTGGCTCGTCGGGAAGTTCTCCGGTTTGCAGAAAACGGACGATTTGTTGTGCCCATGCTGGAGCCTGAGGCTCAACAACAAGGACTAAAGGCATGAGGGCTGCTGCGGGAACCTCAGCTTCTACGACAAGAACCTGCGGCTCTGCCGGAGCCGATGGTCCCCTGGCAAGCCTGCCGGGGCAAGGCTTGTCGGGAACGCCTGCTTCAACTGTACAGACCCTTGGATCTGCAGGAGCAAACTGTTCCTCAGCATCTTGGCTGTTGATCTTGGGGACCTTGGCGGCGGCTTCGGGAAGATCCACCGGCAAGTAGTCGCCGGAGACCAACTTCCTCTTCTTGTTTTGCCCAACTGATGGTGTAACGGATGGCTGAGTTAACTTGAGCACGAAGGTCCGTGGTTCCACAGGTAACTTCATTGCAGCACACTTTGAGAGGCCATCTGCAATATCGTTCTGAGCTCTTGGGACGTGCTCCATTTGCAGACCTTCAAAGTGTGCTTCAAGCTTTCTCACTTCATCAACATAAGCTTCCATCAAAGGGCTCTGGTAACTCTTATTCACTTGCCGGACCACCAACTGTGAATCTCCCCGCACAATCAACTTCTTGATCCCAAGCTCGGCCGTAATTCTGAGGCCGGCAAGCAAACCTTCATACTCAGCAGTATTGTTTGTCGCTTGCTCCTTGGGAAAGTGCATTTGGACAACATACTTGAGGTGCTCTCCGGTGGGCGCTATAAGTACCACGCCGGAACCGGCGCCTTGCAGCGAGAAAGCACCATCAAAGTACATTATCCACTCGTTGCTTGCTTCTTGGACGGGGACGCTTGTCTCTGGGATTTCTTCATCTGGCGTTGGGGTCCATTCTGCTATGAATTCTGCCAAAGCTCTACTCTGTAAGGTTGAAGTACTCTCAAACTTGAGACCAAAGCTTGACAGCTCCAGTGCCCACTCAACGATCCTACCTGTTGCTTCGGGATTCTGCAATATCATTTTCAACGGAAAGCAAGTGACCACTGTTATCTCGTGTGCTTGGAAGTAATGGCGCAACTTCCTTGAGGCCATGAGGAGGCCGAAAAGCAACTTCTGTACACCAGAGTATCGTGATCTAGCCCCCTGCAAGAGGGAACTTACAAAATACACTGGGCGCTGCACCATCTTCTTTCGCACTTCTCCTTGTTCCTGCGCAGACTTGTCCTTGTCGGGGCCAGAGCTTGTCGGGGAAGCCCCCTGCTTGTCGCTGGATTCGCTCGCCGGGGATGTGGGTTCCTCATCTGCTTCCCTCTCCGCTACTAACGCAGCACTAACCACTTGATTGGTTGCCGCTAGGTATAGCAGCAACTTTTCTTGTGGCCTAGGTGCGACAAGTATTGGAGTGGAAGACAGGTATCCTTTCAAGTCCTACAGCGCTGCCTCCGCTTCCGGAGTCCATTTCATAGGACCTGCCTTTTTCAAAATTTTGAAGAAAGGTAGGGCGCGTTCTGCAGACTTTGAAATGAACCTGCTGAGGGCCGCCACACAACCAGCAAGTCTCCTTACGTCCTTGACGCGCTTCGGGGCTTCAATCTGCTCGATGGCTTTTATCTTGTCGGGATTGGCTTCAATCCCCCTCTGGGACACAAAGAACCCGAGAAGCTTGCCGGAGGGGACTCCGAAGACGCACTTCTCGGGGTTCAGCTTGAGTTGTATCTTGCGCAGATTCTCAAAGGTTTCCTCTAAGTTCTGTATCAGGGTGTCTTTGCTCTTGCTCTTGACCACTATATCATCCATGTAGGCTTCTATATTCCTGTGGATCTGTGGCTCAAAAGCAGTGTGCACCACCCTCACAAATGTTGAGCCTGCATTCTTCAATCCGAAGGGCATGCGTATGAAGCAATATGTGCCGCATGGAGTGATGAATGCAGTCTTCTCTTCATCTTCCTTGGCCATGAATATCTGGTGGTAACCTGAGTATGCATCAAGGAATGAGAGCAACTCACATCCAGCTGTGGAGTCAACAATTTGGTCGATGCGCGGCAAGGGAAAGTGATCCTTGGGACAAGCTTTGTTCACGTCGGTGAAGTCTATACAAAGTCTCCACTTTCCATTAGCCTTTCGCACGACAACTGGATTGGCCAACCACGTGGGATGTATTACGCCTCTAACCAGGCCTGCTGCTTCTAACTTCTTTATCTCTTCAGCTATGAACTCTTGGCGCTCCACGGCTTGCTTTCTGACCTTCTGCTTGACGGGCCGCGCGTGAGGACAAACAGCAAGCTTGTGCTCCATTACCTTCCTGGGAACGCCGGGGATGTCAGACGGTTGCCATGCAAACACGTCGACATTCGCCCGCAGGAAGGCAACGAGCGCGCTTTCCTATTTGTGGTCGAGTGTAGCACTGATGGTGAAGGTACCACCAGTGCCGTCCTCCTTGGCGGACACCTTCTTGGTTGCCGGTGGAGCTGCCATTCCTTTCATGCACTTGCCGGTGGAGCTCGATGGCGCGTCCTCGACAGCAGCGCAGCACTCCGAGGAGGTGCGTTTGCCGGAGTGGGCTCCAGAGCTCTTGCCGGACTTGGTCTTGTTCTTCCCCCCGGGAGCTTCAGCGGCAAGTGTGTTGCTTTCTGCTGCGACTGCTGCATCCCAGTAGATCTTGTCGGCGCAGATAAGCGCGTCCTTCTTGTCGCCAGGGACAGAGATGACGCTTATCAGCCCCGACATCTTGAGCATTTTGTATGCATAGTGGGAAGCTGCCATGAACTTGGCGAGGGCAGGACGGCCAAGTATCCCATTGTATGGTAATGGAATATCAGCAACATCAAACGTGATCCTCTCCGTCCTGAAGTTGAGCTCCCCGCCGAAGGTCACTGGCAGCGTAATCTTCCCCTTCGGCTTGCTCCTTCCCGGGTTGATCCCTTGGAACGACCCGGTTTCCTCGAGCTCACTGTCTGGGATCTGTAGCTTCTTGATCACAGCTGAGGAGATCAAGTTCAGGCCGGCCCCGCCGTCAACCAACATCTTGGTGACCTTGAGGTTGCGGATAGTTGGTGAGACCAACATCGGCAAGCATCCGACCGCAGTTGTACGGTCAGGGTGGTCCTCAAGGTCAAAGATGATGGGCGTGCCGGACCACTTCAGCAGCCTGCGTGACTCGACGGGCGGCTCAGCTGCATTCACTTCTCGCACCCACTGCTTGAGCTGGCGGTGGGAAGTGTGCAGAGAGGCACCTCCGTCGACACACAGAACCTCTGTGGCCTTCTGGAACTCCTGCTCGCTGTTGTCTCCTTCTTCCATGTCATCATCGTCGTCTTCATCCTCATCCTTGTCGCGGCCCCGGGGAGGTCTGTCACCTTGCCGCTGCTTGGCCTTGCCGCGGCGTCCTCCCCGGCCATTGAACGGCCGCTTCTTGCTGGGCTCTCCTCCGCCTCCTTGGGCCTTCTCCTTGTCACGTCGCTCGTATTCAGCCTTCTGCTGCTCTACGAGGTACTCGACTCTTTTGCAGTTCTAGAGATCGTGGCCCTTGGTGCGGTGGATCTTGCATTACTGCTTGTCGGAGCCGTCCTGCTTGTCGGCTGCCGCTACAGGGGCGGGCTCCTTGCCGGAACCGCCAGCCTGTGCCTTCTTGGCGGGAGCCTCCTTGCCGGACTGCTCGACAACCAGCACCTCCTTGCTCTTCTTCTTTCTGTTATTCCGCCGCCGGTTTTTCCTTGCCGGGGCGGCATCCTCGCTGTCGCTTCCTCCTGCGCCAGTATCCTCTCCGGGGAGTCTCCTCCCCTCTTCAGCGCGCGCACACTTGTCAGCCAGAGCGTAGAGCTCGCTGACATCCCGGATCATGGTCATGGCCATCTCCTCCCTGATCCGGCGGTTATGCACGTTCTGGTGAAACGCGCTGATAACCGCGGCAGGGTGGACGTCGGGAATGTTGTGCTGGACGCGGCTAAATCTTTGGATGTATTTGCGCAGGGACTCTCCCTCCTTCTGGGCGAGGATGTGGAGATCGCTCTCCTGGCCGTGGGGTTTGTGGCCGCCTGTGAAGGCGCCAACAAACTGGTGGCACAGATCTGCCCATGAGGAGATGGAGTTCTCCGGCAAGTGCATAAGCCAAGATCGGACGTTTGGCTTAAGCACTAGCGGGAAGTAGTTCGCTAGGATCTTCTCGTCGCGTCCCCCGGCAGCCTGCACCGCGATGGTGTAGATGCTGAGGAATTCCGAGGGGTGCGTCTTGCCATCGTACTTCTCGGGTACGTCGGGCTTGAAATTCTTCATGCTGGGCCACTGGACTTGCCGCAGCTCACGGGTGAACGCAGGGCAACCTGCCGCGTATGGTAAGTCGCCTGGTTCACCGGGCGTGTGCGCGTCGACAGCGGTCCCAGCGCGCTGATCTGACTGTCTTCGGGCTTCTCGTCGATGCTCGATGCGAGTCCGAGCATCCTCTTGCCGACTGTCGTCTAGGACTTGGCGCTGATCGCGGCGAGCCCGCGGATCCGACGACGCCATAGAGTCGTCGTCGACGTTGATCCGGCGGGGTGGCGATTTCTGCCTCCGCGGCGGGGAGTGCACTGTAGTTGCACCCCCGGCGGTCTTGTCTCCATCGGCCTTCGTCTGGTCGACTTGCCGCGGCCGCGACGTCGCCGGCTGCTGCGGCGTGTCGTTGTTGGCGAAGGCGATGAGGCTCTGGATCGTCGCCCTCCAGTCTTCGGCTTTATCTGCCGCTGGAGGGAAGTCGAGGAGCAGCTGCGCTCTTGCTAGAGCTTCTGCTGGAGAGGAGGGGAGCGGCGGCGAGCGGTGCAAGGAGCGGGACACGCTCGGACTTCTAACAGCGTTAGAAGAAGCATGTTCTCGCCCCGGCGACCGCGCCTTGCTCGTACCAGCGCGCTGGCCTTGAGCATCCCGCGATCCTCCGGCTTGGCCACGCCCCAGCAAGCGTATGGTACCTCCAGTACCACGCCGCTGCGGGTCTTGTACCTCCTGAGAGGGACGTGGGGCGTGTACTGACACCGAGGCTTTGGAGTTCGCCCGGTCGTCCGTCTTGTCCTTGGACTTGGTGGCGCCGTGAGTCTCCTCACCGGCGGTCACCCTTCCGCCGGCGTCTACCCCACCAACCGTTGGTTCTGGTGGTGGCGGGATCGACGCAGACGGACCTCCGACCTCCGAAGCCTTCTTCTTCGGAGGCGTGTTGATGCTGTCGATGAGGTTGATGAAGCTGGTGAAATTGCTGAAGGTTGCGCCCGCGTGAGCGCCGGATCAGGTTCGCACAACCTCGACGCCCCCTACCCGGCGCGCCAAAGATGTCGGGGGAAACTGTCCTCCCACGAGCACCTATGGGACCGGAGCCCCTTCTACGTTGCGGTAAGGGAGCGGAGGGAGCACGGAGAGCAGATCGAGGAGCACACGCGGGCAGTTTACCCAGGTTCGGGCCGCGCGAACGCGTAAAACCCTACTCCTGCTTAGGTTGTATTGAGCTCGGGAGCTTGAAGATCTACAGTACTAGCTACACCGAGCGAGAGAGTTGTCTAGGTTTCGAACCCCCTCTACGTTGTGCATGGGCCCCCTTTTATAGCTCAAAGGGGTCACCGACAGGTGTCAACGTAGAGGAGGGTAAAAGTGTAAATTTGGTGGTAGTTGCAACAGTGCATGAACAGTATATGAATAGTGGTCTTCACCTAACTTTGACTGTGGGGGACAAGGGCATTAAATGCCCGTCGCCGTCGCCCCAAAAGCGTCCGTCCATGCTTCTCCGTTCGCCACGGCGGTAGCCTCGTCACCGTGGCTTACCACCGTGTGCCCCAGGCTGCACAGCCGTCTGCCACGTGCCCCTGGAAGGACCCCAGGGTGACGCGTGGGTAGATGAGCTGGAGCGCGGGCACACAGCGTAGGTTTCCCCGGCAAGCACCTTGCCGGGGTCGGGATCTTGCCGGGCCCGGAAGCTTGTCGCTCTCCGGGTCCTGCCGGGGCGCATGACATGCCGAGGCATCTCTTGAGATATGTATTCCTTGGCCTTCCTGGCAAGCTCCTCTTGCCAGGGTCTTGTGCTAAAGTGATAACCTTGAGCCTGGTGCGGCCTTCCCGGCAAGCTCCTCTTGCCGGGGCCTTGATCTTCTGACTTGTATACTTTGTTCTTGAATGGCTTCATAGGGACCAGAAAGGTTCTTGGCGAGCACGTGGTAAGACCTGCCACGGGAAGCTGCTACTGCCCGTGCACAAGTTGGGGTACTAAGGTACCCCTATCTTAGTACACCGACACCTGCCATCTATAAGGGTGGGGGCACACCCTACCACCCTGGGCGTGCCCCCTGCCTTGTGGGCCACTTGGTAGGCCCCCGATGCCCATCTTCTGCTATATGATGTGTATTAACCTGGAAAAAAAATTAAGCTTTCGGGATGAAGCGCCGCCATCTCGAGGCGGAACCTGAGCAAAACCAATCTAGGGCTCCGGCGGAGCTGTTCTACCGGGGAAACTTCCCTCCGGGAGGGGTTAATCAAAGCCATCTTCATCACCAAGAATCCTTTCAGGAAGAGTGGGTCAATCTCCATCAACATCTTCACCAGCACCATCTCCTCTCAAACCATAGCTCATCTCTTGTATCTGATCTTTGTCTCAAAACCTCATATTGGTACCTGTGGGTTGCTAGTAGTGTTGATTACTCCTGGTAGTTGATGGTAGTTTGTTTATTCAGTGGAAGATAATATGTTCAGATCCTTAATGCTATTCAATATCCCTCTGATTATGGACATGAATATACTTTGTGAGTAGATATGTTTGTTCCTGAGCACATGGGAGAAGTCTAGTTATTAGTAATCATGTGAATTTGGTATTCGTTCGATATTTTGATGAGATGTATGTCGACTTTCCTCTAGTGGTGTTATGTGAATGATAACCCACAAGTGTAGGGGATAAAACAATTTTCGAGGGTAAAGTATTCAACCCAAATTTATTGATTCAACACAAGGGGAGCCAAAGAATACTCTTAAGTATTAGCAGCTGAGTTGTCAATTCAACCAAACCTGGAAACTTAGTATCTGCAGCAAGATAGGTTAGTAGCAAAGTAATATGGAGATAGCGGTAACAGCAATAAAAGTGACGGTAGTGTTTTTGTAGTTTTTGTAACAGTAGCGGCGGAAAAGTAAATAAGCAACTAGCAATATGTGAAAAGCTCGTAGGCATTGGATCGGTGATGGGGAATTTTGTCGGATGCAATTCATCATGTAGAAGTTATAACCTAGGGTGACACAGAACTAGCTCCAGTTCATTAATGTAATGTAGGCATGTATTCCGAATATAGTCATATTTACTTATGGAAAAGAACTTGCATGACATCTTTTGTCCTACCCTACAGTGGCAGCGGGGTCCCTCAACCACCAAACAGAATGGTAAAGTTTATACTCCCTCAACCACCAACAAGCACACTCCACGGCTAGCCCGAAACAACGGGTACCGTCCAAACCAGCAACATCCCTGGGGGAGTTTTATTTAATTATTACGATTTGAGCATGGGACTGGGCATCCCAATTACCAGCCATTTTCTTATGAATGATGAGCGGAGTCCACTCATCGTGAGAATAACCCACCTAGCATGGAAGATATAGACAGCCCTAGTTGATACATGAGCTGTTCGAGCATACAAAACAGGATTTCATTTGAAGGTTTAGAGTTTGGCACATACAAATTTACTTGGAATGGCAGGTAAATACCGCATATAGGAAGGTATGGTGGACTCATATAGAATAACTTTGGGGTTTATGGAAGTGGATGCACAAGCAATATTCCCGCTTAGTACAGGTGAAGGCTAGAAAGAGACTGGGAAGCGACCAGCTAGAGAGCAACAACGAACATGAACATGCGTTAAAATTAATCAACAATGAATGCAAGCATGAGTAGGATATAAATCACCATGAACATAAATATCGTGGAGGCTATGTTGATTTTTTTCAACTACATGTGTGAACATGTGCCAAGTCCGATCACTTAAATCGATCAAAGGAGGATACCACCCCGTCATACCACATCACAACCATTTTAATATCATGTTGGCGCGCAAGATAGACGATTATAAATTCTCAGCTAAATTAAGCATGGCATAAGCAGCTATGATCTCTAATTTTCATTGCAAGCATGTGTCATTCATAACAAGCTGAATCAGGAACGATGAACTATCATATTTACAAAAACAAGAGAGGTCGAGTTCATACCAGCTTTTCTCATCTCAATTAGTTCATCATATATCATCCTTATGGCCTTTCACTCGCACGACCGAATGGTGTGGATAATAATAATAGTGCACGTGCATTGGACTAAGCTGGAATCTGCTGGCATTTAATACAAGAAAGAAGACAAGGTAATATGGCTCAAGGTTAAATCAACAACAAAGCATATGAGAGCCACTAAGCATTTTCAATCATGGTCTTCTACTCTTAACCCCCAAAGAAAAGAAAAGAAACTATTTACACGGGAAAGCTCCCAACAAGCAAAAGAAGAACGGGAAATCTTTTTGGGTTTTCATTTTAACTACTACTACAAGCAAAGAAAGTAAACTAGCTAGAAGCTACAACTAATTTTTTTTTGTTTTTCTGGGTTTTTTCTAGCACACAAGAAAAAGACTAAGAAAAAGAAATTGAAGCTAAGCATGGATGGTACAGTGAAAGAGTGTGAGCACCGACAACTAGAATAAGTGTGTGAACATGAATGTAAAGTCGGTGAGAAACACGTACTCCCCCAAGCTTAGTCTTTTGGCCTAAGTTGGTCTATGGCCACGGATCGAAGCTACTCCCCCCAGTGTACTGAGATGTATCCTCTGGGTGCCACTGGTTGGCGAGCTCATCCAGCTCCCACCCATAAACAGATTGATGGTAGGGATCAAGTGGTGGCTCTGGCTCAGGCTCTGAAGCTTGTGCCTGGCCTTGGTACTTGTAGAAGGTATCTGAAGTGATGAGGTATACGCCTGTGGATAGATCAAACAAAGATGGTGAAGGCAAGGTAACAATTTCACAGTATATTTCATCGAACCTTAATTTATAATTAAGCTGCTTATTCTTGTCTTTAACAATAAAGTCATGAGCTACCATGCTCTTGTAGTCCAGATAAATAGGGGCAAGCAATTTTTCTTCCTTCTCATGGTGCCTAATAGGTATTCTAAAATGTTCGGCAAGGCGAGAAGCAAAGATGCCTCCGAAGATGGGCCCCTTTGAGCGGTTCAGACTTAGCCGTTGAGCAACGACGGTGCCCAAGCTAAAAGTTGTGTCTTGAAACAAAGCATGGCGTAAAATAATAATACCAGGGGCACCAAGATTCCCACTGTTCCCGCGACCAATTAAATATCTACTAGCAAATAAAGCAAAGTAACGCAGAACAGGGAAGTGTATACTAGTGATTCTTGCCCCTGAAACTTGTCTAGTTTCCCCTACAGCTATCATGCCAATAAACCCTTCAACATCTTCACGACGTGGTTCATCAAGTCTACCTCCAAAGGGTACTTTGCATATTTCACAAAAATTTAAAAGTGATATCTCCTTAATCACATCATATAAACGAAACTCCACCGTACGTGGTGTTTTCTTAGCATGAAAATGAAAACTTTGCCTGAAAATATTGGTGAGTAAGAGATACTGTTCTTTATGGTCGTGGAGGAAATCGGTGAGGCCTGCATTATTTGCCAACCAATAAAAGTCTTCGTAAATCCCGGCGGACATCATGAGATCATTACAAGGCCATTCACACGGTCGAACTTCCGCCATGTGAGGAAGATTATACTTGGGCTTCTTATTTTCTTCCTTCTTCTTCTCCACTGAACTCTTGCTGGAGGAGCCCCTCAACAATCTTTTCATCATTTTCCTTTGCTGAAAATTTCTGAAATTTTTAGTAACTCAAAATAAAAGTTTACCAAACTCAACAAGATTGATAGCAACAACTCCTATAAGTGCCTAGAGACTATATCATGCATTAGAACTACTTGGGACCAAGAAAAATTGACATGCAAGCTCAGGAACAAGGTCACCACAGCAGCATAAATTTGCAATAAATAGAGCACTAGAACAAAAACTAATTGGACCAATGGAGGAGTCACATTCGAAGGAACAATCTCCCCAAACAGTTTGGTGAATGGTGCTTTAAGCAAGGAGATCAAAAATGGCAGCAAGATGAGCTAGAACTCGGGTTTGAGCTGGTTGGTGATTTTTTTGGGAGGAAGAAGAAGAGCATGGGTGCAGGAATAAGTGGAGGGGTGCCACGTGGGGCCCATGAGGCAGGGGTGCGCACCCTGGACCCTCGTGGCCAGGTGCTGGCTCTCCTCGCTATGTGTTATGTGCCATATTTTCTCAAATATTCTAGAAAAAATAATATTTCATTTTCATGGCATTTGGAGAACTTTTATTTTCGGGATAATTTTTTATTGCACGGATAAGTCTGAAACAGACAGAAAATACTATT
The DNA here is from genome assembly GCA_902687465.1 of Secale cereale. Classification (NCBI taxonomy): domain Eukaryota; kingdom Viridiplantae; phylum Streptophyta; class Magnoliopsida; order Poales; family Poaceae; genus Secale; species Secale cereale. Next base: position 116,206,255 of record LR738709.1, on the reverse strand, counting down.
TTTGATTTATTTATCCTAATTAACAGAGAGTAAAAGGAGGGTACAGAAGGTTGTGCTATCTAGATTCACCTATCCCTTGCTCATCAAAAGGAATCCATTAACAAGGTTGATCAGGTCTTGTTAATAAACTCTTTCCGAGTAACATGAAACCGGAGAATTTTTGAATAACACTAGGTTACCTCAATGGGGATATGTATGTCCCCAACAATAATGATGTCATATATCTTCTTGATAGTAGGAAGAGGAAATTCAAAACCTCCTATAGTAATAGTTGAATTTTTTCCAATATAATTGATACTGTGGACCTGAGGTTGTTTCCTCGGAAAGTGTACCGCATGCTCATTACCATTGACATGAAAAGCGACATTGCCTTTGTTGCAATCGATAACAGCCCCTGCAGTATTCAAAAAGGGTCTTCCGAGAATAATAGACATACTATCGTCCTCGGGAATATCAAGTATAACAAAGTCCGTTAGAATAGTAACATTTGCAACTACAACAGGCACATCCTCACAAATACCGACAGGTATAACAGTTGATTTATCAGCCATTCGCAAAGATATTTCAGTAGGTGTCAACTTACTCAAGTCAAGTCTATGGTATAAAGAGAGAGGCATAACACTAACACCGGCTCCAAGATCACACAAAGTAGTTTTAACATAGTTTTTCTTAATGGAGCAAGGTATAGTAGGTACTCATGGATCTCCTAATTTCTTAGGCATTCCACCCTTAAAAGTGTAATTGGCAAGCATGGTGGAAATTTCTACTTCAGGTATCTTTTTTTTGTTGGTAATAATATCTTTCATATACTTAGCATAAGGATTTGTTTTAAGCACATCAGTCAAACTAATTGGATACTAAGGTGTATTAAGGCCTCCTTTTAATAGAGTACCAGACCAAAGCATTAACACATAGTGAATACATGAACTCCTCCAACTACGGTCATCACCGGGAGTGGTCCCGATTATTGTCACTTCGGGGTTGCCGGATGATACATCTCCAATGTATATAAAATTTTTTATTGTTCCATGCTATTATTTATGATGTTTTGGATGTTTAATGGGCTTTGTTATCCACTTTTATATTATTTTTGGGACTAACCTACTAACCCAAAGGCCCAGTCCAGATTGTTGTTTTTGCCTATTTCAGGGTTTTCCAGAAAAGGAATATCAAACGGAGTCCAAATGGAATAAAACCTTCGGGAAAGATATTTTTGGAGAAAATCACGCACGGGAGATTTGAGAACCATGGATTAGGGCTGAGGAGGCGTCCACATGGGTGGGGGCGCGCCCCCTGCCTCGTGTGCACCCCTTCTGGCCCCCGGTGCCCTCCTTCCTCCTATATATACCTACGTACCCCGAAACCATCAGAACAACATAGAAAACCCTAGTTCCACCGCCGTAACCTTCTCTTCCCATGAGATCCCATCTTGGGGCCTGTTTCGGAGCTCCGTCGGAGGGGGGATCTTCCATGGAGTGCTTCTAAATCATCATCATCGCCTCACCATGAGTTGTGAGTAGTTTACCACAGACCTTCGGGTCCATAGCTAGTATCTAGATGGCTTCTTCTATCTCTTTGGATCTCAATAAAAAGTTCTCCTTGGTCTTCGAGGAGATCTATTCGATGTAATCTCTTTTTGCGATGCGTTTGTCGAGATCTGATGAATTGTGGGTTTATGATCAAGATTATCTATGAGAAGTATTTGGGTCTTTTCTGAACTCTTTATGTATGATTATAATATCCTTGCAAGTCCCTTCGAATTATTGGTTTGGTTTCTGTCGGGGATATACCCCGCGACGTAACCCGGCCGGAAGTATAACCCGGCCGGACTTGGCGATTCATTAGTAAACCGCCGGAGGATTGGCGATTTATGAGTCTGGCGGCTCACTGGTATGGCGACTCACAAGCCTGGCGACTCATTGGTGATCCGGTGGGTGTTTTAGATGGATGACAAGGCCCAAGGCCCAGAAGGCCGGTTCATATTATGGTGGGCCGGTTTATGAAGAAAGCACAAGGAATATTCTCCTACAAAGGAAGCAAGACTAGGACTCCTAGTAATAGAGTAATCCTAATCCTACTAGGACTAGTCATGTAACCCGCTCCTTCAACATATATAAGGAGGGGCAGGGCTCCCCAAAGAGGGACAAGTTCTCACAATTTAGAGGCGCCATATTCTTTAGGGCTAGACACAAGTAAAGGAGTGCCAGTAAACCGGCGACACCATGAGGAGCATAATGAGACCTAGCCTCAAACAGCATGAAGAGCTATTACCGGATGATGTTTCCCGGGGCCCGAAGCTGTCTAAATCCTTGTCTTGCATTGCGTCTCTCGATTCCGCTCAACCCCTCTCAAGCTACCACATAGATGCATTGGCCTCGCGGCTACACTACTAGGAAAAGGGCTATAGATGGAACTGATACTAATGGCGCACCAGACAAGCAGTGCGCCATTAGTATATAATAATGGCGCACCAACCTCTGATATGCCATTAGAGTTCAACCTACTAATGGCGCACCTAGCCCAGGGTGCGCCATTAGTATCAAAAAGTTTTTTTTTGAACTAGTGCGCCTGTCCAAACATACTAATGGCGCATCCAGACAAAGTGTGCCATTACTAGTTGTAACTTAGTAATGGCGCACCAGCAGTAAAGTGCGCCATTAATGTTCTTTTTTTATTATATTTTTTATTCTTTTTTTTTGCAAAACTACTAATGGCGCACTGTTCCATAGTGCGCCATTACTAGTTTAAACTAGTAATGGCGCACTGTGGGACAGTGCGCCATTAGTATTGTTTTTTTTTTGTTTCAAAACTAGTAATGGCGCACTAACTGAAGATGCGCCATTAGTAACCTTGATTACTAATGGCGCATTTATAGTGGGTGCGCCATTAGTAAGTGGGCAGCAACAAGATATTTTGGATATCCTCTCCTACCCACACTCACTTTCTCCCCACTTCATTCTCTCCACCTCCTCCTTGTCTCGGGTCCCTCCTCTTTTTCACCTCATTTCCACCATAGATTCATTCAAATTAAGTGGTTAAATTACCTTCTTTTGATAGGTAAGTAAGGGGGGAAACTATATTTATGTTGTTCTCCATACAACAATGTGCACATGCACTTTTTATGGCCTAGCTAGATCTATGTATGTTTGTGGTGTTGCATATGTTTGTTGTGTTGCATATGTGTTTGTGTTTGGAGGTGTACCGGTATTTGAAATGCGATAGTTGCCAATATTTTCCCGGAATGTTGATTCATTTCCGTTTCGGTGAGAATTTTGGCATTAAGCATTCTTTTTGTCCTATTTTTAGGGAAAGTCATGGCAAATTTTTTCTTGGTTCTAAAATATCGTTTTGCTCTACCCCGCAGGCGACGATGGTGCGCACGACGACCGAAGGCATCGTGAATAGGTTTTTGAGGTCCGCGAGGTCCGAGATGCTTCAAAAGAACGAGACAGAGATAAGATGTCCGTGTCGAAGATGCAAGCTGAAGAGCCTTATTGCGTACCCGGATTCCGGGCAGGTGCGGGACCACCTGCTCTTGCGTGGTTTCATGGATGGCTATCGGTGGCAAGGTGATGAAGATGATTACAAAGTCGTCCATGGGGGCCGGGCAAGAAATGAGGAAGGGCAGCAAGACAACCACCGCGGCTCGGGCGGGTGAGAAGACGAAGAATCCCCAGGAGATGATCACGACGGTGATGTTGTACATAGTCATCATGTAGAAGATGCAGGACATGATGATGAGGAAGATGCCAGAGCAGACGACAGGCATGATCATGAAGATGATGATGCCGGCGGAGTAGACGACGCTGGACCATCGATGGGCTGGGTGCAGGACCCTCATATTCAAGAGCTGCTTCTCAAGCAGACCGATAACGCAAGAGCTGCCGCCCGAGAGAAAGCCAAGATGGATCAACTTGAGTTAGACGCGGTTACTCCATTGTATGAAGGATGCAGGCCCGAGGATACCCGCCTGAAAGTAACGCTCATGGCTCTGGAGATGAAGGTAAAACACAAAATGACCGACGCATGCTTCGACGAGAACATGTCATTCTGGCATGAACGTCTTCCCAAGGGGAACAAGTGCCCCACCAGTTTGGAGGAGGCGAAGAAAATCGTGTGTCCTCTGGATTTACCGCACGTGAAATACCATGTGTGCATGAACAATTGCATCATTTATCGGGACGAGCACGCGGAGTCTACCATATGTCCGGTGTGCGGCGTCACTCGATACAAGAAGAGGAAGAAAGCTCCTCGAAAAGTGGCATGGTACTTTCCGATCACTCCTCGTCTGCAGCGGTATTTCGCGAACCCTAAGGTAGCAAAGCTCCTACGTTGGCACGCGGATAGGGAGGAGAAGAAGCGAGAAGATGACGCAAATGATCCGGAGATAGATAAAAAAGACAAGATGTTGAGTCACCCTAAGAATGCGAGCCAGTGGCAAGCGTTGAACTTCGAAGACCTAGAATTTGGGAACAATCCAAGGAACATCGTGCTGGGTGCGAGCACCGATGGAGTCAATCCGTTTGGCAGCCAGAGAAGCACACATAGCACCTGGCCTGTGTTTGTGTGGATGTACAACCTTCCCCACTGGTTGTGCATGAAGAGGAAGTACATTCACATGAGTATGCTAATTGAAGGACCGAAACAACCAGGGAACAACATCAATCTGTATCTGGGGCTGCTGAAAGAGGAGCTAGACACGCTGTGGAAAACGCCAGCCAATACGTGGGACGCCGCAAAGAAATAATATTTCCCTATGAGAGCCGTGGAAAGAGCTTTGCCATCAGCTGGCAGATGGCAAAGAAACCACGTGTCATCCAGAGAAAAAAATTGGACTGGCCTATTTGGGCTCTTTGCCATCTGCTAGCAGATGGCAAAGAGCCTGCAGCCTTTGCCATCAGCCAGCAGATGGCAAAGAGCCTGCAGCCTTTGCCATCTGATGGCTGATGGCAAAGTATGCCGTTATCCTTCTAACAGGGCTAACCCCGTTAAGAGGCTTTTCCATCTGCCAGCTGATGGCAAAGGCACAAGCTCTTTGCCATCAGCCAGCAGATGGCAAAGAAGCCTTTGCCCACTAGAATTCAGACAAACTGTTTGGCAAAGCTTTTGCCATCCGCCGACCATTCCTTTGCCATCTGCCATGGCAGATGGCAAAATGCCAGATTCCAGTAATGATTATCATTGCTAGGTTGAGCATCATCATGAACATCATCATTAATATTATCACTAGGTTCATGTTCATTACCAGATTGTGTCTCAGCATCAGAAACAGATATATCATTGGGATTCTCAGGTGTGTCAGCTGCAGGTTCACTAGAAGCATGCAAAGTTCTATCATTTTTCTTTTTATTATTCTTAGAAGAACTAGGTGCATCTAAATTAGCTCTCTGAGAATCTTGCTCAATTCTCTTAGGGTGGCCTTCAGGATACAAAGGTTCCTGAGTCATTTTGCCACCTCTAGTTTCAACTCTAACAGCATAGTCATTATTCTTACTATTTAATTCATTGAGCAAGTCATTATGAGCCTTAAGTACGTGTTCTACTTGAGTGGTAACCATAGAAGCATGTATACTAATGAGTTTCAGTTCACCTTTAACTCTAGAAACATAATCACTCAAGCGTTCAATCATATAAGCATTATGTTGCAATTGTCTACCAACGTAAGCATTGAAGTTTTCTTGTTTCACAATAAAATTGTCAAACTCATCTAAGCATTGGCTAGCAGACTTATAATGAGGGATATCACCTTCATCAAGTTTATAAAGAGAATTTCCCTTTACTACCTGTGTCGGGTTATCAAGACCATGTATTTCTTCAATAGGTGGTAAATTCTTAACATCTTCAGCTTTAATACCTTTTTCTTTCATAGATTTCTTTGCCCCTTGCATATCTTCAGGACTGAGAAATAGAACACCTCTTTTCTTCGGAGTTGGCTTAGGGGCTGGTTCAGGAAGTGTCCAATTATTTTCATTGGCCAGCATATTATTCAATAGTAATTCAGCTTGATCAACTGTTCTTTCCCTGAAAACACAACCAGCACAACTATCCAGGTGGTCTCTGGAAGCATCGGTTAGTCCATTATAAAAGACATCAAGTATATCATTCCTCTCAAGAGGATGATCAGGCAGAGCATTAAGTAATTGGAAAAGCCTCCCCCAAGCTTGTGGGAGACTCTCTTCTTCAAGTTGCACAAAGTTATATATTTCCCGTAAGGCAGCTTGTTTCTTATGAGCGGGAAAATATTTATCAGAGAAGTAATACATCATATCCTGGGGACTACGCACACAACCAGGATCAAGAGAATTCAACCATGTCTTAGCATCACCCTTTAACGAGAACGGAAACAACTTAAGGATATAGTAGTAACGAATCTTTTCATCATTGGTAAACAGGGTGGCTATGTCATTCAACTTAGTAAGATGTGCCACAACAGTTTCAGATTCATAGCCATGGAAAGGATCAGATTCATCCAAAGTAATTAACTCAGGATCAATAGAGAATTCATAATCCTTATCAGTAACAAAGATAGGTGACGTAGCAAAAGCAGGGTCATGTTTCATTCCAGCATTCAAGGACTTTTCTTTCAGCCTAGCTAATAATTTCCTAAGATCATATCTATCGTTGCAACCAAGAAAGTCTCTAGCAGTTTTTTCATCCATAACGTCACCCTCAGGAACAACAGGCAATTCATATCAAGGGGGAGAAGCTTCATCATCACTTTCATAAATGTTATCAGTTTCAATATTTGCGTTCTCCCTAACCCTAGCCATTTGTTCATCTAGAAATTCACCTAGTGGCAAAGTATTATCAGGCATAGAAGTAGTTTCATCATACATAGAAGAAGTGGCATCATCAAGAACATTCGACATATCAGATTCAATAGCATGAGTAGGTGTCGCAAATTTACCCATAACAGATGGTGAATCAAGTGCAGAGCCAGATGGCAGTTCCTTACCTCCCCTCGTAGTTAAGGGTAAGATCTTGGTTTTTGAGTCCTTTAAATTCTTCATAGTGATCAACAGATATAAATCCCAAGTGACTTAAAGATAGAGCTATGCTCCCCGGCAACGGCGCCAGAAAATAGTCTTGATAACCCACAAGTGTAGGGGATCGCAACAGTTTTTTAGGGTAAAGTATTCAACCCAAATATGTTGATTCGACACATGGGGAGCCAAAGAATACTCATAAGTATTAGTAGCTGAGTTGTCAATTCAACCACAACTGGAAACTTAGTATCTGCAGCAAGATAGTTTAGTAGCAAAGTAATATGGATATAGCGGTAACAGCTATAAAATTGACGGTAGTGTTTTTGTAGTTTTTGTAATAGTAGCAGCGGAAAGGTAAATAAGCAACTAGAAATATGTGAAAAGCTCGTAGGCATTGGATCGGTGATGGGGAATTATGTCGGATGCAATTCATCATGTAGAAGTTATAACCTAGGGTGAAACAGAACTAGCTCCAGTTCATCAATGTATTGTAGGCATGTATTCCGAATATAGTCATACGTGCTTATGGAAAAGAACTTGCATGACATCTTTTGTCCTACCCTCCCGTGGCAGCGGGGTCCTATTGGAAACTAAGGGATATTAAGGCCTCCTTTTAATAGAGTACCGGACCAAAGCATTAACACATAGTGAATACATGAACTCGTCAAACTACGGTCATCACCAGGAGTGGTCCCGATTATTCTCGGTTCGGGGTTGCCGGATCATAACACATAGTAGGTGACTATAGACTTACAAGATAGGATCAAGAACACACATATATTCATGAAAACATAATAGGTTCAGATCTGAAATCATGGCAGTCGGGCCCTAGTGACAAGCATTAAGCATAGCAAAGTCATAGCAACTTCAACCTCAGAACATAGTGGATACTAGGGATCAAACCCTAACAAAACTAACTCAGTTACATGATAGATCCCATCCAACCCATCACGGTCTAGCAAGCCTACTATGGAATTACTCATACACGGCGGTAAGCATCATGGAATTGGTGATGGAGGAAGTTTGATGATGACGATGGCGACGATCTCCAGTCTCTGGAGCCCCGAACGGACTCCAGATCAGCCCTCTCGAGAGATATTAGGACTTGGCGGCGGCTCCGTATCGTAAAATGTGATAATTCTTTTTTCCTGATTTTTTTCTCCCCGAAAGTGAATATATGGAGTCCGGAGATATGTCGGTAGAGCACCAGGGCGCCCACGAGGCAGGGGGCGCGCCTAAGGGGACGGGGCGCGCCCCACCCTCGTGGACAGGGTGTGGGCCCCCTGGTCTGGATCTTTCCGCAGGTATTTTTTATATTTTCCAAAATAATTCTCCGTAGATTTTCAGGTCATTCCGAGAACTTTTTATTTCTGCACAAAAACAATACCATGGCAATTCTGCTGAAAACAGCGTCAGTCCGGGTTAGTTCCATTCAAATCATGCAAGTTAGAGTCCAAAACAAGGGCAAAAGTGTTTGGAAAAATAGATACGTTGGAGACGTATCAGTGAACGTTGACTACATGAAACTTCACCATGATTTGGTCATAGGGGAAGGCATTGGGAATTAATAAGTAGATCATGGGTTGCTAGAGTGACAGAAGCTTAAATCCTAACTTATGTGTTGCTTCGTAAGGGGCTGATTTGGATCCATATGTTTCATGCTACAGTTAGATTTATCTTAATTCTTCTTTCGTAGTTGCGGATGCTTGCGACAGGGGTTAATCATAAGTGGGAGGCTTGACCAAGGAAGGTCGGCACCCAAGCACCGGTCCACCCACATATCAAATTATCAAAGTAACGAACGTGAATCATACGAGCATGATGAAAACTAAATTGAGGACAATTCCCATGTGTCCTCAGGAGCACTTTTGCTTTATATAAGAGTTCGTCCATGCTTTTCCTTTGCTACAAAACGGATTGGGCCAACTTGTTGCGCCTTAGTTACTTTTGTTACTTGTTACCCATTATGAATTGTCTTATCACATAACTATCTGTTACCGATAATGTCAGAGCTTTATATAAGAGAATACCTTGCTGAAAACCGCTTGTCATTTCCTTCTCCTCCTCATTGGGTTCGACACTCTTACTTACCGAAAGGACTACGATAGATTCTCTATACTTGTGGGTCATCAAAGCTCAATCAAATAAAGAAAATAAAACAGTGAAAAGTAACCTTAAATGACGAATTTGAAAAGTTTGCCAAAATTGCAAATGGCAAATAACTCAAATTTGAAGAATGTCATAGAGAGGTGGTGGCGTTACTCACTGTATAAGAATAGTGATGACTTTTGAGATCTCGTACAATTATCATAGGGTTCTGAGAGTCAAGTTCTTCATTAATTTCTTCACACTTAGAGGGTTATTCTTCATTGATTGAATAAAAATGTTACTTCGTGTGTTGTGCATCAAAGTCATCAAAATATGCATAAGCGTTAGGATGTGTGTCCACTTCAGAGGGCATTTGAATATTCTAGGATGTTTAGCTCACACCACAATTTGCAGAACCTCTTTTCATTCAAGGGCTTTGTGAAGATATCGGCTAGCTAGTCTTCAGTCTTCACTTGTCGATGACAATATCTCCCTTCAGCATATGATCATGAAGAAAATGGTGACGAATCTGAATATGCTTCGTCTTGGAATGTTGCATGGGACTGTGTGCGATCTTAATAGCACTCTCATTGTCGCAGAAGAGAGGGAGTTTGTTCACATTGATGCCATAGTCTTTAAGAGTTTGCTTCATCCATAGTACTTGTGAGCAGCAGGCACCAGCGGCAATGTATTCAGCCTCAGCTGTGGATAGAGCCACGCTGGTCTGCTTCTTTGAGGACCAACATACAAGAGATCGTCTGAGGAAATCACATGTGCCTGATGTAGATTTATGATCCACACGATCTCCAGCGTAATCAGAATCAGAAAATCCAGCTAGATCAAAAGATGAGCCCTTGGGATACCATAATCGAAGCATTAGTGTGTGAGCTAAAAATATCAAAGAATTCGTTTCACAACATGGTGGTGTGATTCCAACGGCGTCGCTTGAAATCGAGCACACATGCAGACGCTAAGCATAATATCTGGCCTAGATGCACATGGATAAATAAGAGAACCAATCATGGAGCGCTATACCTTATGATCAAAATCTTTACCATTTTTTAGTGCAGACCATTAGGAGGCATATGAATTTTGAGGCCTTTGCAGTATTGCATGTCGAATTTCTTCAGGCAATCTTTGAGGTATTTCTCTTGATAAATGAAGATGCCATTGGGTTGTCGACAAATTAGAAGACCAAGGAAGTATGTAAATTCTCACATCAATGATAGCTGATATTCCACACATCATGTATGCCAATTCGTCACTGAAATGCTCGTTAGTGCAACCAAAGATAATATCATCAACATATATTTGGCATACAAACAGTTCACCATCATAATATTTAGTGAAAAGAGTAGGGTCAAGTGAACTGGGTTTTAATCCCATTCTCTTTAGGAATTCCTTCAGAGTATCATACCAAGCCCGTGGGGCTTGCTTGAGGCCATAGAGAGTCTTTTTTCAGTCTTAAGACTTTTCAGGGTGCTTTGGATCCTCAAAACCTAGTGGTTGAGCAACATATACGTCTTCCTCAGACTTACCATCGAGGAATGCACTTTTCACATCCATTTGATATAAGAGAATGTTATGATGGTTAGCATATGCAAGCAATATACTAATAGCTTCAAGCCTAGAAATATGTGCAAAAGTTTCATGGAAGTCAATACCCTCAACCTATGTGTAGCCTTGTGCTACAAGACGGGCCTTATTTATTACCACTTGCCTATTTTCGTCTTGCTTGTTGCGGTAGATCCATGATTACCCACAGGTGTAGGGGATCGTTTGTAGCCTTTTTTGATAAGTAAGAGTGTTAAACCCAACGAGGAGCTAATGGTACAATAAATAGTCCCTCAACTTCTATCGACCATCGATACAACTCTACGCACACTTAATGCTTGCTCTACCTAGAACAAGGATACAACTAGAAGTACTTTGTGAGAATAAAACTACAATTAATTACAAGATAATAAAGTTAGTAGTGTAGTAGAAAGCTTTTTGTAACACAAGAGAAAGATTTTTCCCTAGGCAATCGATAACTAGACCGGTAATCATTACTATAATTTTATATGAGGGAGAGGCATGAGCTAAAATAGTTTCCGTACTTGGATCATATGCACTTATGATTGGAACTCTAGCAAGCATCCGTAACTACTAAAGATCATTCAGGTAAAACCCAACCATAGCCTTAAGTATAAAGTCATCTTTACTCCCATACGCAACAACCCCCTTACTCGGCCAGAGACATGATAATAGACCCAATTACGACCTTCCCATATTGGCAAGTGTGGTTGCACTGGTCAGCTCGACTCGATGGCACTGTGACTCAGCCAACAGGTGTTCTAGTTTGATTAAAGTCCGATTAAAGGTGAATGAGGATGAGGATGGCTGAGTCATAATAACATGATGAAGTAACAATGCATATGAACATGTTATCAACATGAGCACGGATGGAAAGCATAACCATATGAATCATATCATCAATAGCAATAAAGCATTTACTCTATGAGATGCAAATGAGCATGGCATAGTGATGATCATGAACAGCGAAAGCATAACACTCACAAGAACATAACATGACCACTAGCCTCAGGAAATAATTAACAGAATATAATATGATAATAACGGTATTAAGAAATCATTTAACTAACAAATGCAAAATGATCACGACATAGGAAGGAGCATGGAATCCATAAGCATATAAAGTATTCACGAAAATATTAACATGTACAACTTATTTATAAATATTCAAGTAGAAAACCAAGACGATTGCAAGACCATCATGCAAGTGGCTGTAATGGCTTGCCTAGGGTTGATGGATTCACCGGGAGGAAGTGCAACAAAGACACGGAAAGATTCGCCGGATACGTTTCTCTCTCGGAGGGAGCTAAATAAGGGCAAGGGAAAAATGGTCGTTTTCAATATGAGACAACATAGTAAAAATGATACCAATAGAATGGGCTCGACAAGACGAGAACGTGGCCTTTGGAATAACCTGATTCAGAGTTACAATCGCGGAGATATGGATAGTTGAAGACTGGGGACTAATCTGTAAGAATATTCATAGACGGGTCCTTGGCTGGAAAAACACGAAGCGCATTTACACAAATATGCCTTCGTTGGGTGAAAGCGTACTTTCAGTTAGAACTGTGCCTGATTATGCTTTCAGTCAAGGAAAATATATTTAGAGAAAAGCGCTACTACTTCTTGAGTTTGTGTTGATTTTTCCCTTGAAGAGGAAAGGGTGATGCAGCAAAGTAGAGATGAGTATTTCCCTCAGTTAAGAACCAAGGTATCAATCCAGTAGGAGGCACAAGCAATTCCCCAATAGATGCACCTGCATAAACTAACAAACCCTTGCACACAATGCGAAAAAGGGGTTGGCAATCTCTTCAGAGTCACTAGCATGTAGCGACCTCGATCCCAATGGATCGGAGTCTCTGTGCTTAAGTGTCATCCCTGGATCGGTATGCTGACACACACAGTACTTTGAGGATTTATAACAGAGTTTCAATAACACTTTATTACATTGAAGAATCCTCATAGAAAGTCTCATTACAAAATATGGCTGAAGGCCATCTAATAATAATAAACTAACATGAACTGCGGAAGCATCAAAGATAAGTTGAGTCCATCCAACTCCATGGCAAACATTGAGTGCATGACAACGACCTAATCGCACCTTATTCTTCGTCGGAAAACACTGCAACATGATACATTGCAGCCGTGTAGGTCAGCACATTGAATATGCTGGCAAGATCACACTGTAGCAAGTAATGATGAACAAATGTCTACAACTATATGCATATTTGGCTGGTGGAGGCTATAAGGTTTATTTTTGCATAAAGCTAGTTTTTCCCTTCAGCAAAGGAATAAATTTTATTTACTACTCAGTTTAGTTAAGCAATATTGGGGGTGGTTCCTCCATCTCAATCCCAAATTCCACAAAGTCATCATTAACCAAACAAGTTAATTAAATAGAGTGTTGAGATCAGTCCATAATTCAAATACCAGGATACTCAAGATGTCCGTAACCGGGGACACGGCTACTCATGAATAGATTGTACACTCTGTAGAGGTTTGCACACTTTTCCCCACAATACTCGACCACATCCATGATCGGAAAATCAAGACATAGTCTTTCAGAAGCATTCACTCTTTACCCTGGATAGACCGGTACACCTACTTTCCCCTACATCTGCTAGCCCACCACTGAAAGAGCTCACACAACATACTCAACTATTCCAGAGCCCATAATGGCTTGTGGCTGCACATGGAAGTTTCTAGACATGAATGATATATGATCCCTTTGATCCTGGGTGGCATTCCATAGGATGATCACATGGTTCGTCAGGGATATCCTAGGACAACACTGGATTCTCCAGGTGCCCTGCAACCAATCCACCCAGTTGTGTATTAACGTTGCCACCTTAAACATTCCCTTAGTTGTTATAACTCTCACAACTTTCATGAATCTCACATACCAATCCATGTCTACGAGCATGGCTAAGTAATAAGTAACCAAGCGTATATTCTCTAGGTTGATCTCAAGTCATTGGGTTCCTACCTCATGAAATACATAGCAATACCACATGTAACCAGCCCTACTCATGCAATGTTTGAGGGTATAACTGATGCAAATAAAAACTGGGTATTGAAAAGTATGATCAAAGTATGAACACTACAAAAAAAATCACTTCCGTGATGATACGTGTTTTTCACAGTAGGTCACGTTTTTTGTCATGCATGTACATCTATGACAAATTTATGACAGAATCAAGATAGTCATACGTGTGATGTCGTAGAAGTGTTCCATGACATTACCAAAATTATCATCACGGAAGTGTCCACTTCCATGACGATAAATCGCGCGTCACAGAAGATCTTTCGTCAAGGGTGGCCGACACATGGCATCCACCGTAACAGAACGCCGTTAAGCTATCGTGTCCGGTTTTGGATCCGATAACCCGTTAACAGGCCCAACCAATGGGGATTTACCACATGTAAAATCATCATTGGCTGGAGGAAACACGTGTCAGCTCACCGTTGGGACAGATGTCATCCACTCATTGGACCCAAAGCGCCTATGATACGTCGACACGTGGCACGGCCCAACATAGGCCCATTCCTGTGAAAAGGCTGGCCCATTTGACTTGGTCAAAAGGTGGCGGGGCGGCCCACGGCAAGCCTGTTAACAGCCTGTTCGCATATAGCCCATTTAAAGCCCGCTAACCCAGGGCACGTTTACAGCCTATCCGAATTAGGCCCAGTAGCGTCATCTGGGCCATCCAATATAATTCCAGCCCGTTTTAACTTCCGGCCCATGTATGGCCCATGACGTATTTTGGCCCATATGAGGCCCTTAGTAACCCTCGGCCCATTAACGGCTCGTGGTAAAACTGGCCCGTAATGAACAGAGTATCACTTTATACCCATTAACGGCCCATTATTCCATTGGGCCGTTTCCAACCCATGTTATCCTTCGGCCTTCTCAGGTCCCATTTATACTTGGGCTCATTTCCATCATTCGTTTACTTTCGGCCCGTTACTGTCATTTTCTGTTTTTGGTCAAATACAGCCCGTGGTTACAGTCGGCCCGTTTGTGGCCCGTTAATATGTTGGGCCGTTTTCATAGCGTCATCAAATACGGCCTATTAACGATGACCTGTTATGGTCGGCCCATGAACGGATGATTTCAACTCTAGCCCATTTATGACCATAATGTGGTCTGTTATTGGCCCATGTTTGGCCAACCGATCATACAGCCCATAGAAGGCCCATTGATGATACGGCCTGTAGAAGGCCCATTGTGTCTACACCCCATAGAATGCCCATTGTTTCTACGGCCCGTAGGAGGCCCATGTTAACTACAGTAAATATGCAGCCCATTGTTAATGTGGCCTAGTTTTTAAAAATAGGTTATTCCGGCCACTAGCAAACCACGGAAAAAGAACTACACTGACTACAATAAAACAAATAAACAAGATAATTGAAATAAATAAGCAAGCAACTTACGCTAGGCTATCACGGCTATTACACATATTACATCCACTGGGCATCAAAGTTCGCCACAAGTGCAAATATAGGGAACAAAGCAGCGTATAAACGCCGCAGCAAAACAAGTCCAGAACTGAAACCCCTTCAGAAGAGCTCAAGAAACAATATCCTGGGTACCCATAATGCTAGCAAGATGCTTAGCAAGCTTATTAACTTTCTCTTGTTTGGCGCTTAAATCCTCCAGCACTTGCTGTTGCACCAGAAAGTATGCATCTGAATTCTGCAGGGACTTCCTCAGTCCTTCGGCTTCCTATCGCATAACATCTGATCGATGTCTTTTAACTTGAAGTTGAGACTCAAGAAGCCGAACTAATTCAGGCAGCGAGTTCGAAGAGCTGGTGCCAGCAGTAGTAGCCAGTAACTCAAACACTACATCAAGACAGGACTTTGGGGTTGTCTCAGTGTCTTCAATATAGTTTTTATCAGCTTTCTTGGAGAACAACAGGGATGCCTCACTATCTTGAACCTGATCTGCATTACTTCCTTTACCATTCCATAACAGGGTACTCTTCTCCAATATTTTATCCGCGTTCTAAAGGAGAAACAAACAAACACATCACAGGTTTACAATGTAGTATATGAAACTCATTGTGGTAAACCAGTTCAGTAGTAAGGTGGACAGGATAAAATCATGAAACAAACATATATCTATGTAGTATGGTCATTGTATGGTCCATATCATTCTAGTTTATGTTGCCAAATCAAGATAGATACAGTTCGAATCATATCTATTTAAGACAAAGCAGCATCGACATAATATAAGTGTGTGAAACTACACAACAATAACAACACTTGTAATGTGCATGGCATGAGAACATAACCGTTTATTCAATTGAAACTGAAACCAACATAGAGAAAGTTACAACAGCAAACACGTTAAAGAAACAGATTTAAAACATACCTATTACGCCATTGGAGTTTCAATTGCATTCTTCAAATTTGTAATTAGTTGGTATGAGTAAATACAGTGATGCAAGAGCAAAGTAGTAAGCACCATAGCTATGAAACCTGACCTGAGAACAGTTCTTCTTCTTCTTTAAGTGTTGACTTGGGGTTCGGAGTGGTGGTCCTCGTGCTTTGGGCACTGCAGTTGCCTTACTAACTCCTCGTGTTTGGGTGCTCTGTGGTGGAGATGGTGCTGTGTCGATGTGAACTGGGTTACTATCTGCTGGGGTTGGGGTTAGAAGGGTTGTAGCTGGTTCTCTGTCCAACTGGGTAGGGGTACAATCTGCGTGAGTCTAGGTTATGTGTGGTGGGGCTGGTTCTTGGGCAAGTACAACCGTGGTTCTATCTCCATCGACAGGTAGCACGATCTTTTCTAAAGACCGTGTTTTTACCCCCACAGATACTGCCATCACCCCCTCCAATTGAAATGGCTGATAAACAAGAAACGTAATTGAATGTACATACATTGTAAGATAGACAGGTGTATGGATAGTATGGAAGAAAACATGGCATGAAATAATTCACATTTATGTTGTCTAACCAAACAGAATAGCAGGACAGAATTTCAAATATATGATGGCTAATTAAATAGGATAGCATGACACAATTTCACATGTATGATGGCTAACTAAACAAGATAGAATGACATACTTCAAAATATGATGACTATGTAAATAGGATGACATGATAACTATACGATTTGTCTATTAAAGTGGTTGGCATGCCATAAATCACAAACATGCCGTCGATGGAAACATGATGACATGACAATTCACGGATAGAATGACATAATTCAAAATATGATGACTATGTGAACAGGATGAGATGATATAACTATATTATGTCTTTAGAAAATGGGTTCGCATGCCATAATTCAGATACATGCTTTCTATGTAAACATCATGGCATGATATAATTTAAATATATGATTTATATACTAAGGAAGTGAGCAGAGGGCAATCGCATATATGATGTGTCAACTAAGGAGATGGCATTCAATATCGTGTATATGATGTAAAAACTAAGCATTGCAATACAAAATATGCATGATATGAGTAATATAACCCTGCCAAGTTTGAGCATACACCTCAGGGGGATAATAGGACTGGCCATCTGCCTCTGAATCCTCCTCTGAAGAGCTATCTGTAACCAGTAACATATCTGCTTCACCAGGTAGCATTGTCTGCTCTAAAGACCTTGTTTTCACTCCAGATTTATAAATCACCAATTCAAATGGCTGATGCACTGGAAGAGCAGTAGAATATACAAACATTTTTGACAAAAGCAATGAGAAATAAAAAAAGGACGTCATGATATAATTCACATATATGACGCTTGGCTAAACAGCATGGCATTGCATAATTCACATATATAATGCCTTGCAACAAGATAGCATTGTATAATTCACATATATAATGTCTTGCAAAAAGATGGCATTGCATAATTCACATATATGGTAATTAGACACTAAACGGGTGGCATCACACAAATCATGTCTAAACTAAGCAATTGACATAGCAATGCAAGATACCATATGCACGATATGAGCAACATAACCCTTCCAAGTTAGAGTATGCACCTCGGGGGGGAATAGGACTGGTCATCTGTCTCCGAATCCTCCTCTGAGGAGCTATGTGTAACCAGCAAGACACGCGCTTCGTCAGATAGCATTGTCTGCTCTGAAGACCTTGTTTCCACTCCAGATTTTTCCATGACCATGTCGAATGGCTGATGCACAGGAAGGGTAACTGAATGTACTAAAATTGTTGACAAATTTAACACGTAATAAAAAAATGATGTCATGATATAATTCACATATAAGATGACTGGCTAACAAGGGTGGCATTGCAAAATTCACATATATGATGCCTGGCTAAACAAGTTGGCATTGCATGATTCACATATACGATAAAGAAACTAAACAGATGGCATTGACAGAAAGCATGTCTAAACTAAGCACATGACATCTTTCATGTATACAGTAAGCAATGCAAGGCACCATATGCATGATATTACCAACATCAGCATGCCAAGTTAGAGTGAAGACCTCATGGGGTAAATAGGAGTGGTCTTCTACTTCCGAATCCCCCTCGGAACAGTTATCTTCCTCTTGATTACGATCCGAAATGGGTGGAGGGGGGGGCTGCCTTTGCGCCCACCATGGAGCGACGTCTGCGTGAAATTTTATTACCACGCAAGGCTTGTCTCTTTTGCTCTACATGTTCAGTTCCATTGTGTACAATAACTGACATGCATAGGAACAAAACATAGTGAGATTATGTAAGGAGTGCATGCACAAATCCAGAGTGAAGATAGCAAACTATGGATAGACCCAAAACTAATGATTGCACGCAGATAATAGCTTTAGTTAAAAAAATACAGATAATGGCTCCTTTAATGTTTGTTTGCACCCAACATGAAACTCATAGTAGATACCCGAGATTAACCAGATAGTACTGATTGCTGCCCCAATATGTACCCCACAACCATTTAAAAAATCAAGTTTCAGCATAAGTTTGGACCTGAGTCAGAGTCTAATAGGTGAACACGTTGATAAAGTAGCATGTCAGCATATTAAGCGAAGTATAATATAAGAAGACACGGAAGAGTGCGACCTCTCTTGCGGACCCGTGTAGTCCTCAAGGTCATCTGCTCAGTTGATGATGGTAATGCAGTTGTCATGGCTGCCGGCGGTGGGGAAGAAGATCTGAGGCGGCGAAAGACAGTCTAGAGAGCGGATCCCTGCTGTGGTGAACCCTTCCGTCATTGGAGCAGCTGAGCTGGGGTGGAACATAGCACCGCAGGAGTAGGACAAACACACAAGGTTTTCTTTGACACATATCTGTAACATAAGTAATTGTGTAAGGGCTTGTTTGAATTTGAGGATTCTAACAATGCAGGGATAGGAAATAGAAAGGAATAGGATAGGAATGCAGTGCAAAACAGAGAATTTAAAAACACATGATTTGTGCCAATCTGGGTGTTTGGTTCACAAGAATTGGAAGATCACAGGATGCAAAGAAGCATGGTGATATTAAGTCAAACCACAAGAAGTGTGCAACCTCTTTGGCGAAGCCATGTCGAGCTCAGCATGATTGGGTTGGCCGGTGAGGATGCTCCGGCTGACTTGGCTATCGGAGGAGGGGAAGAAGATCTTAGGCGTCTGGAGATGGTGGGTTTCGTCGTTGGAGCAGCTCCGGTGAGTTGTACGACGCCGAGGATGAAGCAGGACAAGAGAGACAACGTTAACCTAAGTGGAATTCTAATAGCTTCTCCAATAGATGACGTAAAATACATAACCACAAAGTGCTAGATGTATACATCAACCGCTCATCTCTGAACTTAACTGTCGAAACTGAATTTAACTGCCGAAACTGAACTTAACTGTCGAAACTGAATTTTGCTGTCGAAACTGAACGCATTAGAGGTGAGGCTACAAGTCAGTCGACTGACTCTTTGATCTCAGGTTAGTCGATTTTGTAGCCGTTGGATACGAAATCAATGGCCTGTAGTTCTTCTTCAACCTCCACCCCCCTGAGCCGCCAGCCGCCCCCCACTGCCCGCTGCCGGCGGTGCGCCGCCCCGCCCACCCCAAAAACACTCCCCACCGCCGGTCCGCCGCCGCCCCGGCCATCCCTGAACCCCCCCCTCGTGCCGACCTTTTTCTAT
>LR738709.1:116136193-116186409 GCA_902687465.1 Secale cereale | reverse complement strand
GGTTCTTCCTTAACTCCGACGAGCACCCCCCCCCACCCCCTGAAAATCGACTTACCCAAAAGTCGATTCAGTCGACTGAAGTGTAGCTAAATCGGAGCAGCATCGCAAGCAAGAGCAAGAGCGAGAGCAGCAGCGCGAGCAAGAGCAGACCAGGCAAGGGACCAAGAGGAAGAGCAGAGTAGGAGCGCGAGCGAGAGCTAAATCAGTAGCAGCTCCTACTGATGTGGACGTCGTTGCCGAGGGAGGGACGTCGTGCAGGAAGTGGCTGGCGACGCCGCTGTGCATGGAGCCGTGCCATGTTGGCTCGGGACCGAGCACTGTCGGCAGAACCGTGAGATCGAAGCAAGAAGAAAATGTGGCGATTAATGTACAACCTCTTTGGTGGCGCCGATTAGGCCGCAGCTTCATCCGAGGAAACGGTGATGATGATGCTCTTCCGGTGGTGCAGGTGAAGACGGCGGTGTGGGAATGGAGGTGGCGCGAAAGACGAGGGGAACGTCGGGGCAGCTCCTTGGAGGTGGAGGACGGGGTGGCTGAACCGGCGGGACGACCAGATCGATGACGGATCCTCATCAGGTACGATGGATGAGGGACGTCGAGGTGATGATGTGGACGACGTCGTCAGGGAAGAGGCTCCGGCTGGGTGGCGGATGGAGGAGGGTGTGGGGCTTCGCTGGTTTTGCCGGCCTCGGTGTACGAATGGGTGGGCGGATGGGATGGGAGTGGGGAACCATGGCTTAGGGACGTGCTTGTCTAAAATGTGGGGTAAGTTACGAAAGTACCCCCACCAATTTGAGGCGGTTCTTTCAGTTCAGGGGTATCACGGGCATTTCGCGTGTCGGGATTTCACAGGAGGTGGGAGTTTTCGCGCGCGTTGTAATTTGGAATAGCAAGGTGCGGGTTAAGATGGAGGGAGTTGTCGGAGCACAACGAGACAAATATATATCTCAAATATTTCGGGCTAACAAGGCACGGGTTGAAATTTCCGGACAAGCCTAACGTGTACCGTACCAAATCAATTCGCACTACAAATGTCATTCAAAACTTTGAATTCATGTTATGTTCAATTAAAATATTTTGCTACATGTATAATGCATGCAACCTATTACTCAAATGAACGTTTTAGTGCATTCCAAACGTATATACTACCGCTTCAATATGAACTAAATTTGAATTTGTTTCTCTATTTGAATAAGATCTACAATAATGATTATTGTGAAGTCAAAGCATTTTAATTCGTTTTTTTTGTTTTAATAAGATCTACAATCGTCATTATTGTCAAGTTAAACCATCGTTTGTGTATTATCTTCACAGCACACCACATGATTAGTCTCGAGTTAAATATGAACTATGTGTACTATATGAACTCGAACTCGATTTTTTGAATCCACTTTATGTTGATTTCAAATCATAGTACATTTCAAGCTCTAGCTAGATCTTCACAAACTAAACCATGTCTCATATGTATAATGTCTTTATCACATTATGTATGGTGCCCCGCCCCCTACGCCTACAAGTATTTAGATGTGAGCTGCAAACACCACTTAAAACAAATTCAAATAAAATGTGAGAATGTTCGATATATAGTATTGTTTAGATTGTTCGATATTTAGTTGTAAGCTGCAAACGCCAAACATTATCACAAATTCAAATAAAATGTGAGATTGTTCCATGTATAGTGTGGTTTAGATTGTTTGACATTTAGTTGTGACTTGCAAACGCCATGCATTATCACATTATAGTATAACATGTGCAAAACCACAACATGCGTATCACCGCTATATTCATGCATGCATATGTTTAAAACACTATGATCTCCTATTCAAATATATGAATCCACTTTCGTATCAAATTATTATCTTTGTTAGTCTCTTACACCCACACAATCCTCTAACATTTGTAGCTACCACTAACTTTCTCTCGTGCATGCACACACCCTCCTCGCCCTCCCCCTCCCTCGGCATTCTATCCATCGTGCACATTCATTTTTTTTCTTTAGGTCATTCTCCCATAGTCTCCACAACTCCTTTCGGACACACACCGATCGATAAACCTCTCCAGCGATGTCTGCCTAAAACATACACACACACATTCAGTCTCCTCCTTTACGTGTCCTTGCATCGTGTCTCTCATACGGTCCCACACACATGTAAACTCTCGCCCCTCTTTTCATCAATCTCACAACCGCACACTCCTCCCCCTATCTAGCTAGTAGCTGGGCCTCTAGCACCAACTCATAGCTCCATTCTCTTTGTCTATCCGTATCGTCGGGCCTTATTTTCCTCTAACAAATGTACGTACACCGACCGATCTCCCGCTATACATATAGCTAGCTAGGTCCTTATAACTCGCTTTTCCCCACGTGTCGATCGATCTATCTCATTAGTTATGTCTCTCTCTTCCTCCGACAAACAACAATTGGTCTATCGATCTAGTTAGGTTTGCTTACCAAACACGTTCCCCTTCATCATCCATGGATGTGTCCCGACAGATTTATCACGCACAGGCACACACAGAAACACATCCCCACTCTTATTGATAATATTGTAGTTCCACCCTTAGTTTGTCTAGTAGGCCTCTCCCACCATCTTCGAGAAGAAACTCCATCACCCATCCAGCACTCTACCCCTCTCCCTCCCTCTCCCTCTCTCCTCTCTCTCTCTCTCTCTCTCTCTCTCTCTCTCTCTGTGTCCCAGCCTATTTCCCGTCCTTCAGGTATGTATGGATGTCGACCTATCTCCCTCAAGACATAGCTGGGTCTCTCCTTCTCAACACATATACGAGTCGTTCTACCTCTATACTTAGGCCTCTGCCTACCACTCCCCCACCCCCTCCCACACACACACACCGATACATCGAGCGCTCTAGTCATGTCTCCCTGCCACACACAAACTTGACATGTGCCCTCTGATGTTCCGGTAGCTAGGTCAGTCCCCCTATATCTTTGACTTGCACACACACACACAATTTTGATGGCTCTCTTCATCAATCTCGCACCCACCCACTTGATCCTCTCTTCGACTCTATCGATGTCTATGACCCCTCCCTCTCTTCTCGTGGATCGCCCGACCCTCTATATATGATATGGATAGGCCTCCATTTCACACACATTGCATGCAAAATTTTGTTCGAGATGTCATCGACACATATTCCCACAAATACATTCACAAAATTAAGCTCCCCCCAAAACAAAAAACACTCACGAACGCACAAGCCATTTGTCTAGGCTTGTATCTCTCGCACACACCCACGTAGGTGGGGGACGTGCATGAAGAGAAGAGGTGCACGCACGGCGCACGTACTCCCGTCTCTTTCCCAACCACACCCGCGTGGGTACATGGTGGAGCTCATTTCTATATGAAATGGCAGCCCACGTGGTAACTTGACACGTGTACTGGTTGTGCACTAGATGGAGGGAGGATCGTCTACCACGGGTGAACAAACAAATTGCGACTTGACGCGTTATGTTAAAAAAGAGGCAAACCATGTGGGGCCTACCTTAGAGGCAAGGCTCTATACACTGGAGTACTTTTGATGTGTCCCGTCAAATCGCAGAACGAGGAGAAGCTTGCTTAGTAGCCATCTCCCCCGCCTATGGGCCCGGTGGCTCGCAGGATGAGGTGAAGCATGCTTACTACGCCTTATGCTCGCTCCCTCGCCCACGCGCGCGGTGGCTCGCAGGACGAGGAGAAAATTTTACTACTCCCTCTGTTTACTCCTCGTCCCTACTACCTTGGTTAGAGAGATTATCATATTGTTTGGAATATATATGTTCTTTAGTAGATTTCAATATGAATGTCAGGACCCCGATCCTAAGTCATACAGGTCTAGCCTGTAACACATCATATCACTTTTGCGGCCTCACGCACGGTATCCCCACGGGTGCCACCTTACCTGGCCCGGGACCGTTTGCGCATTTTGGCACACGTATATGATAGTGTCGCTAGCATCCATATGACAGAGAACCCGGGCCGACATGACTAGTTATAAACCAAAAGTGGCACTAAATTACAGAGACAGGCATACATGACCCAGCAACGAACGTGTCGGTCATCAACGTATGAACCCAAGTCGTAGCAAGCTACAAGGACTTAAAGGAACAACGCGTGACATTTCCCCTAAGGGACAGACATAGGAACGAAGAAGGACACATGCCGGCCAGCCTAAGTGTTTCGGAGCAGTAGCAAGCTACCAAGGCTCAGTGGAAGCACTAGGAGACATTTCCCTGTAAGATAGGCTACCAAAGGTAAACAACTAGGTGTCGGATCCCACACATAGCAATACACATTACACCTACGCATAACATGCAAGTATGTGCTGTACGACATGGCATCACAACATAACTCAACAACTCATATAGATAAAGGCCCAGAAGAGCCATCATAGCATTTATTACATACAGAGGTCACATGACCCAACATACAGAGCATACAGGCAACGGAAGCATTACATGTCTGAGTACAGACATCTACAAATGAAAAAGGCTGAGAAGCCTGACTATCTACCAGACCCTCCCAAGGGTACAAGATCGTAGCTGAGGTAACAAGCTAAATGTCGAAGTCCACGCGGAACCACTAGCGAGACTGAAGTCTCTCTGCAAAAACATAAATTAAGCAAACGTGAGTACAAAGGTACTCAGCAAGACTTACATCAGATCTATCTACATATGCATCAGTATCAACAAAGGGGGGTGGATTTTGACTGCAGCAAGCCAGCTTTGACTCAGTGGCTATCCTAAACTACGACTGCAAGTAACTCTTTTGAGGTGGTGCACACGAGTCCACATATTCACCAATCAATACACAACTATGGATCCGCTCCCGTCTCCCTACAAGAAGGCCATCCATAGCACTCACGCTTATCTTGCGCGTTTTAGAGTATCCACTTTCACTTGTCTATGAACTGTAATAGGCAACCCAGAAGTCCATTACCGCGGACACGGCTATTCGAATAGATTATATTTAACCCTGCAGGGGTGTACTTCTTCACACACGCTCTCACCACTTACCGCCGTTTACACGACATGTACTCGGCAACCTTCAAGCGGAGGCCCAGCGAGGGTGTCGGCCACGACCTGACTAACCACACAAGTCTCTCGTCCAGGTTTATCGCCTATTTGGGTTCCATCTGTGGGGAGATCCGGCCGGGGTGTCGCTCACGGCCCCAAACGATGTGTACAGGGTTCCCGCATCACCAAACGGGCAATCGGTACACCGTGCCACGTACCTGCCGCGTCACAGCCCACCCCGAGGGTCAGCGCTGCGCACGACCTCCAGTAAACTACAAACACCAGAAACTAGTTGCAACTCCTGGACAAAGATCATGCTGATTAATAAGTCGAGAGAGTCAATTAAGGATCCCAATGTGTGGTAGTAGCTGTTTCATGGACCAACCAACACAGAGCTCAGTTCCTAAGGACAGCTGCAATGAGACAACCCACCATGTACTCCTACATGGCCTCTCATCGTTACCTTTACCAAATCGTGTTCACACACTTAGCTCTCAACAGTAGGACATGTTCACCACATTCCAATTCATCCCCGATGAATCAGACCTGACACAACTCTAAGCAATAGCAGGCATAACCAGAAAGCATGAATGAGTAGGCACAACATGGCTCAAACAACTCCTACTCATACTAGTGGGTTTCAACTATTTACTGTGGCAATGACAGGTCATGCAATGGAAAGGGGTTCAACTACCGCAGCAGGTAACAGTTGAAGCGTTGTTGTCCTAATGTAGTAAAAGAGAACAAGAGCGAGAGAGTGGGATTGTATCGGAATGTTCAATGGGGTTTTGCTTGCCTGGCACTTCTGAAGATAACATTGAGTCTTCATCGGTGTCATCGAACTCATCGTCGGAACGTCGTCTACTGAGAGGGAACAAACACCGGCAACAAGAGAGAACACAATCAATGCAATGCGACAATATGATGCATGATCATGACATGGCAATATGCTGTTGATTGAGCTAATGCAACTAGCAACACAATTAAATGAAGTTGGTTTGAACCAAAGGTTCAAATTCAAACTCCATATGTGATTATTTAATTGTCATTTAAATAATTTGACCTGATCAACAGGCTTAGCTTGTTCAAACATGCATGAAAGTGCCATAAACAGATTCCTTGAATTTTTCTGATCAATTTTCATATATAACTTATTTTTATCTGAGCTACGGTTGATTTTATATGATTTTTAGAAGTTTTGGCTATTTCTGAAATAAATAAATCTTTTAAGATTTATTTTAAAATCCAGAAAGGCTTTATGACATCATAGTGACGTCATCACTACGTCAGCAAGTCAAAGGCGCCAGCTCAGGTCAAACCTGACGGCTGGGACCCACAAGTCAGTGTCTCAACTAATTAACTAAATTAGTTAGCACTAAGTTAAACCTAACTCTAATTAACTAGGGGCCTGGGCCCACACGTCAGTGAGCCAGGGCTAATCCTATTTTAATTAAACCTAACTAGGTAATTAGCAGGAACTGGCCCCACACGTCAATGAGTTAGGGGTTGACTAAGGGCGTGGGGCCCATACGTCAGTGACTCGGGGTGGTCAACCCCCCGGTCAAACAAGTCAGACGCGCCGGCGAGGCCAAACACGGCGGAGAGGCTCGGAAATCCTCCTCCGGCGACCAAATGGCCGGCGGAGGGCATCTACGTGGAGCGGGGACTCATGCGCATCTAGTGGAGGCGTCGGTGCGTGCTGGGGTGGCCGGAGCTCGTCGGAACGGAGCTCGCGGCGGCGCCGGAGTTCGGGCTCCGTCGTGCGCGAGGCTGTAGTGCGTGGAGAGGCCAGCTGAGGTGATCTGCATGCTCCTGGGAGCTCCAGGAGTCCATCTACGTGCTCGGTTGCAGATGAAACAAACCATGTCCGCGGCGGAGACATGGCCGGCGGGCGGAAGCTTTCGGCTCCGGTGGGCAGCGGGGCTACGCGGTGCAAAAGAAGCGGGGAAGGGAGGGGTTCGGAGCAGGAGCTCACAGAGAAACCGTAGGGAAGGCCAGCGTGCTCGAGGCGTCCTCGACGGCGCGAATCGAGCGGCGGCGATCGCCGGCCATGGCGATGAAAACGGCGAAGGTGGGGTGGCATCGGGGCACCTGGCGTCGCGTGCGTCGTCTTAGAGCTTCACGGAGCCGAGGCGGAGCTCATGGGCTAACTGGACGGGCGTGGGGATGCTGGTGGCCGCGGCAACGGCGAACGGCGGCGACGGCCGTGTTCGGTGGGGGAAAACAAAGGGGGGGGAGAGTGTTCGGGGGGGAGAGAGGGAGAGGGGCAGGGGTTCTGGCGTCTCCGCGGCGTCGTCCAAAGGCATCCAGGGGGGAGGAGGAGGCAGGCACGCAGGGAGGAGCTGGCGCGGCTCGGCGGCGTGCCTGGCACGCAGCTGCTTCTCCTCCTGGCAGGAGGAAGAAGACAGCGCTGCCCCTGGTGGGCCGGGCCGCTACAGCGCTGGGCCAGCTGCAGGACAGGTAAGCATTTCCTTCTGTTTTAATTATGTTTCTGTTTTCTATTTTGTTTCTGTTATTCTATTTTGTTATTTTGTTCTGGGCTTTATTAAAAATACTTAGGCACTTTCAAAATTCACCAAACTGCTCATGCCCACTGTTTAGCATATAACCAACATGGAACATTTCAGTTTGGGATTATTTGAGCATTTAAAATAATATATAAAATTTAAATGCCCAAATGCAAATAAGATATGATTTAATCCAAAAATCCAGAATGGTCCTAGAAATGTGTGCAACATTTTTGGCAGAGGTTTTTTTTATCAATCCAAAAATGATGAACTTTTCCAAGGGCAATTTGGGTTCATTGAAAAGACTTTAATTGACCCTAGTTGAATTGCTTTACTGCTAGGGTTTAGGCAATCCCCATTTCAAGTTTCTTTCAAGATTAAACATGATGCACACATGAGGCTAGCCTAGTGCATTACCAGAAGCTAGGGATGTGACAATGAATTACTAGTACATACTCCAAACACTGATGTATATAGACGTATTTTAGAGTGTAGATTCACTCATTTTGCTCCGTATGTAGCATAAAGTTGAGACACTTATTTTGGAAAGGAGTGAGTACATATTTGCTATGATTTGTCAATCATTGAGATGCAATAGCATGCATGTTAGTCTTTTTTGTATTTGATGAAATGTTGCAACGGGCAACCTTGGACGCAAGATTCATGTAACTGAAGCTGGAAGCTTCATAGCATTGTACTATCTCGCTGATAAATTACAGTACGTACTATACAAGTACTTCCTCCGTTCCTAAATATAAGTCTTTGTAGAGATTTCACCATGAACCACATACGGATGTATATAGATGTATTTTAAGTGTAGATTCATTCATTTTGTTCCGTATGTAGTCCACCTAGTGGAATCTCTACAATGACTTATATTTAGTAACGGAGGGAGTACTATGTAAAGAGTTAGGTGCCGCACGGTGTACAGAAAATATGGTGATAGTGTGAGGTGGGCCATGTAATCACTCAGCCTGCGTGTTTTCACTGCTCTTGCACTCCTCCGCCATAAGAATGGATAAAATTGTAATCTAGTAGTACCTCCTTCCGTTGAAAGCGTGGGACATCCAGCAGTCCTACCACCTCAGTAATAATGACCAATGAGTCGTCAAATCACATAAACCCGGCAGTAAATTGGACGGACGAAGCAATCATTACTCTTGAATCCGCTTCTCCCTTCAACGCGGGCGCTAGTGAGAGGTCGCGTCCGCTCTGCCCGGGCATGAATGCGGCACCAATTATTTGGAGCGGCGCTGACCGTTTCGGGCGGGAAGCGCACGCGGGAGATGGAGGGGCTTTGGGTGGGCCAGGCTGGTCAGGAGCGAGGGTGGCAGCTGTCCGCCTGTCCCTACCAGACGCCCGGAAACAAGAGGATGCATCGACTCTCACGGCTAAAATCGTACACTACACACCATCTCTCTATAGGAGTAGGTCGATCTGTCGCTCTCTCTAACACACACATGCTGTTAAACACACACACACACACGCACGCACACACAGGTTCATAGAATAAGAAAATTGTGCGAGTGCGAAGCCACAGGAAGTGAGATACAAATGGAGTACGTACAAGAAGAGAAGAGGTGACGAATATTCCATCAAACCTGGACTGAGGAGTAGTACTCCCTCCGTCTAGGTGTTAAGTCATCCTACGGAAATTAGATATTCCCAAAATATTTAGGCGTCGTCCATTAACTTTGCATCTCAATCTCCTCCTAGCCTCGTTGCTAGCGAGCATTGTTACTTAGGGAACGTTTGGATCCTTAGCAAAAACAACTTATATCATAGACGGGCAAGGTTAGGCATTTGGAACTGTTAAAATATTTTAGCTTTTGTGGGCCAGCTAGCTTGGGTGGGCTAGAAAAACCTTGCTAGCTCAGGAGAGCCAGATCGGCTCGCTTCCGGTGGCAAACTTCGCGTAGTAGTAACATAGACTAGTAACATATGCATGTTGTACTAGTCCAAGTTACTCACCACAATGACTAGCCTAAGCAATGTAACCAAACGCTCCTTACTCTGCCTTGTTATCTCCCCCGGAAACCCAATGCATGGAGCGCAACTACGCATTGATCAGTCAAGAAATCAAAGTCGGCTTGCATGCGAGTTAATACATGGCCCTGCATGGTAGCTAAAACGGCATGTCTTAGTTGTTTGGATTAATTTTTGCGTTTAGAGATAGAAATCAGGGCTTTGATTAGAGGAATGACCGATCAAGTTTCTCCTTCTCCTCCAATCTGCTTGCACTGTGGTCCCGTTGCACCTTCTAATGTGACTTATTGCACCTAGACGGAGGGAGTCATACGAGATACGGTGGCACACTGACTTAGGTCGAATACAAGTGCCCAAAATTGTGTGCATGTTGTAATAAGGATTCACTTAAAATAGTACGTGAGCGAACAGAGGGATCAATTGGACAATGTTCCCGAGCAATAGCGAGATGTGTGAGGTAAGATACACCGCAGGCGCTTTTAATTTTTCTTATTAATTTGTTTGTTTCACCCTCTGACTGGTGGGACCCAACGTACTACGTGGAGAGAGGTAAGGTGACTAAAGCTGCATTATTTCTACACCACTATGGATAGTCTTACCACCAAAGCCACATGACACGATTATGATTTAAATCCCAATTACTCACACACACAAAAAAAAAATACGGCATGCTTGTCACACGAATGCAGGAATGTATAAAAGGTTATTTTCCTCTCGTTGAACATAACGAGACGGTTGTGTAGCTAGTTAGCCTGTTCGCTCATCAAACTTGAGGTCTCGAGTTCGATAACTACACTTGAGCATAATTCGTGTCGGGAGTATTCTTTGAGTGGTCAAAATGGATGGATACGGAGCTATACGATCTCGTAGTGATCGTATAATCACCTCATCACGTATAAGTTGCAGCCTCGGTGCTTGTTTTCTAGGGTTTGCACTCTTCACACTCTCTCCAGTATATATATACACGATGGAGCCTCAACGCTTGTAGTTTCTCTCTTCACACTCTCTCACCATTTCCAGATCTAAACAAGACTTCATGGGCCTCTCTCTCTCCCCTCACTGCTGGTCTGCTTGTAGTTGCTCTCTTCACACTCTCTCACCCTCTCCAGATCTAAACAAGACTTCGTTGGCCTCTCTCTCTCTCCCCTCATTGCCGGTCAAAGAGCCAGCATGATCCGTCCGCCGGGAAGGGAAGGAGGCTTAACGCTGTCGCCGTCGGCAAGGGAGGGAATCCACTACCAGCACAGCTATTCACTTTCACCCAGCGGCGGCGCGGGAGGGCCTCCGAGCCCTTCTTCTTCGCTGCCGTACATAGTGTGGGTTGAACATCCTCCGATCGCCCACCGAACCACACCCCAAGAACATTAAGGTATAATTTACTTATTCCACATGCATTGCTCTAGCTGCATGTGGGCTTTTTCCGCTTCTGCACTCAAATCTAGGTGTTGGATCAAACAAGAAAGTAGTGGGGAAAGTTGTATACCATGAATCTAGGACGTGGTTCAAGGAGGAAAGGAATGGGGGAAAGTAGCGGGAACAGTTGTATAGCATGCATCTAGGACGTGGTTCAAAAAGGAAAGGAAGGGGGAAAGTAGTGGGGAAAGTTGTATCGCATGAATCTAAGACGTGGTTCAAAGAGGACATGAATGAGGGAAAGTAGTGGGGAAAGTTGTATAGCATAAATCTAGGACGTGGTTCACAGAGGAAAGGGAGTGGGGAAAGTACTAGTACAGACTGGTTATCCAGCACCTACGTTGGTCAAAAAGGGAAAACAATGACAAACGCAGTACGCACATTTGTAACGAACTGATCTTTTATTTTGGGGGACAAGGCTGTAGAGTTTGAGCAAGACTAGATTTGCTGCGCTCACATAGGGAATGTTGTCTAAAGATAACAAAACTAGGACCAACACAAATATGCTCCTTGTTTGTTTGTTCTTTGTTGCAACAGACTGTGCATCACCCCAGTACATCGGTAGATGCACATGGTGCTGGTGCGTCCACTGTCCCGTGCAACTCTTTAGTTGTTGTTAATCTAAGGCTATTTGGGTAAAAACTCCCTAGTCCCTACCTGCTTGGTTCCATGGACTAAACATGGACTAGAGGTTATTAAATGACATGCTAAAAGACCATGTTACCCCTAGTAATGAACTAATAGAGACAAGGTGCGATGCGTGGCAGGGGCAACAGTTGGAAAAAGTCCCAAAAAGACTCTCCCTCGGGGTCTTTTTCTTTAGTCCCAAATGCCCACTTTTAGTCCTAAAAGTCGCTCCTGTGTTGTTTAGATGGGACTGACATGGAGTTTTTTTAGTCTCTCCACCAAAATTTCCCTGTAAAAAAGCACCCTCTAATAATGCCGCTGGAAAATTGATGCAATGCCACAGTTAAAAGCAAATTACATGTTTAACGAATTTTATTGTTAATATAATCTTTGTGTTAATATTAATCAATGCCACCGTTTGAGAAATGCTACTGTCTTGCTTTCTTTCCCATTTAGATAAGGTAGATGCTTCTTTTTGTTGGCTTATGTGTCATCCACCGTTATTGACCACTAGTTGTTTCCTTTGCACCTCTGTGTAAACAGGGTTATCTACTTCACCTCGTTGCCATTGTGAATTTTTGTTGCACTGCACAAAACAATTTTGTTTTAAGAGTGTTTTGTGCAGCTCAACCAAAATTGTCACATCGACAATGTTGCTTGATTGCTTGATCTTAGTGGAACTGCACAAGACAAGATCTTACTTCCTATCCGTGTTGGAAAATTTGGTTCAGATCTTCTTCTTGTGAGTTGTTTGAATTCCGTATCATGAGAGGTTAGTACTAGCCTTTTTTCACATGATTCTGCAGTGTATTTCATATGTTGTGCTACTTGTACGGTAATGTTGCTTGATTTTAGTGAACTGCACAAATGGACACAACACTTCCAATCTGTATGTGCACCGCAATATCCCATTGAGGTAAGATAAGGATATTTCAAAACTGTTGGCCTGTATTTTGCCACTTTCATCAGAAAATTAATGCCATTGTTTAGTGCTACACTTGTGCAACCTAATTGACATGCCAAATCTTACATTGAAGGCGAAGCTTGTCTGTTATTGAACCAAGTGATGAAGGGGAATAACAAGCGGAAGAAAAACAAAAATCAACTCCTGGTGCTGTAAAGAAGCATTGGAGCTGTGATGACACAAGTAATGATATAGTTTTGCATCTTAATTTATTGCTATTGCTGGAACGAGCAATTGTTTTGCCACTGATTTGATGCCACTCTTAATGTAATACGTAATTATCTCTACTTGTGCAAACAGGGATCTTCTTTGAAGATACCATATATTTTAGTGGAACTGCACAAGAAGATGTTGGAAACATTAATATAATCGAGGAGTATATACTAAGCATGGCCACCACACTAGATAGCAATAGATGGTTCCGGAGAAGTGCTTCATCTGTATGCCCTACCCAATAAGCCTCCTGACAAAAGTGGACACTCGCCCACTGATTTCATCCATATGATTGAGCTTTGTCATCTCTATTGGTGTTGTGCTACTGTTTAGATACTGTCATCAAATATTGGTATTGTCCTTCAGAAGTGCTTCATTTGTGTTGTTTTAACTATTTCCTTTCCTTTTTTTCCGAGCAAACAGGGATGCTAGAATTTAATTATCCTCTTGTCTTTGCACAAAAGGATGATCCTCCTATGAAGAAGAATAAGGAGTACGTGAAGTGACTAGTTCCGATTATGCCAGGATGAAGAAGACATGTCTATCTTCTCTTCAGAAGGAGCAGTTGAAGGATGGTTACATTACCCCCCACAAGACCAAACTAACTTCAGCTCAGAAGGACTGACAAATCTCCATTTTCTAGCTATGATGCGCGAGTACAATGTTGTTCTAGGATTCTTTCCGGTGAGTTCCATATTTCTAAAAGGGTGCTCTACATGGACCATGTAGGTGCCTATTTAAACTGTCAATTCATAGTACAGTTTGCTTTATACTAATCACTTTTTTTGTATTTGTGCAAACAGGGGTGCTCAGCTTGATTTCAATGGGAACTGCACAAAATGTTCATGAATACATCAAATCATTCGTTTCCACCACAAGAAAGGAGGTGCGGATAAGTTCAAGGCGTTGCAACATATAAGGGCGAAATCATACAAGCTACGCGCGAATTTGGTTGATTTTGGTGGAACTGCACAAAAATAACAACTGGTTTATTTAGCACGAGGTGCCATGTCAATGTCCGAACTGATGGCAAACCCTGCCCATTCCACAGCCGTAGGCATTTGATATTTTGGAATGGGAAAACCTTGTCAAATTTTGCTCATTGATTTTAGAAAGAAGACATGCGTTTGATATTTTCGAATGGGACGCCCTTTGCTGTCAGGAGCGTCGATCCATTTTTTTATTTCTTCTTTATTTTTGAAGTAAATATTGGCTCTGACATGTGAATCGCTGAGATGCATAATCGTCGATTCTTGTGAATGTTCTCTATGAATTGCCAGGCCTGTGTGTTTGATTACAATGTACAGGAACGCTAAAAAGCTACTCAAACTCTTTGTACTCCTTCTGTTCCTTTTTACTTCGCACATTGTGAAAGTGCATACTTTTTTTGTAAGATTGGTCAAAGTAGAGATACTTTGACTGCAGACAAAACTTGTATGCAGACTAGAAACGACCGGAGGGAGTACAAGTGAAACTGCTGCAAACGAGGTGATCACCCTGGGAATAATGCTAGTACGTATTGTTTCGCATGTTCATCCAATGCCAGTGATACAAGAATTTGAACTAATCGAAATAAATTCATTCATACATGGTCGGATTTCATATAAACATGCAGAATTTCATTACATTTCATACATTCTTCAACTAAAAAGGGGTGCGCTGGAGGTATAATTAATTAAACGAAGCTACCCACCTGTGTCCGGCTGAGCCGAACATAAGCTTCAGTGACTTAACTGCAGGTGTAGTTGTGTAACTGACATGTGGCCCAGGTGCCTGTTGGGCCCACGTGTCAGTCAGCCAACTGCACCAGCAGTTAAGTAGAAGCAGCATCCTTCTCCAACATAGCTCTCCGACTCCACATCACCGCCAAGAAGCTAACCGGCCATCAGTGGTCAACCGACCTAGCTTGTCATAGCGATTAGGGCAACTAGGAGCCCAATGATCAGGATCCCCACATGACAAACACCTTTCTTCTTGTCATTATTCTTCTTGAAGTTCGTGTGTTGCACAACCTTGTTCTTCCCATCAAACTTTGCTTTACCATCAAACTTGTCCTTGTTCTTCAACTTGTGGGGCTGGAAGTTCTTCTTTAGTACCAGATCGGCACTACCTTTGCTCTCGCCTTTTCTTCCACATCAAGAGTGCCAATGAGATCCACGAAGGAGGAAGCTTAGTGATGATACCTCCGGCAACAAACTTGTCCAGTAGCATACAACTGAAGTGCTCAAGTTCTCTAGCAAATGACGGTATCTCATGAGCTTGCTCAACCACGGAGCGCTCTTAAATCATCCTGCAATCATAGAATTGCTCCATGATGTATGTTACGTCTCCAACGTATCTATATATTTTTATTCTTCCATGCTATTGTATATGATGTTTTGGATGTTTAATGGGCTTTATCATAATCTTTTCTATTATTTTTGGGACTAACCTATTAACCCAAAGGCCCAGTGCAGATTGCTATTTTTTTTGCCTATTTCAGGGTTTCGTAGAAAAGGAATATCAAACGGAGTCCAAATGAAATGAAACCTTCACGAGAGTTATTTTTGGAACGATATCAACACAGAAGACTTGGAGTACACGCGAGGGAACGAAGGAGGCGGCCACGAGGGTCCAGGGCGCGCCCCCACCCTCGTGGGCCCCCTCTGGCTCTCACGATGCCCTCCTTCCTCCTATATATACCCATATACCCTGAAAACATCGAGGCAACAGAGAAAACCCTAATTCCACCGCCGCAACCTTCTGTTCCCGTGAGATCCCATCTTGGGGCCTATTCCGGAGCTCCGCCGGAGGGGGGGATCCTCCACGGAGTGCTTCTGCATCAACACCACTGCCTCAACATGAGTTTTGAGTAGTTTACCACAGACCTTTGGGTCCATAGTTATTGGCTAGATGGCTTCTTCTCTCTTTTTGGATCTCAATACCAAGTTCTTCTCGGTCTTCGAGGAAATCTATTCGATGTAATCTTTTTGCGGTGTGTTTGTCGAGATCCGATGAATTGTGGGTTTATGATAAAGATTATCTATGAGAAATATTTGGTTCTTTTCTGAATTATTTTATGTATGATTATAATATCCTTGCAAGTCTCTTCCAATTATCGGTTTGGTTTGGCCTACTAGATATATTGTTCTTGCAATGGGAGAAGTGCTTGGCTTTGGGTTCAATCTTGCGGTATCCTTTCCCAGTGACAGCAGGGGCAGCAAGGCACGTATTGTATTGTTGCCATAGAGGATAAAAAGATGGGGTTCATATCATATTGCTTGAGCTTATCCCTCTACATCATGTCATCTTGCTTAAAGCATTACTCTGTTCTTATGAACTTAATACTCTAGATGCATGCTGGATAGCGGTCGATGTGTGGAGTAATATTAGTAGATGCAGAATCGTTTCGGTCTACTTGTCACAGGCGTGATGCCTATATATAATGATCATGGCTAGATATTCTCATAATTATTCGCTTTTCTATCAATTGCTCGACAGTAATTTGTTCACCCACCGTATAATTCTGCTATCATGAGAGAAGCCACTAGTGAAATCTATGGCCCTTGGGTCTATTCTCAACATATCAATCTACAATCTACTTTACTTTGATGTTTTTACTTTCTGTACTTATACCCAAAAATACCAAAAATATCAAACTATCCTATCTATCAGATCTCACTTTCGTAAGTGACCGTAAAGGGATTGACAACCCCTTATCGCGTTGGCTGCGAAGTTCTTGTTTGTTTGTGCAGGTGCGAGGGACTCGCGCGTGGTCTCCTACTGGATTGATACCTTGGTTCTCAAAAACTGAGGAAAATACATACGCTACTATGCTGCATCACCCTTTCCTCTTCGAGGGAATACAACACAAGCTCGAGAAGTAGCAAGAAGAATTTCTGGCACCGTTGCCGGGGAGGCTTACGCAAAAGTCATATACTAAGTACCTATCACATACCCTTATCCTTCGCATTACATTATTTGCCGCTTGTTTTCCTCTCCCCCACTTCACCCTTGCTGTTTTATTCGCCCTTTTTCCGTTCGACTTTTTGTTTGCTTGTGTTGCCATGTGCCTTCTATTAGCTTGCATCTTCGCTTGCTAAATTATGGATCCTCATCCATTTGCTAATCTTTTTAAGACATCCAATTATGTTGAACCAATTGCTAGTGATCTGCGTGCACTAGACTATCTTTATGGGGTTTTGCTTGAAATTCATGAATCTAAAAATTGTGAGGAATTGTTAAAAGAAAAACTGATTCATGATAGCACCTTAAATAAAAAGCATGATTGCAACGATATTATTTTAAATTCTATTAATGTCAATTGTGTTAATGATATGCAAAACCCTAAGCTTGGGGATACTA
The DNA here is from genome assembly GCA_902687465.1 of Secale cereale. Taxonomy (NCBI): domain Eukaryota; kingdom Viridiplantae; phylum Streptophyta; class Magnoliopsida; order Poales; family Poaceae; genus Secale; species Secale cereale. Next base: position 116,169,347 of record LR738709.1, on the reverse strand, counting down.
GTATTGCTATGTCCATTACTTGTTGCAATGATCTTTATTGGGGTGATTCTTCTTATGATCTTGAAAATTTATTTAAGCCTCATGATATATACAAGATTGATAATAATGTTTGCAAAAATATTGAAAGTGGGTTTGGAAGAGTGTCAACTTTATATCCCACATATTTGGAGAATGATCAATCTTATAATTTTTTTGATAAAAGTGGGTTTGGAGAGGTCATGACTTTAGTTAATGTCGATCCCACAATTTTGGAAGAGTGTCAACTTTGCATGCATGTGGATCGTGATAATATGTTTTGTGACAGCTATATTGTTGAATTTGCTTATGATCCTACATGCAATTATTATGAGAGAGGAAAATAAGGATGTAGAAATCTTCATGTTACTAAATTACCTCTCTTCATGTTGAGATTGATCTTGTTTCTTTCTTCTTCCTTGCATATGTTAGATCTTGATTGTCTTGCTAATTTGTTTTCCTATAAAATGCCTATGCATAGGAAGTATGTTAGACTTAGATGTGATTTTCACATGCTATATGATGCTCTTTTTGTGCTTCAAGTCTTGTCTTTCATGAGAGCATCATTGAATTCTCAAGCCTATCTTAATGGCTATAAAGAAAGAGCTTGTTGGGAGGCAACCCAATTTTATTTTCTTTGTTTTTGCTTTTGTTTAGGAATAAATATTGCATATAGCTTCTGTTTAGATGTGGCTTTATGTTTTAATTAGTGTTTGTGCCAAGTAGAACCTTTGGGAAGACTTGGGTGAAGTTTATATGATCTTGCTGTAAAAAACAGAAACATTAGTGCTCACGAGAATAGTCACCAGATTTTACTGGAGAGTGTTATTTAGTTGATTCTTTTTGCAAATGATTAATAGACAAATTCCTCACATTTACCAATTTATTTCAATTTTTTGGAGTTATAAAAGTATTCGAAAGTTATAGATTACAACAGACTATTCTATTTTTGATAGATTCTGTTTTTCGTGTGTTGTTTGCTTATTTTGATGAATCTATGACTAGTATTGGGGAGTATGATTTATAGAGAAGTTGGAATACAGTAGGTTTAACACCAATATAAACAAATAATGAGTTCATTATAGTACCTTTGAGTGGTGGTTTGTTTTCTTATACTAACGGAGCTCACGAGATTTGATGCGGAGCATCCAAAGGTCATCCCCATGGACCCTTCATCGCCTCACCAAGTGCCCAAAGGACCAATGACTCGAGTCCATGCAAGAGCTCTCGAGACCGAGGTGACTTTGCTCCTCTCTCGACATCTTTCCGTTTCATATGAGACATGGCTTATACCCTCATCAGAAACTCTGTGCATACTCAGGTACTTGGATGAAGGCCACGGGACAGCTCTGCACAGCGGTCAAGACGACGAGATCGACAAGTGCTTGGAACAAGAAGAAGGAAGGTTGAAGACTCTACAGGCTCCGGACGTCCGGCCACTACCGGACGACCGGACACTTCCAGGCACCGGACGTCCGATGTCCACCGGACGACCGGCGACTCCCAGACGACCGGACGACCGGAAGCCACCGGACGTCCGTGACATCGACCACAGAACATAAATAGCGGAAATCCGAGGATTACCGGACGTTCGGTCCCTCTGGAACCACCGGATGTCCGGTGACCAGCGAACGTCCGCCCCGACGGCGTCATCTCATGTAATATATACTCGTTGACTTCCATCCTTTCGGGGCAGCTTTTGGGATAGCTCATTATAGACCTCAGTGGTCCCTCTCCTACGAGACCGCGGCCTCTTCGGAGAAGATCCACCTCGGATTCAAGGCCTCCACATCAGAGAAGATCCCTAGGGATACCCAAGACCTCCTTCGGGAGAAGAGTATCTTTTGTACCACCATTGTTGACTACGGATCATGTATCTTGATGTGTATCGTGGATCTAGCACCTGTGTGACCTTATTTGTGTTGATTTGAGTGTTTCCCCTCGTGTTTTCCTCCGTATCTTCCTTGTGTTCTCCGTGTTCATCGTGGGATAACCTCCTTTCATGAAAGATCTGCCGATTAGGGTTCCACCCTACATCATATTATGGTATCATGAACATAGGTTGATCACGAATTTGGAGGCCCATACCCTGTTTTCGAGCTTGTTTTTGTTGTGTTCTTCCCAATTTCGAAAATTCCCCACAAAAAAAAGCCCCAAAATTATTTGTGATCTGTTGATTTGCCAAGATTTTGTTGACTTTGTTCCATGGATTTGCTGTGCCACGAGTGGATCTAGATTTTCCCCACCTTTTCACCGATTTTCCTCCGCAAATTCGGCCAAGTTTGACCCATTTGTCCACGGATCCGCGAGACCTACCCCAGACCTACCGGACGACCGACGTTTTACCGGACGTCCGGCACCCCACGAGACACCGGACGTCCGTTAAACACCGGACGACCGGCACCCCACCTACAGAGACTTTTACCGGATTTCTGGGATTTACCGGACGTCTGGCCCCATCCGCCCGACCGGACGACCGGCGACATACCGACATCCGACAAACCCTGACGAGGCTGAATTTGTTCAGTTTCGTTCCACCTTCCGCTACCACCTACCTTTCGTTCCACCTTCCGCAACCACCATTGCTTCATCGCTACGACTTTGACATTCTTGTCTCCCTTTGCCTTGGATACATGAGTTGTGGTTTCACCGTTTCCTTGGATGTTTAGGCTACCTTGGAACGACAAGACTTCGACAACACCACCGCTCAACTTCGGCAAGGACGGTAACATCGACGACACTTTGTTCATTCTACCTTGCAATTGCATTGTCACCCTATGAACCATCTTTGCGTAGCTTTCCCATTGAGACTAGCCATTTGAGTATTGCCGGGCCACGACACTTGTGCACATTAGTGATAGTCATAGATATTGCATACCATATCATCATATCTCCGTGTGCCACAAGAGTGATCCGCATACACGATAGCTACCTTGATCTGAGAAGCATGCATAAGTATCCAAAGAAAGAGCTCATAAGCTTTTAAGCAAAAGAGCCAACCAAAGCTTATAAGCAAAACAACAATAGCATCATACGCCTTGAATCAAAAGAGATCATATTAGATAGCAATACCATCTTGTGCTCAAGCATCGGCACATCATACACTCATAGAATACTTGTGATAGATAGTCGTTACGTTTTGCCTCTTATAGGTCGTGCACAAGTGCGTATCCGCCTATTAAGCAATCGGTTAGCGTCTCTCTAGTGTTGTGCAACACGAGCATTTTCCGTGGATTCCACATTTTCGCTCCTCCTTGGTTGCACAACCACATTTATCTATCCGTGCGTGTATTCCGTGTGCTACTTTGCTAGTGATCTACTTGTTGTATGAGCAAATTGTGAACCATTTTCAACATCTTTGAGTCACTTTGACGATTGCATTGAATTTGTGCCACCATCCTAACCAAGCTCCTCTCAAAGCTTTACTTGTGTAGCTGTGAGAATCGACACGAAGTGGTACCAATAGTGCTATTTACGGGTTACATTATTGAGTGATCATTGATCCATTTTCAACTTCGGTTAAGGTACATTTGGTATTGTCTTCTTCTTTCTCCCACTCACATACTTGCTTGTGATGATGGATAGGCCAAGTACAGCTTCAAACCTGCCTTTCGACGATCCATATGAAGCGAATAACTACGTCACCAAACTACATCTCTTCGGTGTCCAACGAGCTCTCCATCAAGAATGTGAAGCTATGCGTGAGTACATTGGTCAAGTCGCCGAGGACGCGCGCCAATTTGAAGCACGAACAAAAGAGCAATTCGACATCATCAACACCAACATGTCTACACAATTTGACGAGCTCCGGACTTTGATAGTCAATCGACGTTCTTCTTCCACATCTCCTCAAAGACGAAGCCGCTCAAGTCGACATACCGACTCCACGGATGGCTCAAGTACCCATACATCAAAGACTCTTCGTCAAGCCGCACGTCAAGCTCGACATGACAACCGGAATCCACTTCATGACACGAGTTCACAAGAGCTATTTGACGAGCAAGAAAGTCGACATCACCAAAACCAAGCTACACTTGAGCAAGCACAAGAACGGCAACGACTACGCCAACAACAACAAGAGCGAGCACGTCAATACCAAAAAGAACAAGATGCCGAGGCTAATCGCCAAGCACAACAACGTCCAGAAGCTCAAGCTCTTGAGGCGCAACGAGCATTATGTGATGCACATCGCAATGTGGCAGCTCGCACTCGACACACTCGTCAAGAAGAGGATTTCCTTCGCGATGAGATGCAAGAGAGACGCCACCAAGCAAGAATGCAAGAAGAAGCTCCTCCTCAAGCGCGACAAGAGCAACAACCCCAACAAGAACAACATGCTTGGCAAGTACACCACGACAATGGACATCTACTACGCCAAGAGCAACATGATATTGCCAACCGTCAAACTCAAGACCGCCCTCCCAATAGGCAAGGAAACAATGAAGAGCATCGCTATGGAAAGCTTAAGTTCACCATGCCAAAGTTCTCCGGAAGCATTGATCCCGAAGACTACCTCTCAAGGGCATTGAAGGTCGACAAGATCTTTCGACTTCACAACTTCGATGAAGAGAAGAAGATCGCAATGGCATCTCTTGAGTTCCAAGACTATGTTCTCATATGGTGGGAGCAAATCATAGAGAGAAGAGAAGCAAAAGGCGAACCTCCTATCACCACTTGGGCTCAAATGAAGGAAGTCATGAGAGCACGCTTTGTGCCGACACACTACAACCGTGACTTGTTCAAGAAGCTACAACTCCTCAAGCAAGGTACCAAGTCCGTTGAAGAGTACTACAAGGAGATGGAGATTGCCATGATAAGAGCAAACATCACGGAAGATGAAGAGCAAACAATGGCGAGATTCTTGAATGGACTCAACTATCCTATCAAGAAGATTGTGGACTTTCAACCATACAACAATCTCCTCGAGCTAGTACATCAAGCAACCAAAGCGGAGCAACAATTTCACGAGGACTACAAGTACTCCAAGTTCAACTCCAAGAACTTAGGCTCCTACAATCAAGCTTCAACGACTTTGGCTACTCCTCCTACCTCTACCAAGCCATCTACAAACTTCGGCGACAAGTCAAGCTACAAGAATGCGACTACCTCGAGTCGTCCACTTTCTACCAACAACTTCATGCCAAGAGCTTCATCATCTACAACTCCAACCGAGGACAGCTCCAAGACGAGTTCCATCAAATGCTTCAAGTGCCAAGGGCGATGCCACAAATCATTTGAGTGCAAGACCGTTCGCACCATGATCATCAACGATGACGGTTCTTATGACTCAATGAGCAATGATGAGATGGAAGCACTTGAGCATGTAGCTATGCATCGCCAAGTGAACGAAGAAGAAGACCATCAAGTGTTTTGCGACAATGACTCAAGTCCCAATCTTGTTGTCTCCAAGGTCTTGACACTCCAACACCAACAAGATGACGACCAACGATGTCATAATTTCCATACCAAGGCCGGCATCAATGGACGCTCCATCAAGGTTATCATCGATGGAGGAAGTTGTCACAACTTGGCAAGCGAAGAGCTATGCGACAAGCTTGAATTGGTCAAGACGAAGCATCCTCACCCCTACAAGGTCCAATGGCTTAATGACGCCGGAATTCTTCGAGTCGAGCACACCGTGCAAGTCTCCTTCAAGATAGGCGCCTACGAGGACACTCTTGAATGTGATGTGATCCCCATGTCCGTGTGCCACCTTATTCTTGGAAGACCATGGTAGTATGATTGTGGAGTCACACACAATGGACGGACCAATCACTATAGCTTCAAGATGAAGGGCAAGGAATTCGTGCTCCGACCAATGTCTCCAAGTCAAGTAGCCGCCGACAAGCACTTACCTACCAACCATCGTGGAGAGAATGGTGAGAGAGTGAACCACCAAAATGAGAGTGAGTGCCACAAGCCAAATATGAGCGACTCCACGATGAACGACAAGAAGCAACAAGTGCTATTTGCCACCAAAAGTGAGATGAGAGAAGTGTGTGAGAACCCATCGAGTGTCTTCCACCTTGTGCTTTTATGCAAAGGGGAAGCCAAACCTACTAACACTTCACCACCTCTACCTTTAGTGTTGTCTCAATTGTTGCAGGAATTCTCGGACGTCTTTCCCGATGAACTACCTCCGGGTCTACCTCCACTTCGCGGAATCGAACACCGCATCGACCTCATACCCGGCGCACCACATCCAAACAAGGCTCCATACCGCGTCAACCCCGAGGAAACAAAGGAGATACAACGGCAAGTACAACAACTCATCGACAAAGGTCATGAATCGCATGGAGGAGGACTCATGGGCCACTTTGGACACGACAAGACATTTGCTACGCTCTCTAAGAATTACTTTTGGCCCAAGATGCTACGTGACGTCTCACGCCTCACCAACCGATGTTCTACATGCCGCAAAGCTAAGTCCAAAGCTCAATCTCATGGTCTTTACATGCCACTTCCTATTCCATACCATCCATGGGAAGACATAAGCATGGACTTTGTACTTGGATTGCCTAGGACTCAAAATGGCAAAGATTCCGTGTTAGTTGTCGTGGATAGATTCTCTAAAATGGCTCATTTCATTCCTTGTAACAAGATCGACGATGCTTCACATGTTGCAAATCTCTTTCGTAGGGAGGTCATTCGTCTACACGGCGTGCCCAAGACAATCTTGTCGGACCGGGACGTCAAGTTCTTGAGCTACTTTTGGAAAACCCTATGCGCGAAACTCAGAATCAAGCTACTCTTCTCTTCGGCATACCATCCACAAACCGACGGCCAAACGGAGGTGACGAACCGCACGCTTTCGACGCTTCTTCGCGTGTTGATCAAGAAGAACATCAAGGAATGGGAGCAATGCTTGCCCATCACCGAGTACGCCTACAACCGCGCAAGACATTCGACTACCGGCAAGTCCCCCTTCGAGGTCGTCTACGACTTCAACCCGTTGTCCCCATTGGACATCCTACATCTACCTCTACAAGAGTGCACGAACATGGACGCAAGTGCACGAGCAAGCTATCTCAAGAAGGTGCACGAAGATACAAGGGCAATGATCGAGCGACAAGTCCATCATCTCACCACCAAGATCAACATCAACAAGGCGCCAATGGTGTTCCAACCGGGAGATCATGTTTGGCTTCATCTTCGCAAGGACCATTTCCCACACGAGCGCAAGTCCAAACTACTACCTCGCGCCGACGGACCCTTCAAGGTGCTAGCACGCTACAACAACAACGCCTACAAGATCGACATCCCACGAGACAAGTACTCCGTGAGAGATACTTTCAACATCAAGGACCTATCTCCTTTCCATGGTGATGAAGATTTCGATCCGGGGTCGGATCTTTCCCAAGGGAGGGGATATGATGTGGAGCATCCAAAGGTCATCCACATGGACCCTTCATCGCCTCACCAAGTGCCCAAAGGACCAATGACTCGAGCCTGTGCAAGAGCTCTCGAGACCGAGGTGACTTTGCTCCTCTCTCGACATCTTTCCGATTCATATGAGACATGGCTTCTAACCTCATCAGAAACTCTGTGCATACTCAGGTACTTGGATGAAGGCCACGGGACAGCTCTACACGGCGGTCAAGACGGCGAGATCGACAAGTGCTTGGAACAAGAAGAAGGAAGGTTGAAGACTCTACAGGCTCCGGACGTCCGTCCACTACCGGACGATCGGACACTTGCAGGCACCGGACGTCCGACGTCCACTGGACGACCGGCGACTCCCAGACAACCGGACGACCGGAAGCCACCCGACGTCCGTGACATCGACCACAGAACATAAATAGCGGAAATCCGAGGATTACCGGATGTCCGGTCCCTCTGGAACCACCGGACGTCCGGTGACCAGCGGACGTCCGCCTCGACGGCGTCATCTCATGTAATATATACTCATTGACTTCCATCCTTTCGGGGCAGCTTTTGGGATAGCTCATCATAGACCTCAGTGGTTCCTCTCCTACGATACCGCGGCCTCTTCGGAGAAGATCCACCTCGGATTCAAGGCCTCCACATCGGAGAAGATCCCAAGGGATACCGAAGAGCTCCTCCGGGAGAAAACTATCTTTTGTACCACCGTTGTTGACTATGGATCGTGTATCTTGATGTGTATCGTGGATCTAGCACCTGTGTGACCTTATTTGTGTTGATTTGAGTGTTTCCCCTTGTGTTTTCCTCCGTAACTTCCTTGTGTTCTCCGTGTTCATCGTGGGATAACCTCCTTTCGTGAAAGATCTGCCGATTAGGGTTCCACCCTACATCAAGATTTTTGGCTAAGTTTTGTGTTGTGAAGTTTTCAAGTTTTGAGTATGGCTTTGATGGACTATGGAACAAAGAGTGGCAAGAGCCTAAGCTTGGGGATGCCCAAGGCACCCCAAGGTAAAATTCAAGGACAACCAAAAGCCTAAGCTTGGGGATGCCCCGGGAAGGCATCTCCTCTTTTGTCTTCATCTATCGGTAACTATACTCGGGACTATATTTTTATTCACCACATGATATGTGTTTTGCTTGGAGCGTCAAGTATTATTTGAGTATTTTCTTTTTAGTTTGCCACAATCATCCTTGCTGGACACACCTTTTTGAAAGAGATAAATATGGTCTATAATTTGTTAGAATACTCTATGTGCTTCACTTATATCGTTTGAGCTAAATAGTTTTGCTCTAGTGCTTCACTTATATCTTTTAGAGCACGGTGGTGATTTTATTTTGAAGAAATTGTTGATCTCTCATGCTTCACCTATATACTTTTGAGAGTCTTTTAGAACAGCATGGTAATGTGCTTTGGTTATAAAACTAGTCCTAATATGATAGGCATCCAAGATGAATTTAGTAAAAACTTTCATACAAAGTGCATTGAATATGATGAGAAGTTTGATACTTGATGATTGTTTTGAGATATGACGATGGTGATATTAGAGTCATGCTAGTGGAGTAATTATGAATTTGAGAAATACTTGTGTTAAAGTTTGTGATTCCCGTAGCATGCACGTATGGTGAACCGCTATGTGACGAAGTTAGAGCATGATGTATTTGTTGAGTGTCATGTGGAGGTCGGGGGCGCGCGATGGTTAGCTCCTACCAACCTCCCCCCTAGGAGCATGCGTTGATTGCTTTGTTTTGAGGACTCGTAAATTTTTGCACTAAGTATATGAGTTCTTTATGACTAATGGTGAGTCCATGGATTATACACACTCTCACCCTTCCACAATTGCTAGCCTCTCTTGTACCGCGCAACTTTCGCCGGTACCATACACCCACCATATACCTTCCTCAAAACATCCACCATACCTACCTATCATGGCATATCCATAGCCATTCCGAGATATATTGGCATGGAACTTTCCACCATTCCGTTCATATGACACGCTTCATATTTTCATATTGCCATGCATGATCATATAGTTGACATCATATTTGTGGCTAGGCCACCATGCATAATTTTTCATACATGTCACTCTTGATTCATTGCACATCCCGGTACACCGCCGGAGGCATTCATATAGAGTCATACTTTGCTCTAGCTTCGAGTTGTAATATCGAGTTGTAAATCAATATAAGTGTCATGATCATCATTATTAGAGCATTGTCCCATTGAGAAAAGGATGATGGAGACTATGAATCCCCCACAAGTCGGGATGAGACTCTGGACGAAAAAAGAAAAAGAAAAAATAGGCCATAAAAAACAGAAAAGTCCCAAAATGATAAAAAAAAAAGGTAAAAAGGAGAAAAAAATGAGAGAAAAAGAGAGAAGGGGCAATGTTACTATCTTTTTTCCACACTTGTGCTTCAAAGTAGCACCACGATCTTCATGATAGAGAGTCTCCTATGTTGTCACTTTCATATACTAGTGGGAATTTTCATTATAGAACTTGGCTTGCATATTCCTATGATGGGCTTCCTCAAAATGCCCTAGGTCTTCGTGAGCAAGCGAGTTGGATGCACACCCACTTAGTTTATTTATTTGAGCATTCACACACTTATAGCTCTAGTGCATCCGTTGCATGGCAATCCCTACTCACTCACATTGATATCTATTGATGGGCATCTCCATAGCCCATTGATACTCCTAGTTGATGTGAAACTATCTTCCTCCTTTTGTCTTCTCCACAACCACCACTCCATTCCACCTATAGTGATATATCCATGGCTCACGCTCATGTATTGTGTGAAAGTTAAAAAGTTTGAAAAATTGGAGTATGAAAAAATTGCTTGGCTAAAACCGGGGTTGTGCATGATTTAAATATTTCGTGTCATGAAGATAGAGCATAACCAGACTATATGATTTTGTAGGGATAACTTTCTTTGGCCATGTTATTTTGAGAAGACATGATTGCTTTGTTAGTATGCTTGAAGTATTATTATTCTTATGTCAATATTAAACTTTTGTGTTGAAACTTTCGGATCTGAGCATTCATGCCACAATAAATAAAATTACATTGAGAATTATGTTGGGTAGCATTTCACATCAAAAAATTTGTTTTTATCATTAACCTACTCGAGGACGAGCTTGAATTAAGCTTGGGGATGCTTGATACGTCTCCATCATATCTATAATTTTTTATTGTTCCATTGTATTATATTATCTGTTTTGGATGTTTAATGGGCTTTATTATACACTTCTATATTATTTTTGGGACTAACCTACTAACCCAAGGCCCAGTGCAAATTGCTATTTTTTTTGCCTATTTTAGTGTTTCGCAGAAAAGGAATATCAAACGGTGTCCAAACGGAATGAAACCTTCGGAAGAGTCGTTTTTGGAACAAATGCAACACATAAGACTTGGAGTACACGTCAGGGAAGAAACGAGGCGGCCACGAAGGTGGAGGGCGCGCCCAGGGGGGTAGGCGCGCCCCCACCCTCATGGGCCCCCTTTTGCTCCACCGACGTGCCTCTTCCTCCTATATATACCCATATACCCTGAAAACATCCGAGAGCACCACGGAACCCTATTTCCACCGCCGCAACCTTCTGTACCCGTGAGATCACATCTTGGGGCCTGTTCTGGAGCTCCACCGGAGGGGGAATCAATCACGGAGGGCTTCTACATCAACACCATAGCCTATCCGATGAGTTGTGAGTAGTTTATCGCAGACCTTCGCGTCCATAGTTATTAGCTAGATGGCTTCTTCTCTCTCTTTGGATCTCAATACAAAGTTCTCCTCGATCTTCTTGGAGATCTATTCGATGTAATTCATTTTGCGGTGTGTTTGTTGAGATCCGATGAATTGTGAGTTTATGATCAAGATTATCTATGAACAATATTTGGTTCTTCTCAGAATTCATATATGCATGATTAGAATATCTTTGCAAGACTCTTCGAATTATCAGATTGGTTTGGCCTACTAGATTGATCATTCTTGCAATGGGAGAAGTGCTTAGATTTGGGTTTAATCTTGCGGTGTCCTTTCCCAGTGACAGCAGGGACAGCAAGGCATGCATTGTATTGTTGCCATCGAGGATAAAAAGATGGGGTTTATACCATATTGCATGAGTTTATCCCTCTACATCATGCCATCTTGCTTAAGGTGTTACTCTGTTCTAATGAACTTAATACTCTAGATGTATGCCGGATAGCGATCGATGTGTGGAGTAATAGTAGTAGATGCAGAATCATTTCGGTCTACTTGTCACGGACGTGATGCCTATATACATGATCATGCCTAGATATTCTCATAACTATGCGCTTTTCTATCAATTGCTCGACAGTAATTTGTTCACCCACCGTAATAATCTGCTATCTTGAGAGAAGCCACTAGTGAAACGTATGGCCCCTGGGTCTATCTTTCATCATATAAATCTTCCATCAACTATTTATCTTTACTGTACTTTTGTTTTGCAATCTTTATGTTTCAATCTATAAAACAAAATACCAAAAATATATATCTTATTATCTCTATCAGATCTCACTTTTGCAAGTGGCCGAGAAGGGATTGGCAACCCCTTTATCGCGTTGGTTGCAAGGTTCTTATTTGTTTGTGCAGGTACAAGGAACTTGCGTGTAGTGTCCTACTGGATTGATACCTTGGTTCTCAAAAACTGAGGGAAATACTTACGCTACTTTGTTGCATCACCTTTTCCTCTTCAAGGGAAAACCAACGCGTGCTCAAGAGGTAGCAGGCGGCGGGCGGCAAGAGGGCGGCGGCAGGGCGGCAGTGCGGCGGTTGGGCGGCTGGCACGGCTCAGGACGACGGCGGCGGTCGGTGGCAGCGGCGCGGCGATGGAGCTCGTGCAGCTGCGCGGCGCGGCTGGCAGCTGGGCTCGGTGGTGGCGGAGGAGAGAGGGTCCGGGGGTCTCGGCTTATAAAGCCCGGGGCCGGGGGCGGCTTGGAGAAGGGGCCAAGGCGGTCGGCGGCGCGGCGGAGTGGGACTCCCCAGAGTCTGGCCGGCACACGGCGAGGAAGGCAATGGCGTGCGGGAGTGGGCCGGCTAGCTGGGCTTCGGCCCAGTCAGTCAGGTCAAAAAGTTTTTTATTCATTATTAAATAATAATTTTCTAAAAATACAGAAAATAGAAAAAGACAATAAAAATAATTTTAAAATCACAGAAAAATTCACACGTATTTAGGGCCTTATTATTGACCTGGTGAACATTTTTCTGGGCCTAAATGCCTACAAATAAAATAAACCTTTTAGTACTAATTAAAATACTAAAAAGAAAATATTTTTGCAAATGAAAAATCCAATAAATATATTTTACTCAAATTTCAATTCCAACATTTTTATTCTGTTTTGAAGAAGTCATATTATCTTCTCTCATTTCTTTAAAAATATTGAAAATGAAAATTGGTACAAATATTTGATCCAACCCCACTTGGAAAATAATAAAATTGTGGGTACTCTTTGGAAAACTTCCAACTCTCTCACTTGGGTCCTTGAGTTACTTAAAGTCTTTGGATCAATTTCCAAATAAAATCAAATTCAAAATGCTCAAATGATGAATGCATATGAATGATCTATGATAACATCCAAATTGAAAATTGGGATGTTACAAACCAACCCCCCTTAAGATGAATGTCACCCTTTAGATTCGGGTTGGCTAGAAAATAGGTGTGTGTGGTCTTGTCGAAGGTCTTCCTCTTGTTCCTAGGTGGCTTCATCCTCTATTTGGTGACTCGACTGAACTTTGCAAAACTTGATGACCTTAGTGCGGGTAACTCTGTTGGCAAACTCGGAAATCTTGACAGGCTTCTCCTCATAAGTCAGATCACTCTCTAACTGAATTCCTTCCAGGGGCACTGTATCTCATAGCGGAATCTAGGCCATCTCTGTGTGACACTTCTTCAACTGAGATACGTGAAACACTCATGAATTCCAGACAAAGTTTCGGGCAACTCTAGCTGATAAGCTACTTCTCCTCTGAGCTCCAAAACTCTGTACGGTCCCACAAATCGTGGTGCCCGTTTACCCTTAACTCCAAAATGCTTAACTCCTCAAAGTGGGGACACACGAAGATATGCTCTATCTCTAACTTTATAGGTCACCTCCTTGCGTTTCGTATGTGCATAACTCTTCTGTCGGGACTGGTCTACCTTCTCTCCATCGTGGATCAGTTTGACCTTCTCCTATGAATCTCGGATTATATATGGTCCAAAGAACTGGTGGTCTCCAACTTCATCCCACATCAACGGTGTCCCGCACCTCCTTCCGTACAAGGCTTCTTGATACGTCCAAAACGTATCTATAATTTCTGCTTGCTCCATGCCTCTTTTGGGTGATATTGCCATGTTATTTATACACTTCCATACACTTTTGATCATATTAGGACTAACCTATTAACTCAGTGCACCCCAGTGCCAGTTTCTGTTTTCGGCTGTTTTTGTATTTCAGGTTTTCACATTACGAGAACTGCCAGGAAAAATCCAGAAAAATTATATAAAAAATCAGCGTTCAAGAAGCTACCGTGCGCCCGAAGTACAGCCGGGGGGGGGGGGGCACCAAGGCTCCAGGCGCCCTGGCGGCGCCCCCCCTGGGCCGCGCCGGGGGGGGGGCGCCTGGGCCCCCCGAGGCTCCGCTGATGCCCCCATTTGGCATATATTTAAAGCGTCTCCCGAAACCCTCAAGAGGGGAACTCTTTTTCGCGATCTCATCTCTGTTCCGCCGCCGCCGCCGCTTCCAAGATTGGGAGCACTAGGAGAACTCTTCCCGACACCCTGCCGGAGGGGAGGATCACCACCGAGAGCCTCTCCACCACCATGGACGCCTCCCGGATGAGTTGTGAGTAGTCTCCCTTGGACCATGGGTCCATGACCAGTAGCTATGTGATGTTCTCCTCCCGTTCTTGTGCTTCACTAATTAGTGCTCGTGAGCTGCCCTACATGATCGAGGCACATATGTAATCCTTATGCTGTTGCTATGATGAATTTGCTGGGATCCGATGGATTATGAGATTATGTTCAGATTGTGTTTGAGTAATATATTTGATTCACCTCTTTTATATTTATGTTCGTAAGTAATTCTTGCATGTTCTCTGTTGTTATTTATTGCTTTGGCCAAGTAGTAGGTAGTGACTCCAAGAGGGAACGTTATGCTTGATTGTGGGTTCATGCCCCTCGATGACTAGTTTGAGTGACAGAAACATGAGTCTAGGGGATGTGCTGTTGCCACAAGGGGGAAAACAACGGTGCTTGTGCCCGCGGGTGCAAGGATTGTTTACTTTACGCAAAGTTCTTTTAATGCAGTTGTCTGTTGCTTTGAGTTTACACTATGGGTGGGACTCGCAACTTAATACCAGCGAGATGTTCTGGATAGATATCTCAAGGTGGATGATTAGTAGTAGATGCAGATGGATTTCGGTCTACTTACCTCGGCGTACCGCCCATGCTTTGAACCTCTACCTTTCTTGCAATGTAGTCAGCATTGGTTTGCGTACATGGTCCTGTCAATTGCCCAGCTGTAATTCGTTTACCTCACATAGCTGTTTTATCGTCTTTTGGGAGAGAGACATCACTAGTGAACATCATGAGACTCCGGTCCATATTACCATCATTGATCACATCCGCTATTTACTTTTCCGCTTTTTCCTTACTATTGCAATTATATCTATCACTACTATCACTTGCGTTTGATCCTTTGTAAACTACAAGGCCGGAGGGATTGCCAACCTCTCTGTACTCGTTGGGAGCAAAGTTATTTGTATCTGTGTGCAGGTCCACGTTGATTGCTAATATCTGGCGCCGTTAGCAGTTGACACCTTCTTGTTGAAACTGGGAGTCTCAGGGAAATCGATCCTTGGTATTGCCAAGGGAAATCTTCTGCTACACTGCATCTCAAACCTTCCACTTGGGGTAAGCAACGAGGGGGGCGAGAAGCAACCTAGCAAAGCAATTTCCGGCGCCGTTGCCGGGGACTCCACTCTTCAGGATAGGGGAGTTGCATGCTATCTTTTACCTTTTCTTTTAGTCTTGTTAGTTTACCTTTCAGTTTTTGCTTTAGTATCTTTTATCGAAAATCACAAAAATAGTTATCTTGCTTGCTTGCTACTATGGGTTCCATCAAAAACACTAGGTGGGAGGAGTACACCCCTTCTTCCATTACGCCAATCACCACTGTCGGGATTAACAAAAGTAATAAACCTTGTGATTATGTTAGTCTTGACGGAGAGTTATGCCCATGGCATGGTCTTCCAGGAAAAGAGTATGAGCCTCAGTTTAAAATTGCTCCTAAGCTTCCCCAAACTTGGGAAGACGTTCAAACTCTTATAATAGAGAGCGATTCAAACAAAGAGGATGACACTACAATTTTGCCCAATAATGATAAAATTAATTTTGATAATTGTAGTATCTCAGAAGTTGTCACCTTTCTACAAAGAATGGCTAAAGATCCCCACACTAGCACGCTTAATCTTGCCTTCACAGAGCATATCACTAATGCTCTTATCAAAGCTAGGGAGGAGAAACTTAGAGTAGAAGCCTCCATACCTAGAAAGCTAGAAGATGGTTGGGATCCTATGATTAAAATTAAAATAAACAACTTCTCTTGCTATGCTTTATGTGATATTGTAGCTAGTACCTCCATTATGCCCAAAAGACTATATGATATGCTTAAATTGAAACCTTTTAATTCTTGTTCTTTTGGTGTTCGTCTCGTTGATTCTTCCATAAAGAAACCTTTGGGGAGGATCGACGATGTTCTTATCGTTGTCAATGATAATTATGTTCCCGTTGATTTTACTATTATGGATATTGAATGTGAACCTTCTTGTCCAATTATTTTGGGACGTCCTTTTCTACGCACCGTTGGTGCTATCATTGACATGAAAGAGGGGAATATAAAATTTCAGTTTCCTCTCAAAAAGGGATGGAAAACTTCCCTCGAAAGAAGATCAAGTTACCTTTTGAGTCCATTATACGGGCTAGCTATTCTTTTACTCTTGATAAAACTTGATCTCTATGCATTATGCCTAGCTTAAAGGCATAAAAGAAAGCACTTTTGGGAGGCAGCCCAATGAATAAATTTATTTTGCTTTTGTTGTGTCTTGATGTTGTTACTACTGTAGCATCATCATTGTATCTTTGCTTTTCAATTTTGTGCCAAGTATAGCCTCTGATTGCAAGAAAGTTCAAAAGTTGTGACGTGCTGTCCAGGAAACAGATTTTGTCCTTGGATAGAAAAATTCGTATAAAATCACCAGATCATCTTTTTGGTCTGAATTTTTTCGACAGCGTGCTCTATATAATTGTCTTTCGTGCGTCTGTTCTGAATTTTTTTATTAGAGTGGCAGAAGTGCCACAGAAAAATCATTTACTACCTGCTGTTCTGTTTTTCACAGATTCTGTCCTGTTTTGCCTTTCCTTCATTTTGCAAACCTAGAGCTTGCTTTTTCTTTGCAAAAATCTTTTGGCAATCTTGAGAAATAGTAGACCTTCAAGAATATCTTTATTTCCAGCAAGGAAAAAATTATTTTATTATGGGTACTAACCTCGCTAATCAGATTATGATGAGTTATGTATGAAGGGAGTTTTCAAGTGTGCGAGGGAAGATGATAAAAAGATTCAGGAGTGTCAAACGCTCAAGCTTGGGGATGCCCACGTGCACCCCCAAGAAATATTCAAGGAGACTCAAGCGTCTAAGCTTGGGGATGCCCCCGTGCATCCCCTTCTCCATCAACATTATCAGTTCGTCTTTCATTCCACTATATTTTAATCACTTCATGTGTTATGTGCTATGCTTGGAGCGTCTTGCTTTTAGTTTTCCTTAGATTTTCATAACGAGTCAGAACTCGGCTTTCTTTATGTGGGAGAGAAACACGCTCCACTTCTACCTAGAACATAACATCGAATTTTCATGTCTATCTTTGTTGTGTGTGTTATTTGTCTTTTAATAGCTACTATCATGCTTAGCTCTTAACTTTCATGCTTATCTTTTTAAAGAGCTTTTGTTTAGTTGGTTGCTTGAACTCTCTTTAGTTATCATGTTTATCTTATTAAGAGAGAGTTTGCTTCCATTGCATTGGTTGATATGTCTATGATAAAGATGCTACGTGCATAATGGCGCTTAGTAGTTCATGTTTTCTTATGGTTAGTCTCAAATAGCTGGGGGATTCCCAATGTGTTATTAGTACCAACATGATTTGTTTGCCTATGATGTGGTATGGTTTAGTAATATCTTCCTTCAAAGAATTTATTTTGATTGACTTGGCGTATGCTCACGCATATTTAAGACTGTAAAGAAAGTCTGTCAAGCCTTGATGATCTTTTGTTTCTGAGTAGCGATATAACTTCCATGCCTGATTCAATGTTGCTTTGTCGCTCTGCATGATTATGACCGTCATTGCTCTCTTAGTTGGTCGCTCCCAGTCTTTTGCTAACCTCCACCTGTATTAAGCGGACTGACTGCTTGTGCATCCACATTCCTTTAAACCAGTTATGCCATATGAGTCCACCATATCTTCCTACATGGTATTTACCTGCCATTCCTAACGGAGACTTGCATGTACCATCTCGAAATTATTCAAAGAAAGAAAAAAGCATTCCTATTTTATGCCTCTATTGTAAGTTCATGAGGAAGTAGTGGTTAATTCATGATCTTTTTAAGTTGGACAAGCTTCACCCCGGGATTGCACGTATAATGTGCAAACCCATAATACGAGAAGGAACTGGCATTGAGTGCGCCCGGCTCAAAATTAATATAACAAACAAACCCTCCTTCGCGCTTTGTTCAGGAGAAATCAGAAAACTTTGCCAGTGATAAACAAAGGAGATTAAGAGGATGTGATCGTCCTCATTCGGGAGCCGTTCCTCGAAACTTGTCCATCTCAAGAAGTGATTGAGTTATCTGCTAGCATTCATTAACAAAACATGCATAATCAAAAAAATAAAAAAATATTACCTCTGTTTTAAAACCAAGAGCTCTGGTACATGTTTTGTCTTTGTTTCCGACTACGGGTTTTCAACCTTGCCAACAAAAGCCACGGTTCGAGAGTCTCCACCTTCTTTTAAAAGCACCAACTACTGAGAGCATGATTGTCATTTTGAGTGTAATGTGCATTGTCCCAAAGTAGCATTGTCTTTTGCATGATTGTGACATCGTTTATTCTGAAATCATTGTATCTAGTCATCACTTAAACCTTGGAGGTGCCCCTGCATTTATATTTTGCTTCACTAAAGGGGGCAAGCGAGATATCACTTTATCATATTTGCGCACCATGTTCATTACAAATCTATTTGATGTTTCAGTATAATATTGTAAAACTTTCAGTTCTTTGTGATTTTCTCATGAGGCAACTTAATTACTATAGATTCATTGTCTCAGTAAGCTTTTGTCATATGACTATGAAAAAGTCCCATATGGTTAATAGCATTTCACCACAGAAATTATTCTTGTTATCATTTACCTACTCGAGGACGAGCAGGAATTAAGCTTGGGGATCTTGATACGTCCAAAACGTATCTATAATTTCTGCTTGCTCCATGCCTCTTTTGGGTGATATTGTTATGTTATTTATACACTTCCATACACTTTTGATCATATTTGGACTAACCTATTAACTCAGTGCACCCCAGTGCCAGTTTCTGTTTTCGGCTATTTTTGTATTTCAGCTTTTCACATTACGAGAACTGCCAGGAAAAATCCAAAAAAATTATATAAAAATTATGTGCGCCCGAAGTACAGCCGGGGGGGGGGGGCACCAGGGCTCCTGGCGCCCTGGCGGCGCCCCCCCCTGGGCCGCGCCGGGGGGGCGCCTGGGCCCCCCGAGGCTCCACTGATGCCCCCCTTTGGCATATATTTAAAGCGTCTCCCGAAACCCTCGAGAGGGGAACTCTTTTTCGCGATCTCATCTCTGTTCCGCCGCCGTCGCCGCTTCCAAGATCGGGAGCACCAGGAGAACTCTTCCGGGCACCCTGCCGGAGGGGAGGATCACCATCGGGAGCCTCTCCACCACCATGGACGCCTCCCGGATGAGTTGTGAGTAGTCTCCCTTGGACCATGGGTCCATGACCAGTAGCTATGTGATGTTCTCCTCCCGTTCTTGTGCTTCACTAATTAGTCCTCGTGAGCTGCCCTACATGATCGAGGCACATATGTAATCCTTATGCTGTTGCTATGATGAATTTGCTGGGATCCGATGGATTATGAGATTATGTTCAGATTGTGTTTGAGTAATATATTTGATTCACCTCTTTTATATTTATGTTCGTAAGTAATTCTTCCATGTTCTCCGTTGTTATTTATTGCTTTGGCCAAGTAGTAGGTAGTGAGTCCAAGAGGGAACGTTATGCTTGATTGTGGGTTCATGCCCCTCGATGACTAGTTTGAGTGACAAAAACATGAGTCTAGGGGATGAGCTGTTGCCACAAGGGGAAAACAACAGTGCTTGTGCCCGCGGGTGCAAGGATTGATTACTTTACGCAAAGTTCTTTTAATGCAGTTGTCTGTTGCTTTGAGTTCACACTATGGGTGGGACTCGCAACTTAATACCAGCGAGATGTTCTGGATAGATATCTCAAGGTGGATGATTAGTAGTAGATGCAGATGGATTTCGGTCTACTTACCTCGGCGTACCGCCCATGCTTTGAACCTCTACCTTTCTTGCAATGTAGTCAGCATTGGTTTGCGTACATGGTCCTGTCAATTGCCCAGCTGTAATTCGTTTACCTCACATAGCTGTTTTATCGTCTTTTGGGAGAGAGACATCACTAGTGAACATCATGAGACTCCGGTCCATATTACCATCATTGATCACATCCGCTATTTACTTTTCCGCTTTTTACTTACTATTGCAATTATATCTATCACTACTATCACTTGCGTTTGATCCTTTGTAAACTACAAGGCCGGAGGGATTGACAACCTCTCTATACTCGTTGGGAGCAAAGTTATTTGTATCTGTGTGCAGGTCCACGTTGATTGCTAATATCTGGCGCCGTTAGCAGTTGACACCTTCTTGTTGAAACTGGGAGTCTCGTTGAAATCGATCCTTGGTATTGCCAAGGGAAATCTTCTGCTACACTGCATCTCAAACCTTCCACTTGGGGTAACCAACGAGGGGGGCGAGAAGCCACCTAGCACTTCTAAAGGGGCCATCTGTAGACTGGTCTGATAACTGTTGTTGTAAGAGAACTCTGCGTAAGGCAAGTTATCATCCCAACTAGATCCATAATCTAGCGCACAAGCGCTCAACATGTCCTCCAGAATATGATTGACTCTCTCTATATGTCCATCTGTTTGTGGATGAAAGGCTGTACTGAACTCTAGCCTCGTACCCAATGTCTCGTGCAACTGCTTCCAAAACTTTGATGTAAACTATGTTCCTCTATCTGATACAATGGTCCTTGGAACTCCATGCATACATACGATCCTGGTCATGTATACCATTGCCAACTTAGCACTCGTGTAAGTGGTCCTCACGGGGATAAAGTGAGCTACCTTCATCAAACGATCAACTATAACCCAGATATAATCGTACCCTGAACGTGTCCTGGGTAGTCTTGTGATAAAATCCATTCCAAGCTTATCCCACTTGCAATGTGGTATTGGCAATGGCTGTAGCAACCCTGCTGGTTTCTGATGTTCTGCCTTAACTCTCTGACAGACGCCACATGTCGCTACATACTCAGCAATGTCCTTCTTCATACCGGTCCACCAGAAATTCTGCTTCATATCCAAATACATCTTGGTGTTTCCTGGATGTATCGAGTAAGGCGAACCATGGGCCTCCTGAAGAATCAACTTCCTGATCTCAGGGTCATTGGGCACATAAATACGCTCTTCAAACCACAGTGTTTCGTGTTCATCCTCACGAAATCCTTCTGCCTTTCCTTTGCTCATTCTGCCCTTTATTTCTGCAATTCCTTCCTTCATCTTCTGGGATTCTCGAATCTTGCCCAACAAAGTGGACTGAATCTCCAATGTGGCAACATAGCCTCTAGGGACTATCTCCAACTGTAAATCTCTAAGGTCATCTGCCAACTCCTGGGGTAAACCTCCGATTATGATAGTGTTAACATAACTCTTGCGACATAGCGCATCTACCACGACATTGGCTTTTCCAGGGTGATAATGCAATCTCATGTCGTAATCCTTTATGAGCTCCAACCATCTCCTTTGACCGAGATTTAACTCCTTTTGCTTGAAGATATACTTCAAACTCTTATGATCCGTGTATACATCACCACGGTTTCCAATAAGAAAGTGTCTCCAGGTCTTGAGTGTGTGCACTACGGATTCTAACTCCAAATCATGTGTGGCATAATTCAACTCATGGGGTCCAAGCTGACGTGAGGCATATGAAACAACTCTTCCTTCTTTCATGAGAACGCCTCCAAGTCCTTGACGTGAAGCGTCACAATACACTTGAAAATCCTTACGGATATTTTTGAGAATCGGCACTAGGGTTGTAACCAAACGCTTCTTCAACTCCTGAAAACTGGCCACATTCTTTGGTTCAATTATACTTACTTTCCTTCTTCAACAACTCTGTCATGGGCTTCGCAATCTTGGAGAAATTCTCAATGAACCTCCGATAATATCCTGCGAGTCCAAGAAAACTGCGAATCTCACCAACTGAGGTGGGTGCCTTCCATTCCGTGATGGCCTCTACATTGGAAGGGTGTACTGTTATACCTTCTCCAGATATAACATGTCCAAGAAATCAAACTTCCTTCAACCAAAACTCAGATTTGCTGAACTTGTCATATAGCTGATGTTCTCTGAGCTTCTCGAGAACTAAATGCAAATGTTCCTTGTGCTCCTCTTCATTCTTGGAGTAAACCAATATTTCATCAATGAATACTACCACAAACTTATCCAAGAACTCCATGAACACCTTATTCATCATACTCATAAAATAGGCAGGGGCATTAGTCAATCGAAATGACATAACCGTGTACTCGTAAAGCCCATACCTTGTGGTAAAAGTTGTCTTAGGTATGTCCTGCTCTCAGATCTTTAACTGATGATATCCCGATTGTAAATCGATCTTAGAGAAAACTTTGGCTCCTTGCAACTGGTCAAACAGATCATTGATCATCGGCAGAGGGTATTTATTCTTGATCGTCACCTCATTTAGTGCACGATAATACACAACCATCCTTAGGGAACCATCCTTCTTCTCAACTAAGAGCACTTGGGCTCCCCAAGGTGAAGAACTTGGTCGAATATACCCTTTCTCCATTAACTCCTTGATTTGCTTCTTGATCTCTTCCAAATCATTTGCGGGCATCTGCTACAGTCTCTTGGATATAGGTCTAGTGCCTGGTAATAACTCAACCAGGAACTCGATGTCTCGATCCAGTGGTATGCGTGGTAATTCTTCCGGAAATACATTGTAATATCCCAAAATTCTAAATTTTGGAATGTTATATTAAATAGATAGTTTTGATTACTTGTGTGATGTATTGTGTGAAATTGAGTGAAATTTGAAACTTTTGAAAGTTAAATGAGAGGGAATAAAATGACTTTCCCAAAACTTTCACTTTGCATTTACGATCTCCATGAATTCAAATTCATTTCATCAAAAAACCCTAGAGTGAAAATGATATGACTTCTTCCATTTAATAAAATGAAAAGGGGTTATGAAAGGATTTTGAATTCAATCTGAAAGTATTTTAAATTGAGAAACTTTATGCAACTCAATGATTTTCAAGAGAGAAGATAAAATGACTTCTTCAAATTGTAAGAAATATGAGTTTGAAGTTCCTTTGAAGTATTTTTTGAAAACTCATTTTCAAATTTGATGTGTTTGGTTTTTATTCAAAAAAAATTCTCCAAAAATAAAATAAATGGAAAATAGGGTAAAATGATTCCCAGAAATGGAAAATTGGAGAAAAATGAGTTTGAAGTAATTTTGGTATTTTAAAATATTTTTATTAGATTTTTAAATAAACCAGAAGCACTATTTGATTTATTTAAATGTTTGTGTATTTTATTTGACCATAGAAAAATGTTCATGTTGTAGAAAATATTTTTCTGAAAATTTTGATATATAATGTGCCTATGTAAAATTTTATTTTATTTTCGATTTTCCGTTTTTCTTATCTGTTTGTTTAAATTGCACGTGCGCTTTTAGCTAACTGTCACCCGCCTGCGCAGCATAATAGCAGCAGGCGCCTCATTTTTTTTCCTTCTAAATGGGCCAGGCCCAGCCATTTTTTTCTTTCCAGGGTTTTTTTTCTTCACTTTGGCCGAAATAAAAAAACAAAAAAACTACAACGCCAGTGCGTGCACGCGGCCGGCCTGTTGCTTTTTAGCCCATGCGTTTTCCCTCTGTTTTATTTTGTTCGTGTAGGTTTAGTCCCACATTGCCTAGCCTTTAACCTCTAAACCTCTTTTCCACCTATAAATATAGATCCATAGAGCTTCCAAAAATCATCTGATTCGGGTTAAATCAATATTTTCGGTTGACTAGATTCATTAAAAAAATCTCTTCTCTCCGGCGAGAATTTGGAAGTCGTCTCCTCTCTCCGAATTCGTCTTTTCTCTCCCTATAAAGATATATTTCTTCGTATTTTTTTATACTCCCGTAACTTATTATTTCTAGACTAGTATGGTAGAATAATTATTAGATTTATAAACTATCCCCGTATTTACACTTTAGGCCTAGAATTCTTTTAGCCATAGCTATTTTTTCTTCTTCTTCCGTAAAATAGATTGGCCCTGATTTTTCAAATAGCCATAACTTTTTACTCGTTCATACAAATTAGATGAAACCAACGCCTAGATTTTCGTCTTGGTCTCACCTATCCAGTGAATCTATCAAATAAACTTCTTGCAACTTTCAAATTTTGCAATTTGTTCAAATTCATATTCAAACTTCTTTTGATCATATCTTTTTAACTATAACTTCAATTTAGTTGATTCTTTTTGCAAATCGTAGCTCTTGACCTAAACTTTCTGATAAGTCCAAATTGACCTAATTGTGGTACTGTTAGAAATTGTTTTCTATTGCAAGAGTTATTTGCTTGTTTTGAAGTTTTCCGAAGTGTTTTCTTCGTTCTTCCCAATTTTCTGAGTGATAGCTTATGTGTGGTTACTATTGCTTGCTTACGTTAGATTGATCGGAGTGTGATGAGTAGATCGAACATGATTTATGAGTGCGAAGAATCTTCATCAGCAGTACAAGGCAAGTTCATACCTTGATCATACTTTTCAATACCTAGTTTTTATTGCATTAGTTCTACCATCAAACAATTTCACGAGTAGGACTTCATCACATGTTGTATTGCTTAGTAGTTCATGAGGTAGGAACCCAATGACTTGAGATCAACCCAAGGGAATATACGCTTTGTTACTTATTGCTTAGCCATGCTCGTAGACGTAGATTGGTATGTGAGATTTCATGAAAGTTGTGAGTGTAATAACAACTAAGGGAATGTTTAAGGTGGTAACTTTAATACACCACTGGGTGGATTGGTTGGGGCACCCTGGAGAAACCAGTGGCTTGCCCGGGCACCTGTAGGGTCTAGCGTTGTCCTAGGGGATCCCGGAGGACCCGTGTGATCACCCTATTGCAATGCCACCTAGACTCAAAGGGATCATATGATATTTTCATGCCTAGAAGCTTCCATGTGCAGGCACAATCCATTATGGGCTCTGGCATTGTTGAGTATGTTGTGTGAGCTCTTTCAGTGGTGGACTAGCAGATATAGGGGGGATGTAGGTGTACCTGTCCATCCGGGGTAAAGAGTGAATGCGTCTGAAAGACTGTGTCTCGATCATCCGTTTCTCAAACACCATGCAATGCGAGAAATCAAACGGGGGAGATCGAGTCTTGTGGGGAAAATGCACAAACCTCTGTAGGATGTACAAACTATTCATGAGTAGCCGTGTCCACGGTTATGGACGTCCTTGAGTATCTAGCAGTGGATTATTTTGTTGATCTCATCACTTGATCTAATAAAATTGTTGGGTTATTAATTTTGGCAACTTGGGATTTGAGATGGAGGACCCATTCTCAATATTACTTAATTCAACTGAGTAGTAAATAAAATTTATTCCTTTCTTGTAGGGAAAAACTAGCTTTATGCAAAATAAACTGTCAGGGATATTATTAGCAGGTATAAACCGGCTAGGGTAAACCGGATTATGGTGATATAATTGTATAATTGTAAAGCTCAGTAGAGATTACGGCCCATGAAGGCTTAGGGCCCATGGGTAGAGTTACGGTTTGTAAACCGACTTATCATGTAACTTGAGAGACAAGGAAGAAAGAGCAGAGACCGAGGCGGACACAAATATGAGCCGGCCTCGGGACTCTGTAAACCGGACCGGGTGTCACCTCTATATAAAGGAACTACCCGGCGACGGTTCAAGGACAAGAAAAAACCCGTCGAGACACAGGCAAGCGATCCGCTCCCTGTTCATCGACGCCCAAGCAATACCAAACCAAACTAGATGTAGGCTTTTACCTTCATTGAAGGGGCCGAACTAGTATAAACCCTCTATG
The DNA here is from genome assembly GCA_902687465.1 of Secale cereale. Classification (NCBI taxonomy): domain Eukaryota; kingdom Viridiplantae; phylum Streptophyta; class Magnoliopsida; order Poales; family Poaceae; genus Secale; species Secale cereale. The sequence continues at coordinate 116,143,439 of LR738709.1, read as the reverse complement.
TCCTTTGTGTGCTTTTAACCCCTTCAAGCTAACCCGTGCGATGGTTCCATCACTAAGTCCGTTAAACCGGACATCTGCCGTGCTAATTCCACGACAGTTGGCGCCCACCTTGGGGCATCCGCATGATGGTTTTGAGTTCTTGAAGGGCAGCTTTGAAGGACTCAAGGGCTACGCGATCGGCCGGATGACCAAGAGTCGCCGCGGCCGGATCTACATCGACGACGCTGGCTGGGGACCGGAGACCGATTCAATCAAACACGGGTACCGGGTTCCCTTCGGCGGCATCCACGTCTTCATCGGCAAGATTGGCGAACCGGGACCTGAGCCGGACATCTTCTCCGACATCATCGAGCCGGCTCAGCGTGCGAGATCGACCCGGATTCAGCCTGCCATGAAGCGTGTTTTTGTTGGAGCAATACATGGAGTCCGAGCCGAGGACGGATCGGATTCTGGTGGCGAGATAGTTGTCTATTCCGATGATGAATCCTCATCCGGAGAGACTGAATCCTTGTATCTGTTGCGGGACGGCCGATCTAAGGGTGTGTATGACGGAGACAGTATTCCGGACCCCTTTGATCCGCCAAACCGGGTGGCTGTCTTTATGGCCGGATCACAACCTACGCCACAGTCCACGGTGAACGGGGCGATCACAGCAGAAGCTGGTGCAGGGGGGAGCGGTCAGGCCCTCTCGCCCTCTGACGCTCTATCCGCCTTGGTCGAGGAGTTGACAACCCGGGCAGTAGTAGTGGTGGCTCCAGCAGACAAGGCGCAACATGATGCAGAACTCCTTCAGCTGAGGGGCCGGATCGAGCAAGCAAGAGAGGATCTGAAGGCAGAGAAAGCTATGATAGCAACGAGACAGGTAGAGCTGGATTCTCAGGCTTTCCAGCTAAGGATGGAACAGGCCTCCGCGCAGGGAGTAAGGAATCAGAGGTACCAGTCTCATCTACCGTCGGTCTATGAGGCAATGAATCTCTTCGGGACGCCAGGAGCGGCAGCTAGCAATGATCCGGAGGTAAACCGGAGGGCGGCCCCAGTGAGAGGTGAGCCGGTTCCACAGCCCACTGCGGAGCAGGATTGACGGATTATGCCCACGCTTCACATCCCCACTCCTCCGGGCCATTACTCAAACCCCTTGGATAACATTGTCGCCGCCGCTTCACGCATGGCCGCTTTACCCATTGAGGGGACGTCCCCTGTGGCGATGGAAGCACGCAGGGTCAAGGATCTGCTCAACACGGCATTAACACAGCAACAGGCGTATTCCTATAGCAGGGAGAGGCTTCATTCAACACCCCACCACAGCCGGAGTTATACTAGGCATTGGGATGAACCGGAGGTGTCTAGTAGTGAACGGAGGCGACACCGTCACAGACAGGATAATCCGGCGGGCGCAGAGGCGCAAGCACAGGAGGCGGTAAACCGGGCTAGACCAGCGGACCGCGAGGAGATCCGCCAAACGACGCCGGTTCACACAACTACAGCAGAGACGGGGGTCACATCGAGTTCCTTTGGGGTGCAGTGTCTTGTCCCCGCTTTACGAAGCGTAAAGTTACCCAAAGATTTCAAGGGTCCGCGTAAAGTGCCTAACTACACAGCAGATTTGGCTCCAGAGTCTTGGATTGAGAGCTATGAGATGGCTATGGAGATGCTGGACGTGGATGAAGCGGCTTGCGCGAAGTATTTTACCATGATGCTTGAGGGTATAGCCCGGACCTGGTTAAAGGGTTTACCACCTAATTCCATTGGATCATGGGGTGAGTTACGCCGCCAATTTATCAAAAATTTCAAGGATACGTGCAAGCAGCCAATGTCAGTGGTGGATCTAGCAGCATGTATACAAGGAGATCAGGAGCCTACCAGCGCATGGGTGCGGCGAGTGTCAGAAATCTTGCACTCTTCGAACGGTATCAGCCCCAGTACAGCGATAGTAACACTGGAAAATAATTGCCGGTTTGAGTCTCTGAAGTTGAAGCTGGGACGGCTCAAACGGGATTGTAATGACATGGGAACTCTCATGAGTGCTTGGGTAAAGTATGGGGACTCCGACAACGCTAAGTATCCGGAAATGGATGGAGATAAATCCGGAAAAGCAAATAAACCTGGTAAACCGGCGCAGGCTAATCCGGTTGGAACAAGCTTCTTAGGTAAGTGAAAGGCAGAGGGTGGCTCTGATTTCGTGGCCAATACTGAAGTTCAAGGGAGTTTTCAGTGCAACAAGGATAAGCCGCCCCCACAAAACAGCGGAGGGTTCATTAATTGGGAGCAACAATTGAATGAGCCTTGCCCGAAACACGGAACGAAGCGAAATCCGGCTAAGCATACCTGGGGAGAATGTCGGATACTGATGGAGGCCGTGAACCGGGCCAAATTTAACAACGAACCGCCGGGCGGTGGTTCAGGCCCCGGGTTTCAGGGTCCGGGTCACCAGGGTAATGGTTCCGGATCAGGATATCATGGCGGCAACAACAGTCACAATCAAGGAAATCATCAGTATGGTCAGGGTGGTTATAATAACCAAGGTAACCATCAGTATGGTCAAGGTGGTTATAATAACCAGGGCGGCCAGCAGCAGGGCCAGGGTAATCACAATAACCAAGGCAATCAGCAGCGTCAGCAGCAGCAGCAGTCCAGATATCAGAGTAATCCGAAGGAGCTGAGTAGTGGGCAATATCATGTGTTCACTACGAGTTTGTGCAAACGAGATCAAAAAATCTTAAAGCGGGCGGTCCACGCGGTTGAACCGGCAACACCACAATTACTGCGCTGGTCGGAGCAACCTATTGTGTGGAGCAGAGAGGATCACCCGCCGCGAGTTGATAATCCGAGCCAATTAGCCTTAGTGGTAGCACCACAGGTGGGTGGCTACAAATTCACCAAGGTTCTCATGGACGGCGGCAGTAGCATCAATATCTTGTATTATGAGACTTTCCGTCGCATGGGGCTGACGGATAAGAAGCTAAGACAGTCAAACACGGTGTTTCATGGAGTAGTGCCAGGTAAATCAGCTTACCCGGTTGGGAAAATTGACCTAGAAGTTACCTTTGGAGAAGAACAGGATTCCAGGTCGGAGATGATAACCTTTGAAGTTGTCAAGATCCGGAGCCCATATCATGCCCTGTTTGGAAGACCGGTTTACGCCAAGTTTATGGCTAGGTCGTGCTATATTTATTTACAGCTCAAGATGCCGGGACACAAAGGAACCATCACGGTTCATGGAAGTCGCAAGATTGCATTGGAGTGCGAAGAAGGAGACGCTGCTTATGGGGAGGTAGTATGTGCTACGGAGGAGTTGAAGTTTTACAAAGACAATGTTGATCCGGCAGATATGTCCCCGTTGAAGAAGCCAACTACAGAGCATGACCCGGCGTTGAAATTCAAATCTGCAGAGGAAACTAAGCAAGTTGACTTTGTGCCAGGCGATTCATCCAAGCAGTTCACTATCAGCGCTAACCTCAATCCTAAATAGGAAAGCGCGCTCATCGAGTTCATCCGTGAGAATCAGGATATCTTTGCATGGGAACCTTCTGACATGCCAGTTGTACCGAGGAAACTCGCTGAGCACAGCCTTAATATTGATCCGAAGTTTAAGCCGGTCAAGCAATATCTGCGCCGCTTCAACGAAGAAAGGCGCAAGGCTATAGGAGAAGAAGTGGCCAGACTTTTGGCCGCAGGGTTCATAGTTGAAGTTTTTCATCCGGAGTGGTTTGCTAATCCGGTGCTGGTGTTAAAGAAAAATGGAAAGTGGAGAATGTGTGTGGATTACACAGACCTAAACAAAGCTTGTCCAACCGATCCTTTTGCTCTCCCTCGTATTGATCAGATCATTGATGCTACGGCGGGATGTGAGGGGCTAAGTTTTTTGGATGCATATTCAGGGTATCATCAGATCAAGATGGCAGTTAAAGATCAGGAGAAGGCAGCCTTCATAACTCCCTTTGGTGCTTTTTGCTATGTGTCTATGCCTTTTTGGCTCAAGAGTGCCCAAGCAACTTACCAGCGTTGTGCACAGAATTGTCTTAAGGGGCAGATAGGGAGAAATGTTCATGCTTATGTGGATGATATTGTGGTGAAGTCAAGGAAGGAGGAGACGCTGATAGAGGACCTCAAGGAGACCTTTGACAACCTTTGGGCCTATAAAATGATGCTTAATCCGGAGAAGTGTGCTCTCGGTGTTCCGGCGGGCAAGCTCCTTGGATTCTTGGTGTCCAACAGAGGAATAGAAGCCAATTCAGAGAAGATCAAGGCAATCATGTCCCTGACTAAACCGGCTTGTATCAATGATGTTCAGCGTATCGCCGACCAGATCACAGCATTGAGCCGGTTCATCAGTCGTCTGGGAGAGAAGGCAATTCCGCTTTATCAGATGCTAAAAAAGACATACCGGTTTATATGGAGTAATGAGGCAAACGCTGCGTTTGAGGATTTGAAGCGACAACTGGCAGAGCCGCCGGTCCTTGTTGCCCCTGTTGCTAATGAGCCATTGCTGTTATACATCGCCGCCAATGCACGGGCAGTCAGCGTGGCAATCGTGGTCGAGCGCAAGGAAGCAGGAAAGGTGTATCCGGTTCAACGTCTAGTTTATTATGTTAGTGAAGTTCTCATTGAATCCAAACAAAGGTACCCGCATTGGCAGAAGCTAGTATATGGCGTGTTCATGGCAAACCGGAAATTGAAGCATTATTTTCAAGGCCACCCAATAACTGTTGTCAGTTCAGCTCCATTGGGGCATATAATACAAAACAGGGAGGCTACTGGCAGAGTGGCGAAGTGGGCCATTGAGCTTAGCCCGCACGGATTAAAGTATGTGCCACGCACCGCTATCAAATCCCAAGCACTGGTGGATTTCATCAATGATTGGACAGAACTGCAAGCACCAGAGGAAAAGCCGGATCTTACATACTGGACGATTCATTTTGACGGATCAAGGCAGTTAGAAGGCTCGGGGGCTGGAGTTGTTTTAACTTCCCCGCGAGGTGACAAGTTTTGTTATGTCCTCTGTTTACTGTTTCCTTGTACTAACAATGCAGCACAGTATGAAGCACTGCTTCATGGCCTACGGATGGCTAAGGAGATGAACTTGAGCCGGGTCAAGTGTTTTGGCGATTCAGATTTAGTGGCACAGCAAGTATCCGGCAAATGGGATTCGAAAGACCCTCTCATGGAAGCTTACAGACGATAAGTTGAAGCAGCCGCATGATATTTCAAAGGATATCAAGTGGATCACATAGACCGGCGAAGGAATGAAGCGGCTGATGCTCTAAGCCGGTTGGGTTCACAGCGTAAACCGGTGCCACCGAATACTTTTTTGGATGAGTTACACAGTCCATCAGTTCAAGTACCGTCGGAGGAGGATTTGGCCGTTCCTGATCCGGAAGAACAGCTAGTTGCGGCGCTTCATGTTATCCCGGATTGGACGCTCCCTTACTTGGCATATCTAAGCCGTGGAGAGTTTCCAGATGAGGAGATTGAAGCAAGACAGATAATGCGGCGCTCCAAATCCATGACAATTGTAAATGGAGAACTTCACCATTGCAGTGTTTCTGGAGCATTTGAGCGGTGTGTGTCATCTGAGGAAGGTTGTGATATCCTTCGTGAGATCCATGAAGGGGATTGTGGTCATCATGCCGGTTCAAAATCCTTGGTGGCTAAAGCTTTTCGACATGGGTTCTATTGGCTGACAGCCCATGCTGATGCGGCGGATCTAGTCCGGAGGTGCGATGCTTGTCAGAAATTTTCATGACGTGCTCTTGTTCCGGCACAGGAGCTCAGGATGATACCGATAACTTGGCCGTTTGCGACTTGGGGGCTCGATATGGTTGGGCCTTTCAAACGATCCCAAGATCAAAAAACTCATCTGCTGGTTGCTGTGGATAAGTTTACAAAGTGGATTGAGGCAAAGCCTGTGAGCAAGTGTGATGCGGCAACAGCGGTTAAATTCATCAAAAAGGTAATTTTCCGGTTTGGCTTTCCACACAGCATCATCACAGACAATGGCACCAATTTATCTAAAGGAGAGATGGAAGAGTTTTGTCAACGAGAGCATATTTGCCTAGATGTGTCTTCTGTAGCTCACCCTCAATCCAATGGTCTAGCTGAAAGGGCAAATCAAGAGATTTTGCGAGGTATCAAGCCCCGACTTATGACTCCTTTGCAAAGAACACCAGGGTGCTGGGTTGAGGAATTACCCTCCGTCCTCTGGAGCATCAATACTATGCCGAACCGGTCCACAGGTTATACACCTTTTTTTCATGGTGTACGGCGCTGAAGCAGTTCTTCCAAGCGATATCCGCCATGATTCACCACGGGTGACGGCTTATGTTGAAGCGGCCAATGAGCAGGCAAGACAGGACAGTTTGGACCGGCTAGATGAAGAGCGTGACATAGCAGCAGCACGATCCGCGATTTATCAACAGGACCTGCGCAGATATCACAGCCGCCGGATAAAAACCAGGACGTTCCAGGAGGGGGATTTGGTACTCCGGCTCATCCAAGATGAAACAGATATGCACAAGCTATCCCCGCCTTGGGAAGGGCCCTTTGTGGTCAGCAAGAATCTACTCAATGGTTCATATTACCTGGTGGACGTTCGAGAACACAAGCACTCACGGACATCAGAAGAAGAGACAAAGAGGCCGTGGAACACCGCTCTCCTGCGGCCCTACTATACTTGAGCCATGAGCTCTGCTATATCCTATGTATATATTATGATTAATGAATAAACCGGCGCCCTCGATAAACCAGGGGATCAGCCCTTTTTTCCAATATAAGTATCTTATGGTGATATCCATCTACAGTATTATTTCTTCTTGTTATATATAATTTTCATTAAGAAAATAAGATGGTTTGATCAGCCTATCTGGCTATGCAGGACAATTCTACAAGGGGCCAAAGAGGGTTTTTCCGCAAAGCGCAACTCCCATATAGGTACTCTGCTTCTAAAGTCACTAAAGGCTTCCTGTTCAAACATAGGTCGTATTCGAACCAAAGAGAACATAGCCAAATTCACAAGGGGGCTATACGATCGTATTCGAATCCTAGCTCAACCCCTTGTGGTCCGGTTTACATGGTCGTATTCGAACCATCGGCCCTTTGGATCGTATTCGAATCCATTGATTGGCTCAAATCTCCACGGTCACAAGGGGGCTACACGGTCGTATTCGAATCCTAGCTCAACCCCTTGTGGTCCGGTTTACATGGTCGTATTCGAACCATTGGCCCTTTGCATCGTATTCGAATCCATTGA
>LR738709.1:116115707-116136046 GCA_902687465.1 Secale cereale | reverse complement strand
ATTCGAATCCTAGCTCAACCCCTTGTGGTCCGGTTTACATGGTCGTATTCGAACCATCGGCCCTTTGGATCGTATTCGAATCCATTGATTGGCTCAAATCTCCACGGTCACAAGGGGGCTACACGGCTGTATTCGAATCCTAGCTCAACCCCTTGTGGTCCGGTTTACATGGTCGTATTCGAACCATAAGCCCTTTGGATCATATTCGAATCCATTGATTGGCTCAAAATTTTAAAGCCACTGGGAGCCACAAGATTGTATTCGAATCTTATCTTAACCCCTTTGGTCCGGTTTTTACTGAACATATTCGAATCAGACGCCTCGATATAGAGCCTGGCAGCTCACAAAAAGCCTCAATTACATGGTCTTATTTGCAAACCTGTGTTTTCTTTGTATTTGTGTTCTCATGTGTTTCTATGGTTCTTTGATCCGGAGTGGGACAAACTTCAAAGTTGACCACATATCTTCAAAAGTCTGGACACAGAGCTCCAGCATTTTTTAAACCGGTAAGTTCTTGTAAACCCGGAACAATTGGGTACGCCCCAACAGAGCCAAGAGCTTCCTCAGAAACAACAATGCTCGCCGGATTACAGACATCAAGCATACTTAATCACAGGTATGAAGTTATTTCTGGTATAAAATAGACATTTGTTTGATATATTTATAAGAGCGCTTTAATCGGTCCGGCGGTAAACCGCCAGGACAGCTTTCAAGTGTTATCTATGCAGAAACAGATAATACGCAAGATAAACCATATCAGACAAAGGAGTAAAATGGACAGACGCCAAAACAAAGTTGGGACATCCGGATTAAAACAGCAATGTTTTCAGCTATCCTATTACAAGGCACAGCAAGCCTGAACGGATTAAAGTTTTTCCAGCAAAATAATACTGCAACTACAAAGATAAACTGTGCGGCCTATGCTTCCTCCTGCTGCGACGGCTGAGGATCGACCTGTTCCGGAGCTTCTTCGTCTTCTTGAAGCGGCTGAAAATCAGGGACGCACCAATCGATTTTTGATAAAGCTCGGAAGTACATCTCCTCCGTAGTGAGATCAGACGGATCAACATCTGGGGCAAAAGTGTGGGGGCGCACTGGTGGGATTAGATTTACGGTATCATAAACCGGCCGATCCACCCGCTCATTCTGTAAATCGTACGCCGGATGATACCTGGTCAAGTCTGATTCAACAGCAAGTTTGCTGGCAAGAGGACGCATCTCCTTCGTCAAAGCATGAAGGTCTTTACCAGTGAAGGCCGCCATCTTCTTTGGTGCTAGGATACCCGTTCATGGCTTCTTCCGGATCAAAATCTGGAACCCACGCTTTGGCTCTGGTGAGCTCTACAAGAGAACCGGCTCGGGCAGCAGACTTCTTCACCTCTTCCAAGCGTGCAGGCAAGATAGACAACTTCTCCAGAGTACTTTGGATAGTGGTGGGGGAGGTTTATTAAAAGACATCGCGCTTATAATCCTTTGAGCGCCGGAATACAGCTGCTCAACCAGAGTATAAGAGGCCTTGAGTTTCTTCCATAAATCATCCCCAAGATGGGTGACGCGGCGCCCTGCATATGATTATCACAGTTAAACCGGAGCGGAATAAAGATTGCAAAGACGAAAGCATGTGCAAGTTAAGTATTTACCAAAAACGGCAAAAGTCATAAGCTCTATTTGTCGCTTTAAACCGGACAGTTCTTCTGTCACCGGGTTAAGAGCTTCCTCAGCATCTTTCGCTCTCTTTTCAAGAGCGTTTTTCTGCACTTCCCAGGTTGCCCGTTCCGATTCAAAATATTTCTTCAATTGTTCAGCAGTGGTTAAGCTCAGCGCCAGATCTTTTTTGGCCTTGGCAGCAGCAGATTCAGTTTTAGCAAGTCTATTTCGGAGTTCAGTTATTTCTTCAGCTCTCTGGGTCAAGTCAGCCTGCGAAGGAAATCAAGAGGAATAAATGACAAAATTCAGACAAGTCTCAAGCACATAACCAAGTTATCCACTTGACACTTGGGGGCTAATGAGCAATTGAAGTATCAAAGAGTGATAGTTAGAGACAAGTCTCAAGCACACAAACAAGTTGTCTACTTGACACTTGGGGCTAATGGGCAGTTGAAACATCAAAAGAAAGATTCAGACAAGTCCCAGGCACATAAACCGAGTTATGCCCCTGGCACTTGGGGGCTAATGTAAGATTATTTGCTCACATTTGAAAGTACCGGTTCACCTTTCAACAAAGCTAAACCGGAACTTGGGGGCTACCATGGTATAGACAGAAATACAAAGAAGGCAAAAGCAAAAGACAAGTAAGATACCTCGTATTTATCCTTCATTAGATTGACCAAGCCTGCTTCATAGTCCCGACTGGTATGCAGCCGGTTTAAATACCCGGAATAAAGCTCCTGGGCGCTCAGCTCGGCATAACTAGACAAGCCTGTACTCCACTTGCCCTTCTCTTGCTGGAGTTTCTCTGCTTTAGCAGTATGCTTGGCTAAAACAACGGGCTCAGCAGCAGTGGTATAACCTGTACCGGTTATTTGGATATTCGGGGAAGAGGCAGTGCTGGTTGTGGAGTGGCAGTATGAACCGGACTAGCGGGAGCCGGGCTAGTCCGAGGAGGGTTGGCCCGGATAGGACTCGTCGGTTCATGAACATCTTCAGCGTTGGGATTTTTAGGAGCAGTAGCATAATTATGATCCATGGGAGCAGAATCGTCAAGCTGAACTGTAGGCTCATTTTCCGGAGGAATGACTGTATCCGGATCAGCTACCGGATCATCAGTGGCATTCTCAGCAGCCGTTTTGCTGGCCTTTGCCCTTTTGCTAGGCTTAAGTTTGCTGAAAGGAATTGGAAAAAGAAATCAGAGTCACAAAAGCAAATACAAAAGTAAACCGGATGGGATGAAGGACTTACCCAGGGACAGTTTTCAGAGTTGGGACCTGTGTGGCAGTGGATTCGCCCAAAGATGATAAAGGAGTCTCCTGATAATTAGGATCAGACGGTTTAAGTGGTTTGCGTACAAGTCCGGCCTTGGGATGAAGAAGAGTTGGAGAAAGTAAAACCTCAGAGCGGCGCCTCCGAGCCGGAGTAAGAGATATTCCGGAAGATTCGACTACATGGCCACTATGGCGTGTAGTCCGGCGGGCTTCGTGTTGCTGCTTCTTCAAAAGAAAATTGGGGTCCAGTTGAGCGTAAGGATGAGAAAACTGATATTTCCGGACTACCCGACGAATTTTTGGTGGAGGTGGTTCTGAATCTGAAGAAAGAGTGATTACCTCAGTTTCTGCCGCTTTATCCCCTTCAGCCAAATCCTATGAAAAGACATCGTTAACACAAATCTGGATAAAAGTGAACAAATCATATCCGGATTAACTCATACCTCAGAATCCGGATCATCTTCTTCAGCATGTGAACCGGAGCCAGAAGCCGCCTTTTTCTTCTTAACAGCAAAGGTTTTCCGGCGCGGCTGTTTTCCTGACTTATCCTGAGATTTCCTTTTCCAGAAAGGATCGTCGGCCCGTGCAGAAGAAGAGAGATAAATGGAGATAATTTGAATGAACGGATTAAAAGCAAGCTGAAGAGATTGAAAGCTTATCAATGGCAATTTATTCTTCTTATAATATGGAGCCAATCCAGTTTTGCTACATTCCTCCAAAGAGATGTTGAGCATTTTCTTGGCAGATTCAATAACTTCCTTTTCGGAAAGTGTTATGTCGCTAAACCGCTGAGGATCATCCGGCTTTCCGGTATACTGACACATCAAACCGGAGCGCCGGCTCAGAGGGAGGATACTCCAGGTAAGCTAGCAACGCATAAAATCAACCCCAGTCAATCCGTTGGCCATAAAGGCTTTGAGTTTGGCGAGTTGAGAGGCGAACCGGGGCCGTTCTGAGGAGCTAAGACTCTTTGGCAGTGGATGGTCTTCAGGAAGACGATGTTCGCGATAACCCGGCAGCGGGTTCTCTCCTTCAGGTGAAGTATCGTGGCAATAGAACCATGATTTGTTCCACTCCTTGGGGTGTGTATGGAGAGCAGCATGAGGAAAGACCGCATCTCTTCTCTTTTGAATGCTAACCCCACCCAGTTCTTGATGAGGTCCGCCAGTAAACTCAGTTCGCCGGTTCAAATGGAAAAAATCCCGGAACAAGTTGACTGATGGCTCCTCTTGAAGATACACCTCGGAGAAAACATGGAAATCACAGATATTTCATATGGAATTCGGACCTATGTCCTGAGGATGAAGTTGAAAAGCAGCAAGCACGTCCCGGAAGAACTTTGAACTGGGAGGACTAAAGCCCCGGGCCATATGATCAAAGAAAACAATAACTTCTCCTTCTTTGGGAGTAGGGGGGCATTCATTTCCTGGGGCCCGCCATTTCAGAACTGCTTGACGGCCCAGAGTACCAACAGCAGCAACATTAACTAAGTCTTCTTCCGTAATGATGGAAGGAACCCAGTCGCAAGAAACGAATTGCTTGGCAGACATATTAGCAGAAGGAAAGTGCTGAAAAGGTGAAGTATAAAATCCGGATTATTCAAGTACAAAGGCGTAAACCGGATCACATATGCAAAATCACAACGACGGTTTAGACAAGGGACTAATGGCATTTACAACTCGGAAGCAAGCGGGAAGTGAGCTGCTACCTGTTTATAGCAACAAAAAAGAAAGAAGCTAAACCGTCGAGTTCATGGTTGATACGCTGCAGAACCAATGCATGATTGACTAAACCGTTGAGTTCATGGTTGATACGCTGCAGAACCAATGCATGATTGACTAAACCGTTGAGTTCATGGTCGATATGTTGCAGAAACAATGCATGATTGACTAAACCGGCGAGTATATCACAGATCTATGAGGATGAAGAAACATGTTTCTACAAGATGCTAAGGTAAAACAGATCTGAGCGGTAAGAAAAATCGGAAATTTATGCAGGTCTATTACAGAAGAACTGCGGGGGTCTTATACATAACATATGAATCTAAGGATTGAATCTAATACCAAGTCTAAGCATAAGGCAGCGGAGCGGGAGCAAGTTTCGAAGATAAAGTCTAAGGAGGAATCTACTACGAGCATGACGTATAACAGCCGAAGCTTCGAGGTCTCACGGCAGAATCAATGGTGAAACCCTAAGCTACAGATCTACAGCGAGGGAAAAAGGGATACCTGAGGCAGAAGGAAACGACAGGTGGTGAGTTATCTGGTCGCGTTCAGGTTGATGCAGCGGCCGGACTTGCTGGCGACGGCAAGCTCGACGGACGGCGGCAGAAGCTCGGGTGCGGAGACGGAAGAAGAAGAAGTAGAAGGGTAAAGAGATGGGCCTCAGCGGCATTTATAGGCCGAGGAGAGACGAAACGGTAAGCGCGGGATTTGAGGAAGAAAGAGATTGGATAAAGATTCCCCTGTCACCTCGATTCTCAGGATGGCCTTTAAACAAAGGTAACAAACAGCTGCGCGCGATAAATGCGGAAGTGATGTCACGATCGAATCAAATGATTTCTAGTGATGACGTCATAGCCGGTTTACAAAAACCAAGAAGATACAAGAAAGAAGGTTATGCAAGATTTAGAAGACTGATATGAACAAGTTCAAATCATTCTGGGGCCTAATGTCAGGGATATTATTAGCATGTATAAACCAGCTAGGGTAAACCGGATTATGGTGATATAATTGTATAATTGTAAAGCTCAGTAGAGATTACGGCCCATGAAGGCTTAGGGCCCATGGGTAGAGTTACGGTTTGTAAACCGTCTTATCATGTAACTTGAGAGGCAAGGAAGAAAGAGCAGAGACCGAGGCAGACACAAATATGAGCCGGCCTCGGGACTCTGTAAACCGGACCGGGTGTCACCTCTATATAAAGGGACGACCCGGCTATGGTTCAAGGACAAGAAACAACCCCTCGAGACACAGGCAAGCGATCTTCTCCCTGTTCATCGACGCCCAAGAAATACCAAACCAAACTAGACGTAGGCTTTTACCTTCATTGAAGGGGCCGAACTAGTATAAACCCTCTGTGTCCTTTGTGTGCTTTTAACCCCTTCAAGCTAACTCGTGCGATGGTTCCATCACTAAGTCCGTTAAACCGGACATCTGCTGTGCTAATTCCACGACATAAACCTTACAGCCTCCTCCAGCCAAATATGCATATAGGGATAGACATTTTCATTATTATTCTATGGTGTGAATTTGCAAGTACATTCAATGTACTCACGTACATGGCTGCAACATCTCATGTTGCAGGAATTTATTCGACGAGTAAGAGATATATTAGGGTTGCGCTGTCTACACTCAACTTTGCCGTTGGTGTTGATGGAACTCCGCAACCTTAGTTACTTCTGCTATGTTGATTGAGGTAATAGTATTTACGTTACTTTATACATGTGATTTACCTCTGTTATAAATCCTCGAGCACTGTGTGTGTCAACATACCGATCCAGGGATGACACTTAAGCACAGAGAGTTGATCCATTCGGGCCGGGTCGCTACATACATCGGGGTAATCCTTCACAACCGGTACTTCCTCTTGAAAAACTCCCGAGAGTGCATTCACTTGCGTCTTCCAGGGTGTGTGCCTTGACACATACTTGATCGTCTTTCCTTCTGGGGTGGTGAGGAGAATAGATCAATTGGCGCAATCAATGTTTCCTTTAAACTTGGATAGCCAATCCATACCTATCATTACATCCAAACGCTGGGATTCCAAAATGAGGAGATCGGTGGGGAAAACATGTCTCCCAATGGTCAATGGTAATTGATAACATCTTCGGCTAGCCATGTACTCTGCTCCAGGGGAACTTACTAACGTAGGCGACTTAAGGGCTATGGTGGGCAAATGATACTTTTCCACAAAACCCATTGATATGTATGAATAAGATTCACCATTGTCAAAAAGAACAAGGGCGGTAAATGCATTAACCAAAAACTTACCAGCCACTACGTCGGGCTGCTCGTCAATCTCCTCCACATTGACATGATTCACTTGTCCTCCAGTGAATGGGTTGGGCTTCTTTCCTGAGCTTCCATTGCCATTTCCATTCTTGCCTTCAGGACACTCTGTGGCATAATGTCCAGTCTTCCCGCACTTGAAACAAGTAATGTGACTCAGATCCTTCTTAGCGGGCGTTGATGGAGTGGAATGGTTCTGATTGTTGTTTTCTCCATTCCCACTGCCATTCCTGGGGCCACTATGGTTGTGTGAATTTCCTCCATTGTGAGAATGGCCTCCATGGGTGGGATGGTTATGTCCTCCTGAGTATGGGGAGTAACGGGGCTTTTGCTGGGCTCCATAATTATACTTCCCCGATCCATACTTACTTTTGTAGGTCTCAATCTTTTGCTGCTTTCCTTCAATCATGATGGCTTTGTCTACCAACTCCTGGTAGTTATTGTAGGTGGCTACCATCAGCTGCATACTCAACTCATCATTGAGTCCCTCCAGAAATTTCTCCTGCTTCGTGGCGTCAGCGGCCACATCATCTGGCGCATAGGGAGCTAACTACATGAAGTCATCCACGTACTACCCCACAGTACAGTTTCCTTGGCGCAAGTTGCGAAACTCACGCTTCTTCAGGTTCATGGCTCCATCTGAGACATGTGCAGTGCGAAAAGCTTGCTGAAACTGATCCCAAGTAACTGTAGCAAGTGTATAAGTGGCGGTGTAGTTCTCCCACCAAACGGCTGCTGGTCCCTCAAGCTGATGTGCGGCAAAGCGCACTCTCTCTGCATATGTGCATCCTGCAGTTGCTAGCTCTCTTCCCATCTTGCGGAGCCAGTCATCTGCAACAATCGGCTCAGTACTACTAGAGAACACCAGCGGATTCAACCTTAGGAACTGTCTCAGGTTTTCATGGGGAGGAGGAGGTGGGTTGTTGTTGTTGCCTTGGTTCTGAACAAGTAGTTGCATCAAAGTGTTCTACTGCTGGATCAACTGAGTGAACTCAGGAGGAAACTTGAATCCGGGCTCACGTCTCGGAGGCATCTGATGGGTTAGAGGGATGAGATATAGAATAGAATGATGTCTAGGGGAAATTCACTACCCATATGCACATGAGACAAATAATTTTCATATCATAAAACTCAATTCAAACAAGATCACACAAAAGATCCTAATACAAAGCTAGCGAATGATTATAACTACTTGGAAGAATACTAATGATTACAGGGTGGTCATCTAATAACTATCATCGGAAGAAGACTCCATGATATCTGCTCCATCTTCGTCTTCATAGTCACTTTCATCACTGTCGGTGTCGTCTATCAGAATGTAGTTCTCTGAATGAACGTCCATCTCTGGTTCTGGCTTCAACACGGGTGCTCCAACCTTCTTCTTCAGTTCTTCATTCTGCTCCAATAGTACAGCGATTTCCTCTTCATATCCATCACATATTGTCTTGAGTTCCTCTTCTAGCTCCACGTTCCATTTCATCACCATCTTGGTCTTCAGCATGAGCGCGCACATCTGATTCTCATAGCGTCGAATGTGTTGGTCCATCTCCTGTATGAATGCTGCAATGGACTTCATCCACATAGATTAGGTGTAAGTTGGGATGCAGTGTTCCGTCTCCTGTAAAGGGATTTTCAAGAAGTTTCTCTATCATACCCGAAGGAATCTCAAAGCAAACATTTTCAATAGGTGCAGTAGGTTGAGGAGCAACTCTTTGCTCTTCTGGTCGGGGTGAAGATACCCCGAACAAGTCCCTCAAAGGATTTTGAGCCATAGTAACAAGTGATAATAAATTTCAGCACACTATATACATTTTTCCTTACCAAATTCCACTTACAAAAGGCGCTTCACTCCACGGCAACGGCGCCAGAAAAGAGTCTTGATGACCCACAAGTGTAGCGGATCTACCGTAGTCCTTTCGATAAGTAAGAGTGTCGAACCCAACGAGAAGCAGAAGGAAATGATAGGTAGTTTTCAGTAAGGTATTTTCTGCAAGCACATAAATTATAGGTAACAGATAGTTTTGTGATAAGGTAATTGGTAGCAAGTGACAAAAGGGAAAAGTAAATAAGGTGCAGCAAGGTGGCCCAATCCTTTTTGTAGCAAAGGACAAGCCTGGACAAACTCTTATATAAAGAAAAGCACTCCGGAGGACACATGGGAATTATCGTCAAGCTAGTTTTCATCATGATCGTCTGATTCGCGCTCGGTACTTTGATAATTTGGTATGTGGGTGGACCGGTGCTTGGGTGCTACCCTTACATGGAAAAACCTCCCACTTATGATTAACCTCTAATGCAAGCATCCGCAACTACAAAAGAAGTATTAAGGTAAACCTAACCATAGCCTGAAACATATGGATCCAAATCAGCCCCTTACGAAGCAACGCATAAACTAGGGTTTAAGCTTCTGTCACTCTAGCAACCCATCATCTACTTATTAATTCCCAGTGCCTTCCTCTAGGCCCAAATAATGGTGAAGTGTCATGTAGTCGATGTTCACATGACACCACTAGAGCAGAGACAACATACATCTCATCAAAATATCGAACGAAGACCAAACTCACATGACTACTAATAGCAAAACTTCTCCCATGTCCCCAGGAACAAAAGTAACTACTCACAAGACATAATATTGTTCATGATCAGAGGGGTATTAATATGCATAATGGATCTGAACATATGATCTTCCACCAAATAAACCAACTAGCATCAACTACAAGGAGTAATCAACACTACTAGCAACCCACAGGTGCCAATCTGAGGTTTGGGTACAAAGATTGGATACAAGAGATGAACTAGGGTTTGAGAGGAGATGGTGCTGGTGAAGATGTTGACGAAGATAGCCCTCCCCAAGATGGGAGAGTTGTTGGTGATGACGGCGGTGACGATTCCCCCCTCCTGGAGGGAAGTATCCCCGGCAGAACAGCTCTGCCGGATTCTAGATTGGTTTCCGCCTTGAGACGGCGGTGTCTGGTCCCGAAAGCCTCCTTCTGATTTTTTCCAGGTCAAAACACCTCATATAGGAGAAGATGGGCATCGGGGGCTTGCCGGCTGGCCCACGAGGCAGGGGCGCACCCTGGGAAGGGGGGCGCGCCCCCCACCCTCGTCGATAGCCGGTGGCCCCCCTCGTGGGTTTCTTTCGCCAGATATTTTTTATATTTTCCGAAACGATGTTCTGTTGAGTTTCAAGGCTTTTGGAGTTGTGCAGAATAGGTTTCCAGAGTTTGCTCCTTTTCCAGCCCAGAATTCCAGCTGCCGGCATTCTCCCTCTTCATGTAAGATTGTAAAATAAGATAGAAAAGACATAAGTATTGTGATAAAACATGTATGAACAACCCATAATGCAATAAATATCAACATATAAGCATGATGCAGAATGGACGTATCAACTCCCCCAAGCTTAGACCTCGCTTGTCCTCTAGCGAAAGCCGATATAGAAAAATATGTCCACATGTTTAGAGATAGAGGTCTCGATAAAAACTAAATACGGATATGAGGGCATCATGATCATTCTCATAATATCAACTTATATAAATATAGTCATATGATTCTTATGCTAAAGTTACAATTCATCCACAATATCAAGTATGAATCATAAACTTCATTGGAAACAACATTGATCTTGGACATTGTCACACCCTGATTTTCATGCCACTTTGCTTAAGCTAATTATCATGCTAAAAATGTGGATTTACAAAAACTTCTGAGTGTTTTTGACTTTGCTTGATTGATTCTCTGTCTGCTGTTTGCTAGTGCTCTAAAAATCAAATAAATCCTCCAACTCTTATACTTCATCTCCTTGATCCAAAACCTTTTCCCAATGATCATACCATGTGTATAGACCAGTATAGAATTTTCTTATAAAAATATTTTGGCCAAATAGTATTTTCTAAAATTAGTTTTCCAAAAACCCCTGAATTGAGGTTTGCACTACAAGTACCTTATTCAGGGTGTGAAAAATCTTTCAAAAAGTATATTTGAATCCTATTAGGTATAGGAGTCCCAGAAACCACAAAATTATAATTTTAAAAGTTATTTTTATATTTTATTTAAAAGCTTTTCCTTAAGGCCAGAAATGGTCTTTAATAGGGAAAAATTATTTAATCATTTCAAAAATATTTGCCAAAATTCAGGGAACCTCATAGGACATATATTGTCCATATATAAGAGTTTCAACACATGGTCATGTTCAAAATATTGGACAAATCCTTCCAAAACCCTTTCTGGATATTTCAAGCTTTTGAAATATTTACAAAGGAAATATTCTCCAAAAATTCCAAGGTAATTCTATCATGTCATAAGTGACATATTTGATGATCTTGCAAAGCCTCATGCCTTGAAGATCAAAGAATCATCATCTAATCCCCTCAAAACCATTTCTGTCCATTTTGAAGTTTGAGCAACTTTACATTGCCAAACTTGTCCAAATGCTCTCAAACTTGGTGCACATGCTAAAAAGATGTAATTATGCATCTATGCCAAATGGCACAAGTTTTGGAGAAGCATAACTTGATCTAAGTGCCCCAAAACCATTCCTGTTCAAATTCAAATTTGAACAACTTTACATTATCAACTTTTTACCTGGGGCTTCAAACTTTGTGCGCATGATCATAACCCCAAATGATGACACTACACCAAGTGGTGCATCAAGGGGAGATGATTAGCTTAACTCAAACATGGTGAAACCATTTCTGTTGATTTCTAGGGTTCACCAAAGTTACATTTGCAACTTTGCCCAAATGAGCTCAAATTTGGTGGAGGTGCCTAATTGTGTGTGACATTCCATCCTGTTGAGTCCCATGTCATTTGGAAGTCATTTGCTTTCCCAAAACATGATCAAACACCTTCTGCCATCTTTCTTAAACCATTGTTTTTACCACATTTACTATTCCCCCTACCTCAATTTCTTACCACAGCTAAACCTGATCATCCTCTACCTCCTGTAACTTCCCCATGTCCCCAGCTCAATGATTGGGGGTGAAAACCCGATTTTTACTCCCTGGACAGCAGCAGTCTCCTTCTTCCTCACCTTCCTCCTCATTCCAGTGGCTTCCCAGGGCATCCAAGACCATCACGCATTTGTTTACTACTCCCTCAACCCCCTAGACAACATTGGGCAAGATGGACACGACCATAGCAGCGAGGATACGGCCGTGCCAGCCATACGGGCGCTCTGGAGCGCGCTACAGTGCGCTCCCGCACTGTAGCCACGTCCTGCCCGAGGCACCCGACAACCTGGGGCGTCGGGATCGTGTCTCCCGAGGTGCCCTCGATGTCCGCGACCTGCAGGACTGTCGGCCCTATCCTCCCCTGCCCTCCTTCTCCCTCCGCGAGCTCGCCTGAGCGCGTCCATGGATGTCGCTCACGGTGCACCGCGGCCGCACCTATTTAAGCCACCCCCGACCCTCTCTCTCGTCTTGGTTAGATCGTACCCTCTCCCGTGAACCTCCTGGACAGTCTCCCTCTCCCCCTGGTGCTCTCCTTCCCTCTCCAAGGCCACCATGGCCGCCGTCGGCCTCTGTCAGCTCTGGGGAACCAGAGCCTCCCCCTTCTCTGTTGGCCACCAGGAGCAGGACCCCAGGACCGCGGAGCTCCCCCCACTCCTTCCTTCCTTTCCCCTAGCATCCCTGGCGTCGCACCCGTCTCGACCCGAAGCCGCCCGCTGGTGCCGAGGCTGCCGCCGCCCCCGTTCCCCCTCAGACCGCGTGAGGCCCATGGATGGGCTCGGCTTGATCTCGTCAGTGTTCTGGACGCCGCCAGGGACGACCGGAGTCACCGGGAAGGGCGCCGGCGCCTGCTCGGCCGACCTCCCCTGCCCCTCCTCTGATTTAAGCGGGAGGTAGGAGGAGGGCCTGCCAGCAGGGCCCACCTGTAAGTGGCTAAGGCCCCGGGCCCCTGGAGTAAGTGGAGACGGCCTTCGGGGGAAGGTGCCTGCCCTGGTGGAAGGCGTACTCACGGGAGTACGCCAACAACGTCACCTGTCCCACCCCGCGTGGCTGATGCCACTGGGCCGGCCCACGTCCACGCCCCGCCTGTGCGCAAGATAAGGGTATAACCCTTTCTCCTCTTCTTTTCCTTTTCCAGTCAACTTCAAAAACCCACAAATAGTTCATTTAAACTCCAAATTTGGTGATTCGAATTTCCAGTGACTCCATAAATCATGATCTACCTGTTGGTGCAACATGCACATTATTCCAGAGACTTTTCCTTCACAAATAATTATCAAATGTCATTACTTCATTTTCTGTGATGAACTTTAGAAAATCACAGAGAGCTCAAATTTGATCCAAATGCAGTGGTTCAAATTCCTATATGCTTGTCATATCCAAACTTAGTTTTGGAACATTTTTATTAATACTTTCTGTACCCCACCAAATAATGAGCCATTTCTTCATATTTAACGGCTTTGCAAAATCCTAGGAAATTCATTTGAAATCCAAATCCAGTGAAACCAACTCCTAGATGCTTCT
Organism: Secale cereale; assembly: GCA_902687465.1. Classification (NCBI taxonomy): domain Eukaryota; kingdom Viridiplantae; phylum Streptophyta; class Magnoliopsida; order Poales; family Poaceae; genus Secale; species Secale cereale. Next base: position 116,122,645 of record LR738709.1, on the reverse strand, counting down.
AAAATCATGACTTGTTGATGGGTACCTTTGCTCGTCATTCAAGAACATATTTCTGTATACTTCTTTCAAATCCATAAACCCCTGGATTCCATCATATTGAAATGATGCAAGCTACCCATTGATCCAATACCTATGAAAACACCTTGGTCATTTCTAATATGACCAGAGGTATCCTAGAAAAGTCCAACTCCTATTTTTAGAGCACTTTTATTTTTGCTTTGATTGTGTTGCTTATTATGATTGTTTCCATCGTTAGTTGACGAAATAAACGAAGTACTCGGAGATGGACCAGAAGGTTTGAAGACTCGGAAGGACAAGGCAAGCAGCCCTTTGACCATGCTCGAGAAACCTTTTTATGCATGTCTCATAGCACCTTATTATCAATGCATCGGAATCATGTTGAGATGGAGACCACTTTGGTTGCTACCTTTGTTACTTACTATTGAAACTTGCATCAAGCATGACCCTACCTTCCTATGAGGGTTATGTGGGTGGGAGTAGTTAGGTTGCTTTAATAGTGGCTACACAAATGGGACGGGTATATGCATGGTGACGGAGGCAAAATACTTTCAAAAGACTTTTCGAAAACCCTGTCGGGTGCCACTTATGCCCGAGGGAGATGGTGAGATGGGTAACCACTTGATGATGAAGTGGTGTACCGAGACAAGTGTGTGTGATGTTTTTCAAACGGATTGGTTTAAGTTGCGACCGTTATTCCAACCAAACATGCGCAACCACTCTACCCTTATATGGGAAAGGGCATTATTGATTACCTAGGTCGATACTAGCATGGTGCCCGCATTACTAGTGATGGGGTGACATGAGGTCACTCTCGGGACGGGGTCGTGCTTGGATAGGCGGCCATGACTGTTTTCACAGGGCATCGGATACACCGTTGGTACCCCGTGTTAGTGGTATGAGATGAATATGGGAGCAAGGCTCCACAATCTTTAAGATGTGAAATGTTTGGCATGGGGCTGTTACCAATCGAGTGGACTCTATGTTAGTGTCGTCTAGGGAAATATAGTGATCGGGTGCTTACCCCGGGTACTTGAGGTACCGCGGGTCGTGAATGACACAGAAGTTCCCCGGATCTTGTGGGTAAAGTGCGCAACCTCAGCGGAGTGTCAAACTATTCGAATAGCCGTGTCCACGGTCAAGGACAGTTGGGTAACCGCTCTTGGGCTACGTCCAAAGTTTGCGAAACCTGGTGTGTGTGTGAGGAAACAACACGGTTCAGTGACATTGATGATGTGATTCTTGAGGAAGTCACAATGAGCTTGAGCATGAGTTGATTACAACTCTTTCTCGATAATGATGTCTGTAACCTCCTGATACTTGTTGCAGACACATGCATGTCCATGTTATATGTTGATCATACTTGCATATGAAAAACTAGCTTTCCACAAAACTGCCAATTAGCAGTAGAGCCTTGCATAATTATTCTGTCATCACACTTGGGTTGCTTGCGAGTACATTCAAAGTACTCATTGGCTTGCCACTGGTTATTTTATTGGCCAGGCATGAGAGAACATGATATGATGAAGATTTCTTGATGACGACCATGCGAGCTAGGATGCTTCCCAGTCAGAATGCCTGTAGGGTTAAGACAGATGGCATGGGTCCAAGTTGTTATTGAAGATTTCCGTTGTGATGATATACTCAAGACTTGACCTTAATGGTCCTATTTGTGTAATACGGTATGAATGGATGTAAGACTCTTGTTATTCAGCTTCTGTGTGTTCAGTGAGCATTGATCTCTGGGATCACTGTACACGTGCATTCGGTGATCACGACTTATGACTCGGGGTCACCACAGAGCTGGTATCAGAGCCATCCTGACTGTAGGCAGCCTTTGTTAGCATGGTTGTTAGTTAGGGTAAAACTATTTTCAAAACTATCACTAGTTTTCAAGACTATCTATACTTCTCTTCCCTTCTCAGTTTTTCGAAAAACTAGGCCATACCTAATCTCTTCCCCCTTCAAAACTGTTGGTCGCTAGAACCCTTATGCCCCAGACCACTGGATTTCCTATATTCCTCGTGGAGTGCACCTTGCCAAACACTCACCCACCACTTCTGAACACAAGATTGGCGACACCACGACATGATGATGACAACAGAAAATCCATCCTCGAGGAATGAGGACATGAAGACCAGAAGATGGTGACACCCTTGATAGTGCCCTAGGAAGATGCAACATTGGCCTATGATGACCAGGGTATAGGTTATGCAAAATCATGATATACATCGCTAATAGAGTAATCTTGTCACTACCGTTGTTGTATCGGCAACCACCGGTGGATGAGAACCTCGCCATTTGGTCCGCCTCACTATAGTGTGGAGGAAAACGGTTCTCTTCATCCCCCGCTCTTGGTGTCGATGTTTTCATCAACGAAACCGACATGTTGGACCTCTATTATGCCTTGTTATTGTCATTGCATACGGATCGCCTACCTGGTACCCTCGACGTCCCAGAAGGCACGAGGGGTCGTCATGATTAAAGAGACAAGAGAAGACCAAGTCAACACCAGCTACAAGGAGGCACCTTCACCACATCACCTCATCAGGCGAGAAGTTGTTGAAGATTCTTCAGGCTCAACCCGGGTCTTTCATCAAGCAACTACAAGGGGCATAGCAACACCTGAGGAAAACTCAGAAGATTGCACGAGGCACAAGTCACGACACTGAGTCCGAGAAACCCTAGGGTAGGATGAGTCGTGTACCCCCTATGCGCAGTTGAGTCCATATGATGGTTCAAATAGAACCATGATTGTGTGTTGTTTGCTTTTATTTGTTTGTGTTTTGATATAAGTCACACTTTTGCCCTAGGCAACAAGTGCATGGCTATATCATCTTCCTTGCCTTGTTTCTTTTGTTTCGGCCTTTTTACACCTGTTTGTTTGCACCTGCACTATAGAACCCCCTTTAGGCATTCCTCTCTATGCTACTTTTTCCCTATCTTCCCTCTCCTCAACTGAAGACCCGCAAGACAAGATGCACCAAGGATTCTACCTCGGCAACCAACTGGCATTGAAGACTTCTGCTACAACCTCCATGACCAAGTGTAACCCCGTAGAATTATGTTTAACCCTCCAGACCAGTAACCCTCTTCCTAGACCCTTTGAGACTTCACGAGACACTCCAGCACGAACCCTTGACTATGCGCTTACCCCATAGAATTGCGAGAGAACCTGTTAATCCTTTGTAACCTTGCACAACACTGGGTTCGTAAAGGAGCTAGTGGACGCAGTGGACGAGCACATTTTCATCCTAATATAGCACAAGAACTGACGATGCCATAGATAGACCAATTTGAGGATATTAGACAGATGACTTGGTGGCTTTATATCAGTGACTTCGAGGAATTATCTGAGACCTTGATGGATTGTGAGATTTCATGTTGGTGGGATCATGACTTTGGGGAAGCATGTGGGAATTCCCGTTGGACATGAGATTTGGATTTATGTGGGTGATTCTGGTTGGTATAAATGCCAGATGTGTCTGCATGGTTCGGAGTAAATTGGATTTAGACCGATGATCCTGATCATGATACCATGCTTCTCGGTGGACAATAAACTAGGAGATTGGATTAATTGTCGGAGTTGATTTAGGGATCCTATATAATCGTGACCTTGGAGTTTACTTGACCCGGATGATGGGAATTTGGTGGACTTACTATCGTAATGCATAGCCCTTCCAAGTATTGGGTATTATAGGGACTTGAGATCTTGAGGAACACCGTAGACGTCGATTTGTGGAATTGATTGGATTATGTGGTAATTGATGGAAATTACCGGGCTATTGGAGTTAACCTATAGGAAGGAAACAAATCTTGGAGTGGCATATGACGTGTTTCCTTAGAATAGAGATGCCTTATCGTGAGCCTTGCAAGAATAGGTTGAGTGCTTGGATTGTGGAGTTTAATTTAAGCTTAGCAGCATGTATGATCTACCCTTGGATTTTAGAGGTAGACATACATATGGATTTGGGGATCATAGACAAGTGCAATTTTGTTAGACCGTGTCTTGAGAGTCACGAGGATATGTATGGCATGAGTGGTGATTGAAGATGGTCTATGCGAGAGGATGCTTTTTCGTTCGGAGTACTAGGTAGAGCTATTGGCATCTCAGAAACCGTGCTTAAGGATAAGATAATAAACGTTCACTCACTCACTAGAATCCTTCAAACCCTTAAGCCTCACCGAGCCACAACCTGGTCAGATCCCGACCACGGGCCTTCGCTCTAAGTCAGGAAGACCTTGCAAGTACTCAACGGAGACCACCACCAATACCCCAGCCTACCTTGCGTACCCCCATAGACCTCATGGAGTAATTGGACAAGTTGGGTAACATCATTATTTGATGGCCTACTTGTTTGCTCGAAGACAAAAGAAGAGGCGGACAGCTGGATAGAAGACATTTGAAGACCGCCCTGTCAAGAAGGAAGAACTACACCGACCACCGTCATCAAGAAGTAAACTTCTGCGTCGGAGACCGGGCGTATCTGCAAACCACTCCTCTCGAAGGAACCGAGCATTTTCGTGTCGAAGGAACGCTCACACCAAGATTTATCGACCTTTCTTCAAGGCCACCGTCAGTCAATTAGTAGAGGACTACCAGCAAGACTTACCACCTGAGATACCCTCCGTGCACCAAATCTTCCACGAGTCACCACCCTGGAAGTACTTCTTACTTCCTAACTAGCCGGTCCCCACAAGGACATCGATCACCGATCCTTTGACAACTAACCCAACCTAACCTACGCAAGAGACCCCACAGCAACCTCCATCAAAGAGGGTAACAAGCAAGAAGCCACACCACCAAGTACTTCAAGATTCCATGGAGCACCACTCGGACGCAGAGCCAACAAGAAGAAGTGAAGACCACCCTATATCCAAGACTCCGTATTCCCTTCCACGCCTAGTCTGGGAATCTCGGGGACGAGATTCTTGTAAGGGGGGTAGGTCTGTCACACCCTGATTTTCATGACACTTTGCTTAAGCTAATTATCATGCTAAAAATGTGGACTTACAAAAACTTTTGAGTGTTTTTGACTTTGCTTGATTGATTCTCTCTCTGCTGTTTGCTAGTGCTCTAAAAATCATATAAATCCTCCAACTCTTATACTTCATCTCCTTGATCCAAAACCTTTTCCCAATGATCATGCCATGTGTATAGACCAGTATAGAATTTTCTTATAAAAATATTTTGGCCAAATAGTATTTTCTAAAATTAGTTTTCCAAAAACCCCTGAATTGAGGTTTGCACTACAAGTACCTTATTCAGGGTGTGAAAAATCTTTAAAAAAGTATATTTGAATCCTATTAGGTATAGGACTCCCAGAAACCACAAAATTATAATTTTAAAAGTTATTATTATATTTTATTTAAAAGCTTTTCCTTAAGGCCAGAAATGGTCTTTAATAGGGAAAAATTATTTAATCATTTCAAAAATATTTGCCAAAATTCAGGGAAACTCATAGGACATATATTGTCCATATATAAGAGTTTCAACACATGGTCATGTTCAAAATATTGGACAAATCCTTCCAAAACCCTTTCTGGATATTTCAAGCTTTTAAAATATTTACAAAGGAAATATTCTCCAAAAATTCCAGGGAAATTCTATCATGTCATATGTGACATATTTGATGATCTTGAAAAGCCTCATGCCTTGAAGATCAAGGAATCATCATCTAATCCCCTCAAAACCATTTCTGCCATTTTGAAGTTTGAGCAACTTTACATTGCCAAACTTGTCCAAATGCTCTCAAACTTGGTGCACATGCTAAAAAGATGTAATTATGCATCTATGCCAAATGGCACAAGTTTTGGAGAAGCATAACTTGATCTAAGTGCCCCAAAACCATTCCTGTTCAAATTCAAATTTGAACAACTTTACATTATCAACTTTTTACCTGGGGCTTCAAACTTTGTGCGCATGATCATAACCCCAAATGATGACACTACACCAAGTGGTGCATCAAGGGGAGATGATTAGCTTAACTCAACCATGGTGAAACCATTTCTGTTGATTTCTAGGGTTCACCAAAGTTACATTGGCAACTTTGCCCAAATGAGCTCAAATTTGGTGGAGGGGCCTAATTGTGTGTGACATTCCATCCTGTTGAGTCCCATGTCAATTGGAAGTCATTTGCTTTCCCAAAACATGATCAAACACCTTCTGCCATTTTTCCTAAACCATTGTTTTGACCACTTTTACTATTCCCCTCTACCTCAATTTCTTACCACAGGTAAACCTGATCATCCTCTACCTCCTGTAACTTCCCCATGTCCCCAGCTCAATGATTGGGGGGTGAAAACCCCATTTTTACTCTCCTGGACAGCAGCAGTCTCCTTCTTCCGCACCTCCCTCCTCATTCCAGTGGCTTCCCAGGGCATCTAAGACCATCACGCATTTGTTTACTACTACCTCGACCCCCTAGACAACATTGGGCAAGATGGACACGACCAGAGCGGCGAGGACACGGCTGTGCCATCCATACGGGCGCTCTGGAGCGCGCTACAGTGCGCTCCCGCACTGTAGCCACGTCCTTCCCGAGGCACCCGACAGCCTGGGGCGTCGGGATCGTGTCTCCCGAGGTGCCCTCGACGTCCGCGACCTGCAGAACTGTCGGCCCTATCCTCCCCTGCCCTCCTTCTCCCTCCGCGAGCTCGCCCGAGCGCATCCATGGACATCGCTCATGGTGCACCGCGGCCGCACCTATTTAAGCCACCCCCGACCCTCTCTCTCGTCTTGGATAGATCCTCCCCTCTCCCGTGAACCTCCTGGACAATCTCCCTCTCCCCCTGGTGCTCTCCTTCCCTTTCCAAGGCCACCATGGCCGCGTCGGCCTTTGTCGGCTCTGGGGAACCAGAGCCTCCCACTTCTCTGTTGGCCACCAGGAGGAGGACCCCAGGACCGCGGAGCTCCCCCC
>LR738709.1:115953488-116115573 GCA_902687465.1 Secale cereale | reverse complement strand
CCCCCACTCCTTCCTTCCTTTCCCCTAGCATCCCTGGCGTCGCACCCATCTCGACCCAAAGCCGCCCGTCGGCGCCGAGGCTGCCGCCGCCCCCGTTCCCCCTCAGAACGCGTGAGGCCCATGGATGGGCTCGGCTTGATCTCCCGGAGCTCGTCAGTGTTCTGGACGCCGCCGGGGACGACCGGAGTCGCCGGGAAGGGCGCTGGAGCCTGCTCGGCCAGCCTCCCCTACCCCTCCTCTGATTTAAGCGGGAGGTAGGAGGAGGGCCTGCCAGCAGGGCCCACCTATAAGTGGCTAAGGCCCCGGGCCCCTGGAGTAAGTGGAGACGGCCTTCGGGGGAAGGCGCCTGCCCTGGTCGAAGGCGTACTCACGGGAGTACGCCAACAACGTCACCTGTCCCACCCCGCGCGGCTGATGCCACTGGGCCGGCCCACGTCCACGCCCCGCCTGTGCGCAAGATAAGGGTATAACCCTTTCTCCTCTTCTTTTCCTTTTCCAGTCAACTTCAAAAACCCACAAATAATTCATTTGAACTCCAAATTTGGTGATTCAAATTTCCAGTGACTCCATAAATCATGATCTACCTGTTGGTGCAACATGCACATTATTCCAGAGACTTTTCCTTCACAAATAATTATCAAATGCCATTACTTCATTTTCTGTGATGAACTTTAGAAAATCACAGAGAGCTAAAATTTGATCCAAATGCTGTGGTTCAAATTCCTATATGCTTGTCATATCCAAACTTAGTTTTGGAACATTTTTATTAATACTTTCTGTACCCCACCAAATAATGAGCCATTGCTTCATATTTAACAGCTTTGCAAAATCCTAGGAAATTCATTTGAATTCCAAATCCAGTGAAACCAACTCCTAGATGCTTCTAAAATCATGACTTGTTGATGGGTGCCTTTGCTCATCATTCAAGAACATATTTCTGTATACTTCTTTCAAATCCATAAACCCCTTGATTCCATTATATTGAAATGATGCAAGCTACCCATTGATCCAATACCTATGAAAACACCTTGGTCATTTCTAATATGACCAGAGGTATCCTAGAAAAGTCCAACTCCTATTTTTAGAGCACTTTTATTTTTGCTTTGATTGTGTTGCTTATTATGATTGTTTCCATCGTTAGTTGACGAAATAAATGAAGTACTCGGAGATGGACCAGAAGGTTTGAAGACTCGGGAGGACAAGGCAAGCAGCCCTTTGACCATGCTCGAGAAACCTTCTTATGCATGTCTCATAGCACCTTATTATCAATGCATCGGAATCATGTTGAGGTGGAGACCACTTTGATTGCTACCTTTGTTACTTCCTATTGAAACTTGCATCAAGCATGACCCTACCTTCCTATGAGGGTTATGTGGGTGGGAGTAGTTAGGTTGCTTTAATAGTGGCTACGCAAATGGGACGGGTATATGCATGGTGACGGAGGCAAAATACTTTCAAAAGACTTTTCGAAAACCCCGTCGGGTGCCACTTATGCCCGAGGGAGATGGTGAGATGGGTAACCACTTGATGACGAAGTGGTGTACCGAGAAAAGTGTGTGTGATGTTTTTCAAACGGATTGGTTTAAGTTGCGACTGTTATTCCAACCAAACATGCGCAACCACTCTACCCTTATATGGGAAAGGGCATTATTGATTACCTAGGTCGATACTAGCATGGTGCCCGCATTACTAGTGACGGGGGTGACATGAGGTCACTCTCGGGACGGGGTCGTGCTTGGATAGGAGGCCATGACTGTTTTCACAGGGCACCGGATACACCGTTGGTACCCCGTGTCAGTGGTATGAGATGAATATGGGAGAAAGGCTCCACAATCTTTAAGATGTGAAATGTTTGGCACGAGGCTGTTACCAATCGAGTGGACTCTATGTTAGTGTCGTCTAGGGAAAGATAGTGATCGGGTGCTTACCCCGGGTACTTGAGGTACCGCGGGTCGTGAATGACACGGAAGTTCCCCGGATCTTGTGGGTAAAGTGTGCAACCTCAGCGGAGTGTCAAACTATTCGAATAGCCGTGTCCACGGTCAAGGACAGTTGGGTAACCGCTCTTGGGCTACGTCCAAAGTTTGCGAAACCTGGTGTGTGTGTGTGAGGAAACAACACGGTTCAGTGACATTGATGATGCGATTCTTGAGGAAGTCACAATGAGTTGATTACAACTCTTTCTCGATAATGATGTCTGTAACCTCCTGATACTTGTTGCAGACACATGCATGTCCATGTTATATGTTGATCATACTTGCATATGAAAAACTAGCTTTCCACAAAACTGCCAATTAGCAGTAGAGCCTTGCATAATTATTCTGTCATCACACTTGGGTTGCTTGCGAGTACATTCAAAGTACTCATTGGCTTGCCACTGGTTATTTTATTGGCCAGGCATGAGAGAACATGATATGATGAGGATTTCTTGATGACGACCATGCGAGCTAGGATGCTTCCCAGTCAGAATGCCTGTAGGGTTAAGACAGATGGCATGGGTCCAAGTTGTTATTGAAGATTTCCGCTGCGATGATATAGTCAAGACTTGACCTTAATGGTCCTATTTGTGTAATACGGTATGAATGGATGTAAGACTCTTGTTATTCAGCTTCTGTGTGTTCAGTGAGCATTGATCTCTGGGATCACTGTACACGTGCATTCGGTGATCTCGACTTATGAGTCGGGGTCCCCACAGTCATTGAAGCAATTGCAATTTATCGTAATATCGGAAAGTATTGTAATATCGGAAAGAGTCAATATAAGAGCTTTTCAGCAAGCCTACATACTCAACTATCATATAGTCTTCCACAATTGCTCACACTCACGCAATACTTATGTTTATCGAGTTTTAATCGGACATTGAAAAAGATAGGGGCTTATGATGTTGCCTCCCAACATTTTACCTCAAGGGTAATGTCAACAGTAATAGATCATGAAAACTTACATCCAAGTGGGTATATATGTCAGGATCCTTCCAACACAATGTGTTTGCCAAAGGATTAAATGTAAAAAGGAAAGCTGGATTTCACCTTGACACTTATAAGATAAGAATAATAGATAGGCCCTTCGCAGAGGGAAGCAAAGGTTGTCATGTGTTTTAATGGTTGGATGCACACAGTCTTAGCATAGAAGAACTTAGCTTTATATTGCCACTTGTGATAAGGACCTTTATTATGCAGTCCGTCGCTTTTATTACTTCCATATCACAAGATCATATAAAGCTAATTTCTCCCACACTAATAAATCATACATATTTTAATGGATTTGCAACATGACAACTTACTTGGAAGGATCTTTCTCAGTCCATAGGTAGGTATGGTGGACTCTCATGGCAAAACTGGGTTTAAGGATGTATGGAAGCACAAGTAGAATCTCTACTTAGTGCGAGGAGTTTTGGATAGCATGAGGGGGAAAGGCAAGCTCAACATGTTGGATGATCCATGACAATATACTTTATTTCGGATATAAGAAGACATAACCCATTATGTTGTCTTCCTTGTCCAACATCAACACTTTAGCATGTCATACTTTAATGAGTGCTCACAATCACAAAAGATGTCCAAGATAGTATATTTGTATGGCAAGCCTCTCTTCTTTTATTACTTCCTATTAATTGCAACTGAAAGTGCAGTATATTGACTAGAGGGGGGTGAATAGGCGATTTTTGTGAAATGCTTCAAAACATGGAAGTTTCGAAGATGAATGATAAATCCAATCCTATTTATATGCAGCGGAAGGTAGACTACACTAGACAAGCCATAGTCTAGTATTCAATGAAGTGAAAGCATGAAGACTAATAGCAGCTAGGCAGCAAGGATCGGGATGGAAGATTAAATGAATCCAATCAGAACAAGTAGTCACACAGTGAAGTCAATCAGATAAGGCAAGCATGCAATGACTTCACAACATAAGACAGTAAGTAAAGGGAAGGAAAGGATAGAACTAGTAGCTCCGAGAAGACAGTGATTTGTTAGACCAGTTCCAGTTGTTGTGACAACTGTACGTCTGGTTAGGGAGGCTGAGATTTAACTCAGAAGACCGCGTCTTCACCTTATTCCCCTTGAGCTAAGGACACCTAGTCCTCGCCCAATCACTCTGGTAAGTCTTCAAGGTAGACTTCCAAACCTTCACAGACTTTGTTCACCGGCAATCCACAATGACTCTTGGATGCTCAGAACACGACGCCTAACCGGCTGGAGGAAAGACAGTCCTCAAGTGTAACAAGTCTTCAAGTCACACAGACAGAAAGACTTCAGTGACGCCTAACACTCTTTGGCTCTGGGTGTTTAGGCTTTGTCCACGCAAGGATCTCTCTCTCAAATGCTTCGGAGGTGGGTTGCTCTCAAATGACAAAAGCCGTGTAATAACTCTGAGCAGCCACCAATTTAGGGTGTAGGGGGTGGGCTATTTATAGCCACTAGGCAACCCGACCTGATTTGTCCGAAGTGACCCTGGGTGACTAAGGAACTGACACGTGTTCCAACGGTCAGATTTCAAACACACACGACAACTTTACTTGGGCTGCAAGTAAAGTTGACTCATCCAGCTCTGGATAAGATTTGCTCTCATTGTCTTCGCTCGAAGACATAGGATTTGGTTGAGCATCACTTCAGTCACTCAGACTTAGTTCACTTGGACCCCACTTAACAGTATGGTGGTTCCTATGACTGAACAAAGAAGAAAAGGAAACAACGAAACATCTAAGTCTTTGTGCTCCATAGTCTTCACACAATGTCTTTTCTTGTCATAGTCTTCAATATGATTATCTTCATGTACCACCATTGTCGTCAATGTCTTCATACATTTTTAGCGGTCAACTCCGGTAGGTAAACCGAATCAATGAGGGACTACTACCTGTGTTATCCTGCAATTCTCACAAACACATTAGTCCCTCAACCAGGTTTGCCGTCAATACTCCAAAACCAACTAGGGGTGGCACTAGATGCACTTACAATCTCCCGCTTTTTGGATAAAGGTATTGTCTTCGTAAGTAGCAAAAGGCTCCCCCCTGAAGATGTGCATATAGTTGATTAGCTTTTGAATGCAAATGCACATGGCAGGTTGTACTTGTGGAGATCCTCTTCAACTTATGAAGACAATTCATCGTGCACAATTGATATGTCGAATATAATGATATGCATAATGAGAAATGGACGTCTGCAAAATGACTAAGTGCAGAATATAACGTAGCACATGCGGAATTTATCATCGCATTACAGAGTACTAGAAAACGTAGCAGACGACCATCAAGTTTAAGTGTTACAACTCAAAGAACCAAATGTAGCAAAAATGAGAGTTGTAAACACTAAGCAAAATATAAAGCACCCGCCCATATGGACCCGCTTGAAGACTATCAACTCATATGCTTCTCCCCCTTTTGTCAGTAAGGACCGAAAAGGTTTGAAGACATAGAGCCTCTACTCATTCCCAGTTGGAGCAGGAGAGGATGCAGGGTCGGCGTTGGTGTTTGGCGGTGCAGAAGTAGTTGGTGCAGAGTCGACACATGCTGAAGGAGGAGGTGGTGAGGTAGCATCATCTTGATCATCTATCACCCTGGCATCAATCATTGCAGCGGAGGAGGAGTAGTCAGAGTCTTCAAGAGATGGAGTTCGACATAGAACAACATTCCTTGGAGGAGTGTGGTCAAACTTGAATCTTTCTGTGAAGCCATCGTCTCGAAGATCCGCTTCAGCACTCAGCAAAGTTAAACTCTTCCATGACCTCCGACAGGTTTCATGAGCAACAAAGGCATTCTTGGTGGCAAGGTTGCGAATGCGATTGACGTCCACCAAGAGGCTTTCAATCTGACGCTTCAGCCAGTAGTGATGCGATTGACGTCCACCAAGGCAACGAGAAGCTCTCGGTCGTTGAGAACACGAGAACGCTTCCGAAGCCTTTGGGCAATGGTGCTCTCAGTAGCTTCAGTCTCTGCATGGCGAGGTAGGCGAGTACGACCAACCAGAGGGTACACACGAGAGACTGCTGGAACTCCTTCAATTGGCTGAGTGAAGCTCTGGTGATCAGCATTGTGAAGACAGACATGCTCTTTAGCAGGCTCTTGGTATATGGCTTCAGTTGACATATTAACCTCTGGCAAGAATATATGATGGTTGCGAGTAGAAGGCTGATAGTTGATAGCAGAATGAAGCTTGATGAGGCGCATACTCCATGGAGCGTAGAACTTGAGACCAAAAAGATCAGAGCCTGACACAGCCAACTGCCTGATACATAAATCTTGAGCATTGAAGCTGATGCCATTGAAGATATAGAAGACCAATGTATTCATTGTGCCTTCAAGCTTGGCTGATGAAGAGTGGCCTTTGACAGGCCATAGAGTTCGCCGGATGATAAGATAGATGGTGCGGGGCAGATACTCTAGGTCTTCAACAAAGAATTCCTTTGGATATTCAGCATCGATTGGCAAAGGCTTCATCATGCTCAGCATCTGGCTCATGTTGGGCTTGCGCTTCTGAAAGATACTCTCCAAAGCTTCGTTGTGCAATTGACAGCCAGGTTCATACAGTTCTCCTAGAGTGGGCAGGCCAGTAAGCTCAATGAGATCAAAGGCTTTGGCTTCATGATGGACATTGCCTGTCATCCACTCAAGAACCCATGTCTTCGGATCCCTGTTGTAGCCTCGAATGTGAAGGGTTGCATAGAATTGCAGAAGCAGCTCTTCATTCCAGTGCTCTTTGTTAGTTACAAAATTCAGCAAGCCAGCATCACGGAAGCAATCAAGAGCTTCATCAAGACAGGGCAATCCAGTAATGGCTTCAGTATCAAGACGCATATGAGGGAAAATGCGCCCTTGATCATAGAGTACTCGAGAATAATAAATGCGCTGCTGATGGCTCCAGAACCTATCTGATGATATCCTTGGCTTGGAATAGGGGTTCTTGGCGCTGTCAGAGAATGTGTTGTGCGCAGTGAAGCCATTTGCATTGAAGGACCCTTGAGAGGTGGAAATACGTGGGAACCTTGGCAGTCTTGGCTTAGGCTTCTGAACCTGAGGCCTATGCTCAACATGGTGGTCAAATTGAGGACCCGCAGCATGCGGTCCAGCAGCAGGCGGAGGAATCAGAATGGGCCATCTGACAGAGACAAGCTGATCATCTTTGTCGTATGCTTGCTCAATTGTATGGTGCCTTGGAGGCGGAACAGGAGCAGAGGCAGTGGGTTCAGGCTGCTGAGTAGCTTCAGGTGCAGCACTTGCTTCAGGCGCCATCACTTCAGGCACCACATTGACTTTAGGTGCCACATTAGCTTCAGCCATGACAACATCATTGACTTCAGTGGTGATGGTGGCAGCCTCAGAGTTTGTAACCTCCACTTCCGGAGCTGGAGGGTCAGACACGTTCTCCTCGAGAACAGAGGGTGTGGCAGCACGTGCTTCTTCTTCTCGGGGTTGTTCTTCATGGTTGATGTAGCCGGAATGTCTTCAGCCGCTTTGGCTTCAGACTCTGGGAGGTTCACAGAAGGAGTAGCTGCAGGAACAGAGTGTTGCTCTTCTCCTTCTGGAACACTTGAAGGAACGACTTGGGGCCTTGGTCCTTTGTGAAGCCTGCGAAACGCTGGCAACGCCTATGGTGATGGAGTTGGTTGGGACTCGAAGTCTTCATCTTCAAGCACCGAACTGGTGACTTGGGTTGGGGGAGTTGCTGGTGTATCTTGTGGGTGATCAGCCCATGAGTCATCCTGTGCAATTGGCATCAATGGATGACCAATGCTAATGTGTTCACTGTCCGTAAGAACAGGCGAAGATTCCACATTGTACTCAATCTGAGGAAGGACTTCATCATCTTCAACATTGTCATGAGGACGAATGTCTTCAGCTGCGTTGGGGTCAACAGCTGGAATGTCTCCAGCCTCTGTGGGAGCAGGCTCATGAACTGTCATGCGACGTTCCTAGTGCGCAGATGCGGGACGAGCAACTGAAATGGGCTCGACAAAAAGGGGCTCTATGGGAGCAGCCCGGGCCTTCTTGATCTTGCGCTTCTTAGTGGGGGGAGCATCATCAGTGTTGTTCTTGCGCTTGCGGGCTTCAGCTTCAGCCACCTTTGTCTTCTTTAGCTCTGAAGCAGCTGGGGTGACCTTAGGCTTCGTGCCAGTCATGCTAGAAGGGAAGACAATGCTAGGCACTTCCTGCCTTGATTCTTCAGCATGGGTCACAGTTTGCTTCTTCTTTTTCTTGGCAGCCATCCTGGGGTCAATGCCGGGACGCCCTAGGGCCTTGCTCTTTTCATCTTCATTGTAAGCTTGGACGCATTTGGCAGCCAAGGCCTTGATTTGCTCACGAGAACCTTTGGCTTCTTCACACCTCTTGCGAAAGTCTTCCTTGATCTCATGCATCATAACTTGGAAGTTCTGGATTTCTTGGACGCTGAGCTTGGTCATATGCTTCTTGAACTGAGCCTTTTCATAGTCAATCTTTTTCTTCAGCTCAACGATTCTCTGAGCAAGAGCTAGCTCAGAAGAAATGGTGCCATTCAAGGAGACGCTTAGGCCAACTGGAAGTTGCAGATCGTCAAAGCTGAAGTTGGGGGTGTCAAACCATTCATCAATGAAGTTGTTCAACACTTCCACGTCAAAGAGCGGCAAATCATTGAAGATTTCTGCATCTTGCTTGCTCTTGATCAATTGCTCCAGAGCGTCATCAGCTAGATCTTCATCGCTAGATAGATCAATGGCTTCATTGGCGTTCTTCAGAATAGCATCAGGAGTTAGAGCTGGACTGGGGTTGCGCAAGGGCATCTTCCTTAGCTATTTGCTCTTGGAAATGCGAGAGTGCTCCTCAGATTGCACACTTGATGCTGGTGGAGCAGTGGCCAACGGCTTCACTCTCGAAGCAATTGGTGGAGTGGTCTTCGAAGCCTTGGATTTCTTCTTCTTCTTGGGCTTCAGAGTTGCAGGCGCTTCATCAGAATCAGCGTCGTCTACAGGTTGATCCACATCCGCCCTTGAACCCTTATGTGACTGATGAGACCTTCTAAGTTGTAGAAGGGCCTCCTCTGGATCAAGACTGATCCAGAGTTGCAGAATTCTTAGTTCAAAAGATTCAAATATGAAGACATAGCTATAAGTGAATGCTGTAGAGGACAGAACACAAGTCTATATATATATGTCCTATATGAAGATAAACCAAATGCGAAGACTATGCAAATGTAATGCCACGAGAAATACTTCAAACAAAGATTTAGTGGTGGCGTTACCCACCGTATAGGAAGTATTAGACCCAGACACGGCACACAATTATCGTGGCGCTCCGAAGTCAAATTCCGCGTTAATGTATTCACACTTTAAATGTAAGTCTTCATTGATTGAAGATATACTTTACTTTGTGTGTTGCACATCTAAGTCATCAATATGCATAAGTGTTAGGATGTGTGCCTGATTACAGGACATTTGAGGATTCTAAGATATTTAGCTCACACCGCAACTTGCAAAACCTTTTCTCATCCAAGGGCTTTGTGAAGATATCTGCCTGTTGCTCTTCAGTGTTCACGTGTATGATATCAATATCTTCCTTCATGACATGATCTCTGAGAAAGTGATGACGAATTTCAATGTGCTTTGTCTTCGAGTGTTGAACTGGGTTGTTGGCAATCTTGATGGCGCTTTCATTGTCGCAGTAGAGTGGCACATGCTTCAGATGGACAACACAGTCCTTGAGCGTTTGCTTCATCCAGAGAAGCTGAGCGCAGCAAGATCCAGCAGCAATGTATTCAGATTCAGCAGTGGAGAGTGATACACCGTTCTGCTTCTTTGAAGACCAATAGACAAGTGATCTTCCTAGAAAGTGACATGTGCCTGATGTAGACTTGCGATCAACTTTGTCACTAGCATAATCAGCATATGAGAATCCAACTAGATCAAACTCTGAGCCCTTTGGATACCATAATCCTAGTGTTGGGGTGTAAGCCAAATATCGAAGTATTCGCTTCACAACTAAGTGATGCGGCTCCTTTGGTGCCGCTTGATATCAAGCACACATGCAAACACTAAGCATAATATCTGGCCTAGATGCACATAAATAAAGTAAAGAACCAATCATGGAGCCGTATACCTTTTGATCGAAATATTTACCATTGGCGTCGGAACCCAGATGGTGTTTAGCTGGCATAGGCTTCGAGTAGCCTTTGCAATCTTGCATTCCATACTTCTTCAGGCAATCTTTGAGGTATTTCTCTTGAGATATGAAGATGCCGTTGCTTTGCTGACGAATTGGAAGACCAAGGAAGAACTTCAGCTCACCCATCATGGACATCTGATATTGCTCTTGCATCATGTGACCAAACTCATCACTATATCTTTTGTTAGTGCAGCTGAAGATAATGTCGTCGACATAGATTTGGCAGACAAACAGTTCATCATCATATGTCATCGGGAAGAGTGTGGGATCCAGGGATCCAGGTTTGAAGCCTTTGCTCTTCAGGAAGTCTTTGAGTGTGTCATACCAAGCACGAGGGGCTTGTTTGAGGCCATACAGTGCCTTGTTGAGCTTGTATACCATATCAGGACGTTTTGGATCTTCAAAGCCAGGTGGTTGTGCAATATACACTTCTTCTTCAATCCTTCCATTAAGAAAGGCACTCTTCACATCCATTTGATACAGAAGTATGTTGTGATGATTTGCATAGGCTCGCAGTATGCGAATAGCTTCAAGCCTAGCCACAGGAGCAAATGTTTCATCAAAGTCAATCCCTTCAACTTGAGTGTATCCTTGAGCAACAAGATGAGCTTTGTTTCTGACAACTTGACCATGCTCATCTTGCTTGTTGCGATATATCCATTTTGTGCCTATTATGTTGTGCTTGAGAGGGTCAGGACGCTTGTCAAGTTCCCATATGTTGTTCAGCTCAAACTGTTGGAGCTCTTCTTGCATTGCTTGAATCCATTCGGGTTCCATAAAGGCTTCAGCAACTTTCTTGGGTTCAGATATTGAGACAAATGCAAAGTGCCCACAGAAATTTGCTAGTTGTGTTGCTCTTGAATGAGTAAGTGGACCAGGTGCATTTATGATGTCAATTATCTTCTCAACTTGCACTTCATTTGCAACACGAGGATGAGCTGGATGAAGATTTTGCTCTTGATGTACATTGTCATCATCGGGAGGATTTTCTTCAGGCTGAGCATTATCGTTAGGTTGATTTGGAGCAGAAATGGTGAGTTCCTCGTCAGGCTGAGCTTTAGAAGGCATGATTTCACCGGTTCCCATTAGCTTGATAGATTCATGAGGTGAAGCTTCATCTAGCACATTTGGCAGGAACTCTCTTTGTGAACCATTTGTTTCATCAAACTGCACATCCACAGTTTCAACTACTTTATAGAGAAAGATGTTGAAGACTCTATAGGATTGTGAGTCCTTTCCATAGCCGATCATGAAACCTTCATGTGCTTTTGGTGGAAATTTTGACTTGTGATGTGGATCCTTGATCCAGCACCTATCTCCAAATACTCTGAAGTAACTGACATTTGGCTTCTTGCCAGTAAGAAGTTCATAGGATGTTTTTTCAAGAAGCTTGTGTAGATAAACACGGTTGATGATATGGCATGCAGTATCAATAGCTTCGGGCCAGAACTTTCTTGGAGTCTTGTATTCATCGAGCATCATTCAAGCCATCTCAATTAGGGTTCTGTTCTTGCGCTCTACGATGCCATTCTGCTGAGGTGTGTACGGAGCTGAGAACTCATGAGTGATTCCCATTGTATCCAGATAAAGATCAAGGCCGGTGTTCTTGAACTCATTGCCATTGTCACTTCTGATATGCTTGATCTTGACGCCATAGTTGTTCATGGCACGGTTGGCAAAGCGTCCGAAGACATTTTGTACTTCAGTCTTGTAGAGAATTATGTCCACCCATGTGTATCTTGAATAATCATCAACAATGACGAAGCCATAGAGACAAGCTGTGGTAGTGAATGTGGAGTAGTGAGTAGGGCCAAATAAGTCCATGTGAAGCAGCTCGAAGGGTTTGGATGTCGTCATGATTGTCTTCGAGGGATACTTGGCCCTAGTCATGTTCCCAGCTTCACAGGCACCACATAGATGATATTTCTTGAACTTGACGTCCTTGATGCCTACGACGTGCTTCTTCTTTGCGAGAATGTGCAAGTTCCTCATGCTGGCATGTCCTATCCTCCGATGCCAGAGCCAGCACTCTGAAGCTTTTGCTAGAAGACATACGGCCATCTACGGTCCAGCTGAGAAATCTACCATATACAGATCACCATTTCTGTATCCTTCAAATACAAGAGACTTGTCAGATTCCATTAGTACAAGGCAACGAAATTTTCCAAATATCACAATCATGTTTAAGTCACAAAGCATTGAGACAGACATTAAGTTGAAACCAAGGGATTCAACAAGCATGACTTTATCCATGTGCTAATCCCTTGAGATTGCAACTCTACCTAGACCCAACACTTTGCTTTTACCAGTATCAGCAAATGTGATGTGACTCTTGTTAGATGGACGTAAGGTTGAGTCCATAAGATGACTTCGATCTCCAGTCATATAATTTGTGCATCCGTTGTCCATAATCCATTCTGAAGACTTTGGTGTCACTCCCTACAATGCAGTTAGGGGGATAGGCTTCACCAATAGTCAATGTGAAGCATAAACATTTGACGTACAAGTGGATTATGAAAGCTTAGATCCAAGTTAGGACTGATAAGAAGATTAGCAAGCGATTCATGAACAAAATGGATAGTAAGACCATTTGGGCATTTGATCTTGCGCCCTACAAGTGTTTTAGGTCCCCAGCAATAGCATCAAACGCCTTTGATTTTTGGCTGGAGACCTTTCCCTGCAAGAGAAGGTTAGTTCTTCTTAACCACCCACATCTTCAGGAGTGGCTTAGAAGCAATGAGTCTAAGAGCAGCATCTGAGAATTTTGGCTTTGGAGCCCTAGCAAATAGTCTTGCAGGAGGAGAATAATACTCATAAGAATAAGCAGAAAAATTCTTTGTTTTGTGAACATAGTGGTTTGAGGAAACACGCTCATATTCATGGGTCTGAGTATAATTTCCTTGCAAAACATTTGTGTTAGGGTGGCTCAAGTGAGTCCTTTGTCTGTATGAAGCCTTAGGACCATATGAAGCCTTTGGTCTGGGGTTTGTCTTCTTCCCAGGTGATGTCATGATGACATTTGCTGGAAGCTTCTCAAGACAAGCTTTGGGAACCCAGATTTTCTTCATAGGTGGCCCGTTCGAGCAGTTAGTACCAATATACCTGGCAAACACTTCACCATTCTGATTCTTAAACAGTTTATAGTTTGCAATAAATGATTCATCAATGATAATAGGATTAGCACAAGTGAAGCCAGATAGGGTAGACGGATCCACTGAAGGTTCCTTTGCAGCAACCCATGTGGTTTTGGGGTACTGCTCAGGCTTCCAGTATGAACCATCAACATTCATTTTCCTCTCGAACCCTACACCCTCTTTCCTAGGGTTTCAGCTCAGTATTTGCTTTTTGAGGACATCGCATGAAGTCTGATGCCCCTTGAGGCTTTTGTACATCCCTGTTTCAAGCAAAGTCTTCAACCTAGCATTTTCATCAGTAATGGTAGTGGTATCCTCAGCAGATGGGTTAGTTACCACATCAGTAGTTGAAGATATTGCAACAGTGGCAGTAGTATAACATTCAGCAACAGATGTAGCGTTATCACGCTCAATGCACTTTAGACATGGTGGAATAAACTCTTCCTGAGAAGCACTGATTTGTTGAGCAAGTAATGAATCGCGCTCCTCCTGAAGGTCTTCATAACACACTCTTAGCTTTTCATGATCAGATAAGAGAGTGTTATGATGACTTTGAAGCATGTCAAACTTGGTCTGAAGTCTCTGAAGACTCTCAGCCAAGGTTTTCGACTGGTCCATTTCTTCACCCAACATATCATTGCTCTTATTAAGCATTTTTTGGGCTTTTTCCAAAGCTATTTGTTGTTTAGTGGCAAGGGAAGCAAGTTTGGCATAGCTGGGTCCAAATTCATCACCAGATTCATCATCACTAGACTCAGATAGGTAGCATTCAGTTTCCTTGGCACCTTTTGCCATAAGACATGGTGCTGAGGATGATGGTTCTGGATCGAAAGTCATCGTCTTGAGAGATTCTTTGAAATCCTCAAACCTGGGATCATCGCGAGTTCGATGACCTTCATAGACTTCAGAGAGACGGTCCCAGATAAGCTTCGCATGATCGAGATGCATGACGTTCCTGAACAGATTTTGTGACAGACAGGAGCAGATGACGTCCTTCGCTGTGAGGTTGAGAAGAATGAACTTGCGAATGTCATCAGCTTCTGCCATCTTGCACAGATCGGTAAGACAATCTCAGTGACGGTCCACAGCTCACTATTTATCGCCATAAGATGCTTGTTCATCATGGCCTTCCACTTGGGATACTCGTGACCGTCAAACATGGGGCAAGACACTGTCTTCATTCCTGTGGTCGACATAACTAAAACTCCAGGTGGTTAAACCGAATCACACAGAACAAGGGAGTACCTTGCTCTCATACCAATTGAAAGTGCAGTATATCGACTAGAGGGGGGGTGAATAGGCGATTTTTGTGAAATGCTTCAAAACATGGAAGTTTCGAAGACAAATGATAAATCCAATCCTATTTATATGCAGCGGAAGGTAGACTACACTAGACAAGCCATAGTCTAGTATTCAATGAAGTGAAAGCATGAAGACTAATAGCAGCTAGGCAGTAAGGATCAAGATGGAAGATTAAATGAAGCCAATCAGAACAAGTAGTCACACAGTGAAGTCAATCAGATAAGGCAAGCAGGCAATGACTTCACAACATAAGACAGTAAGTAAAGGGAAGGAAACGATAGAACCAGTAGCTCCGGGAAGATAGTGATTTGTTAGACCAGTTCCAGTTGTTGTGACAACTGTACGTCTGGTTAGGGAGGCTGAGATTTAACTCAAAAGACCGCGTCTTCACCTTATTCCCCTTGAGCTAAGGACACCTAGTCCTCGCCCAATCACTCTGGTAAGTCTTCAAGGTAGACTTCCAAACCTTCACAGACTTCGTTCACCGGCAATCCACAATGACTCTTGGATGCTCAGAACGCGATGCCTAACCGGCTGGAGGAAACACACTCCTCAAGTGTAACAAGTCTTCAGGTCACACAGACAGAAAGACTTCAGTGATGCCCAACACTCTTTGGCTCTGGGTGTTTAGGCTTTGTCCTCGCAAGGATCTCTCTCTCAAATGCTTCGGAGGTGGGTTGCTCTCAAACGACAAAAGCCGTGTAATAACTCTAAGCAGCCACCAATTTATGGTGTAGGGGGTGGGCTATTTATAGCCACTGGGCAACCCGACCTGATTTGTCCGAAGTGACCCTGGGTCACTAAGGAACTGACATGTGTTCCAACGGTCAGATTTCAAACAAACACGACAACTTTACTTGGGCTACAAGTAAAGTTGACTCATCCAGCTCTGGATAAGATTTGTTCTCATTGTCTTCGCTCGAAGACATAGGATTTGGTTGAGCATCACTTCAGTCACTCTGACTTAGTTCACTTGGACCCCACTTAATAGTACGGTGGTTCCTATGACTCAGCAAAGAAGAAAAGGAAACCACGAAACATCTAAGTCTTTTTGCTCCATAGTCTTCACACAATGTCTTTTCTTGTCATAGTCTTCAATATGATTATCTTCATGTACCACCATTGTCGTCAATGTCTTCATACATTTTTAGGGGTCAACTCCGGTAGGTAAACCGAATCAATGAGGGACTACTACTTGTGTTATCCTGCAATTCTCACAAACACATTAGCCCCTCAACCAGGTTTGTCGTCAATACTCCAAAACCAACTAGGGGTGGCAGTAGATGCACTTACAGCAACGATGACCAAAACTATGTTTGTCACCTCCCAGCAACTTTTATTTATCATACTCTTGTATGTGAAGTCATTACTTCCCATAAGATCGATATGATCTCTTTGTTACTCTTTATGTTTTCTTTCTTTTTAACATGACCCAAGTGAGAAAATCAAGCCCTTGACTCAACACTAATCTTTATTATATAGCTCACAGACTCGATTACAAAGGACAAAGCTCACAAAGCAAAAGCTCACAACTAGATCATGCTAACTTTATTCTAATAGATCAAGATACTACCAAAAGGATCGAACTAAGTAAAACGGTAACGATAGGAGTAATGGTGATACGATACCGGGGTCACTCCCGCAAGCTTGGCAGTTGCCAAGGGGAGTTCCCATACCCATATGATTATGTCTCCTTCTTCGGGGGTGGTGATGATGGATTTGCATGAAGTGATAGAGGATCCTCATATATCGAGCGTAGGAGATCTTCCAGCTTGCGGATAATACCTTCGAGAGCAGCAATGTAATCCTTCAACAAAATATTTTCACTTGTGAGATGCTTGTTACGAATCTGAGGTAACTCAATCATCCTGAAAGCTTCTAGCTCAGTTTAGGTAAAGAGGTTAGGAAGGGGTTTGGAGGTGTCTTCTTCTCTCGCTGTCGGAGCTGGATCGTCCACCTCCATCTTGATCTTCTTCTCCTTGTGGATCTCCTCGGGTCCTTCCCTCTTCAGATCTATCTTCATTAGCCAAGCGTCGTTGCCTTCGTTGTTGGAGGAGGGAGACGACATGATGCCTGGCTTCGCAAACCCTAGCAGAAAGCAGCTCGAAACAAGAACAGAAGATTTTGGCGTGATACAGAGGTCAAAAACTTTGGGAGTATATATAATGAATTTTTACCGACCAAAAGGAGTAACCCACAAGAATACGGAGTCCGGGGTACACACGAGGTTCCCACAAGGCAGGAGGGCGCACCCTGGGAAGGGGGGCGCGCCCTCCACCCTCGTGGAGGCCTCGTGTCTCTTCCGGACTACGGTTTATTTTTCTATTTTTCTAAATATTCCGAAACGGAGAAAAATTGCCTCTAGAACTGTTTTGGAGTCGGTTTACTTGCCGTATCACATACCTCTTCCTTTTCGGAGGCTGAATCGTTCTGGAAAGTGTCCCTTATGTATTCCTCCGGGGTTACGGTTTCAATAATATTGGTTTCAACATTTATAGGATTACCTGAGATATAATGTTTGATTCTTTGTCTGTTCACCACTTTCGGATTTGTGCCTTCGAAGTTGTTGATTTGTATGGCACCGGAGCGATAGACCTCCTCGATAACGTAAGGTCCTTCCCACTTGGAGAGAAGTTTTCCTGCAAAAAATCTTAAACAAGAGTTGAATAGCAAGACATAATCCCCTACGTTAAATTCGCGTTTTTGTATCCTTTTGCCATGCCATCTTTTAACTTTTTCTTTAAACAGTTTGCCATTCTCATAGGCCTGGGTTCTCCATTCATCGAGACAGCTAATGTCAAATAACCTCTTCTCACCGGCAAGTTTGAAATCATAATTGAGCTCTTTAATAGCCCAATATGCCTTATGTTCTAGCTCAAGAGGTAAGTGACAAGCTTTTCCATATACCATCTTATATGGAGACATACCCGTAGGATTTTTGTATGCAGTTCTATAGGCCCATAATGCATCATTAAGTTTCTTCGACCAATTCTTCCTAGACCTATTAACTGTCTTTTGCAAGATTAATTTCAACTCCCTATTACTTAGTTCAACTTGACCACTAGTCTGTGGGTGATAGGGTGATGCAATTCTATGGTTGACATCATACTTAGCAAGCATCTTACGGAAAGCACCATGAATAAAGTGTGAACCACCATCAGTCATTAGATACCTAGGGACTCCAAACCTCCGGAATATAACTTCTTTAAGCATCTTAATAGAGGTGTTATGATCAGCACTACTAGTTGGAATAGCTTCTACCCACTTAGTAACGTAATCAACAGCAACTAAAATATGTGTGTACCCATTAGAGGCAGGAAAAGGTCCCATATAATCAAAGCCCCAAACATCAAATGGTTCAATAACAAGTGAATAATTCATAGGCATTTCTTGACGTCTACTAATATTACCAATTCTTTGGCATTCATCACAAGATAAGACAAACTTACGGGCATCCTTGAAGAGAGTAGGCCAATAGAAACTGGATTGCAATACCTTATGTGCAGTTCTATCTCCCACATGGTGTCCTCCATAAGCTTCGGAGTGGCACTTGCGTAGGATCTGTTCCTGTCAAGCTCAGGTACACAACGTCTAATAATACCATCTACTCCTTTTTTATAATGATGTGGGTCATCCCATAAGTAATGTCTCAAATCATAGAAGAACTTTTTCTTTTGCTGGTATGTGAAGCTAGGAGGTATAAACTTAGCAACAATATAATTAGCATAATCAGCATACCATGGAGCAGAATGAGAAGTATTTATGACAGCTAATTGTTCATCAGTAAAGCTATAATCAATAGGTTGTGGGTCATCAAGTATATTCTCTAACCTGTACAAGTTATCTGCTACGGGGTTCTCAGCTCCCTTTCTATCAATAACATGCAAGTCAAATTCTTGTAGCAAGAGAACCCATCTAATAAGTCTAGGCTTAGCATCTTTCTTTTCCATAAGGTATTTGAAAGCAGCATGATCAATGTGAATAGTTACTTTAGAATCAACAATGTAGGGTCTAAACTTATCACAAGCAAACACAACTGCTAAAAATTCTTTCTAAGTGGTAGCATAATTTCTTTGGGCACTATCTAGAGTTTTACTAGCATACTGGATAACATTCAACTTCTTATCAACTCTTTGCCCTAAAACAGCTCCTACAGCATAATCACTAGCATCGCACATAATCTCAAAAGGTAAATTCTAGTCAGGAGGCTGGACAATAGGTGCAGAGATCAATGCTTTCTTAAGTATTTCAAATGCTTCTAGACAATCATCATCAAAGACAAAAGGAATATCTTTTTGTAAGAGATTAGTTAGAGGCCTGGAGATTTTGGAGAAGTCCTTTATGAACCTCCTATAAAACCCGGCATGACCAAGGAAACTTCGTATACCTTTGATGTCCTTTGGGCATGGCATCTTTTCAATAGCACCAACTTTAGCTTTGTCAACTTCAATGCCTCTTTCAGAAATTTTATGTCCCAAGACAATGCCTTCATTAACCATAAAGTGGCACTTCTCCCAATTCAAGACAAGGTTAGTGTCTTCACATCTCTGCAAAACTCGACCAAGGTTGCTTAAGCAATCATCAAAAGAAGTTCCGTAAACGGAGAAATCATCGATGAAAACCTCAACAATCTTTTCACAAAAATCAGAGAATATAGCCATCATGCATCTTTGAAAGGTAGCAGGTGCATTACATAAACCAAAAGGCATATGTCTATAAGCAAAGGTACCGAAAGGACAAGTAAAAGTGGTCTTCTCTTGATCCCCTTTTGACACAGGAATTTGAGAGAAACCAGAATAACCATCTAGAAAGCAGAAATGAGTATGTTTGGATAACCTTTCTAGCATTTGATCAATAAATGGCAAGGGGTAATGATCTTTCTTAGTAGCTTTATTTAACTTACGGAAATCAATTACCATCCTATAACCTGTAACTATTCTTTGCGGGATCAATTCATCTTTATCATTAGGGACAACGGTCATACCTCCTTTCTTAGGAACACAATGGACAGGACTTACCACTGACTATCAGCAACTGGATAGATAATACCTGCTTCTAGGAGCTTTAGTATTTCCTTCCTTACCACTTTTTTCATCTTAGGATTTAACCGTCGATGATGATCAATAACTGGTTTAGCATTTTCTTCCAATTTTATCTTGTGTTGGCATATAGTGGGACTAATGCCCTTAAGATCATCCAGAGTATATCCAATAGCAGCACGATGCTTCTTCGGAGTTTTCAATAATTTTTCTTCTTCCTGCTCTGAAAGGTTAGCACTAATAATAACAGGATATATCTTATTTTCATGAAGATAAACATACTTAAGATTATCAGGCAAAGGTTTAAGTTCAAACACGGGGTCACCCTTGGGTGGAGGAGGATCCCCTAGTATTTCAACAGGCAAGTTGTTTTTCAGTACAGGTCCCTGTGTAAGGAATATTTCATCTATTTCCCTTCTCTCATTCATATGCATATCATTTTCATGGTCTAGCAAGTATTGTTCTAAAGGATCATTAGGTGGCACGCCAATAGAAGCAAGACCAATATTTTCATCTTTACTGGGTGGTGCCTTTTCAATGGGTTGTCTACATAATTTAGCAAAGTTAAAATCATGAGACGTATCCCCTAATCCAACAGTAACAATATCTTTCGCGCAGTCTATCTTGGCATTAACATTATTCAAGAACGGTCTACCAAATATAATGGGACAGAATTCATCTTGTGGGGAACTAAGAACAAGAAAATCTGAAGGGTATTTAACCTTCCCACACAAGACTTCAATATCTCTAACAATCCCGACTGGTGAAATAGTATCTCTATTAGCGAGCTTAATAGTAACATCAATCCCTTCTAACTCAACGGGTGCAATATCATGCATAATTTAGTTATACAAATCAAGAGGGATAATACTCGTACTTGCACCTACGTTACATAAACCATGATAGCACTGATCTCCTATCTTAACAGAGATGACATGCAAGCCTACAACAGGTCTATGTTTATTCCTAGGATTGGGTTTGGCTATTCTAGCAGACTCTTCTTGGATGTAAATAACATGTCCATCTAAATCTTCTACCAAGAGATATTTAACCATAGCAACATTAGGTTCAAATTTAATTTTCTCAGAGGGTGTAG
Source organism: Secale cereale (assembly GCA_902687465.1). Classification (NCBI taxonomy): domain Eukaryota; kingdom Viridiplantae; phylum Streptophyta; class Magnoliopsida; order Poales; family Poaceae; genus Secale; species Secale cereale. The sequence goes on along the minus strand of LR738709.1, from coordinate 116,094,873 downwards.
GTGTTCTAGTATTACTCTTACGAACTACAGTTGAAGCTTGAGCATGATCATTTATCCTAACAGGGAAAGGTGGTTTCTCAATATAAGCGGTAGGAATAACAGGATCAACATTATAAGTGATAGTCTTTTCTTCAACTTTAATAGGTTCAACTACTTTTACTTCAATAGGGGGGTGGTATTTAAACCACATCTCCTTGGGGAGATCACCATGAGTAGCAAAAGATTCATAGAAAGAAGCTACTATCTCAGAGTCAAGTCCATATTTAGTGCTAAACTCACGGAAAACATCGGTATCCATAAAAGCTTTAACACAATCAAACATAGGGGTCATACCTGACTCCTTAGCTTTGTCGAGATCCCAATCTTCAGAGTTGCGTTTAATTCTTTCCAATAAATCCCATTTCAATTCAACAGTCTTCATCATAAAAGAGCCAGAACAAGAATTATCGAGCATGGTGCAATTATTGAGAGAAAGCCGAGCATAAAATTTTTGGATGATCATTTTTCTTGAAAGCTCATGATTGGGGCATGAATATAACATTGACTTAAGCCTCCCCCAAGCTTGAGCGATGCTTTATCCTTCATGAGGCCAGAAATTATAAATATAATTACGATCATGATGAACCTGGTGCATAGGGTAGAACTTCTGATGAAATTCCAACTTCAGACGATTATAGTTCCATGATCCCATATCATCGCATAGCCTAAACCATGTCAATGCATCTCCCTTCAAAGATAAAGGGAAGACCTTCTTCTTGTTAACATCCTCGGGCATACCTGCAAGCTTCAACAATCCACAAACTTCATCCACATAGATTAGGTGTAAGTCGGGATGCAGTGTTCCTTCTCCTGTAAAGGGATTTTCAAGCAGTTTCTCTATCATACCCAAAGGAATCTCAAACCAAACATTTTCAATAGGTTCAGTAGGTTGAGAAGCAACTCTTTGCTCTTCTGGTCGGGGTGAAGATACCCTGAACAAGCCCCTCGAAGGATTTCGAGCCATAGTAACAAGTGACAATATATTTTAGCACACTATATAAAGTTTTCCTTACCAAAGGCACTTCACTCCCCGGCAACGGTGCCAGAAAAGAGTCTGGATGACCCACAAGTGTAGGGGATATATCGTAGTCCTTTCGATAAGTAAGAGTGTCGAACCCAACGAGGAGCAGAAGGAAATGATAGGCAGTTTTCAGTAAGGTATTTTCTGCAAGCACTGAAATTATAGGTAACAGTTAGTTTTGTGATAAGGTAATTAGTAGCAAGTGACAAAAGGTAAAAGTAAATAAGGTGCAGCAAGGTGGCCCAATCCTTTTTGTAGCAAAGGACAAGCCTGGACAAACTCTTATATAAAGGAAAGTGCTCCCGAGGACACATGGGAATTATTGTCAAGCTAGTTTTCATCACGATCATCTGATTCGCGTTCGGTACTTTGATAATTTAGTACGTGGCTGGACCGGTGCTTGGGTGCTTCCCTTACTTGCACAAACCTCCCACTTATGATTAACCTCTAATGCAAGCATCCGCAACTACAAAAGAAGTATTAAGGTAAACCTAACCATATCCTGAAACATATGGATCCAAATCAGCCCCTTACGAAGCAACACATAAACTAGGGTTTAAGCTTCTGTCACTCTAGAAACCCATAATCTACTTATTACTTCCCAATGCCTTCCTCTAGGCCCAAATAATGGTGAAGTGTCATGTAGTCCACGTTCACATGACACCACTAGAGGAGAGACAACATACATCTTATCAAAATATCGAACGAAGACCAAACTCACATGACTACTAATAGGAAGACTTCTCCCATATCCTTAGGAACAAAAGTAACTACTCACAAGACTTAATAGTGTTCATGATCATAGGGGTATGAATATGCATAATGGATCTGCACATATGATCTTCCACCAAATAAACCAACTAACATCAACTACAAGGAGTAATCAACACTACTAGCAACCCACAGGTACCAATATGAGGTTTGGGTACAAATATTGGATACAAGAGATGAACTAGGGTTTGAGAGGAGATGGTGCTGGTGAAGATGTTGATGAAGATGGCCCTCCCCAAGATGGGAGAGTTGTTGGTGATGACGGCGGTGACGATTTCCCCCTCCCGGAGGGAAGTATCCCCGACAGAACAGCTTTGCCGGAGCCCTAGATTGGTTTCCGCCTCGGTTCCGCCTCGAGACGGCAGCGTCTAGTCCCGAAAGCCTCCTTATGATTTTTCCAGGTCAAAACACCTCATATAGGAGAAGATGGGCATCGGGGGCTTGCCGGCTGGCCCACGAGGTAGGGGGCGCGCCCTGGGAAGGGGGCCGCGCCCCCACCCTCGTGGATAGCCGGTGGCCCCCCTCATGGGTTTCTTTCGCCAGATATTTTTCATATTTTCTGAAACGATGTTCTGTTGAGTTTCAGGGCTTTTGGAGTTGTGCAAAATAGGTTTCCAGAGTTTGCTCCTTTTCTAGCCCAGAATTCCAGCTGCCGGCATTCTTCCTCTTTATGTAAATCTTGTAAAATAAGAGAGAAAAGGCATAAGTATTGTGACAAAACATGTATGAACAGTCCATAATGCAATAAATATCAACATATAAGCATGATGCAGAATGGACGTATCAGTGTCTTCAAGATCCTTGTTTTAGACTTCACATATGCAACCAAAAGTGATGTGTGCTGCCATACTCTTTCCCAAGCTCCAAGTAGGTGCATCAAAGGCAAGCTCAAGAGGTTCCGTGACTGGTGCAATAGTCCTCCCAGGAACACTAACTTTGATCTTCCAGCACTCCTCTTCCGGCAATGTTGCATAGAAATTTCCAGTGATACTTGGTATTCCGATGTGTAGGTACCTTGTGACTTCCTTTAAGTGTCTTCCGCAAGGGGTGTCATCATCAGGCTGAGTAAACTTGTTCTCGGGGTCTGACATATATAATAGAAATAGAGAAGGATTAGAATGAGTAGAGAAGAGCATCATGTGGCTTATCCTAGTGGTCGCGTCCTACAGTCAACGAGTGCTCTGTTACCATCTTTGTAGCGACCTCGGTCCCAATGGACCAGAGTCTCTGTGCTTAAGTGTCATCCCTGGATCTGTATGCTGACACACACAATAGTTTGAGGATTTATAAAAGTTTCAATCACACTTTATTACATAGAAGAATCCTCATAGAAAGTATCATTAAAAAATATGGCTGAAGGCCATCTAACAATAATAAACTAACACGAACTGCGGAAGCATCAAAGATAAGTTGAGTCCATCCAACTCCACGGCAAACATTGCGTGCATGACAGTAACCCAATCGCACCTTATTCTTCGTCGGAAAACTCTGCAACATGAGACGTTGCAGCCGTGTAGGTCAGCACATTGAATATGATGGCAAAACCACACTGTAGTAAGTAATGATGAACAAATGTCTACAAGTATATGCATATTGGCTGGTGGAGGCTGTAAGGTTTATTTTTGCATACAGCTAGTTTTCCCCTACAACAAAGGAATAAATTTTATTTACTACTCAGTTTAGTTAAGCAATATTGAGAGTGGTTCCTCCATCTCAATCCCAAATTCCACATAGTCATCATTAACCCAACAAGTTAATTAAATAGAGTGTTGAAATCAGTCCATAATTCAAATACCAGGATACTCAAGATGTCCATAACCGGGGACATGGCTACTCATGAATAGATTGTACACTCTGTAGAGATTTGCGCAATTTTCCCCACAAGACTCGACCACATCCATGATCGGAAGATTGAGACATAGTCTTTCAGAAGCATTAACTCTTTACCCTGGATAGACCGGTACACCTACTTTCCCCTACATCTGCTAGGCCACCACTCAAAGAGCTCACACAACATACTCAACTAAGCCAGAGCCCATAATGGCTTGTGGCTGCACACAGAAGTTTCTAGGCATGAATGATATATGATCCCTTTGAGCCTGGGTGTCATTCCATAGGATGATCACACGGTTCCTCCGGGATATCCTAGGACAACACCGGATTCTCCAGGTGCCCTGCAACCAATCCACCCAGTTGTGTATTAACGTTGCTACCTTAAACATTCCCTTAGTTGTTATAACTCTCACAACTTTCATGAATCTCACATACCAATCCACGTCTATGAGCATGGCTAAGCAATAAGTAACCAAGCCTATATTCCCTTGGTTGATCTCAAGTCATTGGGTTCCTACCTCATTAACTACATAGCAATACCACATGTAACCAAGTCCTACTCATTCAATCTTTGAGGGTAGAACTAATGCAAATAAAAACTGGGTATTGAAAAGTATGATCAAAGTATGAACTTGCCATGCTGACGATCGGTGAAACCTAGTGACTCTTAGTTGCACGCTTCGCACTCCGGAAATTCTATCGCAATCAAACAATAGCATACATAAGCAATCATGCAACGGGATCGAAGAACAAATCTCGAAAAGTCTCGAAAACAAACGAATAACTCTTGCAACAGAAAACAATTTCTAACAGTACCAAAATTAAGTGAATTTGGTCTTATCAGAAAGTTTAGGTCAAGAGCGTGGATTTGCAAAGAGAATCAAGTCAAATGGAGTTATAGAACTTAAGTTGCGATCAAAAGAAGTTCAAATACAAATCTGTTTGAATTCAAATTTCAAAACTTTCAAAAACAGATTTGAGTTGTATTACGGGAAATATGAGATCAAAACGAAGAGTTTGGCGTTGGTTACATCTAATTCTGACAAACGAGCAAAAAGTAGTGATTGTTTGAAAACCAGGGGCTGATCTATAAAAACTTTAATCGTGGATAGGTCCCTGATGAAAAATAATAGAAAAAGAAAAATTCAAAATAGGGAACGTTCGTTTTTCTGATCTAAACAGCGGTGTTCGCAGTTTAATAAAACCTAACAAAACAAATCTAGTGTTTTAAAAAAAGATCTGGATTTTCTTTAAAAACGAAAAGATAAACCGGTGGTTGGTTTTTACCTAAACGGGTCGGGTCGGTGCAGATCGGCTCAGGTTGGCGGGTTGGCAGGGTGGGGCTCCAGCAGTGGCGGCTTGCGGCGCGAGGTGGCGGTGCGGCTGCGGGGCGACAGTGCGGCAGCGGGCCGGCTGGCGCTGCTTGGGGCGATGGCGGCGGTCGACTGCAGCGTCGCAGCGACGGGGCTCGGCCGGCGGCGCGGCTCCGTGGTGGAGGAGGAGAGAGGGGCCGGGGTTCTCGGCTTATAAAGCGCGGGGCCGAGGGCGGCTTGGAGGAGGGGCCAAGGCGGCCGGCGGCGTGGCGGAGTCGGACTCCCCGGAGTCCGGCCGGCGCACGGTAGGGAAGGCGGTGGCGCGTGGGAGTGGGCCGGCTGGCTGGGCTTCGGCCCAGTCGGTCAGGTCCAAAGGTTTTTTTATTATTAAAAAATAATTTTCTGAAAATTCAGAAAAATAGAAAAAGACAATAAAAATATTTTTAAAATCACAGAAAAATTCACACGTACTTAGGGCCTTATTATTGACCTGGTGAACATTTTTCTGGGCCTAAATGCTTAAAAATAAAATAAACTTTTTAGTACTAATTAAAATACTAAAAAGAAAATATTTTTGCAAATGAAAAATCAAGTAAATATATTTTTACTCAAATTTCAAATTCCAACATTTTTATTCTGTTTTGAAGAAGTCATATTATCTTCTCTCATTTATTTAAAAATATTGAAAATGAAAGTTGGTAAAAATATTTGATCCAACCCCACCTAGAAAATAATAAAATTGTGGGTCCTCTTTGGAAAACTTCCAACTCTCTTACTTGGGTTCTTGAGTTGCTTAAAGTCTTTGGATCAATTTCCAAATATAATCAAATTCAAAATGCTCAAATGATGAATGTATATGAATGTTCTATGATAACATCCAAATTGAAAATTGGGATGTTACATAACAGGAGTGAGATCTAATAGAGACAGATTTAAAAGATAAGTAAAAGGCAAAATAAAGTAAACACAAATAAATTGCAGCAAGGTATTTTGGGTTTTTGGTTTTATAGATTTGAAAATATATGATAAGAAATAGATCCGGGGGCCATAGGTTACACTAAAGGCTTCTCTCTCGAAGAAAGCATGCGGTGGGTAAAAAAAATTAATGTTGAGCAATTGATAGAAAAGCACAAAGTTATGACGATATCTAAGGCAATGGTCATGAATATAGGCATCATGTTTGTGACAAGTAGACCGACTCTTGACTTTATCTAGTACTATTCCTCCACACATTGACCGACTCCTGTCTGCATCTAGTGTATTAAGTTCATAAGAACAGATCAATGCCTTAAGCAAGATGACATGATGTAGAGGGATAAACTCAAGCAATAAAATATAAACCCCATCTTTTGATCCTTAATGGCAAAAATACAACACGTGCCTCACTACCCTTTCTGTCACTGGGTGAGGACACCGCTAGATTGAACCCGTCACAAAGCATATATCCAATTGCAAGAAAAACCAATCTAGTTCACTAGTACAACGAGGTGCTATACAAGCGGTTTTTAACCCCTTTCTGTGATGGCGTTTTGAACCGTCGCCAAGTGAGTTGTGCGATACGAGGGTCCTTCCCACACGACCCAGAAACCGTCGGGGATGGGGAGCCTTGATGCATACAATTGTCCCTATAAAATTGTTTCTGATATCTCAAATATCCCAAACACTTCATTCTTGCTACTCGTTTGTGCTCGCATTGCCATCGTAGTCGGTATTTTGTGGTGCTACGTTTACGATGCGCGACCCATCACAAACGGTTCATGATTCTAGAATGTGTATGATAAGCACACAATCACACACATTCACTTTTCTTGAACCGTATGAGATAACTAATTAAGAAGATTAGCTAATCATCTTACGAGTGTCAGATAGGACTACAAAATGTCAGGCTGTCATAACATCATCGTACATGATAGCTATTGCACAAGCTATTATGTGGTGTAATGTTTACGATGCGTACAACATCAAAAATAGTTCATGGTTGCGAATCGTGTATGTCGTGGAATTGTCACGGCAGATGTCCTAGTGTGAGGACTTAGTCGTGAGGCTAACGCATCTACGTAGTAGCTTGAGAGGGGTTGATCGGAATCGAGAGAGGCAACACAAGACAAGGGTTTAGACAGCTTCGGGCCCCGGGAAACATCATCCGGTAATAACCCTACATGTTGTTTGTGGCTAGGTTCATTATGATCATCAGAGAATCACCGCATAAGCCGGCTCTCCTTATTGTGTCTAGCCCTAGAGATTATTTTTTGTTACTCGTCCATCTTGGGGTGCCCCGCCCTCCTTATATAAATTGAAGGGGCAGGTTACATGTAGAGTCCAACCCGGATCAGGACTTAACCTATTCTGACGTCTCACCATTGGCTTCTCGTCATGGGCCTCTTAACGTCTTGGGCTTACAATCTGGCTTACCATCTGGCTTACGATCTGGCTTACAATCTAGCTTACGATCTGGCTTACCATCTGGCTTACCATCTGGCTTACCATCTGGCTTATAACTGTCTGCCGGCTTACCACTATCTGCCGGCTTACCACTGTTGCTGGCTTACCACTGTCTGTCGGCTTACCACTGTCTGCCGGCTTACCAATGGGTCGCCAGGTTCGGTCGGGTCATCAGTGAATTGTCAATTCTTGGGCGATTTACCAATGAAATACCAAGTCCCAACCAGGTCATAACTCCGGCCGGGTCATACCGCGGGGTATATCCCCGACATTAGCCCCTGGTTTAATTTGGATTCATTCATGTTAAGCTGGTCCAGCAAAATAAACACAAGCATAATTTTGACAGCTTGTGCTCTGGGTTAAAAATTCTTGTAAGCCGGCACCTGATCATCCTTAAGTCCTTGCCATTTCCTTCTTCTGGAAAGGGGTAAATAGGCCATCTTCATAATCAATTTATTGACATAAGTTTCTCACAAAGAAATATTGTGAAGAATAATTCATTTGACTCAGCTTCCAATGCTCTAGTTTGACAAAAATATTGGTCTTGAAATACTCATCTGATTTTCACCCGGCTTAAAGATGTAGAGCTTGCAGAGTTATGATTGCCAAAATTGTTGGTTTATAAAACAGGCGATGTCGGGTCATAATTGTTGCTAACACCAAGCTTGAAAGTGTACCTCCCTTATATGCATATCACCTGTAGCCCCCAAGTCTTAAGAAGGGAGCATAGTAATAGCTTAAGACTTGCTTCAATATAAATGTTGCAACCTTGAAGAAATCCATATTTTTTCATCTCAGTCATTAGTCAAAACTAAATATTCCACATATGTAGCCCCCAAGTGTCGGGTTGTCATGCTTGCAGCAACCTGGGACTTGTAAATGCCTTATGCTCAGAAAATTTCAACCAGTGTAGCCCCCAAGGGTCGGGTCATTATATAACAATGAGCAGGGACTTTGTAGATACAAACATACAGATTTGAACATCAACGTGTAGCCCCCAAGGGCCGGCCCAGTAAGATAATACTGAGCTAGTACTTTTATATATACTTCATTGAAAATAACATCATATGATGTAGCCTCCATCGTGAAGCTTGAATCCATGACCACAAGGTTAATAGCCTTGTGCCCTACCAACTGAGCAATTGACCCTTCAATATAATGGATTAAGGCTTGTGTACTTTGAATTTTTTTTACAGGAGCAATTGGTAGCCCCCAAGGGCCGGCTCTTTACAATGTGATGAGTCGGGTCTTCAATAAAGCAAGTAAAAATGACCTTGCATTAGCCCCCAAGTGTCATGATGCATGCTTGCAGCGACATGGGACTTCCATAGTTGATATAATCATGATTTGAATCCAAGTGTCGGGTCGTAAGCCTGCAGCGACTCGGGACTATTCCTTCCATTGCAGAATAAATCATATCCATTGATAAATAAATAATAGCCATTGCGCTGAAGCAACTTTGAAAACCTCAATCATAAACCTAGTTATTGATAACCATAATAAATATTCAGCCATGTTGCTATTAAAGATTTGAATAATATAACCTGGTTTGAAAACTGGTTCATGCACACAAACAAATCACAAGTGCCCTGGCGGTTTACCGCGGGGCGGGTCATGATGCCCAGTATAAATCCACTGGTAACCATAGAAGTCCAGGGCAGAGGGTAACATCCCAAATATGAGACATAGACAGGGCTGCTTGGCCCGACCTATGAAAACCATATGGTAAAAAGGAATGATATAAATCCAAGATGAAGAAAAAACCTAAAAAATACGAGGCTTTTATAGGCCGCCAAGCCAAAATTTTCTTTTTCAATGGAACTAGCATGATAGCCATTGGAATATCCGCGCTTTCTGTAAGATGGCTCCCACATGACCCAATCAACATTTTAACCTGGATAAGTTCATGGTCTTATTAAAAGATTGACTTATCGAGAGTATGCGGGGTTGGAGTAGCATCGTGCAAAACAGGCCGGTTTAACCAAGTTTCGAGGAAGGTGGCTTAATAGCCTGGATTTATCCTTGCTTTCTGTAAGCCCACTCTTACATGACTATCAATGTTTTTAACCTTAACAAGTTCAGGGTCTTTATTTAAAAGATTGATTGTTAAGAACATAGAAGGTCAATCAGGGTTACCTAACAAAAGAGCATCAGGCACAGAGGTAGAATGACCTAGATTTTTGGTGAATACACCCGGCATCCATGCCAATCAAGAGGGTAGTTTCAGCTATGTTCATTGAACAGGAAGTCCCCAAGTGATATGTTTTTGAGTTGTGCTCAGCGGGTACCTATATTTGAGCTGTGTTGTGAATCCAACTCTCTTCGGTCCCTGTAACTCGGGCATCAAGCCTCCAAGTGATTTGTAATAAGGCGTGTAAGCCGGAGCAAGAGGGTAAGCACAGCTATGCTCATTGAGCAGGAAGCCCCCAAGTGACCAACAAGATAAGCCAATAAGGCGGGATACCCATGTTTGAACCACACATCATGGCAGCAAATTCTCTTTGGCAACCTTTAAGTTTTTCCACAGAACTCAAACTTGCGAGAGATGGATTCTTTTTGAACCAGATGTAAAACCGGATATTGGGAGCTTCAAAGCTTTATGGGAGAGAGATGTCTCTTGAGCCAGATTTTAAACCAGAATCTTCATTTTGAGCCGGATCTTTTTTGACGGCCTTTAAATTTTCATCAATATGGCAGCAGCCTCTGGGACCGTGTTATCTTCCTCTTCAACGTCCTAGGGTTCTTGAATTTGCTGAAACTGGCAAGACTTGCTGAGTCATATAATTGTAGCCCCCGAGTCTTAAGACGACTCGCTTGAGATTCTCCATATTTGACCATGATATAAACTGGCATCTAGTTGATCAGTCGAATGCTGGAATATGTTGAAGCTGGAAGCAAGGTGGCAAGTTGATGACCCTCGCAATATTCATTGTATATCCTTGGGGTAGATAACGCAATGTAAATCCACGGAACGTTGAGGTCGACCGGGGCGGGTCATAAATGATCTCGTATGAGCTGTGTCTGTAACTTGGCCAATGGTTCATCATAACTGGTGGTTGAAGTTAACCGCACTGTAGTGCAGACGAAGGCTGATAATAATGACAATTTGCTCCAGAGTTGTTGGAAGAAAACCGGGCCACTGTAGCGGTGACTTGCTTGCACTCAATAAACAGCTCATGCAAACAGATGTGACCCGGTGTGTTCCCAGACCGCATGGCGGTGGCTTGCGGCCAGCAGTTGAACAACAAGCGGTCGCAGACGCCATTGCATGATGATGCTAACACACACTCCATTGGTACAACATGACACCATATTTATAATAAATCATTATCCTGCAAAAAAATTATTGCGGACCAGAGGAATTGTTTCTTGACAAAAACAATATACGCTAATAAATAGACTTAGAAACATATCACCTGATGTCTTTAAACGACAGATGACCTATACATAGAACCTTTGCACTCGTAGTAGTGGCAGTGCTTCGTATAGCTTTCTGGACAGATGCAGTACCTTCTCAATAATACAAAGTGGCTCAATCCCAAGCCTGCTCTCAGGCCAATTGTGCATCGGTCGGGTTATGCGAGACTATTTGAAGGAATTGTTGAAGTCCATGGCGGCATCAGCCTTCTTATTATCAAGTGGCTCGATGGCGGAGGTGACAACGAGGCCCAGCTTACCTGTTGAAGCAGCCCCCTATGGTTGAGGCGTTGGCTCGGATAGCTCGCGTATGCGGCTTCCGGCTGCTCAGAGTCGGACGGCGGCTCTCCAACGAGGCGTGGCGGCTCAAGCGAATTTTGAAGATCGGGAGACCGGGCAAGGCCGTAGTGGCAGCGGAGCTGGCGGCTCGTGGCGGCACCGGCAGCTCAAGACGACTCGAGGCGAGAGCCACGACGGGAGCGGCGACTCGAGGCCGACGGCTTGGGAGCAGAACGACGCAAAGCGATGACCCGACGGAGGAGGCGAGGGAAGGCAAGTATCGGGGGCGAAGACCGGTGATGCGGAGGTAGCGGCAGGTCGACACCGGCGGCTTAGCCACGGCGGCTTGGTTCGAACATAGACGCTAGGAGCGTCCGGCTTTAAATTAATAAAGCCTCACCGGCAGCATCCGAACCATAGTTTAAAAAGTATTACAGACCCACTATAAAGTTCTCGCGCACAAAGTAACTGTCAAAACAACGCACCCCATGTAAATTATGCAAAAGCAAAATGAAGGCATTGGGGCCAAAAACCATCAGAAGGGCAGATCGCTTGGCGGAGGTTGATAACAAGTGGTGCGTGCTTCAGGCGTGCCTCGCCCTCACTACCACCGACTTGATCAGCGCCATCGTTGCGCTCATGCGAGGCTTGTCACGCGTTTTCCCCAACGGCATCCAAACCTGTAAGAACAAGTGGCATTTGAAAAAGATATCAGCTGGATGATTCGGGAACTTGTGTTCGATTGTGATCTTGTTCCTAACTGTCCAAAGGGACCAGAGCAGTGCCCCAATGCACCCCCACAGAATTCGTGCGTTGGCCCCTTTTTGAGCCTTAAGTATAGAGAGAAGCTCAATACTTGAGAGTGGGTTCCAGTTTTGCGAGAACGTCTCGCGGACGGCGCTCCATGGAAATCTGGCCATTGAACATCCGAAGAATACGTGGTTTGCGTTTTCCCCTAACCCGCAAATTGTACACGTGCCATCGGTCGGCCCGCTACGTTTTGCCACGTTATCCGAGGTCGGCAAGCGGTTTTGGAATAGTTGCAACATGAAAATCTTGATTTTCAGCGGCAAACCGGCCTTCCATAGCCCCCTGGCCATATCCAGCATGTGGCCCTCGTTCATCTTGGTGTAAAGGGATTTAACAGAAAATTGTTTTGAGGCAGTGAGCTTCCATGTGATGGTGTTGGTCTCGTTGGTCAGTCTTCGGTCCGCCCAGGCCGCTACTAGGGCATCCCAGCGTGCGGCCTCGACCGGCCCCAAGGTCCTAATGAAAACGACCGCAGGCGGCTGAACTCAAAGGGCATCGGAAACCATAATATTGGTGTCCGTGGCAAGATGGTAAAGGGCTGGGTGTGACTGCCAAAGAGGTTCACTATCCCACCAGTGGTCGAGCCAGAAGCGCGTGTACTCGCCATTGTTGGCGCAAAACTGGGCACCTAGCGTAAAGGCAGGACGAACTGCTTGGATCCCCTTCCAGAAGGCCAATCCATTGGTTTGGGCCTTGAAAACATTGCCGTCCGGGAAATATTTGGCCCGGAGGATGTTAGCCCAGAGTGCCGACTCGTTATGTGCTAGCCGCCACCACCATTTGGCTAACAGAGCCACATTCATGAGTTTCGAATTTGTGACTCCTAACCCTCCGGCTTTTTTAAGACGACAGACAGCCGCCCATTTAACCAGACTGTATTTGCGTTTGGTTCCAACTCCTTCCCAAAAGAATCGGGACCGGGGTGAGTCAAGTTTGGCATGTACACCATCTGCCAAAAGATACATCCCCATAGTAAAGATTGGAAGGGAGGAAAGACTCGTGTTAGTCAAGATGAGCCTTGCCGCCGAGGACATGAATCTTCCCCTCCACGGGCTAACCCTGTTGGCTACTTTCCCATAAAGCGGTTCCCACTCCGCTATGGTTAAACCTTTGGACGAGATGGGCAGTCCCAGGTATTTGATCGGGAGGCGCCCACGTTTACAGTTGAGCAGATTAGCAATCCTAGATCTCACGTTATCATCCATCCCTATGGTGATCACTTCGCTTTTCGGAAAATTGATCTTAAGACCCGAGAGAATCTCAAAAGCGAGAAGGAGAAGTTTAACCGAAGCAATGCTGTGATCATTTGGCTCGAACAGCAGCATTGTATCGTCTGTGTATTGAAGGTGGGTCACACCGCCAGGAATGAAGTGCGAGACCAAACCTTTAATGTGGCCCGCTGCCCACGCACGATTGATCAATGCCGCCAAGGCGTCTGCAACAAAGTTAAAAATCAGCGGGGAGCTTGGGTCTCCCTGCCTAAGTCCCCTTTTGTTGCGAAAAAATTTGCCCATCGTACCATTAATGGTGACAGCCGTGTGCCCATTGCATACTAGATGCATTATACGATGGACGAAACCTACCTCAAAACCCTTTTTGAGGAGGACCTCCCGCACAAACTCCCAGTTTACGTGGTCATAGGCTTTCTCAAAATCTAGTTTGAGAAGCACTCCCTGCGCTTTAGTACGTTTGAGTTCGTGAATGATTTCCAGCAGCGCAATTGGGCCTTCCAGGATATTTCTATGCTTTAGAAAACCTGTTTGGCTAGGGCTGATGATGCGCTGGGCAATAGGTGCCAAGCGCGAGGCGAAGGCTTTCGCACAGATCTTACAGGGGACATTAATCAGAGTGATGGGACGAAAAAGTTTGATGTTATCTGCCCCTTTGACCTTAGGGATAAGGCTAATGGCCCCGTAGTTTAGACGAGAAAGGTCAACAGTGCCCAAGGCAAAGCCATTCAAGATCCCATAAAACAGGTGCTTGAGGCAGGGCCAAAAACGTTTGAAGAATTCAACAGGCCACCCGTCAGGGCCGGGCGCCGTGTCATTCTTCATGTCATTTATCGCCTTGTCCATCTCCTCCGGGAGGAAGGAAAGGGCGAGGCTGTCATGCTCTGCCTGAGAGACCCTTTCTGCGGGATCCCACGGATCCTCGCGCACGCAGAGCAGTTTTTCATCAGCCGTGCCCAAAAGGCCTATGAAAAACTCGTGGAAGTACCCATGGATTGTAGGCGTAGGATGGTGCAATTTCTTTTCCTTCCATTGTAGGCGTAATATGGGCCGTAATTTGATCTTGCGTTAATAGCAGGCCCGAATCGGATTGTAGGCGTAGGATGGTGCAATTTCTTTTCCTTCCATTGGCATATGCGTGGAAGTACCCATTGTTTGCATCTCCTTTCGTCACCCATTTAACGCCGCCCCTACGGCGCCAATATTCCTCCTCAACACACAAAATTGATAGAATTTGATCTTCCAAGGCATATCTGTGTGTCCATTCGGCTTCCGAAAAAGGACGTAAATCAGCCTCGTGGTCAAGCCTTGCAATTTATTCTGTAATTCTTGCGCGCTCTTTCTTGGAAGTGCTACCGTGGTTCGCTCCCCATCCCTGAAGGAAAGCCCGCAGCTTGCCCGCCGCTGCGGTCCACAATTCAGCAGGCCCACGTTGGGGGCCAAGGTGATCATGAATTTCATCCCAGCGATCCCTCACCAATTGCTCAAAGCCCTCAGCCTCGAACCAAGCCGTTTCGAAGTAGAAACGTTGGCTACGTCTAATTGTTTTCTCCCCAGAAGAAAAAATGAGAGGCACATGGTCAGACCCAATTCGAGTCTCAGCCACTAGAGAGCAAAGGGGAAACAGCGCCTCCCATTCAGGTGTAAAAAACACTCTGTCTAGGACACTCCGTACTGGCTGAACCTGTTTGTTGGTCCATGTAAATCTGGCTCCGGTACGGGCTGCCTCTCTAAGCACCGCCGCTGCTATGGGCTGATTGGACATGGACACCCTAGTCCAGTCAATATGATCGTTGTTCTTGTCCGCTCTAGACGGATCAAGTTGAAATCGCCTCCTACCACCACTGGCAAGTTGAGGGCCCGCTTCGCCCCAACCACTGTAGTAAGCTCAAGCAAAAAATCATGGGACCTAGAATGATCTGCTGGGCCGTACACACAGATGATGACCCACGACAACCCAGACCCCCTATGTTTAATGGTAGCAGACAAAAAGAAGACTCCCACGTCCCAGTGCAGAACCTCGCAAATGTCGCGGTTACAGCCCATCAGAATGCCTCCGGAGTGGCCCAACGAGGGCAACCAGTGCGAGGCGAAACGTTGCAAAGGGTCATAAGCTAGCAGTTCTCGGTGGGAGAAGTCAGCTTTAATCGTTTCTTGTAGCGCAATACAGTTGATCCGCTCCTTAGCAATATATTCCCTAAGCTGGGTGCGGCGACCTACGTGCCCACATCCACGGATGTTCCAGAATAGATAACGCATCTAAATAACGCGGTTACGTAGGCGGACACCTCTGGAGGTCACCGCTTTCGCCACTCTCTTCTTCGACGGGCCTCGACTCTTCGAGACATGGCTGATAGAAGGAAGATCACAGGCTTCCCCAGCCTGTGGCTCTTCAACGGGCGCCACCGCGAGGCCAGCCCCTACTGGCACGATGGCGAGCTGATCCGCAACCGCACAGCGTGACGCAGCCTCAGCCAGAGCAGCTTGCGCCTCTTCCCTCGCACGCACCAAAGAAATGATATCGCAAGGGGGGGGGGGAACAACAGCTCCACTATCGTCAAGAATACTAGCAAGATACTCATCAGAGAAAGCATTGAGTATTCGGTAAGAAGGTAGAGGGTTACCTATAGCTTCCAGGTTCTTGTCGGCGATACGCAGCTTGGCACTCTCCATGGAAGACATCTCGCCCAGCTTGGCCTTGGCTCGCGCACTTGGGACTCGCTGCATCACCGGCGTCGCCTTGGAATGTTTGGCCTTGCTGTTCACCCCAGTCACCCCCAGCGCCGCCCCCAACTCCCCACCAAGCTCGGACGAGACCACCGCTGCCGTATTAGGAGCCTGCTTGGTGGACGGCTTCCTCTCCGCCGTCTTCTTGGGTTGGCGACCCGAGCTGCTCGAACCCCGACGAGGGGTCGGAGTCAGATCACCGTCTCCCAGCACCACCACATCTAGATCCGCGGCCTGGACCATGGGGGAAGAGGGTGCAGGGGGGAGGGACGAGCCTGCCCCATCTTTGCCCGATAGGGGGAGCGCCGACGGGATCGCCACCGCCAAGTTGGACCAGTATTCATTGAAGGAAGGGTCCAGAGACCTCGCCAACTGTGGTACACTAACCGCCGTGTCTTGGGTCGCCAACTGTCCGGAATCTTGGAGTTGATGACCGCTGCCTTGTCATGCTCGCGTGAACCACCAGAAGGCCCAGAGATGGTGAGCGCCCTGTGTTGTGAGATAGGCACCTGCGGGCGCTGCTCCTTGTCCGGAGCCGATCTCTTGGGGGGAGGATTGGAGGAGGCCCCCGCTTGGGACGAACGCTCTCCGCCTCGCTTAGGTAGGGTTTCTCTCTCCACTTTAATTTGGTATCCTTCGTGGTTAAACCACACCTCCACCACACCATTGAGTTTCTCAGGAGCACGACAAGAAATCTTCATCCTAACCGGCCCCAACCTGATGAGCGAGAGCTCGTCGACCACAATTGGCCTTCCCAGCATCCGGAGTCCTTCCTTGGTGCGGTCCTCGCGCCTGTGCTTCTTAGGTATGCCATGGAGACGCACCCATGTCTCGGGCATCACCATTGGTTTGATTTCCTCATGCAACATGTCCCGCACCCTTGTGGTTATGTCATTAATGGAAAGGAACAGTTTCTCACTTGATTTCGTTATGTGAAGAAGGTCTGAAGAAGGGAAAACAACCAAAAAATCATCATCCCCCACTTGTGTTACCTGCCAATCCCACTCACTTGCCACCATGTGCTTCAGTTCTTTCTTAAGGATGCGTAAAGTAAGCTTCCGAGGCTCAGCAGACAGAATGGCCGCATTCTTTATCCTCTCGTCGATGGGAGTCTCCATCTCGTCAACGTCGTCGTACTCAAGGCAGAAAAATCCTTCCCCCGAGATGGCACTGCCCATGATTTGGAGGCGGAGCTACCAACCCCTCGTCGGGCAGTTGGCCGAGGCGTGTCCTTCCTCTTTGCACAGCACGCAAAGAGGCTTGTACTTGCACCTGGACTGGTAGTGTCCGAGGCGTCCGCACTTAAAGCACTTGACCTCTGGCGCCTCTTCCATCGGGATGGGCTCCGCTGCCGTACCCTTGGACGAAGAAGGAAAGGCCACCGCCAACGGATCTGAAGAAGCCCGGGGCTTCTTCAGCAGCGGAGCATCCTTGCTCCCCTAGCATGGATGTGGCCCTCCGGCTTCTTCTCCAGCTCGCGCCTCCGCTGCATGGTCTTCTTCTTCTTTTTGCGCTCTTGTTGTTGAATCCACCACGGGGGAGGAGGACCCCAATCCCCCTCACGCACGCCTTGCTCGCGCGCGCCACCGTGCTCTGTACGCTCGTCGCGCCCGCCCGAGCGCTCACGCATCACGCGCTTGGCTTTCTCTATGAGCTCCCGCTCCCGCCGTCGCTCAGCCTCCGGATCCGATGCCTCCATGGATCTCTTGTCCGCCCGACGATCTCCCATCACCGCCGCCGCGAAGGATTTGAGAAGATGGGGAGGAGGATCGAGGGGCCTGAGGGTGCGGGCGGAGAGAGCGAAGCGCCGCACCTCCTGTGGAGTGGCTGGAAACCCTAAGTGGGGATCCACGCACCCCCGGCGCAGCCATATATACCACTTGACCGTCCGGGGTGCGGGCCGGGGCGCGATGGGCTGAGAAGGCCCAGGGGAGCCTAGAGTCTTCGAAGGCCCCGCGGATGCAGCCACCAACCTGGGTCCGAGGCTCTGTCCCACCGAAGCGTCCGGACCCCCGTCTGATGGGCGGCCTGCCTGAGCCCAACAGAGTGGGCCTGTCCGTTCAGCCCATCTAGCCCAACCCTAGAGACTGGGGGGGAGAGACGTCCCTGCCCGAGCGCGCGGCGGCGCCGCCGCTCCCGTCGCCGAGGAAGCCAAGGACGGTAGCAGGTCCGGCCACTCCACCCTGAGAGATTCTGACCCTTCAGCCACCAAGCTCGCCGCCGTCCTGGCCCTGATCAGGCTCACAGCCCCCGCACGGCGACTCCCCGCACCCAGACGCTGCAGGCTGCCAGATCCGCGCGGCTGTGGCCCTGGATCCTCTGCCCCTAGGAGCAAAACGACGAGCCTGCGCACTCGCCGGCCCGTTCTTCGAGGCAGCGAAGGCGACGAAGTCCCCCACCGTTGGCCCCGCCGGCACCTTGCGTGGATCCAGCACCATCGATTCCTCCCGCTGCCCGTCGGAGTCTTCGTCGTCCTCATCCGAGCTCTCGGACGCCAGTGCCCAGAAGCGATTGGCACCGGGGCCGACCGCCGCCGGCGCCATCACCGGAGCGCAGGCACCCACTTGTGTCTTGTCCGGTCAGGGAGAGCCGTCGCCGTGGTGAACCACCGTTCAGCTCCCCGGCATGGCCTCGCCCCGCGGCTCCCGCAGCGCCCCCGCTCCGGCGCCTGCGCTCTCACCCACAAGCGCTCCCACCAGCGTCTTTCCCGGTCGGGGAGAGCCGCCGCCGTGATGGACCGCCGTCCAGCTCCCCGGCGAGTCCTCGCCCCGCGGCTCCCGCAGCGCTCCCGCTCCGGCGCCCGCGCCATCGCCCCCGAGCGTTCCCAACGGCTCTTTTTCGAACGCCATCGGCCAAGTGAACTTCCGGGGTGCCACTTAACATTCGATCGATCCACGGCGGCTTGGTCACGCCAGAAGGATGCGGCCGTTGACCCGGCGATGAAAGGAGGTTGCTGGCGATGTGATAATTTGGGATCCGGCGGCTCAGCTGGGCCGATGACAGTGGAAGAGCGGCGGCTTGAGCGTGGAAAATGCGCGAGGTCGTCCTACCGCAGAGGTTTTGACGATGACGACTTTAGCGAGGCTGCAATCGCGGACGCAAGGGGAGGCCTGCGAGATGGGAATGGATTTTTAGAACATCTGCACCCGGGCCCTGCTATCCTGGCTGTCCAATATTGCTTTAAGATCCGTGCAACACAACTAACTTTCTATATGAAATTTTCTCTCTTTTGCTTCTCTCACATAGAACATGTCTTGAAGTTCAAACCGTTGCAGCGTGGCAAAGATTTTTATCTAGAATCTAGAAAAAATCTTTTCAGAATTTTTTGTCTGCATATATATGTTTGACAAAAAATTCTGAAAAGATTTTTTCTAGATTCTAGATAGAAATCTTTGCCACGCTGCAAAGGTTTGAACTTCAAAACATGTTTTGTGTGAGAGAAACAAAAAAGAGAAATGTGTTTGCACGAATCACGATGCACAGAATGGATGGCTAGATAGGGAGGGCCTGGGTGCAGGTGTTCTATTATATGTTTTCGCCTGCGAGATGTGGCGACTCACGGAAACTTAGCGAAACCGTGTGATTTGCGGCTCGGAGGCAGAGACGTGTGAAGACTGGTGGAGGCGTAGACCGCGGCGGAGGGCCGCGTGGTGGCTCAAAGACGCCGTGGGTTTGGTAACTTGCGGCGGCGGCTCAGTGGTGGCTCTGCGACAGACCAGCAGGGGCATAGGTGTAGCGAGGCGGCGATTCACAGAGATGAAGACTCTCCGACAAAGCAGCGGAAGCAGTGCGGTGGACGTAAACCAATGTCAGCGTAATCCGGAGATGAAGCGCGCAGTGGCGGCTCATCGATGACAAAGACAGGCAGTGGCCGAGGCAGATTGTGACTAGCCGGTTTGAAGGCGATGGCGACCCAGAGACCGCGAAGGCGGGTCACGCGCAGGGAGGTGTGGCTCTCTGCAGAAACCGCACGGCCGAGGTGGCTCAGTCCCAACGGCTTGATGCGTCATAGCGGGTAAGGAGGCCCACAGAGAAGCTTGATGCAACATGGCGGCTCGGAAGTCAGTGGCGCTAAGCCAGCAGCGGCCCTCGATCGCGGCGGCTCACGGGGCGAGGGGCAGTGCTCAGACGGCTCGGTGGTGGATTGGAAAACCAGTGGCTTAGGCAAGTCGTGCGGCGGAGGCCCTTTGGTGAGGCGAGGCCGGCTCAGGGTTGGAACAGCGCTGGAGACTGGTTTGGCGACTTGTTGCCGCTGCGGCAGGCGCTAGCAGGCAAACGGCCGCACATGTGAGTCCTCTAATGGGTGGCCGGGCCACAGAGGAGGCCGGGTCACAAGTGGCCACAGGGTGTCTCACGGCGACGGAGACGGGCGGCTGCAGTGGCCGGTCTTGATGTCGGAGGTAGAGGCCTCGGCGACTTTAGAGCGAGGCCAAGGCGATTTATCGCACTGCGACTGAGACTGAAGCAAGCCGGGACGGTTCTAGTAGGTCCACGAGCTCGGGCAAGCGGCGTCTCACGACTGGCAAAGGTGATGCTCCGGCGACGGATGGCGACACGAGGCCGAAACTGAGCCGGAGAATGACGGGCATAAATTGGCCGAGGCGAGGCCAAGGCGGGAACGGCTCGACGCAGAATTAGGCGCGATCTGTGGCTTATCCGCCGTGCGTGACTTAAATCCGCGGCGAAAGCGAATGGCGGCTCTGGGCGAGGCCGTAGAAGAAACAATGGAGTCCACCTTGTATCCATATTCGGTCTGGGTTATGGCTATATTTTTCTCCGGGACATAAATCTTGGGATGTAGTACGACGTTTTGCCGATCTGTACTGATTTTATTTGGAGGTGGATTAACCTTGATGTGCCTGCTGTGGTCAACAAAACTTCCTAGCTTTGACATATCCCATAAAGTGCCAGCTTCATCTTGGTGAGTCTGTTCCGGCGGCTCAGAGGTGTAGCAGCGTACAACCAAAATGATCTTCTTCCGGCTTTCAGTAGGCTGTAGAACGTGGCGATGCTTAGATGCAACCACTGATGTCGATCCTTCGAAACGGGTACCTCTCCCTCCGGAAAATTGCAATCTTCTTAATCCCTAGACGAGATCCCTCCAAAAACTCACCACCATCGTGCGCGGGCCCCACGGTGGGCGCCAACTGTCATGGAATTTTCACGGCAGATGTCCTAGTGTGAGGACTTAGTCATGAGGCCAACACATCTACGTAGTAGCTTGAGATGGGTTGATCGGAATCGAGAGATGCAACACAAGACAAGGGTTTAGATAGCTTTGGGCCTCGGGAAACATCATCCGGTAACAACCATACATGATGTTTGTGGCTAGGTCTCATTATGATTATCAGAGAATCGCCGCATAAGCCAGCTCTCTTTATCGTGTCTAGACCTAGAGATTATTTCTTGTTACGCATCCCTCTTGGGGTGCGCCACCCCTCCTTTTATAAGTTGAAGGGGTCGGTTACATGTAGAGTCCAACCTGGATCAGGACTTAACCTATTCTAACGTCTCACCATGGGCTTCTCGTCATGGGTCTCTTAACGTCTTGGGCTTACAATCCGGCTTACCATCTGGCTTACCATCTGGCTTACGATCTGGCTTACAATCTGACTTACCATCTGGCTTACCATCTGGCTTATAACTGTCTGCCGGCTTACTGCTGTCTGCCAGCTTACCACTGTATGCCGGCTTACCAATGGGTTGCCAGTTTCGGCCAGGTCATCAGTGAATTGTCAGTCCTTGGGCGGTCTACTAATGAAATACCAAGTCCCAGCCAGGTCATAAGTCTGGCCGGGTCATACCGCAGGGTATATCCTCAATGGTGTACAATAAGGCAACTATCACAAACATTTAGTATGCCCGCTCCATTTGTGATATCGTCTGACATCACACATGGTTTACAAACAGCAACTGTGTGCATGGTCGCACACGTTTCCTCTCTGTGAACTGTGTCGGATTATGGTGTATACCACAAACATTTGTGATTTACCGACTTTGTGCACTGTAATTACCTGCAGGGCATAATTTTACCACAATTTAATTATTGCTATTTCAAATTGTGTTGGATTTGAATTTGAAAGTATGCTATAGCTTTATTCATATCCATCAGGTTCAAACAACCAATGCATTATTCGATTCACACATGCATGTGTTCAAGAATTACATAAGCACCAAATAAAGAATGATGAACCACAGTTGTATACTTGTACTATTAAAGACGATAAAGAAAGAGGCGAAATACATTCTGGTTGCTGAACAAGGTGAAGCGGAATGCCCATATTGTGCCCTCCTCCATGCTGAAGGCACGCACAACTCTAGTCCAACCCCTTGTGATGGCCGACTGCCCATCCTTCACTGTCTTCATGAAAACACCTAGATAATCACCGTGTTTTGGTAGACATACTTTAACCTTTGAATTCCCACCAATCATGTAGTTTGAGAGGTAATCTTTAGTAAACTGCTTTGGGAACTACTTCAAAGAAAAAAGATTGAGACATTGTCATCTAACACAACTCATTATGGGCAGTAAAAAGAAGGTTGCAGAGTTCTTACTTACCACCATGTAACTCACTGTTGTCTTGAATAAAGTGTAAACAAATAGTTTAATTGCCATCTTTTGACCCATTTTACTAACAATCTTTATCAGCTTCCTCACTTAATGCTGGTTCATCAATATTTTATTCCCCGTAAACAGAAAGGGTCGAAGCGCGGATCTTTACCAATGACATATGTACCTAAAAGCAACAAGTTAATATTATAAGCTAAACAGCAATTGCACAATGATGTAGTACAATGCTCCCTCCGTCCCATTATATAATATTCTTATGACTTCCAATATACTCGCATATTGTATGAATTAACATCTTATATTATGGGCCGGAGGGAGTTTATCAATTTTTTAAAAAATATCGGTTGATTAACTGCTAATATGTCGTTGTTGTCGTTGTTGCTGCTCTTCTACGTATATCGAGATATCGTCAAAACATTAAGGTAACACTCTTCCTTCTTGCTATGTAGCCTAGGATTGTATATTTAGACATTCAGTATAGTGCATGTTGCTATGTAGCCTCAGATAAATTACATATGGCCCTACTTAACCAAACGATAGATGGTTTACAGATATATTCAGTTAAAAGTCCAATTCACCGATTAGTCCCTTATCAGTCCCCGGCCTATATGGTACCAGCTACCGATATCCTGAACATTGAGTATATATAAGCCATGGGATGAAACTAACCTCGATGGAGAACAACAGTCGTTCCCAAAATTGTCATGTGTAAGTACATCGAAAGCATGTTAAGCACAACAGGCTAAACATCAACCAAATATATCCATGGCAGACAAAATAATCTCCAAAACATAGCTTCAGTGTGCAGGTTTAAGCATGCTAGTTAAGCAAAACTAGTGGAAAGGTGTATGAACTGTAACATGTCTAACATTTAACAACAAGCAAACATAGTCATTCAAACTGGTGTTGTTCCGGTCTAAGTACACTGGTTATTGTTAAAATAAAAATGGAAAGGCGTGCTTACTACAAGATGCAACAACCAAATGTAGTCATTCATAGTGGTATTGTTGAAACTGGTATTGATGAAATTTGTCGGTGTACTAAGGTAGGGGTACCTCAGTACCCCAACTTGTGCACGGGCAGTAGCAGCTTCTCGCGGCAGGGCCTACCACGTGCTTGCCGGAGACCTTTCTAATCCATATAAAGCCATTTCAAAAACAAAGTATACAAGACAGAAGATCAAGACCCCGGCAAGTGGGGCTTGCCGGGAAGGCCGTCCCAGGCTCAAGATTACCTCGCTAGCACAAGACCCTGGCAAAAGGAGCTTGCCAGGAAGGCCAGAAGATTGCACTTCAGAAGACATGCCTCGGCGCGACGTGCGCCCCGGCAGGGCCCGGAGAGTGACAAGCTTCCAGGCCCAGCAAGGTCAAGGCCCCGGCAAGGTACTTGCCGGGGAGAGTTACGCTGTGTGCCTGCGCTCCAGCTCATCGGTCCACGCGTCGCCCTGGGGCCGATCCAGGGACGCGTGGCGGATGGCTGTGCAGCCTGGGGGACACGGTGGCACTCCACGGTGATAAAGCCATCGCCGTGGCAAACGGAGACGCAAGGGCGGGCGCTTTTGGGGTCGACGGCGACGGGCATTTAATGCTCCTGTCCCCCACTGTCAAAGTAGGTGATGACCACTGTTCATCCACTGTTGCTCCACTATTCCCGCACTGTTACAACTACCACCACTATTACATTTTTGCCCCTTTCTCCTACGTTGACACCTGTCGGTGACCCCTTGAGCTATAAAAGGAGGCCCATGCACAACGTAGAAAGGGTTCGGAACCTAGATCGATCATTCGCTCGGTGTAGCTAGTTCTTCAAGATCCCGAGCTCTCCAACTCAATACAATCAAGCAGGAGTAGGGTTTTACGCGTCCGTCGCGGCCCGAACCTGGGTAAACTGCCCGCGTGCTCGCTACGACCTGCTCTTTGTGCTTCCTCCGCTCCCTTACCGCACGAACAAGGGGCTCCGGTCCCATAGGTGCTCGTGGTGGACAGTTTCCCCCGACATCTTTGGCGCGCCAGGTAGGGGGCGTCGAGGTTGTGCGAACCTGATCCGGTGTTCACGCGGGCGCATTCTTCATCAACCTCTCCAGCTTCATCAACAACTTCATCATCAGCAACATGGCCCCGAAGAAGAAGGCTTCGGAGGTAGGAGGCCCGTCTGCGTCTGTTCCACCGCCACCTGAGCCAACGGTGGGTGGAGGAGACGCCGTCGGAAGGGTGGTCGCCGGCGAGGAGACTCGCGGCGCCACCAAATCCAAGGACAAGACGGATGACCAAGCCTCGGTCTCCGTGGATGCGCCACGTCCATCTCAGCAAACAACAACCCAGCAGCGCCATGGCACAGGAGGTGGCATCCGCTTGCTGGGCCAAGGGCAAACCGGAGGCTCGCGGGATGCTCTGGGCCATCGTCCTGGTACGAGCAAGGCGCGGTCGCCGGGGCGGGACCCTGCTCCTTCTAACCCTGTTAGGAGTCCGAGCATATCCCGCTCCTCGCGCCGTTCGCCCCCGCTCCCCTCCTCTCCAGCAGAAGCGCTCGCAAGGGCGCAACTGCTCCTCGACTTCCCTCCAGCGGCAGACAAGGCCGAAGACTGGAGGGCAAACATCCAAAGCCTGATCGCCTTCGCCAACAACGACTCCCCGCAGCAGCCGGCGACCTCGCGGCCACGGAAGTCGAAAAGACGAAGGCCGACGGCGACAAGACCGCCGGGGGTGCAACTACCGTGCACTCCCCGCCGCGGAAGCAGAAGACGCCGCCCCGCCGGATCAACGTCGACGACGACTCCACGGCGTCGTCGGATCCGCGGGCCTGTCTGGACCAGCGCCAAGTCCTTGACGACCGGCGACAAGAAGACACTCGAACGACGATCGAGCGCCGCCGAGAAGCTCGGCGACAATCAGATCAGCGAGCTGGGATCGCTGTCGACACGCACGCGCCCGATGAACCAGGCGACTTGCCGTACGCGGCAGGTTGCCCTGTGTTTACCCGTGAGCTGCGGCGCGTCCAGTGGCCCAGCATGAAGAACTTCAAGCCCGACGTACCGGAGAAGTACGACGGCAAGACGCACCCCTCGGAATTCCTCAGCATATACACCATCGCGGTGCAGGCTGCCGGGGGGCGCGACGAGAAGATACTGGCAAACTACTTCCCGCTGGTGCTTAAGCCGAACGTTCGTTCTTGGCTTATGCACTTGCCGGAAGGTTCCATTTCTTCTTGGGCAGATCTTTGCCACCAGTTTGTTGGCGCCTTCACGAGCGGCCAC
The DNA here is from genome assembly GCA_902687465.1 of Secale cereale. Classification (NCBI taxonomy): domain Eukaryota; kingdom Viridiplantae; phylum Streptophyta; class Magnoliopsida; order Poales; family Poaceae; genus Secale; species Secale cereale. The sequence continues at coordinate 116,069,168 of LR738709.1, read as the reverse complement.
AAACCCCACGGCCAGGAGAGCGATCTCCACATCTTGGCCCAGAAGGAAGGAGAACCTCTGCGCAAGTACATCCAGCGCTTCAGCCGCGTGCAGCACAACATCCCCGACGTCCACCCTGCCGCGGTTATCAGCGCGTTCCACCAGAACGTGCGTAACCGCCGCATGCGTGAGGAGATGGCCATGACCAAGATACGGGATGTCAGCGAGCTCTATGCTCTAGCTGATAAGTGCGCGCGCGCCGAAGAGGGGAGGAAACTCCCCGGAGAGGATGCTGGCACAGGAGGAAGCGACAGCGAGGATGCCGCCCCGGCAAAGAAGAGCCGGCGGCGGAACAATAGAAGGAAGAACAAGAAGGAAGTGCTTGCCGTCGAGAAGTCCGGCAAGGAGGCTCCCGCCAAGCAAGCACAGGCTGGCGGCTACGGCAAGGAGCCTGCCCCTGTAGCGGCAGCCGACAAGCAGGACGGCTCCGACAAGCAATACTGCAAGATCCACCGCACCAAGGGCCACGACCTCTCCAACTGCAAACGCGTCGAGTACCTCGTCGAGCAGCAGAAAGCTGAGTACGAGCGGCGCGACAAGGAGAAGGCCCAAGGTGGCGGAGGATAACCAAGCAAGAAGCGGCCATTCAATGGCCGGGGAGGACGCCGCGGCAAGGCCAAGCAGCGGCAAGGTGACCGACCTCCCCGGGGCCGCGACAAGGATGAAGAAGACGACGACGATGATATGGAGGATGAAGATAACAGCGAGCAGGAGTTCCAGAAGGCCACGGAAGTCCTGTGTGTCGACGGCGGCGCCTCTCTGCATACTTCCCACCGCCAACTCAAGTAGTGGGTGCGGGAGGTGAATGCGGCAGAGCCGCCGGTGGAGTCGCGCAGGCTCCTCAAATGGTCCAGCACGCCCATCATTTTTGATCTTGAGGATCACCCTGACCGCACTACTGCGGTCGGGTGCTTGCCGATGCTGGTCTCACCCACCATCCGCAACCTCAAGGTCACCAAAATGTTGGCTGACGGCGGGGCCGGGCTGAACTTGATCTCCTCAGCTGTGATCAAGAAACTCCAAATCCCAGATGGCGAGCTCGAAGAGACCGGTTCGTTCCAAGGAATAAACCCGGGGAGGAGCAAGCCCAAGGGGAAGATAACTCTACCGGTGACCTTTGGCGGGGAGCTCAACTTCAGAACTGAGCGCATCACATTCGACGTTGCCGATATACCATTGCCATATAATGGAATACTCGGCCGTCCCGCCCTCGCCAAGTTCATGGCAGCTTCCCACTACGCCTACAACGTACTCAAGATGCCGGGGCCGATAAGCGTCATCTCTGTCCATGGCGACAAGAAGGACGCGCTTATCTGCGCCGACAAGATCTACCGGGACGCAGCAGCCGCGGCGGAGAGCAGTACACTTGCCGCTGAATCTCCCGGGGGGAAGAAGACGAAGACCAAGTCCGGCAAGTGCTCTGGGCCCACTCCGGCAACCGCACCTCTTCGGAGTGCTGCGCTGCCATCGAGGACGTTCCATCGAGCTCCACCGGCAAGTGCAAGAAAGGGATGGCCGCTCCTCCGGCAACCAAGAAGGTGTCCGCGAACGAGGACGGCACTGGTGGTACCTTCACCATCAGTGCCACGCTTGACAGCAAATAGGAAAGCGCGCTCGTTGCCTTCCTGCGGGCGAATGTCGATGTGTTTGCCTGGCAACCATCTGACATCCCCGGTGTTCCCAGGAAGGTAATTGAGCACAAGCTTGCTGTTTGTCCTCATGCGCGGCCCGTCAAGTAGAAGGTCAGGAAGCAAGCCGTGGAGCGCCAAGTATTCATTGCCGAAGAAATCAAGAAGCTAGAAGCAGCAGGCCTGGTTAGAGGCGTGATCCATCCGACGTGGTTAGCAAACCCAGTCGTCGTGCATAAGGCCAACGGGAAGTGGAGACTGTGTATAGACTTCACTGATGTGAATAAAGCATGTCCCAAGGATCCATTTCCCCTGCCGCGCATTGACCAGATTGTTGACTCCACTGCCGGATGTGAGCTGCTCTCTTTTCTTGATGCATATTCAGGCTACCACAAGATTTTTATGGCCAAGGAAGATGAAGAGAAGACTGCATTTATCACTCTGTGTGGCACATATTGCTTCATACGCATGCCCTTCGGATTGAAGAATGCAGGCTCAACCTTTGCAAGGGTAGTATACACTGCTTTTGAGCCACAGATCCACAGAAATGTAGAGGCTTACATGGATGATATCGTGGTGAAGAGCAAGAGCAAGGATACATTGATCCAAGATTTGGAAGAGACATTTGAGAACCTACACAAGATTCAGCTTAAGTTGAACCCCGAGAAGTGCGTCTTTGGAGTCCCCTCCGGCAAGCTTCTCGGGTTCTTTGTGTCACAGAGGGGGATCGAAGCCAACCCCGACAAAATTAAAGCCATCGAGCAGATAGAAGCCCCGAAGCGCGTCAAGGATGTCAGGAGACTTGCAGGTTGTGTGGCTGCCCTCAGTAGGTTCATTTCAAAGTCTGCAGAACGCGCCCTTCCTTTTTTCAAAATCTTGAAAAAGGCAGGTCCTATGAAATGGACTCCGGAAGCGGAGGCAGCGCTGCAAGACTTGAAACGGTACCTATCCTCCACTCCAATACTTGTCGCACCTAGGCCACAGGAGAAGTTGCTGCTGTACCTAGCGGCAACGAACCAAGTGGTTAGTGCTGCGTTAGTAGTGGAGAGGGAGGCCGACGAGGAGTCAGCACCACCGGCAAGCGAATCCAGCGACAAGCAGGGGGCTCCTCCGACAAGCTCTGGCCCCGACAAGGACAACTCTGCGCAGGAGCAAGGAGAAGTGCGGAAGAAGATGGTGCAGCGCCCAGTGTATTTTGTAAGTTCCCTCTTGCAGGGGGCTAGATCAAGATACTCTGGGGTGCAGAAGTTGCTTTTCGACCTCCTCATGGCCTCGAGAAAGCTGCGCTATTACTTCCAAGCACATGAGATAACAGTGGTCACTCGCTTTCCGTTGAAGAGGATATTGCACAATCCAGAAGCAACAGGCAGAATCGTTGAGTGGGCACTGGAGCTTTCGAGCTTTGGACTCAAGTTTGAAAGTACTTCAACCATACAGAGCCGAGCTTTGGCAGAATTCATAGCTGAGTGGACCCCGACGCCCGATGAGGAAGTTCCAGAGACAAGTGTACCCGTACAAGAAGCGACAAGTGAATGGGTAATGTACTTTGATGGTGCCTTCTCGCTGCAAGGCGCTAGAGCCGGTGTGGTACTCATCGCGCCCACCGGAGAGCACCTCAAGTATGTTATCCAGATGCACTTTCCCAGGGAGCAAGCGACAAACAATACTGCTGAGTATGAAGGCTTGCTTGCCGGCCTCAGGATTGCGGCCGAACTTGGGATCAGGAAGCTAATTGTGCAGGGAGATTCTCAGTTGGTGGTCCGACAAGTCAACAAGAATTACCAGAGCCCCATGATGGAAGCTTATGTAGATGAAGTGAGGAAGCTTGAAGAACACTTTGAGGGTCTGCAAATGGAGCACGTTCCAAGAGCTCAAAATGACATTGCAGATGGCCTTTCAAAGTGTGCTGCGATGAAGTTACCTGTGGAACCAGGGACCTTCCTGCTCAAGCTGACTCAGCCATCCGTTACACCATCACTTGGGCAGTCCAAGAAGAGAAAGTTGGTCTCCGGCGACTACTTGCCGGCGGATCTTCCTGAAACCACCGCCAAGGTCCCCAAGATCAACGACCAGAACGCTGAGGAACAGTTTGCTCCTGCAGATCCTCGGATCTGTACAGTTGAAGCAAGCGTTCCCGACAAGCCTCGCCCCGGCGAGCTTGCCGGGGAATCATCTACTCCGGCAGAACCAGAGGTTCTTGCCGTGGAAGCTGAGGTTCCCGCAGCGGCCCTCGAGCCTTTAGTCCTTGCCGTTGAGCCTCGGGCTCCGGCATGGGCGCAGCAGATCGTCCGTTTTCTGCAAACTGGAGAACTTCCCGACGACCCAGAAGAGATAGAAAAGATAACCAGACAGTCAAGTATGTACCAGTTCGTGGATAACGAGCTGTACAGAAGAAGACTCAACGGTGTCAGGTTGAAGTGCATTTCCAGAGAAGATGGACAGAAGCTGTTGGCAGAAATACACGGAGGCATATGCGGCCACCACATTGGCGCAAGGGCACTTGCCGGGAAAGCTTTCCGGCAAGGGTTCTTCTGGCAGGAAGCCCTCCAAGATGCAACTGCACTAGTAACCAAGTGTGAAGCGTGCCAGTTCCATGCCAAGCAAATTCATCAGCCAGCTCAAGCTCTCCAGACAATCCCTTTGTCCTGGCCCTTCTCGGTCTGGGGGCTCGATATCCTCGGCCCTTTCCCTCGAGCTGTCGGGGGCTTTGAGTACTTGTACATTGCAATCGACAAGTTCACAAAGTGGCCAGAAGTGGAACCAGTGAGAAAGGTCACAGCACAGTCAGCGGTCAGGTTCTTCAGGTCGATTGTTTGCCGTTTCGGAATCCCTAACAGGATCATCACCGACAACGGTACACAATTCACTAGTCGCACCTTCATGCAATACGTCCAAGACCTTGGCGCCAAGGTCTGTTTCGCTTCTGTTGCTCACCCGAGGAGCAATGGTCAAGCGGAGAGGGCCAATGCTGAAGTGCTGCGCGGACTCAAGACAAGGACCTTTGACAGGCTGCGCAAGTGTGGAAGAAACTGGATAGAGGAGCTACCGGCGGCTCTTTGGTCAATCAGAATGACACCAAGTCGAGCCACCGGACAGACACCCTTTGCTCTAGTCTATGGAGCAGAGGCAGTTGTCCCCACGGAACTCGTATACGGATCTCCTCGGGTGCTCGCTTATGATGAGCTCGAGCAAGAGCAACTGCGACAAGATGATGCATTGCTCCTCGAGGAGAAACGTCTCCAGGCTGCTGTACAAGCTGCTCGATACCAGCAAGCCTTGCGTCGCTACCATAGCCGCAAGGTTAAGGCCAGGAGTCTCGAGGAAGGCGACCTTGTTCTTCGGCGTGTTTAGTCCGTCAAGAATTCCAACAAGTTGACGCCGAAGTGGGAAGGCCCTTATCGGGTGAGACAAGTCACAAGGCCCGGCGCTGTCCGCCTTGAGACCGAAGAAGGCCTACCGGTGAGCAATTCCTGGAACATAGAGCATCTTCGAAAGTTTCACCCATAAGGCGCGGTTGCCGTGATCCGCTCCGGCAACCACCTTTTGTACAAGCCTTGCCGCTGTTGCATGTAACCCTTTGTACAAAGCCGGGCGCAGACCCCGTGCATCAGTAAAGCTTTTGTGTTTTGCGCTATTTGCCTTTTCCATGCTTTTCTTCGCTATTTGCATGCATTATTTGGCATCTTGTGCAACCCACGTATCCGGTAAGCATTAGCACGCCGAAAGGCCATGTACTTGTTTCCCTCTTCTTTTTCTTTCCCTCTTAAGCAGAAGGAACGTTCCTCGCGCACAAGTTTGCCGGGGGGGAAGGAGATGGAAGAGGAACCAAGTGCTATTCAAGAAAGAGAATCCTTGTCGGAGAAACAAGCAATATGTGCAAGCTAAGTTACCAGAATTTGAGCAGTTCAAATTTTTAAATTTTAGTTGTCTTCCTTGAACAACCACACTCTGTATGGAAAACCTGTGCGCGGAGGAACCTACCCGTGGCTAGCCGCACCCTTATCTTGTTTTCGAGTACGCTCAACGACTTAAGTGAGCTGCGACAAGTGTCGCGCCCTTGCTTCGTTTTCGAGTTCACTCAGCAAGCTAAGTGTATTGCGACTAGTTGCGGCAAGGTTGCTTGCCGGTAAGACCTTGGCCAGCAGGCTGCTCGGAGTCCAGCACTCAGCGCTCGCGGCAAAGGGCCCTTGCTGGCAAGCTCCCTGGAAGCGTAGGGTGAAAAGCATACAAAGTAAAGGACCAAGACAAGGGAGATAACATTGCGCTGATTGATCAAAATGAGATAAATATCTTACAAGGGATAACTTGTCGCAATGACTAATAAGTTCATGTTCATGACACATTATGCAGCAACAGAAGAGATAAAGAAAAGGAGGCCTAATCTACGCGGTCACCCTCAATCCTAGAGATCTTGTTCACTTTGGCGATAATGTGGGCGACCTGCGCCTTCAGCGCCTCCATATCCGCGTCGGCCGGCAAGCTCCGGAGAACGTTGGCGAGGTTTATACCAGGATTGCGGTACACTATCTTCGTCAAGACGCGCTCCAGAGTTCCCGCGCAGAGCTGGCGTGACTCCTCGGCCAGTTGCGCGGGGAGCTTCTTCTGAAGATTGGCAAGTGCCGGCGCGATCCCTCTGAAGAAGAGACTGAGCTTGGCGTTGTGGGGGAGGTTTGGATCCGGAGAGTATATGAGATGCTCAACCCTCAGCGCCATCAGCTCCTTATCGATGCTAGCTGCAGAGGCCACCAAGTCTTCGGTCCATACCTCGACGGTTTGGCGGAAGTTGTTGGCCGCTGTGGTGGCGCTCTCCACCAAGCCTCGCTCCTTGCGGAGCTCGTCCTTCAGCTTGGTTCCGCGGTCCCGGACGGCGTCAAGAGAGTCCTTCAGCGTGGAAACCTTCAGCTCCAGATCTGCGATCGAGTCCTTGGCGGCCTTCAGCTCATCGCCTTGCTTGGAAAGGCACACCTAGAGTTCAGAGTTAGTATGGGCGTCCTTCTCGCTCTCTAAGTTCAGCGCGGTGACCCTCTCCGTGCTCGCCTTAAGGAACTCCTCCAGCTGCGCCACTTTAGCCTCGAGGTCTTTCTTGGCGGTCTCTGCTGTGGTGGCGGCGGCTTTCGCCTCCTTCAGCTCTCCGCCAAGGGCCTGCTCCCGGGCGGTAAGGTCTTCCTCGTGAGCGTCGAGGTTGACCTTCCGTTGGGTGAGCTCTCCTTCTCGCCGTGACAACTCTTCTCCGGCGAGTCGATGCTGCTCCTCGGCCTCGGCCTTCTCCAAGAGCCACTCCTGGTACTCCCCGGCGAGCCTCTCGCGCTCCTCCGCCACGTCGCGGAGGGCAGCCTGGTTTGCGGCGCGGAGCTCCGCCGCGCGCTTCTCCATGTCAACTGCGGCCTTGGCGGTGAGGGCCTCCCGAGACTCGAGATTCGCCTGCCTGGCCCGGTAAAGGGCCAGGAGCCGGTGGAGCAACTTCTCCTCCTCGGGCTCGTCACCTCCGCCAGGCGCCTCGACAATCTTCAGCCCCGCGGAGGCGAGGACCTCTCCATCAAAGGCCTCTCCCTCCTCGGGGGCTCGCGACGAGAATCCCCATGGCACTTGGATGAAGACGCCGTTGGGAGCCTCAAGATAGTAGGCGGACTGCTCCTTCTCGGTGGAGGGGTCGGCGGCCGGCGCAGCGCTTGACGCTCCTGCCGCCTCCGGGCCGGCAGTATGGCCGCCGTCCCCCTCCCCGGCCGCTGCGTCTACGGTCGGAGCAGTCTCCTCCGCAGCAGGCTCGGCGGCTCCCACCGTGTCCTCGACGACAGGGGCGTTGCCGCCGTCGCCCTGCGCGCCCTCCTCCTCGACGACGGTCTCCGTCTCCATCTGCTCTGGGGGAGGAGGATCTAGAAGAAGAAGAAAAAGAAGAAGAAGTTCAAGCAAATATCCAAAAAATACAAGTCCGAGAAGACGGAGTCACAAGACCTACCTTGGTGGACTTCGTCGACGACAGGCTCCCTCGCCGGGGAGCTCTCCCTTGGCGGGGTGGCCACCCTCGCCGGGCTGCTCGCCCTTGGCGGGGTACTCGCCCTTGGCGGAGTACCCGTCCTTGGCGGAGCGCTCTCCCTCGCCGGAGAGTTCGTCCTTGGCGGGGACGGCGGGGCCTGCGGCTCCTCGGGAGTGATCTCCGGGTGCTCCTGTGGTTGCGGCTCCACCTCTGCACAAGACAATCGAGACAAAACAGAACAATAAGATGCTAGTACAAGACAAAATCCTCAGGTGCACCCGACAAGCGGAAAGTTCAAACCAGACTTACGCTGGGGGCTGCTCCTCGGAGCAGCGCTCGGGTCCGGCAAGCTCGTCGCTGGCAGGTCCCCTGTCGCCGCGACGGGCGAGTCGTCCTCGACCTCGACGACGGGAACCTTGGCCTTCTTCGCCACTCGCTGGGCCAGGGTCCTGAAATCAAAACAAGAAGCAAGATCAGAATCATCGAAGGAAGAATCAAGACAAAGTTAAAGAAGATACAAAACTTCAAGTCCTTACTCCTGTTCCTCGTCGTCGTCGTCGTCGTCGTCGCTCAGGGCGGAGAAGTCAAACGCCACCTGAGGCGCATCCGCGCGAGGAGCGGGAGGAGAAGGCTCCCTCGGGCGCTTGGCGGTCCCCGGGGCTGGGGGCTGCGAAGACCCGGCCACTGTGGACGCCGAGGCCCGGGGAGCGGGCGGAGCAGCTGCTCCGCTCTGTGAAGACCCTCCTCCACTTGGCGCTGATGTACGGGGCGCCTCCGCCGTAGCCTGCGTGCGTGCGCCTCCGCCACGGTTGGTGCGTCGGGCGCTCCCGTCGCAGCTTGGCTCCCCCGGGTAGCTCGCGCCGCCCGGCGAGCTGGTTGTTGTCGGGGCGCCTGTGCCCTCGTCCCCGTCGTCGCCTTGCGGAGGCGCTTCAGTGGAGATCGCCTGGGACTTGCCCGAGGCGGGGAGGTCTCCGATGACGAAGAGACGTCGTCGTTGTAGAGCCCCAGAGATCCACCGGAGTCCTCACCGGCCCCGGCGTCCTCCTCCTCCTCCCCCTCCTCGGCCGGCTTGTTGGACCCAGCACCCTGCCGTGCGGCCGTGCTCCCTCCGGCGCCTCCGCTCCCTCCGGCACCTCTGTTTCCTCCGGCAACGTCGCCCCTCGCGGCGGCCTCGGTCACGATCCCGGGGATCCCAGCATACCTCAGAGAGGGGACCCCGGCGAGCTCGTCGGGCGGAAGCTTCAGCAGCCTGCGGATCTCCGCCTCCTCTGCTTGGCAGGATGCCTCCGCAGCCTCTGCCTCTTCAACTGTGAAGCCAAACTCGCCTACTGCTGCGGCTGCGGCGGCCTCTTCTACCCGAGAAGCGATGTAGGCAATTTCCCGATCGGTGGTGTCCGGGTGAGCCCCTTGATCTCATCCTTGTTCTTCGGCACCTCCACCAGGTTGTCGAAGAAGCTCATGATGGCATCTGGCTTGGGCGGTATCCATGTGCGGTCGACGCCGTGCGAGTCGCAGGCGGGCATCATCGCGCGCAGGGGATCCCGGGCCGTGCTGTTGCAGAGGGGCACCACTCCCCGGGGAGCTCTGAACCACTCCGGATGGGCCGGGTCGTGCTTAAAAAGCTCCCGGACCGTCCCCTTCAGTTCCAGCACCGTGAAGTTGAAGTTTAGTCCCGGGCGCAGTCTCATTACGTCCGCCGCATTGCCGTACTCCCATGCCGGCCTCTTCCTATCCTGTAGAGGGGCAATGCGGCGGCGGAGGAAGTCTGCTCCTACCTCTCCGACGGACAACTTAGCTACCCGGAGACGAAGAATTCTGACAAGGGCGACGTTGAGCTTGATGTCGTCCGAGTCCAGCTCACTCCAGTCCCTGCTGCGCACGATAGCTGTTGTGCGCGGCGCAGTGAAAGGTTGCGGCTCGTCCTCAACTACCCAGCACCAGTCCGTGCGCCATTCCTCCCACTTGCCGCGGAGTTCCCCTGGCAGGTAGGACTCTTTCTTGTTCAAGCGGAAGACCCAAGAGATTCCTCCGGAGAGGGGAGCGCCGGCCTCTACTCTAGGCGTAAAGAAATGCCTAAACAGCGCTACATTTGGATAGATCCCAATATAGTTTTTTGCACAGATGTGCGAAAACCGCCATCGTGAGGATGGCGTTGGGGGTGAAGTCTAGAAGGTGGAGATTGTAGGTGTTCATGATGTCGCAGAAAAATTCAGAAAAGGGAGGACAAAGACCGCAGTGGAAGAAAGCAGCGAAGAAGAAATACCCGCCGGGGTACATGTCCTTGGCGGCGGCGGGATAGACTCTGGTCCGAGGATGCGCCTTGGTCTTCTTGGCCCAGAACAAGTAGTATTTGTTCCAGAGCTCCCGCGCGCTGAGCCTTGGCGCGAAGACGACATTCCTCTTCCGCAGAAGAGCAAGCCTCGCCGCCTGCTCAGACTTCTCTTTCTTGGTTTTCTCCGCCTTCGCCTTCTCGGTCTTCGGGGCCATGGCGGAGGCGGCGAGGGAAGGAGGGCGAAGAGTCCGGCGGCGCCGCGGATGCGGAAGACGGCGGAGGAGGTGTGGGGGCGGAGCGCAAAGGGGAATTTCTGGAGATGGAAGAAGAAGCAATGAAGGCGAAGTAAGGTAACGGCCCCTACTTCCTCTGCTTTTAAGGGGGAAGTGGGGGACGCTCCGCATTTCCCATTAAAGAACGTGGCCACGTTCCCTCCCACGACGCCGCAATCGACGCGTGCCGTTACGGAGGGACGCGACAGATGCGGAAGTGGATTCGGCGTGCCATGGGCCGCGCGTGCCCGTGCACTGTCTTGGGCCTGGCCCAACAGCGCTCGGCACCGTGTGTGGCCCAGGCCCGGGGGCTCCTGTCGGTGTACTAAGGTAGGGGTACCTCAGTACCCCAACTTGTGCACGGGCAGTAGCAGCTTCCCGCGGCAGGGCCTACCACGTGCTTGCCGGAGACCTTTCTGATCCATATAAAGCCATTTCAAAAACAAAGTATACAAGACAGAAGATCAAGACCCCGGCAAGTGGGGCTTGCCGGGAAGGCCGTCCCAGGCTCAAGATTACCTCGCTAGCACAAGACCCTGGCAAGAGGAGCTTGCCAGGAAGGCCAGAAGATTGCACTTCAGAAGACATGCCTCGGCGCGACGTGCGCCCCGGCAGGGCCCGGAGAGTGACAAGCTTCCAGGCCCGGCAAGGTACTTGCCGGGGAGAGTTACGCTGTGTGCCTGCGCTCCAGCTCATCGGTCCACGCGTCGCCCTGGGGCCGATCCAGGGACGCGTGGAGGATGGCTGTGCAGCCTGGGGGACATGGTGGCACTCCACGGTGATAAAGCCATCACCGTGGCAAACGGAGACGCAAGGGCGGGCGCTTTTGGGGTCGACGGCGACGGGCATTTAATGCTCCTGTCCCCCACTGTCAAAGTAGGTGATGACCACTGTTCATCCACTGTTGCTCCACTATTCCCGCACTATTACAACTACCACCACTATTACATTTTTGCCCCTTTCTCCTACGTTGACACCTGTCGGTGACCCCTTGAGCTATAAAAGGAGGCCCATGCACAACGTAGAAAGGGTTCGGAACCTAGATCGATCATTCGCTTGGTGTAGCTAGTTCTTCAAGCTCCCGAGCTCTCCAACTCAATACAATCAAGCAGGAGTAGGGTTTTACGCGTCCGTCGCGGCCCGAACCTGGGTAAACTGCCTGCGTGCTCGCTACGATCTGCTCTTTGTGCTCCCTCCGCTCCCTTACCGCACGAACAAGGGGCTCCGGTCCCATAGGTGGTCGTGGTGGACAGTTTCCCCCGACAAAATTGAACTCCACAGTTCATACTTGCACATATAGAACATCACATTGTGAATAACTGGAATAAACAAGGCATACTACGAACAAGTAAAGATAACATTTGAAACTGGACATATGCTAACTACAAACAACCAAACAACCAAAAAAACTTTAAAAGAGGCATATGCTAGCTATAACAGGCTTAACAGAAAGCAAATACATGCATTCCTATCGGTATGTTTAAAACTGGTATAGATGAAAATGTATTGCAAAGTAAATAGTTGCACATATAGAACATCACACTGTGAACAACTGAAATAAACAAGGCATACTGCAAACAACCAAATATAGCAATTAAAACTGGACATATTGCACTACAAAAGGGACTCGATAAAACAAATCATGGGTTCCCCCTGTGAAGAGGCACGGAAAAAAAATCATGGGTTTCCTCACTTGTCACAAATGGGCTCGTTCCCGTGGGAAGAGCAGGGACCCTAGGTGCGCTCCATGTTGTCACAGATGGGCTCATTCCCCCAGGAAGAGCATGGTTGTATGGTGCCTTCCCTGATGTCGCAGACAGTCTCTTTCTTCTTGGAAGAGCATATGGGCTCTTTCCCCTTGGAAGAGCCGGAGAGGGTGCCCTCCTCGTGGTCATCATCGATGAGGTATGACTTGCACTACAAAAAAAGACACATCTGTGACATTTTAGACCGAATGATTTTTTTCTGTCATGCTTATGACACTTCTATGACGATAATTGTGACAAAAATGTGCATCATCATAGATGTGGTGGGCTCCTACTTCTATGACAAAAAAAACATGACAGAAAATGGGCTTTTTGTCCTGTGCGGGCCGGAGACACAGCTGCCTGATATTCTTTGGACCGTCCATGATGAAAAAAATCGTGGTAAAAGCGAGGGCGAGGAAATATCGGGGAGTTCCTGTTACGGTGGGTGGTCAAGGCCGAGCGATGCACGGAGGTTTGCGTGTTTTTCTCATGTATGCGCGTGTGTACGAGGCGTTGGTTAACTAAACCTGAGAGATCACACGTTACTGAACATGAGCAATTGATCCCTTGGCTATTAACTAAACCCGAGCGATTCCTTCGCTGTTGCTGCTAACTGAACCGAGCGATCGATCACTGATATTGCTTACTGAAGCCGATCGAGCCCTCGTGCAATACATAGCCAGCCGGTGTTGGGCTGCCTCTCGATGAATAGTGACCGTTGCTACCGTGCGTGTGGTGCGTAGAACGAGTCGATACGTGGTGAGTCGAGCAGGTTGGTTGGTTATGGATGAACAGTTCCCGATGGGGTGTAGACGAATAGGACCCCATGGTAGTAGGCCGTTGCCGCTCGATGAACAGGACCCCGAGGAGGTCGCCGCACCCCAGCCGATTGGGGGTGGATGAACAGGACTCTGTGGAGGCTCTATGAATAGTGGCCGGTGGAGGCTTGATGAACAGTAGCTCATGGATGAACAGTAGCTGGTGGAGGCTGGTGGAGGTCGACGGTTGATGAACAGTAGTCTGTGGAGGCTGGAGCGAGGCAGTAGACGGTGGAGGGACCCCGTTTCACCGTAGGCGCTCCAACACAAGTCTGTTTCCTCCGTTTTGCGATACACCACACCCATCTCGCTCATCAGGACCCCGTTTCGACCGTAGGCACTCGAACAGAAGTCTATTTCCTTCGTTTTGCAGTATGCCAGACCCTTCCTGGTGAACAAGACCCCATATCGACCGTACGTGGTCAAACAGAAGGCCGGTTTCCTCCATTCTGCGGTACGCCAGACCTCGTTTCGGCTGTTTCGTCCAAGCTGGTTGGCTCCAAATGAACACAACATATTCCGACCCAGTCGGTTGCTTCCCGATGAACATGACGTTGTTTCCTCTGTTCCGACCCAACCGGTTGGTTGCCGATGAGCAGGATGACATCGTTGTACGCGTTTGAGACCACGCCCGTATCTGAGTACGTAGCCGTATTTACTTTCTTATAGTGTGGTTGTACGTATGTGTCTACGTCCGCGCCTTTACTATGACACATGCCACTCCTTACTCGGCCACAGTTCATCGCTGCAGAGAGACCAATCGACTAGTATGTACGTACATGTTCGCGGCCAGACAGACAGCGCTACGTACGCTTCGACCGGGTGGGTCCCAGTTGTTCCTTGCGTGCGAAGATATAGTTGGTGGGTCCCAGCTATCAGGGGGAATAATCTTTTTTTCCTCGTAGTATGGACGCACTTCCTTGCGAGCAAAGATGTAGCTGGTAGGTCCCAGCTATCAGGGGGGAAATGTTTTTTCGCAAAATACGGAGACCCTTTTGGTGGGTCCCTGCTATCGGGTGGAGGAATAATTATTTTACGCGTAATAGGAGGCACTTCCTTGCTGCTGTCATGGACCCAGCTGTCAGCCTCTCCATGTCCAGTCCTCTTCCGATGAAAGTTGTTCCTTGACCACGCTGACCACGCCGCACCGTGAGCACCAAAGCGGTGGACGACGATGAAGCCTAGGAAGGGGACGACGTAGAGTGAGGGAAGACGCGGAAGTGGATGTCCACGTGGAGAGGACTACGAGGGTTGACTGGTTCGGCTGCGGTGTGAGGCTGCCGTCACCGCAGAATAGCAGGGGTTGTGCGTGACTAGAGGGATGGCTTGGCCAGCGGTTGGAGTAGGAGGGGGCGGTGAGGCTTGCGCGACAACACAACCGGCCACAAGAGGCAGGAGCACGCGGCACGGCCCGTGATAGTTTGGGCGGCTGGAGCAAGAAGACCAGAGTTTGAAGAAGCACAACAGCCGTTGGATGGACATCGTACGGTCACTGCAGCTAGAATTGTTTATATTGGCTAACTTGACAACGCCCCGCGTCCGCGTCAACTTAGTAGGCCCACAGGTCAGCCTCCAAATATGGTGGGTCCCACCTAGCAGCGGGGGTCTTAATTTTTGTGTGCGTAATAAGGAGGCACTTGCGTGCGAAGAGATATAGCTGGTGGGTCTGAGCTATCAGTGGGGGAATATTTTTTCGCGAAATACAGAGGCCTTTCCGGCAGATCCCCTCTATCAGGTGGAGGAATTATTATTTTACGCGTAGTAAGTAGGCACTTCCTCGTCGTGGGCGTGTACCCAGTTGTCAACCTCTCCACATACAGCCCTCTTCCAATGTAAGTCATTCCTTGACCACATTGAGCATGCCGCTTCAAGAGCACCAAGGCGGGGATGACAGCGAGGCCTAGGAAGGGAATGACCAGGAGCCAGGGACGACTCGGCTGTTGTTTCCCACACGGAGGGGAGTACGAGGGTTTACTGATGCGGCTGCAGTGTGAGGCTGCCATCGCCAGAGAATACCAAGAGGTTTGGGTTAGTAGAGGGATGGCTAGGCCAGCGGTGGGAGTACGGTGGGGCGGTGAGGCCTGCGCGGTAGAACGGCCGACCGTGGGAGGAGGGAGCAGGCAGTCCCGTCGGCACTTGTTTGAGTGACTGGAGTAGGAAGAACAGAGATTGAACAAGCACGACGGCTGTTGGATGGAAATCCAACAATCACTGCTTTCGTGTGTTGACTAGGTTGACATGGCGTTGCGTGCGCATCAACCTTTTTTAGGAAAGCGTACGCGTCAACCTATAGTAGGCGCACAAGTCAGCCTCAAATCCGAAGAAATCAGCATACATCCCATCTACCATTATTTCTAATAGTTTACAACCCATTTGCTAATTCTTAAATATTTTTTGGAGCCCATATTCTTTTTGCTAGCATTACAGCCCATATTGTGGCCACGATTAAAAAATACGAAATTTTGCATATTTCTGTGCGGTCTGAACTGTTTTTAATCCCGAAATTTTGAGTCACATTCATAATTTGAAAAATAAATTTATATCAATAGAAAATCCAAATAATTGTCCACACATAAAAATGAATGGAATTTAAAATCTTGAAATGAAAAAAAAATTGAAACTAATTGCCGGTTTGATGTATTTTAAAAATGTACAGCCCATTTCTCATTACTGATGGCCCATTTTCTGGGCAAGCCAAATGAAGTTCTCCTCATCTTGAAAGATTTGCAGCCCAGCAGAATTAACTGTGTGATCCTAAAAATATTGAAGGGGAAGAGGAGTAATTCAAAACACCTACGTCAAGATTCATCACCAGAGCGACGAAGGGACTAAGGAGTAAAAAGAATTCCTACTCTCCGATATAACTAGACTCCGAAAAAAAATTGCAAGACTCGATAACGGCTAAACTACGATCAATCAAGGGGGCTCCTATGGTCGGTCGAGACTCTAATACCAACTTGTCATGCCCAAGATGCGATTCTATCCCCATCACGTGGTGAACTCGTGAATGGGGCACAACCGCATTTCGGGCGGTTAGCAAGATGGATATCAATAGATCGTACCATTACATACATAGATGGGGATACATACAAGTCATACAACAACCACATGAATACAACATATCATACACAAGACATCCGACTACAGATGAAAACAAGAAAAGCACAACGACATCCATCCTGCTATCCCAGGCTGCCGACCAGGAACCTATCCCAAGATCAACGAAGAAGAAGAAAGAACTCCAAGACAGGTAAACATCGCTCTCATGTCAAGTCATCAGAAACCTGCACCTCCAACTGTTGTTGTAGTATCTGTGAGCCACGAGGACTCAGCAATCCCATAACCTTGGGTATCAAGACTAGCAAAGCTTAATGGTATGGATAGGTTAAGTGGTCAGGTTACAGCAGTGGCTAAGCATATGTATGGTGGCTAACTTACGAGTACAAGAATAAGATGAGCATCTACACAAATGATTGCAAACTAGTAATGATCGCTAGAGATCCTGAACTACCTATGAGTCAAACATAACCCCATCGTGTTCTCTTCTCAAAATGAAAAGAGACGGTCATGGTTACTCACACGGTTGGTGTCGTGGATTTGTCACAGCAGATGTTCTAGTGTGAGGACTTAGTCGTGAGGCCAGCGCATCTATGTTGTAGCTTGAGAGGGATTGAGCGGAATCGAGAGACACAACATGCAAGACACGGATTTATATAGCTTCGGGCCCCGGGTTACATCATCCGATAATAGCCCTACATGCTGTTTGAGGTTAGATCTCATTATGACCCTCATGGAGTCGCCGGTAAACCGACTCTTTGTGTCTAGCCCTCGAGATTGTTTGTTGTTGCCTTCTCCCTCTTTGGGGAGCCCTACCCCTCCTTATATATGTTGAAGGGGCGTTACATGACTAGTCCTAGTAGGATTAGGATTACTCTATTACAAGTGGAGTCCTAGTCTTGCTTCCTTTGTAGGAAAATATTCCTTGTGCTTTCTTCATAAATCGACCCACTATTAACATGAACCGGCCTTCTGGGCCTTGGGCCTTGTCATCCGTTCGCCGCCCACCGTGTTACCAGTGAGTCATAATGTTCAGGCAGGTTGCCTGTGAACCGTCTGGTCAGGGCGGGTCGCCAGTGAATCGTCAAGTGTAAACCGGGTCTCAAGTAAACCGCCAAGTCCGGCCGGATCATACCGCAGGGTATATCCCCGACATTAGCCCCCAGTTTAGCTTGGATTTATCCATGGTAAACTTATGCTGCAAAATAAACACAAGAACAAATTTGACAGGTTGTGCTTCGGGTTAAGAATTCTTGTAAACCGGCACTTGACCATCCTTAAGTCCTTGTCCTTTCCTTCTTCTAGAAAATCCGGGTCGACAGACCAGCTTCATAATCAACTTGCTTGCATAAGAAATATTGTAAATCAAGAATCCATTTGACTCAGCCTTCAATGCTCTGACTTGACAAAAATGTTGGTCTTTGAAATATTCAACTGATATCCAGCCGGCTTGAGGATGTAAAACTTGCCGGTTTATGATTGCCAAAATTGACGGGTTATAAAAACTGATGATCCCGGGTCATGACTGTAGCCCCCAAGTCTTAAGAGGAGAACATAGTGATAGCTTAAGACTTGTTTCAATATAAATGTTGCAACCTTGAAGAAATCCAGATTGTTCATCCCAGTCACTAGTAAAAACCGAATACTCTAGATTATGTAGCCCCCAAGTGCCGGGTTGTCATGGTTGCAGCAACCTGGGACATGTAATTGCCTGATGCTCAAAAAATTCAACCAGTGTAGCCCCCAAGGGCCTGGTCATTATGTAATAATGAACAGGGACTTTGTATATATAATCATGTAGACTTGAACAACAACGTGTAGCCCCCAAGGGGCGGGTCATTATGCAATAATGAGCAGGGACTTTGTAGATATAATCATTGAAAATAACATTATATAATGTAACTCCCATCGTAGGGCTTGAACCCATGTCCACAAGGTTAAGAGCTTTGTGCTTTACCAACTGAGCAGTGGACTCTTCAATATAATGAATTAATACTTGTGTACCTTGAATTGTTGACAGGAGCAATAGGTAGCCTCCAAGGGCTGGCTCATTACAATGTGATGAGTCGGGTCTTCAATAAGGTGAGCAAAAAATGACTTTGCATTAGCCCCCAAGTGCCATGGTGCATGCTGGTAGTGACATGGGACTTGCATATTTGATATAATCTCAACTTGAATAATGTAGCCCCCAAGTGCCGGGTCGTAAGCCCGCAGCGACTTGGGACTATTCCTTTGTACAATAAATCAGACCCATTGATAAAATAATATCCATTGCGCTGAAGCGACTTTGAAAAACTCAATAATAATATTGGTTATTGATAACCATGATAAAAAAAAACCAGCCATGTTGGCTATTTAAAGATTTGAATAATATAACCCAGTTTGAAAACCGGCTCCAGCGATATTTGATCACACTGTCGGTTTTACCAAGCCAGTGTAGTAAGGGTGATAACCCATAATTTGAACATTGGCGATTATCATAGATTACCGGTCTATAAACAAAACCAGGCCGGGTTAATAACCATCGGTCATTATCTTATCTCATACTGGCGACTTATAGTCGAAAGCCAGGCCGGGGTAATACACCAGTCATTATCTTATCTCATACTGGCGACTTATAGTCAAAAACCAGGCCGGGGTAATACACCGGTCATTATCTTATCTCATACTGGCGACTTATAGTCAAAAGCCAGGCCGGGTTAATGAACACCGGTTTACTTGATGGTGATGACTTGTAGTCAACCACTAGGACAAATCGATAGATATCGGATGATACCAATGATCTCAAAAGATAAGAAACATGGCAAAAAAAACAAAGAAACACCTGTAGTCGAGGCTTTTTACGAGCTTCCAGGCTCCAAATTCGAAGACTTTCATGGGCTACCAGGCCGCTGAGTTAAACCATTTCACAAAGCCTGTTAAAATGGACCTGAATCTTTAACTAGTCGTCGATTTAACACTGACAAGTTTAGGGTCTGTTATAAGATTGACTTGTCAATCGTTCGACGGGTCATACCAGGTTTACCTGGACGGAGTAACTTACTTGATGCAGGCAAATTAACCCGGGGTTTTAGGTGTATACACCAGGCTTCCAAGCCGTGGCTTGATAGCCTATTACAAGGGCCTTAAAAGCTCTTTGTTGCTGTGCAACAAGAGCCCCCAAGTAACATTTTGAGCTATGCTCAGCGGGTGCCTATGTTTGAGTTGTGCTGTGCATCAAACTTCCTTTTTTCCCCTTATGATACTATTGGCTTGATAGCCGGATTACCAAAGTAACCAGAGCTGTGCTTTGCTTGATAGCCGGATCAATAGGGTAGTTAGAACTCCGCTTTATAAATAGAAGCCCCCAAGTGATATATTTCTGAGCTGTGCTCACCGGGTGCCTATGTTTGAGTTGTGCGGTGCAACAAACTCTCTTTGGTCCCTTTAATATTTCCTAAGAACTCGAACTTGCGATATATTATTCTTTTGAACCGAAAATTCTTAAAAACGGATATAGAGAGCTTAAAAGCTTTGTGGGAGACATCTTTCCCTTGAACTGGATCTTAAACTGGAATCTTCATTTTCAGCCGGAACTTTTCTAACGGCTTTTAAACTCGAACTTGCGAGAGATTAATTCTTTTTTAACCGGAAATTCTTAAATCGGATTTGAGAGCTTCAAAGCTTTGCAGGAGACAGATTTCCCTTGAACTAGATTGTGAACCGGATATTTGAGAGCTTCAGTAAGACTGATGTCCTTTGAGCTGGATTGTAAACCAGATATTTGAGAGCTTCAGTAAGACTGATGTCCTTTGAATTTTCATCAATACAGCAGTTGCCTCCGGGACCGGGTTATCTTTCCCTCCATCGTCCTGGGGTTCTTAAAGTTGCTGAAACTAGCAAGATTTGTTGAGTCATGTCATCGTAGCCCCCGAGTCTTGAGACTACTCGGGGAGTTGGCTTGAGACTCTCCATATTTGACCATATCATAAGGTGTATATCATTGGTGTTGATAGCGCGATGTGAATCCACAAAAGGATGAGATGACTACGGCGGGTTATAAATGATCTCGTACGAGCCATGTCAGCAACTCGGCCAATGGTTCCTTCCAACTGGTGATTTGAAGTTAACCAAAACTGTAGTGACAGCGACTTGTGCGCCTGTCCATTGAGCCACCCAGTGCAGATGGTGGTTGATAATATATGATCATTTGCCTCCATTTTGTTGAAAGAAAACCGAGCTACACAAGCTGTGACTTGCTCATACTCAATAAACAGCTCATGCAGATAAGTGCGGCCCAGTATGTTGATGTAGACCAGGCCACGAGAGTGGTACAGTAAAGACGACCGCAACATCAGAGGCGATATAGATAAATGAGTCGGCCACGGCGTTGTAAACTGGTGCAGTCTGGTGAAACGGCCGCGGGGGCGGACGGGTGAGTTCGCCTTTAAATTTGCACCAATATGGCGGTTTAGGCTCCTGCATTAGATAACTTTGTAGACCAGAGTAATTGCTCTTTTAAAGAAAGCGATATATAATATAAAAATATACTGGATGGATTTCACCTGACATGTGAGGCCAGTATTTATCCGTTGTAGAGTTGACGATCAGTTGACCGCCATGATGAAGCGGCGCGATAAACTGTACGAATGGGCAAGTGAGCCGCATTGTGTTGATATATGCCGAACCGCGTAGGCGGAAGGAAAAAACAACCGCAACATTAGAGGTAGTATGGACGCGGACGAATAGTTGCCGCTCTTGCAGTGACCAAATGTCCTGCATAAATAATATCACAAACCGGAGTAATTGTTCTCAAAAGGAAAAATTGATACGTGATATTTAAAAATGTCTAGACCGATATCACTTGATGTATTTGGACCTTATGATCCTCATCGGTGTCCGTTAGCCAACCCGTTATGTTGAATAGACCAGACCACAGGGCGGACAGTAAAACGACCGCAGCATCAGAGGCAGCACAGACACATGAGTCGGCTGCAGTGTTGTAAGCCGGCGCAGACGAGCAAATTGTCCTCCGCGTTGTATACCGGTGCGGAAACGTGAACTGCCACGAAGGCAGATGAGCGAGTCGTCCGTGGTGTTGTAAGCCAGCGCGGACCAGAAAGCCGGCCGAAACGTTGGAAACGGCTCGGACGCGGGTGAGTCGGCCACGGGTGCGGACGACGAGTCAGTCGCGTGTGTTGATGTAGAAGGGGGCGGCGACTTGCGCACGTGTTCGTCCAACAGTACGGCGTGGACAATTGCTAGTGCAAAAATAATGCCGACGCACGGTCCGTATCCGCGATAATCACCATTTTTGTAATTGTCCTGCATAAAATATATTGCGAGACAGAGTAATTGTTGTGGCATGAATTAACATGCTGAGAAAATACAAAGGAAAAATATCACCTGATTTCTTTTGAATGACGGATGATCAATGTAGAATTTTTGCATGTTCAGGGTATCACCAGATCAAGATGGCAGTGGAAGACCAAGAGAAGACAGCTTTCATAACTCCTTTTGGTGCTTTTTGCTATGTGTCTATGCCTTTTGGGCTTAAGTGTGCACAGGCAACTTATCAGCGTTGCGTTCAGAATTGCCTGAAGGGGCAGATAGGGAGGAATGTGCATGCCTATGTGGATGACATTGTGGTCAAATCGAAGAAAGAAGGAACAATGATAGAGGATCTTAAAGAAACCTTTGATAATCTTCGGGCTTATAGGATGATGCTTAATCCGGAAAAATGTGCCTTTGGTGTTCCGGCAGGTAAACTACTGGGATTCTTGGTCTCAAACAGAGGAATAGAAGCTAACCCAGAGAAGATCAAGGCCATCACGTCTTTGACTAAACCTGTTTGCATCAACGATGTACAGCGCATAGCTGGCCGGATCACAGCATTAAGCCGGTTCATCAGTCGCTTAGGAGAGAAGGCGATCCCACTTTACCAGATGTTGAGAAAAACAGACCGGTTTATCTGGAGTGATGAGGCAAACGCAGCATTTGAGGATCTGAAACGGCAACTAGCAAAACCACCAGTTTTAGCTGCTCC
Source organism: Secale cereale (assembly GCA_902687465.1). Lineage (NCBI taxonomy): Eukaryota > Viridiplantae > Streptophyta > Magnoliopsida > Poales > Poaceae > Secale > Secale cereale. The sequence goes on along the minus strand of LR738709.1, from coordinate 116,047,335 downwards.
TATTGACAAGGAGCCTTTGCTGTTATACGTTGCTGCTAATACACGGGCAGTCAGCGTTGCAATTGTGGTTGAGCGCAAGGAAGCAGGGAAGGAGTACCCGGTTCAGCGCCCGGTTTATTATGTGAGTGAGGTACTCATTGAGTCCAAGCAGAGATACCCTCATTGGCAGAAGTTGGTATATGGTGTGTTCATGGCAAACCAGAAACTGAAGCACTATTTCCAAGGACATCCAATAACGGTGGTTAGTTCAGCGCCGTTGGGGGATATAATCCAGAACAGGGAAGCTACGGGCAGAGTAGCAAAGTGGGCCATTGAGTTCAGCCCGCTTGAGTTGAAATATGTGCCACGCACCGCTATAAAATCTCAGGCATTGGTAGACTTCATCAATGACTGGACAGAGTTACAGACTCCTGAGGAGAAGCTGGATCTTACTTACTGGACGATTCACTTTGACGGTTCAAAACAGTTGGAGGGCTCGGGGGCTGGGGTTGTCTTAACTTCCCCCAGAGGTGATAAGTTTTGTTATGTCCTCCGCTTATTGTTTCCTTGTACTAATAATGCAGCGGAATATGAAGCATTACTTCATGGTTTGCGGCTAGCAAAGGAAATGAACTTGAGCCGGGTTAAGTGCCTGGGCGACTCAGATATGGTGGCACAGCAAGTTTCTGGCAAGTGGGATTCAAGAGATACCCTCATGGCAGCTTATAGACGAGAGGTTGAAGCAGTCGCAGGATACTTTAAAGGATATCAGGTGGATCATATAGACCGGCGGAGGAACGAAGCGGCTGATGCTTTAAGCCGGCTGGGGTCGCAATGTAAACCGGTGCCACCAAACACTTTTTTGGATGAATTGCATAGTCCTTCGGTTCAGATACCTTCGGAGGAAGACCTAGCTGTTCCGGACCCAGAGGCACAGTTAGTTGCAGCACTCCATATTATTCCGGATTGGACGCTGCCCTATTTGGCATACCTGAGCCGAGGAGAGTTGCCAGATGACGAAGAGGAAGCACGACAGATAATCCGACGCTCTAGGTCCATGACAATTGCAAACGGAGAACTTCACCATCGCAGTACCTCTGGAGTATTTCAGCGGTGTGTTTCAGCTGAGGAAGGTTGTGAGATTCTTCGCGAAATTCATGAAGGGGATTGTGGTCATCATGCCGGTTCAAAATCATTGGTGGCTAAGGCATTCCGACATGGTTTCTATTGGTTAACCGCTCATGCAGATGCGGCAAACCTGGTCCGGAAGTGTGACGCTTGTCAGAAATTCTCAAGACGTGCTCTGGTTCCAGCACAGGAACTCCGGATGATACCAATAACTTGGCCGTTCGCGACTTGGGGGCTTGATATGGTTGGTCCTTTCAAGCGATCCCAAGATCAGAAAACTCATCTACTAGTGGCAGTAGACAAGTTTACAAAATGGGTTGAAGCGGAGCCTATAAGCAAGTGTGATGCGGCAACGGCAGTTAAATTCATCAAAAAAGTAATATTCCGGTTTGGCTTTCCCCACAGCATCATCACAGACAATGGCACCAATTTATCTCATGGAGAGATGGAAGAGTTCTGTCAACGAGAGCATATTCGTTTGGACGTATCTTCTGTGGCCCACCCCCAATCCAATGGTGTCGGGGGAAACTGTCCTCCCACGAACACCTATGGGACCAGAGCCCCTTCTATGTTGCGGTAAGGGAGCGGAGGGAGCACGAAGAGCAGATCGAGGGGCGCACGCGGGCAGTTTACCCAGGTTCGGGCCGCGCGGACGCGTAAAACCCTACTCCTGCCTTTGTTGTATTGAGCTCGGGAGGTTGAAAAGCTACAGTACTAGCTACACCGAGCGAGAGAGTTGCTTAGGTTCCGAACCCTTTCTACGTTGTGCATGGGCCTCCTTTTATAGCTCAAGGGGTCAACCTGCTTGCCACCGTGTGCCCCAGGCTGCACAGCCTTCCGCCACGCGTCCCTGGAAGGGCCCCAGGGCGACGCGTGGGCAGATGAGCTGGAGCGCGGGCACACAGCATAAGTTTTCCCGGCAAGCACCTTGCCGGGGCCGTGACCTTGCCGGACCCGGAAGCTTGTCGCCCCCCGGGTCCTGCCGGGGCGCATGATGCGTCAAGGCATTTCTTGAGGTGTGCATTCTTTATCCTTCCTGGCAAGCTCCTCTTGCCAGGGTCTTGTGCTAACGTGATAATCTAGAGCCTGGTGCGGCCTTCCCGGCAAGCTCCTCTTACCGGGGCCTTGATCTTCTGACTTGTATACTTTGTTCTTGAATGGCCTTATAGGGACCAGAAAGGTTTCCGGCGAGCACGTGGTAAACCCTGCCGCGGGGAGCTGCTACTGCCCGTGCACAAGTTGGGGTACTAAGGTACCCCTATCTTAGTACACCGACAGGAGCCCCCGGGCCTGGGCCACACACGGTGCCGAGCGTTGTTGGGCCAGGCCCAAAACAGTGCACGGGCACGCGCGGCCCACGGCAAGCCGTATCCCCTTCCGCATCCGCCGCATGCCTCCCTAACGGCACGCGTCGATTGCGGCGTCGTGGGAGAGATCGTGTCCTGTTCTTTAATGGGAAATGCGGATCGTCCCCCACTTCCCCCTTAAAAGCAGAGGAAGCAGGGGCAGTTCCCTCCTTCGTCTTCATTGCGTCTTGACTCTCCAGAAACCCCCGCTGCTCCTTGCCTCCACCCCTCCTCCGCCGTCTTCCGCATCCGCGGCGCCGTCGAGCTCCCCGCCTCTTCCCTCGCCGCCTCCGCCATGGCTCCGAAGAGCGACAAGGCGAAAGCGGACAAGGCCAAGAAGGAGAAGTCTGAGCAGGCGGCGAAGCTGGCCGCCCTGCGGAAGAGGAGCGTGGTCTTCGCGCCAAGGCTTGGCGCGAAGGAGCTGCGGAACAAGTATTATCTGTTCTGGTCAGGGGAGACCAAAGCTCATCCCCGCACCAAAGCCTTCCCCGCCGTCGCCAAAGATATGTTCCCCGGCGGGTACTTCTTCTTCGCTGCTTTCTTCCATTGTGGATTGTGCCCTCCGTTCTCGAAGTTCTTTTGTGATATCATGAACACATATGGCCTCCACCTTCTAGACTTTACTCCCAACGCCATCCTTACGATGGCCGTTTTCGCACATCTGTGCGAAAACTATGTTGGGATCCATCCAAACGTAGCCCTTTTCCGCCATTTCTTTATGCCTAGAGTAGAGGCTGGCGCTCCCCTTTCCGGCGGCATCTCCTGGATCTTCCGGCTGAATAAGAAGGATTCATACCTGAAGGGAGAACTCCGTGGCAAGTGGGAGGAGTGGCGTGCAGATTGGTGCTGGGTGGTGGAAGACAAGCCAGAGCCCTTCACTGCGCCGCGCACAACAGCCATAGTGCGCGGCAGGAATTGGAGCGAATTGGCCCCGGAGGACAACAAGCTCAGTATTGCCCTCGTCAGGATTATTCGCCTCCGGGTAGCTAATCTGACTATCGGAGAGGTTGGGGCAGATATCCTCCGCCGCCGCATCGCCCCTTTACAAGAAAGGAAAAGGCCCGCCTGGGAATTCGGCAATGCGGCGGATATCATGAGGCTGCGCCCTGGATTAAACTTTAACTTTACTACCTTGGAGCTGAAGGGGATGGTCCGAGAGCTCTTCAAGCATGACCCGGCCCACCCGGAGTGGTTCAAACCTTCCCGGGGAGTGGTGCCGCTGTGCAACAGCACTGCCCGGGATTCCTTGCGCGCGATGATGCCTGCGTGCGACTCCCTCGGCGTCATTCCCACCTGGATCGAGCCTCCGCCGGACACCGTGCTGAGCTTCTTCGACAACTTAGTTGAGACACCCAAGAACACCGAGGAGAACAGGGGCCTCACTCGGGCCACTACGGCGCGGGACATAGCTTACATCGCCTCCAGGATGGAGGAGGCCGCCGCAGCTGCGGCGGCGGGCGATTTTGGATACACCGTGGACGAGGCGCAGGCCGCGGACGAGGCGAACCAAGCAGAGGAAGCGGAAATCCTCAGGCTGCTCAAGCTTCCGCCCGATGAGTTTGCCGGGGTGCCTTCCCTGAAGTTTGCCGGGATAGCCGGGATAGCCGGGGTTGCCGGGGTGAGCGAAGTCGCCGGAGGGAGCGAGGCCGCCGGAGGGAGCGAGGCCGCCGGAGGAAGCGAGGCCGCCGGAGGAAGCGAGGCCGCCGGGCATGGTGCTGGGTCCAGTGGGCCTGCCGGGGAGGAGGAGGAGGACGTCGAGGCTGATGAAGACACCGGTGGATCTCTAGGACTTGACGACGATGCCTCCTCATCCTCAGAGAACTCCCTTCCTTCGGCAAGTCCTACGCAACCATCGAGGAAGCGCCTCCGCAAGGCGGCTACAGCGACGAGGCCGCACGCGCCTCGACAGCAGCCTGCGCGCCGGGCGACGCGCGCCACCAGGGCGAGCAAAGTCGTGGAGGAGGCGCCCCGCGCGCCAGCGCCAAGCGGAGGGGGATCCTCCCGGAGCGGAACGGCCGCTCCTCCTGCTCCTCGGGCCTTGGCATCAACGGAGGCTGGGTCTTCGCAGCCCACAGCCCCGGAGACCGCCAAGCGCCCGAGGGAGCCTTCTCCTCCTGCTCCTCGTGCGGGAGCAGCTCGGGTGGAGTTCGACTTCTCCGCCCTCAGCTCCGACGACGAGGAAGAGGAGTAAGTACTTGCAACTTGCAATTTCTTTGACTTTGTCTTGATCTTCCTTGATGATTCTGATCTTGTTTTTGTTTTGCTTTCAGGACTCTGGCCCAACGGATGGCGAAGAGGGCCAAGATCCCTGTGGTTGTGGTCGAAGACGACTCGCCCGCCGCGGCGACCGAAGACACGCTAGCGGCAAGCTTGCCGGATCAACCTGCTGCTCCGAGGAGCAGCCCCCAGCGCAGCCCCCAGCGTAAGTCTGGTTTTTGTCTTTCTGATTGATGGGCGCGCTTGAGGTGGTTGCTTGTACTGATACTTTGGTTATCTTGTGCAGAAGTGGAGCCGCAGCCGCAGGAGCGCCCGGAGGTCGCCCCCGAAGAGCTACTTGCTCCACCCTCCCCGCCAAGGGTGAGCTCCCCGGCGAGGGAGAAAGCTCCGCCAAGGACGGGCACTCCGCCAAGGGCGAGTACCCCGCCAAGGGCGAGCAGCCCGACAAGGGTGAGCACCCCGCCAAGGGAGGGCGCGTGTAATGCCCAGGATGGAGTTATACCTCCTACGTGTCGAGGCACGACTTAAAGGCATAAATCCATCCTAGAATGATCTCAAGTTTGGTATCTTTGCACAACTCATGTAAAAGAGGGATTAAATTGCAAAAGGAGATAGTTGGCTTACACTCGCCACTTCACACAAAACATTACATAAACAATCATCATTCAGAACATCACAGCCCGACTACGGGTAAGATCCAAAAGAAAGATACCAAAACAACATAAAGCCACAGGCCAAGATCGAATCCTAGTAGAAACCACTACTGAACATCGAAACGTCACAAGCAAACGGTCAAACTCTTCAACGAGCTCCTGGTGAAGTACTGATCCAACTCCTGCATCAAGCTCGGCTGAACCTGCAACTGGTGTGGTGAAGTAACTGTGAGCCACAGAGGACTTAGCAATCCCGTTCCCGGGTAACAAGACTATTTAAGCCCTGGGTGAGGACAAGGCTGAAGAAAGAACGAGAGGTGAAGGAACAAACAAGAGTCTGCAGCAGCAACTAGCACTAACTTACGTAAAAGAGAGCGAGAAGAGAAGAGCATCGGTCGAAAGATGATCACGAAGTGATCCTAACTAAAGCCGGTCAAACATAACCCCACCGTGTTCAACTCCCGAATCCCTATTCGGAAATTGACAGTCACGGTACACACGCTGGTAGTGTATTGGAAACATTGTGTCAAGTTATCTACAACCGGAATTAACAAGCTCCCATCTGCCACATAACCGCGGGCACGGCTTTCGAAAGTTCAAACCCTGCAGGGGTGTTCCAACTTGACCCATCACAAGCCCACGATCCGCGGAGTCGCAACTCCATAGTTGGGAAGACCCGAGTATTCTCGGAATCCCGTGCTCAAGTTAAACCGAACTAAGGTAAGGCTAATCCAGCAAATCCTCCCGGCGTGTCGACACCCTGATAGTAGCCGCGCGTATCTAAGTCTCAGGACACGACCGGATGGGTGATGCTACAGGACCCAAACCTCGAGTTTCCCCGTGGTGGTTCCCGCAGGACCCCCGTTTGGGACCAACACCATCAGCACTGGCCCCCCCTGCTATGTAGAAATAAAGGATCCTCGAGGGAGCGACCCTCTATGCAAATTTAATTAATTAATTAAGTTGTTATTATGAGGCAAATAGTACCAAATGTTGGGACTTGCTGGAAAAGACTTAGCACTTAGCGGTTTATCAAGGGGGTCCCATACACCCCAACCGTGTTAGGAACGCATAATCAAGGAACATAACACCGGTTTATACGGTTCCTAACGGCATGAGTGGAACAAAACACCAAGCAAAAGGCTTAGCCTTCCACCCTGCCAGTATATAGATGATTTCATTTTTTAAGCATTTATATAGTGTGATATAACCCAACCAAACTTCAACATGAAGCAAGCATCTTCAATCTTCACCTGCAACTAACAATGCTATAAGAGGGGCTGAGCAAAGCCTACGTATAGCCAAGCAACGGTTTGCATAGGTAGGGTGGTTAAACATGGCAATTGGTTACAAGTAGGAGGCTGACAAGAAAGACATGGGCATCGAGGCAAAACTAAAGAGCGGATCTACTAGCAAGAGGCAAAAATTAGTAATGGTATCCGGGTTCGGTCATCTTGCCTGGAATTCCACAAGGGAGAAGAACGGATCCACGAAGTAGACGGAGCAACAGTCGAGAGAAACCTCACAACTCCGGAACGAAACCGAAGCTAACAAGAGAAGCAACCGGAAAGAAAACAAACAACACGGTAAACACACAAGCATAAACATGGCATACGATGCACAAACAAGTATGATGCATGTCCGGTTTAAATATGCATGGCATGGCAAAGTGCACAAACAAAACTACAAGTTAAGTGGAGATCAATATGCAACGAGTTGCATATTGACGAAACACCACATAATAATTATTTAGTTGACTCTCATTATTTACAAGACAAGCTTAAATGTTTTTAGCATGGCAAGAGGTGAAGCATAAAGAAACTATACTATTAAGGCAATTTAAATGGGGCCGGAAAATAACAACAACAAGTCCGGAAAAGTCCCCATGAGCATGTTTAATAATTATAAGCAAACAACAATTCACACATATTAATGTTGTTAATATGACGCGGATGACATGATCAAGTTTATATGCAAGTTTTATTAAAAGGTTGACTTAAAAGAGATAAGAAGCATTGCCACCGTGGTGAAACGAAAGGGTGCCACGGCAACGATCCAAAAATGATGCAACGCATCATATCGGTTCCGGTATCTCGTTAAGAGACCGGTGCAAAAGGTGACGAAGCGAGTCAAACGAGATGATGGGGTGACCCCGTAACCGGGTTCCCACGAGTCGGTGACGAGGCAACCGAGGAACATGACAAAAGGAACGAAACGGACACGGTGCACACACGGGAAACATTTCATACAACACAAGCAAGCATGCATCACACGGGTCATCCACGGGGTCGTTTCGGTATACCTTCGAAGCGTGCGTTTCGGGGCGGTTCGAGACGTCGAGGGACGTAGTGGAAGGAGTCGTTCACGCGTTTCGTAGAGGAAGTAGAGGAAGTAGACATTCACGTCATCGGTAGTCGTTCGGGTCGTCGTGGAAGTAGATGTTCCGTTCGTCTTGGCGGTTCCACGACGGGGGTAGTTGTACTCGGGCGACGGTAGGGGTACTTGTCCATGAAGTCGTTCTCGTCCGTAGTTGTTCACGGTTCTCCGGCGACGGTAGACGTTCGGGCGACGGTAGTGGTACTTGCGGCGTCGTGGTACTCGTTCACGTAGTCGTACACGGATGTAGTTGTTCACTTCTCCGAAGGGTACTTGTCGCGTCGGCGTTCGTAGGGGTACTTGGTCGAAGATGTTTCGTAGGGGTACACGAGTCTCCTGTCAAGCATTACAGCACATGCAACAAACACAACAACAACAAAAACAACAGCGGCAGGGAGACAAGGCCACGACGGCAGCAACAGCACGGAGGACCACGGCAGCAGCACGGGTCAGACGAAGAAGAGGCCGAGGCTCTTGGCGACGGGGTTGCAGCAGCTCCTCGGAGGGCTTGGGGCGGCCGGGCTGGACGAGGTGAGGCCGCGGGAGCCTGGCGCGGAGGGAGGTCCAGCGGAGGCGAGGCGGTCCTGGCCGCGAGGACGTGCCGCACGGGGACGGATGAGGGGGTCGCGGGCGAGCCGGCGCTGCTCCTACGGCCTTGGTCGCCGGCTGGTGGCGAGGCAGAAGGTGCGGCCGGAGGGAGCGCTTGGGCGCCAGGCGCCGAGGACGCAGAGCCGGGGACGCAGAGCCCGGGGCGGCCTGGAGAGGAGGGCATGGCGCTCCAGCGGCCACGAGCGCCATGGACGAGAGCGGCCTGGCCGGAGGGAATTTTCTGGCGCGACGGCGGAGGAGGCCAGAGGGCGCGTCGAGGGGAAGGGGTGCGGGACTGGCGCTGCAGAGGGACAGAGGCGAGGGAGAGATGGATGCGGTCGAGAGGCGCTCGGGGAGAGACTCGGTCGATGGGAGTGAGTGCGGCGGCGGCTGAGGGAGTTGGGAGGAGCGAGGCTGGGAGCCTAGGGTTGGTTAGGAGAAGCTGGGACGGTTTGGGCCAAAAGGGAGAGGGAGGAGACTTGGGCCAGAGAGAGAGGGAAAGGGGGAGGTCCAGATGGGCCTAGGCTGGTTGTAGAGGCCTGGGAAGGCAGGCTGGGCTGCTCCTTTTCTGCAGCTCTTATCTCATTAAAAGAAAAAGAGCAAAGGAAAAGAAAAGTCCAGAGAGTTTGGAGATGATTTTGACTGAGATAAAAATATCCCTACAACCCTGGAATTGTGGGCTATTTTAATAAAGTGCTTTGGCAATTTTTAGAGACTACAAATTTATGCGAGTTCGGAAATAACTCAAACTTGCATAAATCTTTAGGCCAACCAAGCACTTCCAAAAGACATGAAAAAAAAGGAGGAGGAGGTCTTGGCAAGGGATTGAGAAGGGAAAAGGCATGGGGAAAAAAATGCACGTGTGTTGCGGGTAATTCCAAACAAATGGAATATTATAATATAGCCCCCTAAAATAATGAGAGACTTTTATATGTTATAAAGAGAAGACATCTTCCCTCGATTTAAATGGACCGAAGGTCCACACGAATTATTTAGGTTGAGATGCAAATTAGAATGACATGATGGTATGATGACATGATGCAATGAAAAAAATAAATAAAACAAGCACAAAGAACACACGGGCAACCCGGAACATCTGGAATCTTCGGGAAACTTCTGGAATCTTCTGGGACGTCAGTCTCGGGCGTCACAACTCTCCCACACTAACAGAGGATCTCGACCCGAGATCCTAGAGATATCACCGGGTAAAAACGGAAGAGGAAGAGGTAAAACATAGTTGCTTCTTTGACAGACGAGTGAAACCAAAGAACCTTGAGAGGTTGAACAAGTTGAAAGAAAGAATAGAACGGAGATGAACGAATATGAAAATACTCCGTTAGAAAGAGTAACAAGGAACATAATGACAACCTTGTAGGTTGAAAGACATGAAACAAGAGCTCACGGATGACGAAAGAATATGAAAACGCAACGGTATAGCCAAGGAATAAGAGTGACCGAATTTGGACAGCACTCCGTCTGAAAATGGAAGGAATTAACAAGAACTAGAGGAGATGGAATGATACTTGATGAAAACAACAACATATTGCCTCCAAAACAATTAAAAGAATGGCACAAGGGAAAAGAAAGATTCAGACAGCACTCCGGTTAAAAGATAAACAAACTTGATAAGATGAGAGAACTTGAATGAAGAATACAACACTCCGGTTAAAAGATAAACAAGGGTAAGAACATGATCCTTATAAAAACGAGATGATGGTTTGGAGAGAGCAACATCACAATGCCTCCGGAATGAAAGAATAGCATAAAACTGAATGAAAGACTTGAACGGAGAAGAAAATGACAACTTCTCTCAAGATTGAATTCGAAAGAGCATCCTTACAAAGAAGGGTTGAACGGAGTTGTTGGAAAAATCAACAACGAAAAGAATAAGCTTGATGTGGGCTTATGGAAAACATCTCAAAATTAAGAGGTGACAACCAGCCACTGAGGAGAACATTTGATTGGATTGAGATCAACAAGGAGACGATAAACTTATTTCATCGGAATGATAATTGAAGAACTTGGGTCATTTATAAGCACCATAACTGCAACAATCCTTAGGGAAAGCTTTTAGGTGAAATACAACCCAAGATAACTCCAACAAATAATTGAAGGGTTGAAAGATCTCATGAGCAAAGAAAAATGATGGGTTTAAATATCTCATTCTTGATAACTCTTGAATCATGAAACATGAAGGAATTGACAAAAATGACATAACACCACCTGAAAAGACAAGGTATAAGGAATTGCAATTGGAAAGCATGATGAAGAATGCTTGAGCTCCAACAAGAAAACTTGATGAAGACTTCGAGGATGAATTAAATCATGATGAACCACCATGAAGAACTCCGATAATGAAAGCATGAGAAGTGAAAGATGAAAAGAATAAGAATCAAGGCCTGCGGTGAATTAGATGAGGCTTGAAATGATATAATTGAAACAACATGGATCTCCGGAAAACAAGATGAAGAATTTAGAACCAAGAATAAGATATGATGAACAAGCTCCAGACAAAAGAATTAAATCACCTTGAAGGAATAAGAATAAGAATTATGTTATGCATCTCCTTCACCAATTTAAATTGATGACAACCAAGGATTTGGCATACTACTTATTCTCGTTGGAAAGAATTAAGAGAGATCTAGCCAAACTTGGGTAAATCTTCAACGAACCACCGATAGGATTATGAAAAGAACAAATGAATTAAAACGATAACAACGGAAGGGTAATCTTGAATGAACCACCGTAAGAATATGGAGACGAACGAAGAGACATCAATGAAGAATATTTGTAGGACGAAGTTGCAAACTGAGAACGAAGAAATATTCTGAAATGATGGCCTTCGGAGGATCACAATGACAAGAACTCAAGAATTGCTCTGAAGGGGCATGAAAACAATTCCCACAATCGAAAACAATTATGAGGATGGCATGAAGCTAGAATCACAAGTCATCAAGAGAACGGGCCAAGGTTTAAGAGAAACACTTCTCCGGTCTCCAAAAGCTGAGAATGAAGATGAGAAATGCCATGAAGAATTGTTGAGCACTCCGGAATGAATAAAAAGATGGAAGGTTGAGCTAAAGATGGAAATAATTGAAAACAAGCTTGGAGAAGGCATGTGACTGATGGAAATCATTCTTACGTCACACTATGAAAAGAATTTGAGAATAACTCCGGAATAAGAAGAGTCAGGTAAGATCCTGGAAAAAGACCTGTGGGTTAGGGCCCACTCAAAGAAATCACCGTTGAAAAGATTGCTTAAGAGATATTGCACCGGTTGAATTAAATGGCTTGAATAAGATAACAATGCTCAAAATAATTTGAACAGATTAAGAATGGAATTATGAATCTTCAGCACTCCGGATATGAATAACAAGAGGAGAATGATTAATTGGTGCACCGGAATAAGAAAGCATTGTGAAAAGAAGAAAAAGGGTAAGATCAACACCGAAATCTTGAATTACATCCACCGGCAGAATTATGAAAACAAAAGAATGATGAACTTGAAGCTCTTGAGCATCTTCACGATAAATCACCGGATAAGGACATTGAAGGAAAAGAAAGAAGAAACATCACATGAATAAAATGGATACTTCCTTTAAGAATTTCTTGCTCCGAGAAGAAGAAGGGTGGGAGGGTGGGAAAAACAAAGACAACTTGAGATGAGCAAAGGACACCGGTTGAAAAAGAAATAACATGAAGATCTTAATGATCAAGAAGAATTAGCACTCCCATAGAAATATGAGAACACCGATTAGGAAAGGTATGGAATCAACATTTGACATCGAAGCAACTCGAATACCAAAATCAAAACAAGAACAAAGGGTAGATATGCAACATGATCTTCACAATATCATCCGAACAGAGGATTGAACGGATGACTTCCACAGGTACATCACTGGTCGAGAAGCCACTTAGAGAACAAAAGGTAAAATAAAAAGGAACAAGGATCAGATAGAACAAATACAAGATAGAAGTTTCGTCCGACATCTTCGTGCTGAAAGCTCATGGAGCGTGTTACAAAAGGGTTTTGCAATCCCCGGATCAGCATAGCCAAGGACCCTTTAAGATGCAACTCCCGATCAGAACAAGTCCATAAAACCACTTCACTCAATGTAGAACCCCAAACTTCATATCGAGCATCCGTTGGAAGAATGCCTAGAACTACTAGATGAACCCACCTATAGATTTCCGAAAGTTTCTAGTTATGCAATCAGGTGTTGGGGATACACGGGAAGCACCGCGCAATCAACTCTAAACCTACATCCAGGTGTATCCATCCTTCAACACATAACCAGTCTTCCTCGGAAACTGTTTACCTCGGACCTTCGAAAAGCATCCACTATAACAAGCTATGGCAATACTCTCGAACTACCTCCCCAGTACTGGGTGATGTCGGGGTTATCTTGCCACTGGCCGTATAGGAGAGATTTTCGATGTCGGCCGTCTTAAGTATTTAGTACTGCCGCGATATGCTTGTTACAATGATACCCCGAAGCTCGACTCCTCGGTAACAGGAGGCATCGGGAACAATATCCTTGTCACAAGAACATCGAAACAATCCCAGAATACTCGCGGGATTCCTAAAAAAAATTTGGTGCAATTTTTGAAAGTAGAAGAGAAAAGAGTAATCGTCAGGAGTCCTCACCAGAGAGAAAAGGGGATGAGAAGCAAAGAAATCCTACTCTCCGATATAATATAGGACTCAAAAAGTTTTCAGTGTGTGCCTAGACTCAACCGTCAACGATTCGATCAATCAGTGGGGGCTTCTAGGTCGGAGAAGGCTCTGAATACCAACTTGTAATGCCCAGGATGGAGTTATACCTCCTACGTGTCGAGGCACGACTTAAAGGCATAAATCCATCCTAGAATGATCTCAAGTTTGGTATCTTTGCACAACTCATGTAAAAGAGGGATTAAATTGCAAAAGGAGATAGTTGGCTTACACTCGCCACTTCACACAAAACATTACATAAACAATCATCATTCAGAACATCACAGCCCGACTACGGGTAAGATCCAAAAGAAAGATACCAAAACAACATAAAGCCACAGGCCAAGATCGAATCCTAGTAGAAACCACTACTGAACATCGAAACGTCACAAGCAAACGGTCAAACTCTTCAACGAGCTCCTGGTGAAGTACTGATCCAACTCCTGCATCAAGCTCGGCTGAACCTGCAACTGGTGTGGTGAAGTAACTGTGAGCCACAGAGGACTCAGCAATCCCGTTCCCGGGTAACAAGACTATTTAAGCCCTGGGTGAGGACAAGGCTGAAGAAAGAACGAGAGGTGAAGGAACAAACAAGAGTCTGCAGCAGCAACTAGCACTAACTTACGTAAAAGAGAGCGAGAAGAGAAGAGCATCGGTCGAAAGATGATCACGAAGTGATCCTAACTAAAGCCGGTCAAACATAACCCCACCGTGTTCAACTCCCGAATCCCTATTCGGAAATTGACAGTCACGGTACACACGCTGGTAGTGTATTGGAAACATTGTGTCAAGTTATCTACAACCGGAATTAACAAGCTCCCATCTGCCACATAACCGCGGGCACGGCTTTCGAAAGTTCAAACCCTGCAGGGGTGTTCCAACTTGACCCATCACAAGCCCACGATCCGCGGAGTCGCAACTCCATAGTTGGGAAGACCCGAGTATTCTCGGAATCCCGTGCTCAAGTTAAACCGAACTAAGGTAAGGCTAATCCAGCAAATCCTCCCGGCGTGTCGACACCCTGATAGTAGCCGCGCGTATCTAAGTCTCAGGACACGACCGGATGGGTGATGCTACAGGACCCAAACCTCGAGTTTCCCCGTGGTGGTTCCCGCAGGACCCCCGTTTGGGACCAACACCATCAGCACTGGCCCCCCCTGCTATGTAGAAATAAAGGATCCTCGAGGGAGCGACCCTCTATGCAAATTTAATTAATTAATTAAGTTGTTATTATGAGGCAAATAGTACCAAATGTTGGGACTTGCTGGAAAAGACTTAGCACTTAGCGGTTTATCAAGGGGGTCCCATACACCCCAACCGTGTTAGGAACGCATAATCAAGGAACATAACACCGGTTTATACGGTTCCTAACGGCATGAGTGGAACAAAACACCAAGCAAAAGGCTTAGCCTTCCACCCTGCCAGTATATAGATGATTTCATTTTTTAAGCATTTATATAGTGTGATATAACCCAACCAAACTTCAACATGAAGCAAGCATCTTCAATCTTCACCTGCAACTAACAATGCTATAAGAGGGGCTGAGCAAAGCCTACGTATAGCCAAGCAACGGTTTGCATAGGTAGGGTGGTTAAACATGGCAATTGGTTACAAGTAGGAGGCTGACAAGAAAGACATGGGCATCGAGGCAAAACTAAAGAGCGGATCTACTAGCAAGAGGCAAAAATTAGTAATGGTATCCGGGTTCGGTCATCTTGCCTGGAATTCCACAAGGGAGAAGAACGGATCCACGAAGTAGACGGAGCAACAGTCGAGAGAAACCTCACAACTCCGGAACGAAACCGAAGCTAACAAGAGAAGCAACCGGAAAGAAAACAAACAACACGGTAAACACACAAGCATAAACATGGCATACGATGCACAAACAAGTATGATGCATGTCCGGTTTAAATATGCATGGCATGGCAAAGTGCACAAACAAAACTACAAGTTAAGTGGAGATCAATATGCAGCGAGTTGCATATTGACGAAACACCACATAATAATTATTTAGTTGACTCTCATTATTTACAAGACAAGCTTAAATGTTTTTAGCATGGCAAGAGGTGAAGCATAAAGAAACTATACTATTAAGGCAATTTAAATGGGGCCGGAAAATAACAACAACAAGTCCGGAAAAGTCCCCATGAGCATGTTTAATAATTATAAGCAAACAACAATTCACACATATTAATGTTGTTAATATGATGCGGATGACATGATCAAGTTTATATGCAAGTTTTATTAAAAGGTTGACTTAAAAGAGATAAGAAGCATTGCCACCGTGGTGAAACGAAAGGGTGCCACGGCAACGATCCGAAAATGATGCAATGCATCATATCGGTTCCGGTATCTCGTTAAGAGACCGGTGCAAAAGGTGACGAAGCGAGTCAAACGAGATGATGGGGTGACCCCGTAACCGGGTTCCCACGAGTCGGTGACGAGGCAACCGAGGAACATGACAAAAGGAACGAAACGGACACGGTGCACACACGGGAAACATTTCATACAACACAAGCAAGCATGCATCACACGGGTCATCCACGGGGTCGTTTCGGTATACCTTCGAAGCGTGCGTTTCGGGGCGGTTCGAGACGTCGAGGGACGTAGTGGAAGGAGTCATTCACGCGTTTCATAGAGGAAGTAGAGGAAGTAGACATTCACGTCATCGGTAGTCGTTCGGGTCGTCGTGGAAGTAGATGTTCCGTTCGTCTTGGCGGTTCCACGACGGGGGTAGTTGTACTCGGGCGATGGTAGGGGTACTTGTCCATGAAGTCGTTCTCGTCCGTAGTTGTTCACGGTTCTCCGGCGACGGTAGACGTTCGGGCGACGGTAGTGGTACTTGCGGCGTCGTGGTACTCGTTCACGTAGTCGTACACGGATGTAGTTGTTCACTTCTCCGAAGGGTACTTGTCGCGTCGGCGTTCGTAGGGGTACTTGGTCGAAGATGTTTCGTAGGGGTACACGAGTCTCCTGTCAAGCATTACAGCACAGGCAACAAACACAACAACAAAAAAAACAACAGCGGCAGGGAGACAAGGCCACGAAGGCAGCAACAGCACGGAGGACCACGGCAGCAGCACGGGTCAGACGAAGAAGAGGCCGAGGCTCTTGGCGACGGGGTTGCAGCAGCTCCTCGGAGGGCTTGGGGCGGCCGGGCTGGACGAGGTGAGGCCGCGGGAGCCTGGCGCGGAGGGAGGTCCAGCGGAGGCGAGGCGGTCCTGGCCGCGAGGACGTGCCGCACGGGGACGGACGAGGGGGTCGCGGGCGAGCCGGCGCTGCTCCTGCGGCCTTGGTCGCCGGCTGGTGGCGAGGCAGAAGGTGCGGCCGGAGGGAGCGCTTGGGCGCCAGGCGCCGAGGACGCAGAGCCGGGGACGCAGAGCCCGGGGCGGCCTGGAGAGGAGGGCATGGCGCTCCAGCGGCCACGAGCGCCATGGACGAGAGCGGCCTGGCCGGAGGGAATTTTCTGGCGCGACGGCGGAGGAGGCCAGAGGGCGCGTCGAGGGGAAGGGGTGCGGGACTGGCGCTGCAGAGGGACAGAGGCGAGGGAGAGATGGATGCGGTCGAGAGGCGCTCGGGGAGAGACTCGGTCGATGGGAGTGAGTGCGGCGGCGGCTGAGGGAGTTGGGAGGAGCGAGGCTGGGAGCCTAGGGTTGGTTAGGAGAAGCTGGGCCGGTTTGGGCCAAAAGGGAGAGGGAGGAGACTTGGGCCAGAGAGAGAGGGAAAGGGGGAGGTCCAGATGGGCCTAGGCTGGTTGTAGAGGCCTGGGAAGGCAGGCTGGGCTGCTCCTTTTCTGCAGCTCTTATCTCATTAAAAGAAAAAGAGCAAAGGAAAAGAAAAGTCCAGAGAGTTTGGAGATGATTTTGACTGAGATAAAAATATCCCTACAACCCTGGAATTATGGGCTATTTTAATAAAGTGCTTTGGCAATTTTTAGAGACTACAAATTTATGCGAGTTCGGAAATAACTCAAACTTGCATAAATCTTTAGGCCAACCAAGCACTTCCAAAAGACATGAAAAAAAAAGGAGGAGGAGGTCTTGGCAAGGGATTGAGAAGGGAAAAGGCATGGGGAAAAAAATGCACGTGTGTTGCGGGTAATTCCAAACAAATGGAATATTATAATATAGCCCCCTAAAATAATGACAGACTTTTATATGTTATAAAGAGAAGACATCTTCCCTCGATTTAAATGGACCGAAGGTCCACACGAATTATTTAGGTTGAGATGCAAATTAGAATGACATGATGGTATGATGACATGATGCAATGAAAAAAATAAATAAAACAAGCACAAAGAACACACGGGCAACCCGGAACATCTGGAATCTTCGGGAAACTTCTGGAATCTTCTGGGACGTCAGTCTCGGGCGTCACAGCGCGGGCGGCCCTCCGCCAACAGGGGCCACTGCTCCGCCGCCAAGGGAGAACTCCCCAGCGAGGGAGCCTGTCGTAGAAGAAGTCCGCGAAGGTAAATCCTTGTAGCTTTTCCCTCTTGAACTTGTCTTTTTTGGATATTTGCTTGATCTTTTCTTTCCTTTTTCTTCTGCTAGATCCTCCTGCACCGGAGCGGATGGAGACGGAGACCGTCGGCGAGGAGGGCGTGCGCGGCGACGGCGGCAACGCCACTGCCGCTGAGGGCATGGCTGGAGCCGACGAGCTTGCTGCTGGAGAGACTGCCCCGACCGCAGACGCCGCGGCTGGGGAAGGGACCGGCGACCACACTGCTGGCCCGAAGGCAGCAGGAGCGTCAAGCGCTGCACCGGCCGCCGACCCCTCCGCCTCCACGGAACGGTCAGGCGTCTATCTTGAGGCCCCCAACGGAGTCTTTATACAAGTCCCGTGGGGGTCCTCGTCGCGAGCCCCCGTGGAGGGAGAGACCTACGACGGAGAGGTCCTCGCCTCCGCGGGGTTGAAGGTCGTTGAAGCGTCCGGCGGTGGTGACGAGCCCGAAGAGGAGAAGCTCCTTCGCCGGCTCCTGGCCCTTTACCGGGCCAGGCAGGCGAAACTGGAGTCTCGGGAAGCTCTTGCCGCCAAGGCTGGAGTTGATCTGGATAAGCGCGCCGCGTAGCTCCGCGTCGCCAACCAGGCAGCCCTCCGCAACTTGGCGGAGGAGCGGGAAGAGCTTGCCGGGGAGCAGCAAGCCTTCCTCCTAGAGAAGGCTGAGGCAGAAGAGCGGCAGCGGCTGGCCGCCGAGGAGCTGTCTCGGCGGGAGGGGGCGCTCAACCAGCGGAAGGTCGAGCTCGACGACCATGACGACGAACTCACCGCCCGGGAGCAGGCCATCGGCGGGGCCTTGAAGGAGGCAAAGGATGCTGCTGCCGCCGCGGAGACTGCGAAGAGGGACCTGGAGCTTAAGGTGGAGCATCTGGAGCGGTACCTGAAGGCGAGTGAGGACAGAGTCACCGCGCTCAATGTGGAGCGGGAGAAAGATGCCCACACCAACTCTGACTTGCAGGTACGTCTCTCCAAGAAAGGCGACGAGCTCACTGCCACCAAGGATTCAATCGCTGACTTAGAGTTGAAGGTCTCCACTTTGACTGATTCGCTCGACGCCGCCCGGGACCGCGAGACGAAGCTGAAGGACGAGCTCCGCAAGGAGCGGAACTTGGTGGAGAGCGCCGCCGTCTCAGCGAACAACTTCAGCCGGGCGGTGGAGCAATGGACCGACGAGCTGGTCACCTCCGCTGCCAGTATTGACAAGGAGATGATGGCGCTGAGGGCGGAGCACCTCGTGTACTCTCCCGACGAGGACCTCCCCCACAGCGCCAAGTTAAGTCTCTTCTTCAAGGGAATCGCGCCGGCGCTTGCACGGCTGCGGGAGAAGCTCCCCGTGAAGTTGGCCGACGAGTCGCGTCGGCTCTGCGCGGGCACTCTGGAGTGCGTCTTGACGAAGATCGTCTACCGCAACCCTGGCATCAACCTCGTCAACGTCCTCCGCACCTTGCCGGACGACGCAGATCAGGAGGCGTTGAAGGCGCAGGTTGCCCACATCGTCGCCAAGGTGAACAAAGTCACGAGGCGTGAAGGCGACCGCGTAGATTAGGCTTCTTTCTTTCTGTTTCCTTTGCCGCTGCAAAGTACGTCATGGACATGAATCAATTAGTTATTGCGGCAAGTTATCTTTGTAATATAAAAGCTTATTTTGAGCTATCAATGCAGTGTTATCTCCCTTGTTTTTGGTCCTCCACTTTGTATGCTTTTTGCCCTACGCTTTCAGGGAACTTGCCGGCAAGGGGCCCTTGCCGCGAGCGCTGAGTGCTGGACTCTTAGCAGCCTGCTGGCAAAGGCCTTACCGGCAAGAAACCTTGCCGCAGCTAGTCGCAGCGCACTTAGCTTGTTGAGCGAACTCGAAAACGAAGCAAGGGCGCGACACTTGTCGCAGCTCACTTAAGTCGTTGAGCGTGCTCGAAAACAAAGTAAGGGCGCGGCTAACCACGGGTAGGTTCCTCCGCGCACAGGTTTTCCATACAAAGTGTGGTTGTTCAAGGAAGATAACTAAAATTTAAAAATTTGAACTGCTCAAATTTTGGTAACTTAGCTTTCATAAATTGCTTGCTCCCCGACAAGGCTTCTCTTTCCTGAACAGCACTTGGTTCATCCTCCATCTCCTTCCCCCCCGGCAAACTTGTGCGCGAGGAATGTTCCTTCTGCTTAAGAGGGAAAGGAAAAGAGGAGGGAAAACAAGTATATTGCCTCACGGCTTGCTATTGCTTACCGGGGATGTGCGTTGCGTAAGGTGTCAGATAATGCATGCAAATAACAAAGAAAAGCATTGAAATGACAAGTAGTGCGGAGCACATAAGCTTTACTGATGCACGGGATCTGCGCCCGGCTTTGTACGATGGTTTACATGCAACAGCGGCAAGACTTGTACAAAAGGTGGTTGCCGGAGCGGATCACGGCAACCGCGCCTTATGGGTGAAACTTGCGAAGATGCTCTATGTTCCAGGAGTTGCTCACCGGTAAGCCTTCTTCGGTCTCAAGGCGGACAGCGCCGGGCCTTGTGACTTGTCTCACCCGATAAGGGCCTTCCCACTTCGGCGTCAACTTGTTGGAATTCTTGGCGGACTGAACACGCCGAAGAACAAGGTCGCCTTCCTCGAGACTCCTGGCCTTGACCTTGCGGCTATGGTAGCGACGCAAGGCTTGCTGGTATCGAGCAGCTCGTACAGCAGCCTGGAGATGTTCCTCCTCGAGGAGCAATGCGTCATCTTGTCGCAGTTGCTCTTGCTCGAGCTCATCATAAGCGAGCACTCGAGGAGATCCGTATACGAGTTCCGTGGGGAGAACTGCCTCTGCTCCAAAGACAAGAGCAAAGGGTGTCTGTCCGGTAGCTCGATTTGGTGTCGTTCTGATTGACCAAAGAGCCGCCGGCAACCCCTCTATCCAGTTTTTTCCGCACTTGCGCAGCCTCTCGAAGGTCCTTGTCTTGAGTCCGCGCAGCACTTCAGCATTGGCCCTCTTCGCTTGACCATTGCTCCTCGGGTGAGCAACAGAAGCGAAGCAGACCTTGGCGCCAAGGTCTTGGACGTACTGCATGAAGGTGCGACTTGTAAACTGTGTGCCATTGTCAGTGATAATCCTGTTAGGGATTCCGAAACGGCAAACAATCGATCTGAAGAACCTGACTGCTGACTGTGCTGTCACCTTTCTCACTGGTTCCACTTCTGGCCACTTTGTGAACTTGTCGATCACAACGTACAAGTACTCAAAGCCCCCGACTGCGCGGGGAAAGGGGCCGAGGATGTCGAGCCCCCAGACCGAGAAGGGCCAGGACAAAGGGATCGTCTGGAGAGCTTCAGCTGGCTGGTGAATTTGCTTGGCATGGAACTGGCACGCTTCACACTTGGTTACTTGTGCAGTTGCATCTTGGAGGGCTTCTGGCCAGAAGAACCCTTGCCGGAACGCCTTCCCGGCAAGCGCCCTTGCACCAATGTGGTGGCCACATATGCCTCCATGTATCTCTGCCAACAGCTTCTGTCCATCTTCTCTGGAGATACACTTCAACCTGACACCATTGAGTCTTCTTCTGTACAGTTCGTTGCCAACGAACTGGTACATACTTGACTGCCTGGTTATTTTCTCTATTTCTTCTGGCTCGTCGGGAAGTTCTCTAGTTTGCAGAAAACGGACGATTTGCTGTGCCCATGCTGGAGCCTGAGGCTCAACAACAAGGACTAAAGGCATGAGGGCTGCTGCGGGAACCTCAGCTTCTACGGCGAGAACCTGCGGCTCCGCCGGAGCTGATGGTCCCCCGGCAAGCCTGCCGGGGCAAGGCTTGTCGGGAACACTTGCTTCGACTGTACAGACCCCTGGATCCGCAGGAGCAAACTGTTCCTCAGCATCTTGGTTGTTGATCTTGGGGACCTTGGCGGCGGCTTCTAGAAGATCCGCCGGCAAGTAGTGACCGGAGACCAACTTCCTCTTCTTGTTTTGCCCAACTGATGGTGTAACGGATGGCTGAGTTAACTTGAGCAGGAAGGTCCCTGGTTCCACAGGTAACTTCATCGCAGCACACTTTGAGAGGCCATCTGCAATATCATTCTGAGCTCTCGGGACGTGCTCCATTTGCAGACCTTCAAAGTGTTCTTCAAGCTTCCTCACTTCATCAACATAAGCTTCCATCAAAGGGCTCTGGTAACTCTTGTTCACTTGTCGGACCACCAACTGAGAATCTCCCCGCACAATCAACTTCTTGATCCCAAGCTCGGCCGCAATTCTGAGGCCGGCAAGCAAACCTTCATACTCAGCAGTATTGTTTGTCGCTTGTTCCTTGGGAAAGTCCATCTGGACAACATACTTGAGGTGCTCTCCGGTGGGCGCTATGAGTACCACGCCGGCACCGGCGCCTTGCAGCGAGAAAGCACCATCGAAGTACATTACCCATTCGCTGCTCGTTTCTTGTACGGGGATGCTTGTCTCTGGAACTTCTTCATCTGGCGTTGGGGTCCATTCTGCTATGAATTCTGCCAAAGCTCTGCTCTGTATAGTTGAAGTACTCTCAAACTAGAGACCAAAGCTTGACAGCTCCAGTGCCCACTCGACGATCCTGCCTGTTGCCTCGGGATTTCGCAATATCCTCTTCAACGGAAAGCGAGCGACCACTGTTATCTCGTGTGCTTGGAAGTAATGGCGCAGCTTCCTTGAGGCCATGAGGAGGCCGAACAGCAACTTCTGCACCCCAGAGTATCTTGATCTAGCTCCCTGCAAGAGGGAACTTACAAAATACACTGGGCGCTGCACCATCTTATTTCGCACTTCTCCTTGTTCCTGCGCAGACTTGTCCTTGTCGGGGCCAGAGCTTGTCGGGGAAGCCCCCTGCTTGTCGCCGGATTCGCTTGCCGGTGGTGTGGGTTCCTCATCTGCCTCCCTCTCCGCTACTAACGCAGCACTAACCACTTGATTGGTTGCTGCTAGGTACAGCAGCAACTTTTCTTGTGGCCTAGGTGCGACAAGTATTGGAGTGGAGGACAGGTAGCCTTTCAAGTCTTGCAGCGCTGCCTCCGCTTCCGGAGTCCATTTCATGGGACCTACCTTTTTCAAAATTTTGAAGAAAGGCAGGGCGCGTTCTGCAGACTTTGAAATAAACCTACTGAGGGCAGCCACACAACAAGCAAGTCTCCTTACGTCCTTGACGCGCTTCGGGGCCTCAATCTGCTCAATGGCTTTTATCTTGTCGGGATTGGCTTCAATCCCTCTCTGGGACACAAAGAACCCGAGAAGCTTGCCGGAGGGAACTCCGAAGACGCACTTCTCGGGATTCAACTTGAGCTGGATCTTGCGCAGATTCTCGAAGGTTTCCTCTAAGTCTTGGATCAGGGTATCTTTGCTCTTGCTTTTGACCACTATGTCATCCATGTAGGCTTCCACATTTCTGTGAATCTATGGCTCAAAAGCAGTGTGCACCACCCTTGCAAATGTCGAGCCTGCATTCTTCAATCCAAAGGGCATGCGTATGAAGCAATATGTGCCGCATGGAGTAATAAATGCAGTCTTCTCTTCATCTTCCTTGGCCATGAAAATCTCGTGGTAACCTGAGTATGCATCAAGGAAGGAAAGCAGCTCACATCCAGCGGTGGAGTCAACAATCTGGTCAATACGCGGCAAGGGAAATGGATCCTTGGGACAGGCTTTATTCACATCAGTGAAGTCTATACAAAGTCTCCAGTTCCCATTGGCCTTGCGTACGACAACTGGATTGGCCAACCACGTAGGATGGATCACGCCTCTAACCAGGCCTGCTGCTTCCAACTTATTTATCTCTTCGGCGATGAATTCTTGGCGCTCCACGGCTTGCTTCCTAACCTTCTACTTGACGGGCCGCGCATGAGGACAAACAGCAAGCTTGTGCTCAATTACCTTCCTGGGAACACCGGGGATGTCAGATGGTTGCCATGCAAACACATCGACATTCGCCCGCAGGAAGGCAACGAGCGCGCTTTCCTATTTGTTGTCGAGCGTAGCACTGATGGTGAAGGTACCACCAGTGCCGTCCTCCTTGGCGGACACCTTCTTGGTTGCCGGTGGAGCGGCCATCCCTTTCTTGCACTTGCCAGTGGAGCTCGATGGTGCGTCCTCGACGGCAGCGCAGCACTTCGAAGAGGTGCGTTTGCCGGAGTGGGCCCCAGAACTCTTGCCGGAGTTGGTCTTGGTCTTCCCCCCGGGAGCTTCAGCGGCAAGTGTGTTGCTTTCTGCTGCGGCTGCTGCATCCCGGTAAATCTTGTCGGCGCAGATAAGCGCCTCCTTCTTGTCGCCAGGGACAGAAATGACGCTTATCGGCCCCGGCATCTTGAGTACGTTGTAGGCATAGTGGGAAGCTGCCATGAATTTGGCGAGGGCAGGACGTCCAAGTATCCCATTGTATGGCAATGAGATATCGGCAACGTCGAAGGTTATCCTCTCCGTCCTGAAGTTGAGTTCCCCGCCAAAGGTCACGGGCAGTGTAATCTTGCCCTTCGGCTTGCTCCTTCCCGGGTTGATCCCTTGGAACGACCCGGTTTCTTCGAGCTCGCTGTCGGGGATCTGGAGTTTCTTGATCACAGCTGAGGAGATCAAGTTCAGGCCGGCCCCGCCGTCAACCAACATTTTGGTGACCTTGAGGTTGCGGATAGATGGTGAGACCAACATCGGCAAGCACCCGACCGCGGTTGTGCGGTCAGGGTGATCCTCAAGGTCAAAAATGATGGGCGTGCTGGACCACTTCAGCAGCCTGCGTGACTCGATGGGCGGCTCAGCTGCGTTTACTTCCCGCACCCACTGCTTGAGTTGGTGGTGGGAAGTGTGCAGAGAGGCGCCTCCGTCGACACACAGGACTTTTGTGGCCTTCTGGAACTCCTGCTCGCTGTTATCTCCTTCCTCCATGTCGTCGTCGTCGTCTTCTTCCTCATCCTTGTTGCGGCCCCGGGGAGGTCGATCACCTTGCCGCTGCTTGGCCTTGCCGCGGCGTCCACCCCGGCCATTGAATGGCCGCTTCTTGCTGGGCTCTCCTCCGCCACCTTGGGCCTTCTCCTTGTCGCGACGCTCGTATTCAGCCTTCTGCTGTTCTACGAGGTACTCGACTTGCTTGCAATTCTGAAGATCGTGGCCCTTGGTGCGGTGGATCTTGCAGTATTGCTTGTCGGAGCCGTCCTGCTTGTCGGCTGCCGCTACAGGGGCGGGTTCCTTGCCGGAACTGCCAGCCTGTACCTTCTTGGCGGGAGCCTCCTTGCCGGACTGCTCGATGACAAGCACCTCCTTGCTCTTCTTCTTTCTGTTGTTCCGCCGCCGGCTCTTCCTTGCCGGGGCGGCATCCTCACTGTCGCTTCCTCCTGCGCCAGTATCCTCTCCGGGGAGTCTCCTCCCCTCTTCGGCGCGCGTGCACTTGTCAGCCAGAGCGTAGAGCTCACTGACATCCCGTATCTTGGTCATGGCCATCTCTTACCTCATGCGGCGGTTACGCACGTTCTGGTGGAACGCGCTGATAACCGCGGCAGGGTGGACGTCGGGGATGTTGTGTTGCACGCGGCCGAACCTCTGGATGTACTTGCGCAGGGATTCTCCCTCCTTCTGGGCCAAGATGTGGAGATCGCTCTCCTGGCCGTGGGGTTTGTGGCCGCCTGTGAAGGCGCCAACAAATTGGTGGCACAGATCTGCCCACGAAGAAATGGAGTTCTCCGGCAAGTGCATAAGCCAAGAACGGACGTTCGGCTTAAGCACTAGCGGGAAGTAGTTGGCGAGTATCTTCTCGTCGCGTCCCCCAGCAGCCTGCACCGCGATGGTGTAGATGCTGAGGAACTCCGAGGGGTGTGTCTTGCCGTCGTACTTCTCAGGTACGTCGGGCTTGAAGTTTTTCATGCTGGGCCACTGGACGCGCCGCAGCTCACGGGTGAACGCATGGCAACCTGCCGCGTACGGCAAGTCGCCTGGCTCACCGGGCGCGTACGTGTCGACAGCGGTCCCAGCGCGCTGATCCGATTGTCGTCGGGCTTCTCGTCGGCGCTCGATGCGCGTCCGAGCGTCTTCTTGTCGCCGGTCGTCGAGGACTTGGCGCTGGTCCCGACGAACCCGCGGATCCGACGACGCCGTGGAGTCGTCGTCGACGTTGATCCGGCGGGGAGGCGTCTTCTGCTTCTGCCGCGGGGAGTGCACGGTGGTTGCACCCCCGGCGGTCTTGTCGCCATCGGCCTTCGTCTGGTCGACTTGCCGCAGCCGCGATGTCGCCGGCTGCTGTGGCGTGTCGTTGTTGGCGAAGGCGATGAGGCTCTGGATCGTCGCCCTCCAGTCCTCGGCCTTGTCTGCCGCTGGAGGGAAATCGAGGAGCAGTTGTGCTCTTGCTAGAGCTTCTGCTGGAGAGGAGGGGAGCGGCGGCGAGCGGTGCGAGGAGCGAGATATGCTCGGACTTCTAACAGGGTTAGAAGGAGCAGTTTCTCGCCCCGGCGACCGCGCCTTGCTCGTGCCAGGACGATGGCCTTGAGCGTCCCGCGATCATCCGGTTTGTCCTTGCCCCAGCAAGCGGATGGTACCTCCTGTACCACAGCGCTGCTGGCCTGTCGTCTGCTGAGAGGGACGTGGTGCGTCTACGGACACCGAGGCCTTGGAATTAGCCCGGTCGTCCGTCTTGTCCTTGGATTTGGTGGCGCCATGAGTCTCCTCGCCGGCGACCACCCTTCCGCCGGCGTCTCCTCCACCAACCGTTGGTTCTGGTGGCGGTGGGATCGACGCAGATGGGCCCGCGACCTCTGAAGCCTTCTTCTTCGCAGGCATGTTGATGTTGCTGACGAAGTTGATGAAGCTGGAGAGGTTGATGAAGAATGCGCCCGCGTGAGCGCCGGATCAGGTTCGCACAACCTCGACGCCCCCTACCTGGCGCGCCAAAGATGTCGGGGGAAACTGTCCTCCCACGAGCACCTATGGGACCGGAGCCCCTTCTATGTTGCGGTAAGCGAGCGGAGGGAGCACGAAGAGCAGATTGAGGGGCGCACGCGGGCAGTTTACCCAGGTTCGGGCCGCGCGGACGCATAAAACCCTACTCCTGCCTTTGTTGTATTGAGCTCGGGAGCTTGAAGAGCTACAGTACTAGCTACACCGAGCGAGAGAGTTGCTTAGGTTCCAAACCCTTTCTACGTTGTGCATGGGCCTCCTTTTATAGCTCAAGGGGTCACCGACAGGTGTCAACGTAGAGGAGGGTAAAAGTGTAAATTTGGTGGTAGTTGTGACAGTGCGGGAATAGTGTGTGAACAGTGGATGAATAGTGGTCTTCACCTAACTTTGACAGTGGGGGACAAGGGCATTAAATGCCCGTCACCGTCGTCCCCAAAAGTGTCTGTCCATGCTTCTCCGTTCGACACGGTGATAGCCTCGTCACCGTGGCTTGCCACCGTGTGCCCCAGGCTGCACAGCCTTCCGCCACGCGTCCCTGGAAGGGCCCCAGGGCGACGCGTGGGCAGATGAGCTGGAGCGCGGGCACACAGCATAAGTTCTCCCGGCAAGCACCTTGCCGGGGCCGTGACCTTACCGGACCCGGAAGCTTGTCGCCCCCCGGGTCCTGCCGGGGCGCATGATGCGCCGAGGCATTTCTTGAGGTGTGCATTCTTTATCCTTCCTGGCAAGCTCCTCTTGCCAGGGTCTTGTGCTAACGTGATAATCTTGAGCCTGATGCGGCCTTCCCGGCAAGCTCCTCTTACCGGGGCCTTGATCTTCTGACTTGTATACTTTGTTCTTGAATGGCCTTATAGGGACCAGAAAGGTTTCCGGCGAGCACGTGGTAAACCCTGCCGCGGGGAGCTGCTACTGCCCGTGCACAAGTTGGGGTACTAAGGTACCCCTATCTTAGTACACCGACAAACGGTCAGGCTGAAAGGGCAAATCAGGAGATTTTGCGAGGAATCAAACCCCGGCTTATGACGCCTCTGCAGAGAACCCCAGGGTGTTGGGTTGAGGAATTACCATCTGTTCTTTGGAGTATTAATACTACACCAAACCGGTCTACAGGTTACACACCTTTCTTCATGGTTTATGGTGCTGAAACAGTTCTTCCGAGCAATATACGTCATGATTCACCAAGGGTGACGGCCTATGTAGAAGCAATTAACGAGGAGTCAAGACAGGACAGCTTAGACCGGCTGGATAAAGAGCGTGATATAGCTGTAGCACGATCGGCGATTTAGCAGCAAGACTTGCGCAGATATCATAGCCGCCGGATTAGATCAAGGACGTTCCAGGAGGGTGACTTGGTACTCCGGCTCATCCAAGATCAAACAGATATGCACAAGCTATCCCCACCTTGGGAAGGGCCCTTTGTGGTCAGCAAGAATCTACACAACGGCTCATATTACTTGGTGGACGTTCGGGAACACAAGGACTCACGGACATCAAAAGAAGAGACGAAGAGGCCGTGGAACATCGCCCATTTACGGCCGTACTATACTTGAGCTACGTGCTCCAATGTATCCTATGTATATATTATGAGTAATAAATAAACTGGCACCCTCGGTAAACCGGGGGCTCAGCCCTTTTTCCATATGAAAAAATCTTGTGAAAGCAACAATACAAGTTTATTGTCAGATATTATATTTTAATATATTGTCCGGTTTAGAAATTAATTTTTTGCAGAATATGCAAAGGAGCAGTAAAACTCTCTCAAAAACATGAGATCATATCCGGTTCAAGGAGAGAAGGCTTCACAAATTACCCACCGGTTCAAGAGAGAACCTGGAGACCCTCTGAAAAGTTGGATAATTCCACGTTCAGTGATTGGTTCGAATTTACCCACCGGTTCAGGAGGAACCCTAGGAGACCCTCTGAAAAGTTGGATAAATCCACGTTCAGTGATTGGTTTACATTGACCCACCGGTTCAGGAGGAACCCTGGAGGCCCCCTGGGAATGGCAACGTCCATATCCCAGTGATCGGATCAAATTTTACGGTTCTTTCGGCCCCCTGAAAAGTTGGATAATGCCACGTTCAGTGATTGGCTAGGCCCCTTGGGAGTGTTGGACAAACCACGTCCCATTGATTGGCTCAATTTTTATTTACGGTTCTTTTGCCCCCCTGAAAAGTTGGATAAATGCCACGTTCAGTGATTGGCTAGGCCCCTTGGGAGTGTTGGACAAACCACATCCCATTGATTGGCTGAACCTTGCTTTGAGCCTGGCAGCTCTTAAAAAAGCCTCCACTACATGGTCTTATTTGCAAAATTTGCGTATTTTTGGTATTTTGTGTTTTATAACCTTTTAAACCGGAGTGGAACAGTTACAGAAGTTGGCCACATATCTATAAAGTGAAAAGTCTGGATCATGAATACCAGCATAAGTAAATCGGCGTTCATTAAAACCCGGATCATATATCAGGCAAAAAGCTACGACTTTCCGAACAAAGTCTTGAAGAACAAGATGAACCGGATTTATCATCAAAATGGACCGGAGAAAATTCGGGTTTCTACTTGGATCCATGAAGGTCTTCATAAAGTGATTTTAAAGTCCCAACCGAATTAAGAATATTGAGCATATATAAATCTCAGGTATCAAAAGTTATTTTTAGTATAAAGATATGTTTATTTGACGTTTTAAGAGAACAATTTAATCCGTCCAGTGGTAAGCCACTAGGACATATTTTCAATATTTTTTTCTGCAGGAGCAGAGGATATGGAAGGCAACCAATATCAGACAACATTTCAACCGGCAAGTATTTCATAAAGACAAAATATCCGGATTGAAGCACATCAAGTTTCGGCTAGCCTATTACAAGGCATAGCAAGCCCAACAGTTTGGAAACATTGTTTGGCGGAACACAGATTACGATTACAGCAATAAAATTCGAAGTTATGCTTCTCCTTGCTGAGACGGTTGGCCATCGCCTTGATCCGGAACATCTTCATCTTCGTGAAGCGGTTGGAAGTCCGGCGCACGCCAGTCAATCTTCATCAAGGCCCGGAAATACACCTCGTCGTTGATAAGTTCAGAAGAGTCAATGTCAGGAGCAAAGGTGTGAGGACGAACCGGCGGAATTAAGTTGACAGTATCATAGACCGGTCGCTCCACCCGCTCGTTCTGCAAATTATATCCCGGATGATATCTGGACAAGTCAGATTCAGCTGCAAGCTTGCTGGCGAGGGGACGCATCTCCTTCGTCAGGGCATAGAGATCCTTTTCGGTAAAGGCTGACCCATCATCTTTTGTATCTAGAAATCCGGTTAAAGCCTCCTCCGGATCAAAATCCGGGAACCCAAGCCTTAGCCCTCGTAAGGGCCAGAAGAGCACCACCCCGAGCGGCAGATTTCTTGACTTCTTCAAGATGAGCCGGCAAAACAGATAACTTGTTCAAAGTATCTTGGATCGTCGTAGGGGCCGGTTTACCAAAAGAAGTGGCACTGATGATCCTCTGAGTGCCGGAGTACAGCTGCTCGACCAAGTTTCTTCCGTAAGTCATCCCCAAGATGGGAGACACGGCGCCCTGCACACAACTATTATAGTTAAACATTCCCAAAACGGAATTTACAAAGATAAAAGCAGGAGTTCAGATTATACTTACCAAAGACAGCAGAGGTCATCAAGTCAATTTGCCGTCTTAAACCGGTCAATTCTTCAGTAACCGGATTAAGCGCTCCTTCAGTGTCCTGAACCCGTTTTTCCATATCTTTCTTTTGGACCTCAAAAGCGGTCCGCTCTTCTTCAAAGTATTTCTTCAGGTCTTCAGCAGTCTTTAAACTCACCTGAAGGTCTTTTTTAGCCTTTGAAGCGGCAGATTCTGTTTCAGTAAGACGGCTACGAAGTTCATTGATTTCAATAGCATTCCGGTTCAACTCAGCCTGCAAGCACAGTTAAAAAACAAGAGGTAAAAATCAGACAAGTCTCAAGCATACAAACAAGTTGTCTACTTGACACTTGGGGGCTAATGGCAGTTGAAGCAGTAAACAACAACAATTCAAAGTTACAAGTCTCAAGCACACAAACAAGTTGTCTGCTTGACACTTGGGGGCTAATGTATGGTTGAAGTATCGTCAGCAACTTTTACAAGTATCAAATACATAAACAAGTTATCTACTTGATACTTGGGGGCTAATGTAAAGATCAATTGTTCAATCTACAAAGTTCCGGTTCACCTTCAGCATGCAGCTAAACCGGAACTTGGGGGCTGTTATGAGATAGAAACACATCAAAAGAACAAAGTCAAAAGAAGAGGTTTACCTCATATTTTTCCCTCATTAAGTTAACCAGGCTGGCTTCATAATCCCGGCTACTGTGGAGCCGGTTTAGATACCCGGAGTAAATTTATTGGGCGCTCATATCGGAAAGGCTGGATATCTCAGTACTCCATTTCCCTTTTTCTTGAGATAGCTTTTCCGTTTTAGCCGTATGTTTGGCTAAAACGGTGGGCTCAGCCGGAGCAACAAAGGCAGCCCCAGTTACCACAACATCAGGAGAGGCAGGTACGTTTGGGGGAGTGGCAGTATGAGCCGGATTAGGAGACGCCGGATTGATCTGAGGAGAATTAACCCGGGCCGGACTTGGTGGATTATGGGCGTCTTCAGCTGTAGGATTCTCAGGAGCACAGATGTGATCTGTAGGCACAGGGTCTTCAAGAGGAGCTACGGGCTCGCCCTCTGATGGAACAGTTGTCGACGGATCAGCAGCCGGATCATCTGCAGTAGGTTCAGCAGGAGGCTTATTTGCCTTGGGCTTCTTGCTGGGTTTTGGTTTGCTGGAAAAGTATGCAAAATAAGTTGACATTATAAAGCAAAGGGGATCATAAACCGGAAAGGTGAAGAAAATTACCCTGGGACAGTTTTTAAAGGAGGAAGCTGTGTGGCGGTCGATTCACCAGAGGAAGACAGTGGAGTTTCCTGATAATCAGGGTCAGACGGTTTAAGAGGTTTTCGGATAAGCCCGGCCTTGGGATGAAAGAGAGTCGGAGAAAGTATCACCCCAGCACGGCGTTTTTGAACCGGAGTTAAAGAAATCCCGGATGATTCCACCGCCAGGCCGCTGTGGCGAGTGGTCCGGCGAAGAGCTTCGTGCTGCTGCTTCTTCAAAATAAAATTAGGATCCAACTGAGCATAAGGGTGAGAAAATTGGTATTTCCGGACGGTCCGACGACTTTTTTGTGGAAGAGGTTCTGAGTCAGAGGAAAGAATGGTTAACTCAACTTCGGCCGGATTATCACCTTCAGGCAACTCCTGTGGAAAAGTTATCGTTAGACACAGTTATAAGTACACGAAAGCAAAATCTAAACCGGATTAAAGCATACCTCAGAATCCGGATCATCATCTTTAGTGGGAGAACCGGCGTCAACAGCTGCTTTTCTTTTCTTATTGGCAAAGGTTTTCCGGAGAACCTGTTTGCCGGTTTTCTCCTGAGGTTTTCTCTTCCAGAAAGGGTCATCAGCCTAATCAAACGAAAGAAAGACAATTGAAAAGGTGGTTTAAAAGAAACGGATTACAAATACGGGGTAAAGTGAAACTTACTGCAGGCGGCTTGTTCTTATAATATGGAGCTAACCCGACCTTGCTGCAGTCTGCCAAAGAAACATTGAGAATTTTCTTGGCTGATTCTACAACTTCCGATTCAAAAAGCTTTTCCTTGGTAAACCTTTGAGGATCATCCGGTTTGCCAGAATATTTGAACATTAGCTGTGAACGCCGGCTCAAGGGAAGGATGCTCCAAGACAACCAACAACGTAGAAAGTCAGTTCCAATCAAACCATTAGCTATGAAGGCTCTTAACTTGGAGAGCTGTGATGAAAACCGGGTCCGTTCAACAGAGCCAAGCCGTTGTGGTAAAGGATGATTCTCCGGAATACGGGTTTCACGGTAACCCGGCAGAGGGTTCTCCCCTTCAGGAGAAGTGTCAATGCAGTAAAACCATGACTGTTCCAGTCTTTTGGATGAGTGTGTAAAGTGGCGTGAGGAAAAACAACGTCTCTCCTCTTCTGAATACTAACGCCACCAAGCTCCTGATGTGGTCCGCTTGGTAAACTCGGTGCGCCGGTTTAAATGAAAGAAGTCCCGGAACAGATCGACGGACGGTTCTTCTTGCAGATATACTTCCGAAAACACTTGGAAGTCACAGATGTTTGAAACAGAGTTGGGTCCAATATCCTGAGGGTGCAGTTGGAAAGCAGCAAGAACATCCCGGAAAAATTTTGAACCGGGGGGAGAGAAGCCTCGAGATATATGATCAAAGAACACAATGACCTCCCCGGACCTGGGAGTAGGAGGACATTCATTCCCCGGGGCCCGCCACTTCAAAACAGACTGAGGTCCTAACGTACCAATTTCAGAAATCTTGATCAAATCGTCCTTAGTAATGATAGAAGGAACCCAATCGCAGGAGACATACTGCTTGGCCATTGCAACGAAAAGACAAAGTACTGGAAAAGATAAAGTGCAGAAAACGGATTATGAAGATACAGAAGTATAAACCGGAAACTATCTATGAAAGTTACGCAACGGTTTAACTGAGGACTAATGGCATGGTTAAAACCGGCAATTACGACAAGCTACACCATTTCTGGTTAATGGCAGTTGAAGGGGAATGGCTAAACCGTCGTGTTTAAATTACAGAGTTTCGCAAGAACATGGCATAACAGTTTAAACCGGAACATACTTAGCAGATTTATCAAGGAGAAAAACAGGTTTCTAAAAGACAGCTAAGGAGGAATAGATCTGAGCATACTAGGAAAAGAGAAACAAATGTAAGAGTACACGGGAAGAACTACAAGGGCTTTATACCGAGCGGATAAATCTACAGGTTAGACATGAACGACGGAGATCTGAAGCATTTTCAGCAGGGTAAAAGTACAGTTTAAAGAGCAAGATCTGAAGGTAAAGGTTACTAGAAATCATCGGCTTAAGGTTGAACAAGGTGAAGCTTCTATTAAGGCTCTAATGGCGGAGGCGTGAGAAGAAATCCTAGAAGTTGCAGACCTATAATGAAGAAGAATGTCGGTGTACTAAGATAGGGGTACCTTAGTACCCCAACTTGTGCACGGGCAGTAGCAGCTTCCCGCGGCAGGGCTTACCACGTGCTTGCCGGAAACCTTTTCGGTCCCTATGAAGCCATTCAAAAACAAAGTATACAAGACAGAAGATCAAGGGCCCGGCAAGTGGAGCTTGCCGGGAAGGCCGTCCCAGGCTCAAGATTATCACATTAACACAAGACCCTGGCAAGAGGAGCTTGCCAGGAAGACCAGAAGACTGCATCTCAGAAGACATGCCTCGGCGCACCCTGCGCCCCGGCAGGACCCGGGGAGCGACAAGCTTCCGGGCCCGGCAAGATCAAGACCCCGGCAAGGTGCTTGCCGGGGGAAGCCTGCGCTGTGTGCCCGCGCTCCAACTCATCGGCCCACGCGTCGCCCTGGGGCCCTTCCAGGGACGCGTGGCGGATGGCTGTGCAGCCTGGGGGACACGGTGGCGAGCCACGGTGACGAGGCTACCGCCGTGGCGAACGGAGACGCATGGACGGGTGCTTTTGGGGTCGACGGTGACGGGCATTTAATGCCCTTGTCCCCCACTATCAAAGTTAGGTGATGACCACTGTTCATCCACTGTTCACGCACTATTCCCGCACTATTACAACTACCACCAAAGTTACATTTTTGCCCTCCTCTACGTTGACACCTGTCGGTGACCCCTTGAGCTATAAAAGGAGGCCCATGCACAACGTAGAAAGGGTTCGAATCCTTAACAACTCTCACGCTCGGTGTAGCTAGTACTGTAGCTCTTCAAGCTCCCGAGCTCAATACAACCAAGGCAGGAGTAGGGTTTTACGCGTCCGCGCGGCCCGAACCTGGGTAAATTGCCTGCGTGTTCTCCTCGATCCGCTCTTCGTGCTCCCTCCGCTCCCTTACCGCAACGTAGAAGGGGCTCCGGTCCCATAGGTGTTCGTGGTGGACAGTTTCCCCCGACATCTTTGGCGCGCCAGGTAGGGGGGCGTCGAGGTTGTGCGAACCTGATCCGGCGCTCACGCGGGCGCATTCTTCATCAACTTCTCCAGCTTCACCAACTTCATCAGCAGCAACATGGCCCCGAAGAAGAAGGCTTCGGAGGTCGTAGGCCCGTCTGCATCGATTCCCCCACCACCAGAACCAACGGTGGGTGGAGGAGACGCCAGCGGAAGGGTGGTCGCCGGCGAGGAAACTCACGGCACCGCCAAGTCCAAGGACAAGACGGACGACCGGGCAAACTCCGAGGCCTCGGTCTCCGTAGACGTGCCACGTCCATCTCAGCAGACGACAGGCCAGCAGCGCCGTGGTACAGGAGCTACCATTCGCTTGCTGGGCCAAGGACAAACCGGAGGATCGCGGGACGCTCAAGGCCACCGTCCTGGCACGAGCAAGGCGCGGTCGCCGGGGCGAGAGACTGCTCCTTCTAACCCTGTTAGAAGTCCGAGCATATCTCGCTCCTCGCACCGCTCGCCACCGCTCCCCTCCTCTCCAGCAGAAGCTCTCGCAAGAGCGCAACTGCTCCTCGATTTCCCTCCAGCGGCAGACAAGGCCGAAGACTGGAGGGCGACGATCCAAAGCCTCATCGCCTTCGCCAACAACGACACGCCGCAGCAGCCGGCGACTTCGCGGCCACGGCAAGTCGAGCAGACGAGGGCCGATGGCGATAAGACCGCCGGGGGTGCAACCACCGTGCACTCCCCGCCGCGGAAGCAGAAGACGCCACCCCGCCGGATTAACGTCGACGACGACTCCACGGCGTCGTCTGATCCGCGGGCTCGTCGGGACCAGCGCCAAGTCCTCGACGATCGGCGGCAAGAAGATGCTCGGACGCGCATCAAGCGCCGACGAGAAGCCCAGCGACAATCGGACCAGCGCGCTGGGACCGCTGTCGACACGCACGCGCCCGGTGAACCAGGCGACTTACCGTACGCGGCAGGTTGCCCTGCGTTCACCCGTGAGCTGCGGCGAGTCCAGTGGCCCAGCATGAAAAACTTCAAGCCCGACGTACCCGAGAAGTACGACGGCAAGACGCACCCCTCGGAGTTCCTCAGCATCTACACCATCGCGGTGCAGGCTGCCGGGGGACGCGACGAGAAGATACTAGCTAACTACTTCCCGCTAGTGCTTAAGCCGAACGTCCGTTCTTGGTTTATGCACTTGTCGGAAGGCTCCATTTCTTCGTGGGCAGATCTGTGCCATCAATTTGTTGGCGCCTTCACGGGCGGCCACAAACCCCACGGCCAGGAGAGTGATCTCCACATCTTGGCCCAGAAGGAAGGAGAACCCCTGCGCAAGTACATTCAGCGGTTCAGCCGCGTGCAGCACAACATTCCCGACGTCCACCCTGCTGCGGTTATCAGCGCGTTCCACCAGAACGTGCGTAACCGCCGCATGCGAGAAGAAATGGCCATGACCAAGATCCGGGATGTCAGCGAGCTCTACGCTCTGGCTGACAAGTGCGCGCGCGCCGAAGAGGGGAGGAGACTCCCCAGAGAGGATACTGGCGCAGGAGGAAGCGACAGCGAGGATGCCGCCCCGGCAAAGAAGAGCCGGCGGCGGAACAACAGAAGAAAGAAGAACAAGGAAGTGCTGGTCGTCGAGCACTCCGGCAAGGAGGCTCCGGCCAAGAAGACACAGGCTGGCGGCTCCGGCAAGGAGCCTGCCCCTGTGGCGGCAGCCGACAAGCAGGACGGCTCCGACAAGCAATATTGCAAGATCCACCGCACCAAGGGCCACGACCTTTCAAACTGCAAGCGAGTCGAGTACCTCGTAGAGCAGCAGAAATCTGAATATGAGCGTCGCGACAAGGAGAAGGCCCAAGGTGGCGGAGGGGAGCCAAGCAAGAAGCGGCCATTCAATGGCCGGGGAGGACGCCGCGGCAAGGCCAAGCAGCGGCAAGGTGATCGACATCCCCGGGGACGCGACAAGGATGAGGAGGAAGACGACGACGACGACATGGAGGAAGGTGATAACAGCGAGCAGGAGTTCCAAAAGGCCACAGAAGTTCTGTGTGTCGACGGAGGCGCCTCTCTGCATACTTCCCACCGCCAACTCAAGCAGTGGGTGCGGGAAGTAAATGCAACTGAGCCGCCCGTCGAGTCACGCAGGCTCCTGAAGTGGTCCAGCACGCCCATCATTTTTGACCTTGAGGACCACCCTGACTGCACAACGGCGGTCGGGTGCTTGCCGATGTTGGTCTCACCAACAATCCGCAACCTCAAGGTCACCAAAATGTTGGTTGACGGCGGGGCCGGCCTGAACTTGATCTCCTAGGCTGTGATCAAGAAACTCCAGATCCCAGACGGCGAGCTCGAAGAAACCGGTTCGTTCCAAGGAATAAACCCGGGGAGGAGCAAGCCGAAAGGGAAGATAACTCTGCCAGTGACCTTTGGCGGGGAGCTCAACTTCAGGATAGAAAGGATAACCTTTGATGTTGCCGATATCCCATTGCCATACAATGGGATACTTGGACGTCCTGCCCTCGCAAAGTTCATGGCAGCTTCCCACTATGCCTACAACGTACTCAAGATGCCGGGGCCGATAAGCGTCATCTCTGTCCCTGGCGACAAGAAGGACGTGCTTATCTGCGCCGACAAGATATACCGGGATGCAGCAGCCGCAGCAGAGAGCAACACACTTGCCGCTGAAGCTCCCGGGGGGAAGAAGACCAAGACCAAGTCCGACAAGTGCTCTGGGGCCCACTCCGGCAAACGCACCTCTTCGGAGTGCTGCGCTGCCGTCGAGGATGTTCCATCGAGCTCCACCGGCAAGTGCAAGAAGGGGATGGCCGCTCCACCGGCAACCAAGAAGGTGTCCGCCAAGGAGGACGGCACTGGTGGTACCTTCACCATCAGTGCTACACATGACAGCAAATAGGAAAGCGCGCTCGTTGCCTTCCTGCGGGCGAATGTCGATGTGTTTGCGTGGCAACTATCTGACATCCCCGGCGTTCCCAGGAAGGTAATTGAGCACAAGCTTGCTGTTTGTCCTCATGCGTGGCCCGTCAAGCAGAAGGTCAGGAAGCAAGCCGTGGAGCGCCAAGAATTCATCGCCGAAGAAATCAAGAAGTTAGAAGCAGCGGGCCTGGTTAGAGGCGTGATCCATCCCACGTGGTTGGCCAATCCAGTTGTCGTACGCAAGGCCAATGGGAAATGGAGACTCTGTATAGACTTCACTGATGTGAATAAAGCATGTCCCAAGGATCCATTTCCCTTGCCGCGCATTGACCAGATTGTTGACTCCACGCCGGATGTGAGCTGCTTTCCTTCCTTGATGCATATTCAGGTTACCACCAGATATTCATGGCCAAGGAAGATGAAGAGAAGACTGCATTTATCACCCCATGCGGCACATATTGCTTCATACGCATGCCCTTTGGATTGAAGAATGCAGGCTCAACATTTGCAAGGGTGGTGCACACTGCTTTTGAGCCACAGATACACAGAAATGTAGAGGATTACATGGACGACATAGTGGTCAAGAGCAAAAGCAAAGATACCCTGATCCAAGATTTAGAGGAAACCTTTAAGAATCTGTGCAAGATCCAGCTTAAGCTGAACCCCGAGAAGTGCGTCTTTGGAGTTCCCTCCGGCAAGCTTCTCGGGTTCTATGTGTCACAGAGGGGGATTGAAGCCAATCCCGACAAGATAAAAGCCATCGAGCAGATCGAAGCCCCGAAGCGCGTCAAGGACGTAAGGAGACTTGCAGGTTGTGTAGCTGCCCTCAGTAGGTTCATTTCAAAGTCTGCAGAACGCGCCCTACCTTTCTTCAAAATCTTGAAAAAGGCAGGTCCTATGAAATGGACTCCGGAAGCGGAGGCAGCGCTGCAGGACTTGAAAGGATACCTATCCTCCACTCCAATACTTGTCGCACCTAGGCCACAAGAAAAGTTGCTGCTGTACCTAGTAGCAACCAATCAAGTGGTTAGTGCTGCGTTAGTAGTGGAGAGGGAGGCCGACGAGGAGTCTACACCGCCGGCAAACGAATCCAGCGACAAGCAGGGGGCCTCCCCGACAAGCTCTGGCCCCGACAAGAACAAGTCTGCGCAGGAACAAGGAGAAGTGCGAAGAAGGATGGTGCAGCGCCCAGTGTATTTTGTAAGTTCCCTCTTGCAGGGGGCTAGATCAAGATACTCTGGGGTGCAAAAGTTGCTTTTCGGCCTCCTCATGGCCTCGAGAAAGCTGCGCCATTACTTCCAAGCACATGAGATAACAGTGGTCACTCGCTTTCCATTGAAGAGGATATTGCACAATCCAGAAGCAACAGGCAGGATCGTCGAGTGGGCACTGGAGCTGTCGAGCTTTGGCCTCAAGTTTGAGAGTACCTCAACCATACAGAGCCGAGCTTTGGCAGAATTTATAGCAGAATGGACCCCAACGCCGGATGAAGAAGTTCCAGAGACAAGCGCCCCCGTACAAGAAGCAAGCAGTGAATGGGTAATGTACTTTGATGGTGCCTTCTCGCTGCAAGGCGCCGGCGCTGGCGTGGTACTCATAGCACCCACCGGAGAGCACCTCAAGTATGTTGTCCAGATGCACTTTCCCAAGGAGCAAGCGACAAACAATACTGCTGAGTATGAAGGTTTGCTTGCCGGCCTCAGAATTGCAGCCGAACTTGGGATCAAGAGGTTGATTGTGCGGGGAGATTCTCAGTTGGTGGTCCGAGAAGTGAACAAGAGTTACCAGAGCCCTTTGATGGAAGCTTATGTAGATGAAGTGAGGAAGCTTGAAGAGCACTTTGAAGGTCTGCAAATGGAGCACGTCCCGAGAGCTCAGAATGAGATTGCAGATGGCCTTTCAAAGTGTGCCGCGATGAAGTTACCTGTGGAACCAGGGACCTTCCTGCTCAAGCTAACTCAACCATCCGTTACACCATCAGTTGGGCAGAACAAGAAGAGAAAGTTGGTCTCCGGCGACTACTTGCCGGCGGATCTTCCCGAAGCCGCCGCCAAGGTCCCCAAGATCAATAAACAAAATGCTGAGGAACAGTTTGCTCCTGCAGATCCTAGGATCTGTACAGGTTAAGCAAGCGTTCCCGACAAGCCTTGCCCCGGCAGGCTTGCCGGGGGGCCATCAGCTCCGGCGGAACCACAGGTTCTTGCCGTAGAAGCTGAGGTTCCCGCAGCAGCCCTTATGCCTTTAGTCCTTGCCGTTGAGCCTCAGGCTCCGGCGTGGGCACAACAGATCGTCCGTTTTCTGCAAACTGGAGAACTTCCCGACGACCCAGAAGAAATAGAGAAGATAACCAGGCTGTCAAGTATGTACCAGTTCGTTGACAACGAACTGTACAGAAGAAGACTCAATGGTGTCAGGTTGAAGTGCATTTCCAGAGAAGATGGGCAGAAGCTGTTGGCAGAAATACATGGAGGCATATGTGGTCACCACATTGGCGCAAGGGCACTTGCCGGAAAGGCGTTCCGGCAAGGGTTCTTCTGGCCAAAAGCCCTCCAGGATGCAACTGCACAAGTAACCAAGTGTGAACCGTGCCAGTTCCATGCCAAGCAAATTCATCAGCCAGCTCAAGCTCTCCAGACGATCCCTTTGTCCTGGCCCTTCTCGGTCTGGGGGCTCGATATCCTCGGCCCCTTCCCCCGTGCTGTCGGGGGCTTTGAGTACTTGTACGTTGCAATCGACAAGTTCACGAAGTGGCCAGAAGTGGAACCGGTGAGAAAGGTGACAGCACAGTCAGCAGTCAGGTTCTTAAGGTCGATTGTTTGCCGTTTCGGGATCCCTAACAGGATCATCACCGACAATGGTACACAATTTACTAGTCGCACCTTCATGCAGTACGTCCAAGACCTTGGCGCCAAGGTCTGTTTCGCTTTTGTTGCTCACCCGAGGAGCAATGGTCAAGCGGAGAGGGCCAATGCTGAAGTGCTGCGCGGACTCAAGACGAGAACCTTCGACAGGCTGCACAAGTGCGGAAGGAACTGGATAGAGGAGTTACCAGCGGCTCTTTGGTCAATCAGAACGACACCAAGTCGAGCCACCGGACAGACACCCTTTGCTCTTGTCTATGGAGCAGAGGCAGTTCTCCCCACGGAGCTCGTATACGGATCTACTCGAGTGCTCGCTTATGATGAGCTCGAGCAAGAGCAACTGCGACAAGATGATGCATTGCTCCTCGAGGAGGAACATCTCCAGGCTGCTGTACGAGCTGCTCGATACCAGCAAGCCTTGCGCCGCTATCATAGCCGCAAGGTCAAGGCCAGGAGTCTCGAGGAAGGCGACCTTGTTCTTCGGCGTGTTCAGTCCGCCAAGAATTCCGACAAGTCGACGCCGAAGTGGGAAGGCCCTTATCGGGTGAGACAAGTCACAAGGCCCGGCGCTGTCCGCCTTGAGACCGAAGAAGGCTTACTAGTGAGCAATTCCTGGAACATAGAGCATCTTCGCAAGTTTCACCCATAAGGCGCGGTTACCGTGATCCGCTCCGGCAACCACCTTTTGTACGAGTCTTGCCGCTGTTGCATGTAAACCTTTGTACAAAGCCGGGCGCAGACCCCGTGCATCAGTAAAGCTTCTGTGTTTTGCACTATTTGCCTTTTCCATGCTTTTCTTTGTTATTTGCATGCATTTTTTGGCATCTTGTGCAACACGCATACCCGGTAAGCAATAGCACGCCGAAAGGTCCTATACTTGTTTTCCCTCTTCTTTTTCTTTCCCTCTTAAGCAGATAGAATGTTCCTCGCGCACAAGTTTGCCGGGGGGAAGGAGGTGGAGGATGAACCAAGTGCTGTTCAAGAAAGAGAAGCTTGCCGGAGAACGAACAGATTATGAAAGCTAAGTTACCAGAATTTGAGCAGTTCAAATTTTTAAAATTTTAGTTATCTTCCTTGAACAACCACACTTTGTATGGTAAACCTGTGCGCAGAGGAACCTACCCGTGGCTAGCCGCACCCTTCCTTTGTTTTCGAGTACACTCAATGACTTAAGTGAGCTGCGACAAGTGTCGCGCCCTTACTTCGTTTTCGAGTTTGCTCAGCAAGCTAAGTGCGTTGCGACTAGCTGCGGCAAGGTTACTTGCCAGTAAGGCCTTTGCCAGCAGGCTGCTCAGAGTCCAGCACTCAGCGCTCGCGGCAAGGGCCCCTTGCCGGCAAGTTTCCTAAAAGCATAGGGTAAAAAGCATACAAAGTAAAGGACCAAAGTAAGGGAGATAACACCGCATTGATTGCTCGAAAGTAAGATAGTATACTACAGATATAACTTGTCGCAATGACTAATAGATTCATGTTCATGGCACACTTTGCAGCAGCAAATGAAATAGAAAGAAAGAGGCCTAATCTACGCGATCGCCTTCACGCCTGGAGATCTTGTTCACCTTGGCGATGATGTGGGCGACCTGCCCCTTCAGTGCCTTCAGATCTGCGTCGGCCGGCAAGCTGCGGAGGACGTTCACAAGATTGATACCAGGATTGCGGTAGACGATCTTCGTCAAGACGCGCTCCAAAGTACCCGCGCAGAGCTGGCGCGACTCCTCGGCCAGCTGTGCGGGAAGCTTCTCCTGCAGCCGTGCAAGCGCCGGCGCGATTCCCCTGAAGAAGAGACTTAACCTAGCGCTGTGGGGGAGGTTCTCGTCCGGAGAGTACACAAGGTGTTCCACCCTCAGCGCCATCAGTTCCTTGTCGATATTGGCGGCGGAAGTGACCAGGTCCTCCGTCCATTGCTCCACCGCCCGGTTGAACTTGTTTGCGGAGGTGGCAGCGCTCTCCACCAGCTCCCGCTCCTTGCGGAGTTCCTCCTTCAGCTTGGTCTCGCGGTCCCGGGCGGCGTCGAGTGAATCTTTCAAAGTGGAGACCTTCAATTCCAAGTCAGCGATCGAGTCCTTGGCGGTGGTAAGCTCGTCGCCCTTCTTGGAGAGGCGTACCTGAAGGTCAGAGTTGGTGTGGGCGTCCTTCTCCCGCTCCATATTGAGCGCGGTGACCCTGTCCTCGCTGGCCTTCAGGTACCGCTCCAACTGTTCAACCTTGAGCTCTAGGTCCCTCTTGGCGGTTTCCGCGGCGGCCGCAGCTTCCTTTGCCTCCTTCAGGGCCCCACCAAGAGCCTGCTCCCGGGCGGTGAGCTCGTCGTCATGGGCGTCGAGCTCAACCTTCCGCTGGTTGAGCGCTCCTTCTCGCCGGGACAGCTCTTCACCAGCCAAGCGCTGCTGCTCCTCGGCCTCAGCCTTCTCAAGAAGAAACTCTTGCTGCTCTCTGGCAAGCCTTTCACGCTCCTCCGCCAAGTTGCGGAGGGCCGCCTGGTTGGAGGCGCGGAGTTCGGCAGCGCGCTTCTCCAATTCGACTCCAGCCTTGGCGGCAAGAGCTTCCCGGGAGTCCAGCTTCGCCTGTCTGGCCCGGTAAAGGGCCAGGAGCCGGCGAAGCAGCTTCTCCTCTTCGGGCTCGTCGCTCCCGCCAGGCGCTTCAACGATCTTCAACCCCGCGGAGGCGAGGACCTCTCCGTCGTAGGTCTCTCCCTCCACAGGGGCTCGCGACGAGGACCCCCAAGGGACTTGTATGAAGACGCCATTGGGGGCCTCAAGGTAGATGCCCGGCTGCTCCTTGGCAGCGGAGGGGTCGGCGGCCGGTGCAGCGCTTGACGCTCCTGCTGCCTCCGGGCCAGCAGTGTGGTCGCCTTCTCCCTCCCCGGCCGCGGCGCCTGCGGTCGGGGCAGTCTCCTCAGCGGCAGGCTCGTCGGCTCCTGCCATGCCCTCGGCGGCAATGGCGTTGCCGCCGTCGCCTTGCGCGCCCTCCTCGCCGGTGGCCTCGGTCTCCATCCGGTCCGGCGCAGGAGGATCTAGCAGAAGAAAAAGAAAAGAAAAGATCAAGCAAATATCCAAAAAGACAAGTTCAAGAAGATAAAGCTACAAGACTTACCTTCGCGGACTTCCTCGACGACTGGCTCCCTCGCCGGAGAGTCCTCCCTTGGCGGTGGAGCGGTGGCCCCTGCTGGCGGAGGGCCGCCCGTGCCCTCCCTTGGCGGGGTGGCCGCCCACGTCGGGCTGCTCGCCCTTGGCGGGGTGCCCGTCCTTGTCAGAGCAT
Organism: Secale cereale; assembly: GCA_902687465.1. Taxonomy (NCBI): domain Eukaryota; kingdom Viridiplantae; phylum Streptophyta; class Magnoliopsida; order Poales; family Poaceae; genus Secale; species Secale cereale. Next base: position 116,003,899 of record LR738709.1, on the reverse strand, counting down.
TCTCCCTCGCCGGGGAGTCTACCCTTGGCGGAGAGGGTGGAACATGTGGCTCGCCGGAGGCAGTCTCCGGGCGCTCCTGCAGCTGCGGCTCCATTTCTGCACAAGACAAACAAGGCAACAAGACATTAGTACAAAGTAAAAAACCTCAAGCGCGCCCGACGAGCAGAAAGCTCAAGACCAGACTTACGCTGGGGGCTGCGATGGGGGCTGCTCCTCGGAGCAGCGGGTTGATCCGGCAAGTTCGTCGCCGGCACGTCCCCTGTCGCCGCGACGGGCGAGTCGTCCTCGACCTCAACCACGGGGATCTTGGCCCGCTTCGCCATCCGTTGGGCCAGGGACCTGAAAGCAAAACCAAAAACAAGATCAGAATCATCAAGAAAGACCAAGTCAGAATTGAAGAAGTTACAAGTCACAAGTGCTTACTCCTCTTCCTCGTCGTCGTCGGAGCTGAGGGCGGAGAAATCGAACTCCACCTGAGGTGCTCCCGTGCGAGGAGCAGGAGGAGAAGGCTCCCTCGGGCGCTTGGCGGTCTCCGGGGCTGGGGGCTGCGAAGACCCAGCCTCCGCTGACGCCGAGGCCCGAGGAGCAGGCGGAGCGGCCGCTCCGCTCCGGGAGGATCCCCCTCCGCTTGGTGCTGGTGCACGGGGCGCCTCCGTCGCGGCTTGGCTCACTCTGGTGGCGCGCGCCGCCCGGCGAGCAGGCTGATGTCGGGGCGCCTGTGTCCTCGTCGCTGTAGGCGCCTTGCGGAGGCGTTTCCCCGGCGCTTTCTTGGGACTTGCCGGAGGTGGGGAGTTCTCTGACGACGAGGAGGCGTCGTCGTCGAGTCCTAGAGATCCGCCGGTGTCTTCGTCGGTCTCGACGTCTTCCTCCTCCTCCCCAGCAGGCCCGCTGGGTCCAGCATCCTGCCCTGCGGCCTCGCTCCCTCCGGCGGCTCCGCTCCCTCCGGCACCTCTGCTCCCTCCGGCAGCCTCGCCTCCGGCGGCGGCCTCGCTCACAACCCCGGGAATCCCGGCATGCCTCAGGGAAGGAACCCCGGCAAGCTCGTCGGGCGGAAGCTTAAGCAGTCTGCGGATCTCTGCCTCCTCTGCTTTGCACGACGCATCCGCAGCCTCTGCATCGTCGACGGTGAATCCGAAATCTCCCGCCGCTGCAGCTGCGGCGGCCTCTTCCATCCGGGAAGCAATATAAGCAATATCCCGCTCCGTGGTGGCCCGGGTGAGACCCTTATTCTCCTCGGTGTTCTTCGGCACCTCGACCAAGTTGTCGAAGAAACTCAGAATCGCGTCCGGCGGAGGCACTATCCAGGTGGGGTCGACGCCGTGAGAGTCACACGCGGGCATCATCGCGCGCAAGGAGTCCCGGGCAGTGCTGTTACACAGCGGCACCACTCCCCGGGGAGATCTAAACCACTCCGGATGGGCCGGGTCGTGCTTGAAAAGCTCCCGGACCATCCCCTTCAGCTCCAAAGCCGTGAAGTTGAAGTTCAATCCCGGGCGCAGCCTCATGATATCCGCCGCATTGCCAAACTCCCATGCTGGCCTTTTCCTTTCCTGTAAAGGGGCAATGCGGCGGCGGAGGAAATCTGCCCCTACCTCTCCGATGGTCAGTTTAGCTACCCGGAGACGAAGTATCCTGATAAGGGCAATGTTGAGCTTGCCATCCTCTGGGGCCACTCGCTCCAGTCCCTGCCGCGCACTATGGCTGTTGTGCGCGGTGCAGTGAAGGGCTCCGGCCTATCCTCCACTATCCAACACCAATCTGCGCGCCATTCTTCCCACTTGCCGCGGAGTTCTCCTTTCAGATATGAGTCCTTCTTATTCAACCGGAAGATCCAGGAGATACCGCCGGAGAGGGGAGCGCCAGCCTCTATTCTAGGCATGAAGAAATGGCGAAAGAGCGCTACATTGGGAAGGATCCCTACATAGTTTTTGCACAGATGTGCGAAAACCGCCATCGTAAGGATGGCGTTGGGGGTAAAGTCTAGGAGGTGGAGGCCGTATGTGTTCATAATGTCACAGAAAAACTCCGAGAATGGAGGGCACAATCCACAATGGAAGAAGACAACGAAGAAGAAATACCCGCCGGGATACAGATCTCTGGCGACGGCGGGGAAGACTCTGGTGCGGGGATGAGCTTTGGTCTCCCCGGACCAGAAAAGGTAGTACTTGTTCCAGAGCTCCCTCGCGCTGAGCCTCGGCGCGAAGACCATGTTCCTCTTCCGCAGGGCGGCAAGCTTCGCCGCCTGCTCGGATTTCTCCCACTTGGCCTTGTCCGCTTTCGCCTTCTCGGTCTTCGGAGCCATGGCGGAGGCGGCGAGGGAAGGGGTGAGGAACTCGACGGCGCCGCGGATGCGGAAGACGGCGGAGGAGGGGTGGAGGCAAAGAGCAGCGGAGGTTTTCTGGAGGTTGAAGACGCAATGAAGACGAAGGAGGGAAACTGCCCCCTGCTTCCTCTGCTTTTAAGGGGGGAGTGGGGGATGCTCCGCATTTCCCATTAAAGAACGTGGCCACGATCTCTCCCACGACGCCGCAATCGACGCGTGCCGTTAGGGAGGGACGCGGCGGATGCGGAAGGGGATTTACGGCTTGCCGTGGGCCGCGCGTGCCCGTGCACTGTTTTGGGCCTGGCCCAACAGCGCTCGGCACCGTGTGTGGCCCAGGCCCGAGGGCTCCTATCGGTGTACTAAGATAGGGGTACCTTAGTACCCCAACTTGTGCACGGGCAGTAGCAGCTTCCCGTGGCAGGGCTTACCACGTGCTTGCCGGAAACCTTTTCGGTCCCTATGAAGCCATTCAAAAACAAAGTATACAAGACAGAAGATCAAGGCCCCGGCAAGTGGAGCTTGCCGGGAAGGCCGTCCCAGGCTCAAGATTATCACGTTAACACAAGACCCTGGCAAGAGGAGCTTGCCAGGAAGACCAGAAGACTGCATCTCAGAAGACATGCCTCTGCGCACCCTGCGCCCCGGCAGGACCCGGGGAGCGGCAAGCTTCTGGGCCCGGCAAGATCAAGACCCCGGCAAGGTGCTTGCCGGGGGAAGCCTGCGCTGTGTGCCCGCGCTACAGCTCATCGGCGCACGCGTCGCCCTGGGGCCCTTCCAGGGACGCGTGGCGGATGGTTGTGCAGCCTGGGGGACACGGTGGCGAGCCACGGTGACGAGGCTACCGCCGTGGCGAACGGAGACGCATGGACGGGTGCTTTTGGGGTCGACGGTGACGGGCATTTAATGCCCTTGTCCCCCACTGTCAAATTTAGGTGATGACCACTGTTCATCCACTGTTCACGCACTATTCCCGCACTATTACAACTACCACCAAAGTTACATTTTTGCCCTCCTCTACGTTGACACCTGTCGGTGACCCCTTGAGCTATAAAAGGAGGACCATGCACAACGTAGAAAGGGTTCGAATCCTTAACAACTCTCACGCTCGGTGTAGCTAGTACTGTAGCTCTTCAAGCTCCCGAGCTCAATACAACCAAGGCAGGAGTAGGGTTTTACGCGTCCGCGCGGCCCGAACCTGGGTAAACTGCCTGCGTGTGCTCCTCGATCCGCTCTTCGTGCTCCCTCCGCTCCCTTACCGCAACGTAGAAGGGGCTCCGGTCCCATAGGTGTTCGTGGTGGACAGTTTCCCCCGACAAAGAAGGACGTACCTGGAGCGGCAAGGATCGGCGGCGGAGGTTTTCTGGTCAAACTCAGGGTGATGCAGCGGCCGGCGAGGACTTGGATCCAGCAGTTGACGGCGGCGGTTCGAGCTCGGGCAACGATGGAGCTGGACGACGGAGGAAGAAGACGGAGCAGGAAGAAGATAACGAATGGGGATAGCAGTATTTATAAAGGAGAGTCAGATCTGAAACGACAGGAGCGGGATTCGAGGAGGCAAAAAATCGGATAAAGATCCTCTGACGCCTCGATTCTCGGGATAACCCTTAAAACAAGCTACAGTACAGCTCGCGGCGTTAAATGCGGAGATGATGTCACGGTCAGATTTAATGATCCCTGAGGATGACGTCAGAGCCGGTTTATAAGGATGAGAAGACAGAAAGAAAATTATACAAGAGAAGACTGATATGAACAAGTTCAAATCATTCTGGGGCCTAATGTCAGGGATATGACTAGCAGGTATAAACCGGCTAGTATAAACCGGCTTTGTTAATATTATACTTGTTTGTAATATTTAGTAAAGGCTACGACCCATAAGACCTTAGGGCCCATGTATAGAATTAAGGTTTATAAACCGCCCCATGATGTAACTTGAGAGATAAGGAAGAAAAGACAGAGACCGAGGCGGACACAAATATGAGCCGGCCTCGGGACTCTGTAAACCGGACCAGGCGTACCCTCTATATAAAGGGGCGACCCGGCGACGGTTCAAGGACAAGCAACAATCAACCCGTCGAGACGCAGGCAAGCGAATCCGCTCCCTGTAATCCGACGCCCAAGCAATACCAAACCAACTAGACGTAGGCTTTTACCTTCATCGAAGGGGCCGAACTAGTATAAATCTTCTGTGTCCCTTGTGTGCTATGAACCCCTTCAAGCTAACCCGTGCGATGGTTCCATCATCAAGTCCGCTAAACCGGACATCTTCCGTGCTATTTCCACGACAGTAATGGTAGTACTCCGTACTGCCTTTTGGACCGAAGTAGTACTTGCAGAAGTATTTTGAAGTAATCACTGATTTGATGTGGATCCAATTTGTACACTCCGTCCTGTGCTTTTTAGCCACGGTACAACAATTTCGCAAAATATTCAGAGAATAGGCATCTGACCCAACCAACGAAGGCAACATAGCGTGGTTGCAATAGTAGCTCGGCAAGACAACTCACAGGCATGGCCGGCTCTGCGGCGGAGGAGGCTCAAAGCCGTCCGGGTCAAAGCAGGGGTGGAGAAGCGCCAGCGGAAAACTAGCGTGGCGGGTCAGAGCAGCGGCGGCGGCTTGGTAGCATCAGGTTTGAAGGTGGCGAGGTGAGTCGGGGCCCGTGGCACCAGTTTGCCCGGCTTGCATCTTGTAACAGATGCGAGGTCGGCCCCCCATAGCGATGGTGGTGATCTGAAGCAGCGGCGGAAGTGGGACGTGAACAACGACTGCTCACGGTTGTTTGAAGAAACAAGTGGTGACTTGGCCGGCCAGCACGGAGATCTGCAGGCCTGCGGGCGCACGGCTTTGGGCGTGCAGAGGAGCGGCGCGGGGGCGGCTTGGAGTGGATGGCGAAAGCGCCGCTGCGCGAGAAGCGCCGACGAGTCGGGGCCGCGGCGGCTCTGCTCGAGGCGACGCTGGTGTGGGACGGCGGCAACAGCGGAAAGCTAGCGGTTCAAGGGCGGAGGATGTGGTCGAGGCGGACTCTGTGGCTCGAAGCGGTGGCTTGCGGCGCGCCAACGGTGGTTCTTGGCCGGGCGGTTCACGACGGCTTGAGCAGAGGCGATTAAGCAGGGCCGTAGAGAGGTGGAGGAGCGGTGGTGCCACGGTGAAGGACGGCGGGCGTCCGGTGCAATAGAGGCGCGCCGGCGAAGCACAGCTGTGGTGGCGGTAGAGTCCGATCCGCCATCCTTCTCCAGGTTGCGGTCGCTTTTGGTGATCCAGCTATCCCTTTTTTATGATTCCTCCAATCAGGCTTCTAGCGGCAACTTTGATCAGGCGCTCTACGGGTCCACCTCGAGACAATCCTTGTACTAATCGATCTCAGATATAGCTTTAGCTGACCATCATGGTGCCTGATGGATTTTCCTATTGATCTCGGCAACTTGGGATTCTTATTCATCTCGGTGACTTGTGACAGCACACAGCAATCGTAGAAATTGATCTCCAATCTGTATTCGACGGCTTCGTGTAGCGCTAGTGGCACACAGAGCACCAAACCCTGACTTTTCTTCAGACCATGGTCTTCAAAATTATTCACACTTTTGACCACCAAATGATGGATTTGTTGGATCTGCACAAAGTTTTCCCACGGCAGCTTATCTTGCATTATCCCTCTGAGAACTCATCACCACCATGCGCCAGCCCCACGGTGGGCGCCAACTGTGGTGGATTTGTCACGGCATATGTCCTAGTGTGAGGACTTTGTCGTGAGGCCAACGCATCTATGTGGTAGCTTGAGAGGGGTTGAGCGGAATCGAGAGACGCAACATGCAAGACACGGATTTATACAGATTCGGGCCCCGACAAACATCATCCGGTAATAGCCCTACATGTTGTTTGAGGCTAGATCTCATTATGACCCTCATGGAGTCGCCGGTAAACCAACTCTTTGTGTCTAGCCCTCGAGACTGTTTGTTGTTGCCTTCTCCCTTTTTGGGGAGCCCTGCCCCTCCTTATATATGTTGAAGGGGCGGGTTACATGACTAGTCCTAGTAGGATTAGGATTACTCTATTACAAGTGGAGTCCTAGTCTAGCTTCCTTTGTAGGAAAATATTCCTTGTGCTTTCTTCATAAACCGGCCCACTATTAACATGAACCGGCCTTCTGGGCCTTGGGCCTTGTCATCCGTCCACCGCCTGCCGTGTTACCAGTGAGTCATAATGTTCAGGCAGGTTGCCTGTAAACCGTCTGGTCAGGGCGGGTCGCCAGTGAATCGTAGAGTGTAAACCGGGTCTCAAGTAAACCGCCAAGTCCGACCGGGTCATACCGCGGGGTATATCCCCGACAGTTGGTGTGTTTTATTTCGGATCCTCTGTCAAGTTTTCTACAACCGGACATTAACAAATTACAATCTGCCACATAACCGCGGGCACGGCCTTCGAAAGATCATAACCCTGCAGGGGTGTCCCAACTTAGCCCATCACAAGCTCTCACGATCAGCAGAGGTAAAAACCCCTTATCTTAGGGACAACCTGATCAGACTCGGAATCCCGGTGCACAAGACATTTTGACAATGGTAAAACAAGTCCAGCAAGACCTCCCGGCATGCCGACACCCTGATAGTAGCCGCGCGTATCTCGTCCCCGGCCACGTCCGGATAGGTCAGCCTACAGGTATACCAGATACCTCGAGTTTCCCCAAGGCGGCCCCGCAGTCTGCCCATTTGGGACCAACACCATCGGCACTGCCCCCCTGTAATGTGGAATTAAGAACCCGGGGACATGACCCCCTATGAAATTTAATTAATTAATTAAGTTTATATTATGAGGCAAATTAAAACCAATGTTGGGCCTTGCTGTAGGAGTTTTATTCAGAGCGAACTGTCAAGGGGTCCCCATATACCCTACCGCGTTAGGAATGCAAAATCAAGGAACATAACACCAGTTTATCGGTTTTTAAGGCAGCATGAGTGGAAAAAAACACCGAGCAAAAGGCCAAGCCTTCCACTCATTGCCAAGTATATAGGTGTGTTAATTTTAGTAATAGATATTGTGATATTCCAACAACCAAGTTCCAACATGGAGCAATCTTCATCTTCACCTGCAACTAACAACGCTATAAGAGGGGCTGAGCAAGCGGGTAACATAGCCAAACAACAGTTTGTTGGGATGGTGTCAAAGGTTAGAGGTTTCATGGCAACAAGGAGGGGCTGACAACAAATAGTTAGGTAGCGCAACATATATTGATAGCATCAAGACATCTAGCATAGCAATGGTAGTAATGAGATCCAAGGTGACGGTCATCTTGCCCGAGATCCCGCAAGGAAGAAGAACGACTCCATGAAGAAGACGAAGAAGAAGCCACGAAGACGAACCAAGCATAGTCGAACGAATCCTTACGATCACAACGAAACAAGCACTAACGAGAAGAAGCAAACAACACGGTAAACACACAACACATAAACAAGACAAGATGCTCAACCCAAGTATGATGGATGACAAGGCTACATGATGCAAAACATGGCAAGGGATGATGCATACAAGAACACACAACGAGGCAAGTATAAATGAGGCCGAAAACAACATATAAAAATTCCGGTAAGTCCTCGTATGCAAATTTCGAAATTGGTCCAGATCTGAACACACCTTAAGTTAAAGTTGTTAAACAGCAAGTTGACATGCACCATGATGATCTACTCGAAATTCTAGTCAAGGTACATATAAAATTCATTTAATTCGGAGCAACGGCCTAGAAGATATGAGAAAAACAAGTCAATCATAGCATTGATGCAAGATGCATTCAAACAACAAGCAAACACACTCCAAACATGTATACAACATGATATTATGCATCTACATGTAAAAACACAAGTTCCATATAGGACACGCTCAAAACAAAGCAACGAATCAACACATACACACGAAACAAGATATAACAACAAGTTGTCCAAAAACATCAACTAAGCACTTTGCAATCATCAAAACAACATGCTACAGGGACATTTCATGGCATCAAAGGGCATGGCAAGCATGTACATGTCAAGCACTACAAGCATGATCACTTAGCTACTACCAAACACCACTAGAACATGCTCAAAACATCATGGCAAGATTGCAAATGATAATAGTTTCACAGACTTGGTGAAATAAACTGAACATGGCAGCAACAACGACAAGTAGGCATGTTTGCAAGCTTTTGCAACTCATCTCAAAACATATCATGGCATGTCAATATAACCAACATCACGAAGACATGTTTATGAAGCTACTCATGGCAAGAACATGGTCATAGGATCCATAGAACACTAGCTATTCACATGGAAAAACTGAACTTACTGATAACAGGCCGACAGAAATATTTTATAGCAATTTGAGAGCAAGAAAGAGACAAGCTACAGCAGGCTATAATTGCAACCAAGGGCATGAATGGATAGAGCATAACATAGACTTCAAGACATGATCATTGGACATCCCCAAATGTGCATGGATATGACTGGGGCATCAAGCAAACATGGCTTCACAATATAACAGTTTCAGACTTGGCAGTTTTCAACAAGTCTCAGAAATTAGCAAACAACGAGTAGGCCACTTTACAAGCTTGTTGCACTCACCACAAGGCATAACACGAAAAATGGATTGCACCACAGCAAAGATGGCATGATTATGTTTCTAAAACATGTTGACATGATGCTCAAACAAAAATCACACAAAAAGATACGAAAAAGACAAATCAGCAACTTATATCAAGTTTCAGCAGTTAACAGCAACTAGCACTTTTACAACAGAGTAGAACATGTCAAAATGCATCCTATTATGTATGCAAATGCAACCATCATGTAGAGCATTTAACAATGAATATTTTGACATATCATACACTCCATTTGGACCAACATGCACAAAGTTACACCATGTTAAACATGCATACATATTGTTAGCAGACAACAAGGACTTGACGGTAACATCACATAGCAGTCTTGCATCGAAGATTAATACATTAATATGAATAGTAACATGCATGAAAAAACAACTAACATGTAGAGCACAGAGAGACGAACATTTTGACATATCATATGCTTCATTTGGACACACATGCACAAACTTATCATCATTGCAACATGGCAACATAATGCTGATTTTTCCAGAATTAGTCAAATATAGATGAGCGCATAATAGATATAGCGTGCACAGGCGGGGAATAGGCTGCTCACCCAATGGACTTCGGGCCCGTTGCGGCGGAGAGGCAGAGTAGACCGGCGCTGGGTCGGGGCTGGCCGGAGCTGGGTCTGGCCCACGAGCGGGCGAGGCAGGGCCTAGGGAGGCAGAGGAGGGGCTGGGCGTCATCCTCCCGATGACCCAGGCGAAGCCGGCGGAGACGGCGGCCAGCGCGGCGAGTTCGGCGAGGGGAGGTACTCCGGCGGCAGCTGGAGAGGCGCGGGGAGGCGGATCCGGGCGGCCCTTGCCCGGATCTAGACGGAGGCGAGGTCCGGCGACGAGGGCGAGGCCGGCTAGAGCGCGCAGCGGCGGCAGAGAACGGCGGCAACGGTGTTGAGACAATGGTGGAGCGGTCGGCTCGGCGGCTGTGGTGCGAGGCAAGATCCAGCGGCGGGCGGCGCATGAGCTCGGCGGGATGCCGCGGGGAAGAGGCGGGGGCGCCTGGCCGGCGAGGAGCGGAGGATGCCGGCGGCGAGCACTTCCAATCTCGTCAGGAACCAGCGGGAGGAGCGGGGCGGCAGTTCGAAACGGGCCTCGGGCCCAGATTGGGCCCGGGCGGGCTGCATTGCGGGTTGGGAGTGCCGCAAGGAGGTGGGAGGAGGCAAGGGGCCAGGTGGCCGCTCTCCAATGGCTGCGAGCGGCGAGGAGGGCGATGTGGCGCTCCCGGATTGGTCCGGGGCGCGCCGGCGGCGGCGCCAAGTGGTGAGGAGGGGCTGGACCTGCGCGGATTTCGAGGAGGAGAAGGTGGAGGCTGCAGCTGGAGGTTAGGGGAGGCTAGGGGCTAGCGTTAGGCCATTTTTGGCATGTGGGGGTGTTCATTTATAGCAATGGTAGCTAGGGTTGGGGGTTTTGCATCGTTTTCGGATCGTACGATCGCCATCGGACGGTCCAGAGCAGTGGGGGTAGATACATGGGCTAGGTGGTGTTTGTGGGCTGTGTAGATGGGCTAGTCTGAGAGGGGAGAAGAGCAGCGAGGCAGCCCGGCACAACGTTTCGGAGGCCAAAACGTGTGACGTCAGTACCGGCAATGGTGCCGCTACGGATGACGGTTGGCCTATCAAACGGACTCCGAATGGGACGAAATTTGACAGGCGGTCTACCTACACTATAATAAGACCACACGCCAAGTTTCATCCCATTCCGAGAACAGTTTTCGGCCACTTATAAAATAAATATTCGGAGGTGCCGCGGGCGTGGGCGAGTGTGCCTGGGCTCAGAACGGACAACGGAGAGGACGAGGGATCTCGGATGGAAGCAAGTTTTGAAAACATGTTGATGACATGCACATGATGACATGGCAAAATGCAACACGCGGACAAATGACATGGCAACGACAGCGAATAACTGGAAGACACTTGGCGCATCGGTCTCAGGGTGTCCCATTGATGATGACGATGGCGATGGATTCCCCTCTCCGGAGCCACGAACGGACTCGAGATCAGCCCTCCCGAAGAAGATTAGGGTTAGGCAGCGGCTCCATATCGTAAAACACGATGAATCCTTCTCTCTGATTATTTTCTCCCCGAAAGTTAATATATAGAGTTCGAGTCGAGGTCGGTGGAGCTCCAGGGGGCCCACGAGGCGGGGGCGTGCCCGGGGGGTAGTCACCCCCCACCCTCGTGGATAGGGTGTGGGCCCCCTGATGCTGATTCTTCCGCCAGTATTTTTTATTATTTCCAAAACGTGTCTCCGTGAATTTTCAGGTCATTCTGAGAACTTTTATTTCTGCACAAAAATAACACCATGGCAGTTCTGCTGAAAACAGCGTCTGTCTGGATTAGTTCCATTCAAATCATGCAAGTTAGAGTCCAAAATAAGGGCAAAAGTGTTTGGAAAAGTAGATACGTTGGAGACATATCAACTCCCCCAAGCTTAAACCTTAGCTTGTCCTCAAGCAATTCAGTTGACAAACTGAAATTGATAAAGAAAAACTTTTACAAACTCTGTTTGCTCTTGTTGTTCCAAATATGTAAAGCCAGCATTCAAGTTTTCAGAAAAGATTATGAACTAACCGCATTCACAATAACATTTAGGTCTCATGTTTACTCATATCAATGGCATAATCAACTAGTGAGCAATAATAATAAATATCAGATGACAACACCTTCTCAAAACAATCGTAATATGATATAACAAGATGGTATCTCTCTAGCCCTTTCTGAGACAGCAAAACATAAATGCAGAGCACCCCTGAAGATCAAGGACTGACTATACATTGTAATTCATGGTAAAAGAGATCCAATCACAGTCATACTTAATGTAAATTAATAGCAATGCATGCAAATGACAGCGGTGCTCTCCAACTGGTGCTTTTTAATAAGAGGATGATGACTCAACATAAAAGTAAATAAATAGGCCCTTCGCAGAGGGAAGCAGGGATTTGGAGAGGTGCCAGAGCTCGAGTTTTGAAATAGAGATAAATAATATTTTGGGTGGCATACTTTCATTGTCAACATAACAACCAAGAGATCTCGATATCTTCCATGCTACACACATTATATGCGGTTCCCAAACTGAATTGTAAAGTTTTATACTCCCCCGCCACCAACAAGCAGACTCCATGGCTGGCCCGAAACAACGGGAACCGTCCATACCAACAACAGTCCTGGGGGTGTTTTGTTTGCAATTATTTTGATTTAATCATGGGACTGGGCATCCCGATTACCAGCCATTTTCTCATGAATGATGAGTGGAGTCCACTCATCGTGAGAATAACCCACCTAGCATGGAAGATATAGATAGCCCTAGTTGATACATGAGCTATTTGAGCATACAAAACAGAATTTCATTTGAAGGTTTAGAGTTTGGCACATACAAATTTACTTGGAACGGCAGGTAAATACCGCATATAGGAAGGTATGGTCGACTCATATGGAATAACTTCGCGGTTTATGGAAGTGGATGCACAAGAAGTATTCCCGCTTAGTACAAGTGAAGGCTAGAAAGAGACTGGGAAGCGACCAACTAGAGAGCGACAACAGTCATGAACATGCATTAAGATTAATCAACAATGAGTGCCATCATGAGTAGGATATAAATCACCATGAACATAAATATCATGGAGGCTATGTTGATTTTGTTTCAACTACATGTGTGAACATGTGCCAAGTCAAACCACTAGAATCGTTCAAAGGAGGATACCACCCTATCATACCACATCACAACCATTTTAATAGCATGTTGGCACGCAAGGTAAACCATTATAAACACCTAGCTAATTAAGCATGGCATGAGCAACTATAATCTCTAATTGTTATTGCAAACATGTTTTACTCACAATAGGATGAATCAGGAACGATGAACTAATCATATTTACAAAAACAAGATAGGTCAAGTTCATACCAGCTTCTCTCATGACAATCAGTCCATCATATATCGTCATTATTGCCTTTCACTCGCACGACCGAACTGTGTGGATAATAATAATAGTGCACGTGCATTGGACTAAGCTGGAATCTACTAGCATTTAATACGAGGGTGAATACAAGGTAATATGGGCTCTTTGATAAATCAACAGCAATGCATATGAGAGCCACTCAACATTTTCATCAAGGTCTTCTCCTCGTGACCCCCAAAGAAAAGAAAAGAAATAAAACTATTTACACGGAAAAGCTCCCAACAAGCAAAAGAAGAACAAGAAATATTTTTGGGTTTTCTTTAAGTTACTACTACTATAGGTATGGAAAGTAAACTAGCTAAAAGATACAACTATTTTTATTCTTGAGGTTTTTCTAACACACAAGAAGAACGCTTAGAAAAGAAAATAAACTAGCATGGATAATACAATGAAAAAGTATGAGCACCGACAACTAGAATGAGTGTGTGAACATGAATGTAATGTCGGTGAGAAATACGTACTCCCCCAAACTTAGGCTTTTGGCCTAAGTTATTCTATGGCCACGGATCAAAGCTACTCTCTCCTGTGTACTGAGGAGTGTGATACGTCTCCAATGTATCTATAATTTTTGATTGTTCCATGCTATTATATTATCCTTCTAGGATGTTTTATGGCCTTTGTTATACACTTTTATATGATTTTTGGGACTAACCTATTAACCCAAAGCCCAGTGCCAGTTTCTGTTTTTCTCATGTTTTAGAGTTTCGCAGAAAAGGAATATCAAACGGAGCCCAATTGACCTGAAACTCAACGGAGGAATTTTTGGACCTAAAGAAGCCTAAGAAGTGCCAGAGGGGGACGAGAGGACCCCACGGGCTGCCCACGAGGGTGGGGGTGCCCCCCCCTACTGGGCGTGCCCCCCTGCCTCGTGGACAGCCCGTAGACTCCCTTTGCTTGGCCCCGACTCCAACACCTCCTATATATACTGAAACCTCCGAAAAATAACCTAGATCGGGAGTTCCGCCGCCGAAAGCCTTTATTGCCACCGAAAACCAATCTAGACCCATTCTGGCACCCTACCGGAGGGGGGAATCCCTATCCGGTGGCTATCTTCATCATCCCGGTGCTCTCCATGACGAAGAGGGAGTAGTCCACCCTCGTGGCTGAGGGTATGTACCAGTAGCTATGTGTTTGATCTCTCTCTCTCTCTCGTGTTCTTGAGATGGGACGATCTTGATGTATCGCGAGCTTTGCTACCATAGTTGGATCTTATGATGTTTCTCCCCCTCTACTCTCTTGTGATGAATTGAGTTTTCCCTTTGAAGTTATCTTATCGGATTGAGTCTTTAAGGATTTGAGAACACTTGATGTATGTCTTGCATGTGCTTATCTGTGGTGACAATGGGATATCACGTGATCTACTTGATGTATGTTTTGGTGATCAACTTGCGGGTTCCGTGACCATGGGAATCTATGCATAGGGGTTGGCACACGTTTTCGTCTTGACTCTCCGATAGAAACTTTGGGGCACTCTTTGATGTACTTTGTGTTGGTTGAATAGATGAATCTGAGATTGTGTGATGCATATCGTATAATCATGCCCACACATACTTGAGGTGACAATGGAGTATCTAGGTGACATTAGGGTTTTGGTTGATTTGTGTCTTAAGGTGTTATTCTAGTACGAACTCTATGATAGATTGAACGGAAAGAATAGCTTCATGTTATTTTACTACGAACTCTTGAATAGATCGATCAGAAAGAATAACATTGAGGTGGTTTCGTACCCTACCATAATCTCTTCATTTGTTCTCCGCTATTAGTGACTTTGGAGTGACTCTTTGTTGCATGTTGAGGGCTAGATATATGATATAATTATGTTATTATTGTTGAGAGAACTTGCACTAGTGCAAGTATGAACCCTAGGCCTTGTTTCCTATCATTGCAACACCGTTTATGCTCAATTTTATCATTAGTTACCTTGCTGTTTTTATATTTTATTATTACAAAAACCCATATCTACCATCGGTATTGCACTTGTATCACCATCCCTTTGCCAAACTAGTGCACCTATAAAATTTACCATTGTATTGGGTGTGTTGGGGACACAAGAGACTCTTTGTTATTTGGTTGCAGGGTTGTTTGAGAGAGACCAACTTCATCCTACGCCTCCCATGGATTGATAAACCTTAGGTCATCCACTTGAGGGAAATTTTCTACTTTTCTACAAACCTCTGCACTTGGAGGCCCAACAACGTCTACAAGAAGAAGGTTGCGTAGTAGACATCAAGCTCTTTTCTGGCACCGTTGCCAGGGAGGTTAGTGCTTGAAGGTATATCTTTAGATCTTGCAATCGAATCTTTTAGTTTCTTGTTTATCACTAGTTTAGTTTATAAAAGAAAACTACAAAAGAATGGAACTAAGGTTACCTCATATCCTTCATCTCTTTAATATCTTTCGTGAAAATGATGGGAAGGAAAATTGTGCTCAAGTACTAGAAGAAGAATTACATAGAATGCTTGGCAGGAAATATGTAAATGATGAGCATGATTGCAATGTTGTTAGTGTGAATCCTTTGAATATCCATGATGCTAATGATATGCAAAGCCACAAGCTTGGGGATGCTATGTTTGATGAAGATGATATGTTTAGACCCCCAAATTTTGATGAGCAAATTTATTATGATGAAAGCATACCTCCTATTTATGATGATTATATTTATGAAAGTGGACTTGGAGAGGTCATGACTTTATTTAGTGATGAATCCACTATTTCGTAAGAGGTTCCAATTGATTATGAGAACAAAGTTGCTATCTATGATGATTATTGTGATGACTTCTATGCTATTAAGAATAATGATAACCATTAAACTTGTCATCATGATTTTAGTTTCCAATTGGATTATGCTTCACATGATAGTTATTTTGTTGAGTTTGCTCCCACTACTATTGATGAGAATAAATTTGCTTATGAGGAGAGTAGTAAAATTTCTATGCAAGTAGATCATGAAAAGAATGCTTTATGTGTTGGTTATATTGTTGAATTCATTCATGATGCTACTGAAAATTATTATGAGAGAGAATCATATGCTTCTACATATTGCAATAATATCAAGTTTCCTCTCTATGTGCTTAAGATCTTGAAGTTATGCTCGTTTTCCCTTCCTATGCTGGTTGATTATCGTTCCCATAAGTTGTTTGCTCACAAAATCCCTATGCATAGGAAGTGGGTTAGACTTAAATGTGCTAGTTATATTCTTCATGATGCTCCTGATACGTCTCCAACGTATCTATAATTTTTTATTGTTACATGCTATTATTTATGATGTTTTGGATGTTTAATGGGCTTTGTTATGCACTTCTATATTATTTTTGGGACTAACCTACTAACCCAAAGGCACATTCCAGATTGTTTTTTTTCTATTTCAGGGTTTTACAAAAAAGGAATATCAAACGGAGTCCAAACGGAATGAAACCTTCGGGAGAGATATTTTTGGAGCAAAATACGCACGGGATACTTGAGAAGTATAGAGTAGGGCTGACGTGGCGTCCACGAGTGTGGGGGCACCCCCCCTATAGGGCGCGCCCCCTGCCTCGTTGGCACCCCATCTGGCCCACGGTACCCTCCTTCTTCCTATATATATCTACGTACCCCGAAACCAACAGACGAACAGAGAAAACCCTAGTTCCACTGCCACAACCTTCTGTTCCCATGAGATCCCATCTTGGGGCCTGTTCCGGAGCTCCGCCGGAGGGGGGATCTACCATGGAGTGCTTCTACATCATCATCATCGCCTCACCATGAGTTGTGAGTAGTTTACCACGGACCTTTGGGTCCATAGCCAGTATCAAGATGGCTTCTTCTCTCTCTTTGGATCTCAATACCAAGTTCTCCTCGGTCTTCGAGGAGATCTATTCGATGTAATTTCTTTTTGCGGTGTGTTTGTCGAGATCCCATGAATATTGGGTTTATGATCAAGATTATCTATGAGAAATATTTGGTTCTTCTCTGAACTCTTTATGTATGATTATAATATCCTTGCAAGTCTCTTCGAATTATTGGTTTGGTTTGGCCTACTAGATTTATAGTTCTTGCAATGGGATAAGTGCTTGGCTTTGGGTTCAATCCTGCGGTGTCCTTTCCCAGTGACAGCAGGGGCAGCAAGGCACGTATTGTATTGTTGCCATCGAGGATAAAAAGATGGGGTTTATATCATTATGTTTGAGTTTATCCCTCTACATCATGTCATCTTGCTTAAGGCGTTACTCTGTTCTTATGAACTTAATACTCTAGATGCATGCTGGATAGTAGTCGATGTGTGGAGTAATAGTAGTAGATGCAGAATCGTTTCGGTCTACTTGTCTCGGACGTGATGCCTATATATAATGATCATGCCTAGATAGTCTCATAATTATTCGCTTTTCTATCAACTACTCAATAGTAATTTTTTTACCCGCCGTAGAATATCGCTATCCTGAGAGAAGCCATTAGAGAAAACTATGGCCATCGGGTCTATTCTCAACATAGCAATCTACAATCTACTTTACTTTTCTGTTTTTACTTTCTGTTCTTATATCCAAAAAATACCAAAAATATCAAATTATCATCTCTATTAGATCTCACTTTCGTAAGTGACCGAAAAGGGATTGACAACCCCTTATCGCATTGGCTGCGAAGTTCTTATTTGTTTGTGCAGGTGCGAGGGACTCGCGCGTGGTCTCCTATTGGATTGATACATTGGTTCTCAAAAACTGAGGGAAATACTTACGCTACTGTGATGCATCACGCTTTCCTCTTCGAGGGAATACAACGCAAGCTCGAGAACTAGCAAGAAGAATTTATGGCACCGTTGCTGGGAGGCTTACGCAAAAGTCATATACCAAGTACCTATCACAAAACCTTATCCTTCGCATTACATTTTTTGCCTCTCGTTTTCTCTCCCCCACATCACCCTTGCCGTTTTATTTCCCTTCTTCTGTCGTGTGTTTATCGTTCGCTTGCTTCTTGTTTGCTTGTGTGTTGGATTGCTTGCTTGTCATTATGGCTCAGAACAATACCAAATTGTGTGACTTCTCCGATTGCTCCTATTACCGATGCTGAATCTTGTGAGATCAATTCTGCTCTGTTGAATCTTGTCATGAAAGATCAATTTTCCGGCCTTCCTAGTGAAGATGCCGCTACCCATCTAAACAACTTTGTTGATTTGTGTGATATGCTAAAGAAAAGGGATACGTATAACGATATTGTTAAATTGAAGTTATTTCCGTTTTCTCTTAGAGATCGTGCTAAAACTTGGTTTTCCTCTTTGCCTAGAAATAGTATTGATTCGTGGAATAAGTGCATAGATGCTTTTATCTCCAAGTATTTCCCTCCTGCTAAGATCATCTCTCTTAGAAACGATATTATGAATTTTAAGAAACTAGATCATGGGCATGTTGCACAACCTTGGGAGAGAATAAAATTAATGATACGTAATTGCCCTACACATGGTTTGAACTTATGGATGATTATTCAAAAAAAATATGTTGGCTTGAATTCTGCTTCTAGAAATCTTTTAGATTCGGCCGCAGGAGGCACTTTCATGGAAACTACCTTAGGAGAAGCTACCAAATTCCTAGATAATATTATGGTTAATTGTTGTCAATGGCACACCGAAAGATCTACTCATAAAAAAGTGCATGTTATTGAAGAGATTGGTGTTTTGAGTGGAAAGATGGATGAACTTATGAAAATATTTGATGCTAAGAGTGCTTCTTCTGATCCTAATGATATGCCTTTGTCCACTTTGATTGAAAATAATAATGAATCTTTGGATGTGAATTTTGTTGGTAGGAATAATTCTGGTAACAATGCTTATAGAGGAAACTTTAACCCTAGGCCTTTTCCTAGTAATTCCTCTAATAATTATGGAAATTCCTACAACAACTCTTATGGAAAGATGCCTTCTGAATTTGAAACTAGTGTTAAGGAGTTTATGAATTCGCAAAAGAATTTCAATGCTATGCTTGAAGAAAAATTGCGTATGATTGATGAATTGGCTAGAAGTCAGGATAGAATTACTCTTGATGTTGATTCTTTGAAACTTAGATCTATCCCACCTAAGGATGATATCAATGAGTCTCTCAAAGCCATGAGAATTTCCATTGATCAATGCAAAGAAAGAACCGCCAGGATGCATGCTAAAAGAGAGAATTATATAAAAGCATGTTCTTCTAGTTATCAAGAAAATAAAGATGAAGATCTGAAAGTTATTGATGTGTCTCCTATTAGATCCTTGTTTTCTAGTATGAATCTTGGTAGGATTGGAGATGAGTCTACTTTAAGGTGTCCCAATAATTCGGAGTTTTTAGATCTTGATGCTAAAATTGTTAAAAGTGGGAGTGAAGAGATTAAAACTTTGCATAGTGATGAACCCACTACTTTGGATTTCAAGGGATTCAATTATGATAATTGCTCTTTGATTGATTGTATTTCCTTGTTGCAGTACGTACTAAACTCTCTGCATTCTTATAGTCAAAATAAAGCTTTTACCAAACACATAGTTGATGATTTGATGCAATCTTCTGAAGAAAAACTTGAATTAGATGTTTCTATCCCTAGAAAGCTTTATGATGAGTGGGAACCTAGTATTAAAATAAAAATTAAAGATCATGAATGCTATGCTTTGAGTGATTTGGGTGCTAGCGTTTCCACAATTCCTAAAACTTTGTGTGATGTGTTAGGTTTCCATGAACTTGATGATTGGTCTTTAAATTTGCATCTCGCGGATTCTACCATTAAGAAACCTATGGGAAAGATTAATGATGTACTTATTGTTGCAAATAGGAATTATGTGCCCATAGATTTCATCGTGCTTGATATTGATTGCAATCCTACTTGTCCTATTATTCTTGGTAGACCTTTCCTTAGAACGATTGGTGCAATTATTGATATGAAGGAAGGAAATATTAGACTCCAATTTCCGTTAAGGAAAGGCATGGAACACTTTCCTAGGAAGAAAATAAAATTACCATATGAATCTATTATGGGAGCCACTTATGGATTGCCTTCCAAAAATGGCAATACCTAGATCTATCCATGTATCGTGCCTAGCTAGGGGCGTAAAATGACAGCGCTTGTTAGGAGGCAAACCAATTTCATATTTTTTGTTTTTGCTTCTGTTTCGGAATAAATATTGATTCTTGCTTTTGTTTAGATGTGGTTTTGTGTTTTAATTAGTGTTTGTGCCAAGTAGAACCTGTGGGAAGACTTGTGTGAAGATTATATGATCTTGCTGTGAAAAACAGAATCGTTAGCGCTCACTAGAATGGTCACCAGATTTTACTAGAGTGTGCTACTTAGTTGATTCTTTTTGTAGATGATTAATAGACAAATTTCTCACATTTACCAATTTAGTTCAATTTTTTGGAGTTACACAAGTATGCAAAAGTTACGATTACTATAGATTGTTCTGTTTTTGACAGATTCTGTTTTTCGTGTGTTGTTTGCTTATTTTGATAAATCTATGAGTAGTATTGGGAAGTATGAATCATAGAGAAGTTGGAATACAGTAGGTTTAACACCAATATAAAGAAATAATGAGTTCATTGCAGTACCGTTGAGTAGTGGTTTGTTTTCTTATACTAACGGAGCTCACGAGATCTTTGTCTAAGTTTTGTGTCGTGAAGTTTTCAAGTTTTGAGTATTGCTTTGATGGACTATGGAACAAAGAGTGGCAAGAGCCTAAGTTTGGGTATGCCCAAGGCACCCCAAGGTAAAATTCAAGGACAACCAAAAGCCTAAGCTTGGGGATGCCTCGGGAAGGCATCCCCTCTTTCGTCTTCATCCATCGGTAACTATACTCGAAGCTATATTTTTATTCACCACATGATATGTGTTTTACTTGGAGCTTCATGTATAATTTGAGTCTTTTCTTGTTAGTTTGCCACAATTATCCTTGCTGGACACACCTTTTTGAGAGAAAGAAATATGGCCTAGGAATTGATAGAACACTCTATGTGCTTCACTTATATCGTTTGAGTTGAATAGTTTTTGCTCTAGTGCTTCACTTATATCTTTTAGAGCACGGCGGTGATTACATTTTGTAGAAATTGTTGATCTCTCATGCTTCTCTTATATCCTTTCGAGAGTCTATTAAAACATCATGGTAATGTGCTTTGGCTATTAAACTAGCCTTAACATGATAGGCATCCAAGATCAATGTAGTAAAAACTTTCACACTAAGTGCATTGAATATGATGAGAACTTGGATGCTTGATAATTGTTTTGAGATATGAGGATAGTGATATTAAAGTCATGCTAGTGGAGTTATTATGAAATTGAGAAATGCTTGTGTTAAAGTTAGTGATTCACGTAGCATGCACGTATGGTGAACCGCTATGTGACGAAGTTAGAGCATGAGGTATTTGTAGAGTGTCATCCTTTGTGTGGAGGTCGGAGGCGCGCGATGGTTAACTCCTACCAACCTCCCCCCTAGGAGCATGTGTTGATTGCTTTGTTTTGATGACTCGTTAATTTTTGCAATAAGTATATGAGTTCTTATGACTAATGTTGAGTCCATGGATATTACGCACTCTCACCCTTCCACCATTGCTAGCCTCTCTTGTACCGCGCAACTTTCGCCGTTACCATACACCCACTATATATCCCTCCTCAAAACAGCCACCATATATCTTCCTCAAAACAGCCACCATACCTACCTATCATGGCATTTCCATAGCCATTCAGAGATATATTGCCATGCAACTTTCCACCGCTCCGTTCATATGACACGCTTCATATTGTCATATTGCCATGCATGACCATGTAGTTGACATCGTATTTGTGGCTAGGCCACCATGCATAATTTTTCATACATGTCACTCTTGATTCATTGCACATCCCGGTACACCGCCGGAGGCATTCATATAGGTCATACTTTGTTCTAGTATTGAGTTGTAATATCGAGTTGTAATTCAATGAAAGTGTGATGATCATCATTATTAGAGCATTGTCCAATGTGAGGAAAGGCTGAATAAAGAAAGCCCCTACAAAAAAGGCCAAAGAAAAAGAAAGGCCCAAAACAATAAAAAAATAAAAGAAAATAAAACGGGACAATTGCTACTATCTTTTTCCACACTTGTGCTTCAAAGTAGCACCATGTTCTTTGTGATAGAGAGTCTCATGTCTAGTCACTTTCATATACTAGTGGGAATTTACATTATAGAAGTTGGCTTGTATATTCCTACGATGGGCTTCCTCAAATGCCCTGGGTCTTCGTCAGCAAGCAAGTTGGATGCACACCCACTTAGTTTCTTTTGTTGAGCTTTCATACATTTTAGTGCATCCGTTGCATGGCAATCCCTACTCACTCACATTGATATCTATTGATGGGCATCTCCATAGCCCGTTGATATACCTAGTCGGTGTGAGACTATCTCCCTCCTTTTTGTCTTCTCCACAACCACCTCTCTATTCCACCCATAGTGCTATGTCCATGGCTCACGCTGATGTATTGCGTGAAATTTGAAAGGTTTGAAAGAATTGAGTATGAAAACAAGTGCTTGGCTGAAATCGGGGTTGTGCATGATATGAATATTTTGTGTGATGAAGAGGGAGCATAGCCAGACTATATGATTTTGTAGGGATAACTTTCTTTAGCCATAGTATTTTGAGAAGACATGATTTCTTTGTTAGTATGCTTGAAGTATTATTATTTCTTATGTCAATATAGACTTTTGTCTTGAATCTTTCAGATCTGAACATTCATGCCACAATTAAGAGAATTACATTGAAAACTATGTTGGTTGGCATTCCACATCAAAAATTCTATTTTTATCATTTACCTACTCGAGGACGAGTAGGAATTAAGCTTGGGGATGCTTGATACGTCTCCAATGTATCTATAATATTTGATTGTTCCATGCTATTATTTATGATGTTTTGGATGTTTAATGGGCTTTGCTATACACTGTTATATTATTTTTGGGACTAACCTACTAACCCAAAGGCCCAATCCAGATTGTTGTTTCTTGCCTATTTCAGGGTTTTACAGAAAAGGAATATCAAACGGAGCCCAAACGGAATGAAACCTTCAGGAGAGATATTTTTGGAGCAAAATACACTCAGGAGACTTGAGAACCACGGAGTAGGGCTGACGTGGCGTCCACGAGGGTGGGGGTGCGCCCCCCCTATAGGGCGCACCCCCCTGCCTCGCCGGCACCCCGTGTGGCCCCCGGTGCCCTCCTTCTTGCTATATATATCTACGTACCCCGAAACCATCAGACAAAACTCTAGTTCCACCACCGCAACCTTCTGTTCCCATGAGATCCCATCTTGGGGCCTGTTCCGAAGCTCCGCCGGAGGGGGGATCTACCACGGAGTGCTTCTACATCATCATCATCGCCTCACCATGAGTTGTGAGTAGTTTACCACAGACCTTCGTGTCCATAGCTAGTATCTAGATGGCTTCTTCTCTCTCTTTGAATCTCAATACCAAGTTCTCCTCGGTCTTCGAGGAGATCTATTCGATGTTTTCTCTTTTTGCGGTGTGTTTGTCAAGATCCGATGAATTGTGGGTTTATGATCAAGATTATCTATGAGAAATATTTGGTTCTTCTCTAAACTCTTTATGTATGATTATAATATCCTTGCAAGTCTCTTCGAATTATTGGTTTGGTTTGGCCTACTAGATCTATAGTTCTTGCAATGGTTGAAGTGCTTGGCTTTGGGTTCAATTTTGCGGTGTCCTTTCCCAGTGACAGTAGGGGCAGCAAGGCACGTATTGTGTTGTTGCCATCGAGGATAAAAAGATGGGGTTTATATCACTATGTTTGAGTTTATCCCTCTACATCATGTCATCTTGCTTAAGGCGTTACTCTGTTCTTATGAACTTAATACTCTAGATGCATGATGGATATCGGTCGATGTGTGGAGTAATAGTAGTAGATGCAGAATCGTTTTGGTCTACTTGTCTCGGACGTGATGCCTATATATAATGATCATGCCTAGATAGTCTCATAATTATTTAATTTTCTATCAATTGCTCGACAGTAATTTGGTTACCCGCCGTAGAACATCGCTATCCTCAGAGAAGCCACTAGAGAAAACTATGGCCCCCGGGTCTATTCTCAACATATCAATCTACAATCTACTTTACTTTTCCGTTTTTACTTTCTGTTCTTATATCCAAAAAATACCAAAAATATCAAACTATCATCTCTATCAGATCTCACTTTCGTAAGTGACCGTAAAGGGATTGACAACCCCTTATCGCGTTGGCTGCGAAGTTCTCATTTGTTTGTGCAGGTGCGAGGGACTCGCGCGTGGTCTCCTACTGGATTGATACCTTGGTTCTCAAAAACTGAGGGAAATACTTACGCTACTGTGCTGCATCACCCTTTCCTCTTCGAGGGAATACAACGCAAGCTCAAGAAGTAGCAGCTCCCTTTATGTTTCAATTCTTATCTTTTATGCGAGCATCATTGAAATCATTGTGCCTAGCTAGGGGCGTTAAACGATAGCGCTTGTTGGGATGCAACCTGTGGGGACCCCGAGTCATAAGTTGTGATCACCGAATGCACGTGTACAGTGATCCCAGAGATCAATGCTCACTGAACACACAGAAGCTGAATAACAAGAGTCTTACATCCATACATACCATATTACACAACTAGGACCATTATGGTCAAGTCTTGAGTATATCGTTGCAGCGGAAATCTTCAATAACAACTTGGACCCATGCCATCTGCCTTAACCCTACAAGCATTGTGACTGGGAAGCGTCCTAGCTCGCATGCTCGTCACCAAGAAATCTTCATCATATCATGTTCTCTCATGCCTGGCCAATAAAATAACCAGTGGCAAGCCAATGAGTACTTTGAATGTACTCGCAAGCAACCCAAGTGTGATGACAGAATAAATATGCAAGGCTCTACTGCTAAATTGGCAGTTTTGCGGAAAGCTAGTTTTTCATATGCAAGTATGATCAACATATAACATGGACATGCATGTGTCTGCAACAAGTGTCAGGAGGTTTCAGACATCAATATCGAGAAAGAGTCATGAACAACTCTTGCTCACAGTCATCGTGACTTTCTCACAATCACATCAACAGATTTACCAAACCATGTTGTTTTCTAGAAACTTAAGGACATAGTCTAAGTAGCACCACCCAATTGTCCTTGACCGTGGACACGGCTATTCGAATAGTTTTACACTCGGCAGAGGTTGCACACTTTAACCACAAGATCCGGGGAACTTCCATGTCATCCACGACCCGCGGTACCTCAAGTACCCGGGGTAAGCACCCGATCACTATCTTTCCCTAGACGACACTAACATAGAGTCCACTCGATTGGTAGTAGCCCCTGTGCCCAACATTTCACATCTTAAAAATTGTGGAGACTCGCTCCCATATTCATCACATACCACTGACACGGGGTACCAACGGTGTGTTCGGTGCCCTGTAAAAACAGTCATAGCCGCCTATCCAAGCACGACCCCGTCCCGGGAGTGACCTCATGTCACCCCTATCACTAGTAATGCGGGCACCATGCTAGTATCGACCTAGGTAATCAATAATGCCCTTTCACATATAAGGGTAGAGTGGTTGCGCATGTTTGGTTGGGATGGTAATCACACATAAATCTAATCCATCTTTGTAAACAACACTTTCATCAAGCCTCGGTACACTACTTCTCTACCAAGTAGTGTCCTAGTTCCTCATCATCTCCCAGGGGCATTAGTGGCACCCACTGGGTTATATGCAAGTATGTCAACCCACACTTGTTTCTTTCCATGCATACCCCTGACCCATTTTGCGTAGCCAACTACTATAGCATACATCTATTTACTCCTGCCGGCATAACCCACATAAGAAGGTAGGGTCATGCACAATGCAAGTACCAACGAGGAAGTACAGTGGCAAACCATCGAAGTGGTTCCACCTCATCATGATTCCGTAGCAACAACATTATGGTGCTATATGACATGCATAAAAAGGGGTTCCATAGACATGGTCAAAGGGCTGCTTGCCTTGTCCTTCCGAGTCTTCAAACCTTCTGGTCCATCTCCAAGTACTCTGTTTATTTCGTCAACTAACGATGGAAACAATCATAATAAGCAACACAACAAGGCAAAAATAAAAGTGCTCTAAAAATTGGAGTTGGAATTTTCTAGGATACCTCTGGTCATATGAGAAATGACCAAGGTGTTTTCATAGGTATTTGATCAATGGATAGTTTGGAACATTTCAATATGATGGAATCAAGGGGTTTATGGATTTGAAAGAACTGTACATAAATATATTTTTGAAAAATGAGCAAAGGCACCCATTTAACAAATCATGATTTTAGAAGCATCTAGGAGTTGGTTTCACTGGATTTGGAGTTCAAATGAATTTCCTAGGATTTTGCAAAGTTGACAAATATGAAGAAATAGGCCATTATTTTGTGGGGTATAGATAGTATTAGGAAAATTGTTCCAAACCTAAGTTTTGATATTACAAGCACCTAGGAATTTGAACCATTGCATTTGGATCAAATTTGAGCTCTCTGTGATTTTCTAAAGTTTATCACAGAAATAGAAAAATGGCATTTGATAAATATTTGTGAAGAAAGAGTCTATGGAAAAATGTGCATGTTGCACCAACAGGTAGATCAGGATTTTAGAAACTCCTAGAAATTTGAATCATCAAATTTGGAGTTTATTTGAATTATTTATGGATTTATGAAGTTGACTGGAAAAGAAAAAGGAAAGGAAAATGGTTTATACCCTTATACTGCGCACACGGCGACAGATAGATCGTGGGCCGGCCTAGTGGCTCGGCTGTGCTCGGGCTGGCGACGCAAGAGGCGTACTCCAGGGAATACGCTTCCCCGTGGTGAAGGTGGCAGCGGCAGAGTCCGTCTCCACTTAAACGGGGCGGGGCCCTCCCGTCAGTGGCTCAGGCACTCTGGCCAGCCGACAGGTGGGGCCCGGCTATCGGTTCATCCCCCACCTCCCGCTCGAATAGAGCAGAGGCAGGGGCGGCTTCGACGGCGGCTGGCCGGCGCCACAGGCCGCCGTTTCTGGTGTTCTGGCCACCGGCGCGCTCAGGGGGATCTGCCGCATCCGTCGAGGTGCGCCATGACCATGGGGACGGCCCGAAGCGAGCGCCCCATCGGCCACGGCGGAGGATGGCGTCGGCGGTGTTGGGCACGGCAACACAGGCGGGGGAAGGACGAAGTGGAGTGTGAGGCGAGTCAGCGGTGGTGGTGAGGGGGCTCTGGAGTAGGTAGGGGCGAAGGAGAGGATAGGGAGAGCTCGAATTTGAGCGGTGGTCGGCGGCAAGGTTCTCGGCCGTGGATTTGAATGGGGGCACGGGAGGAGTACTAGGTTGGCCTGGGGGAGTACGGGAGGGAGAGAGAGCCAAAGGAGCAGCGAGGGGCTCGGGGGTGGCCTTTAAATAGGTGGGCGACGGTCCACCGAGGGCTCGTGCGCCGGCGAGCTAGTTGCCGTCGCTGCAAGCCACGGGGGCGCGCGTGGGTGTGTCCCGGGTGTTTGTGGGGTTGGTCCAAGTCGAGGGGAAGGGAGAGAAGGAGCGGGGGAGCGTCAGGGTAGCGCGCGTGTGAGGTTGCCCATTGGAGTGCTCGGGCGGCCAGCGCGCGTGGGAGAGGAGGCAGGAGGAGGAAGAAAGATAATGGGCCGACCAGCCACGCGTGTCCCGGACGTCGAGGTGGTCCTGCTGGCGTGCGCGGAACAGCCGGGGTGGTCGGGGCATCGGGATGGGGGCGGCTACAGTGCGCTAGAGCACTGTAGCGTGCTCCAGAGCGCCGTTTTGGCATGCCAGGGCATGCCATTGGCAGTTGGGCGTGCCCAAGCTTTTCTACTGGCTTTAGGGAGGTGTAAAGAATGGGGAAGATGCACTGGATGCTCTAGGAATCCTCTGGAGGGAAGGAGGGGTTGAGAGAGAGGGTGAATGGTGTTGTCCAGAGGGGTAAAGTGGGGTTTTACCCCCCCCCCCCCCTCAATCATTGATCCGATGTGGGGAAGGAGTTCCTGGAGGTAGAGGGTGACTAGGAGCAGTTGTGGTAAAAACTTGAGGCAAGGGGGAGTGGTGGAAGTGGATCAAAAGGTGATTTTGGCAAAGTGCCAGAAGGTGTTTGATGATGTTTTGGGCAAGCAAATGGAGTCCAAATGACATGAGACTTAACAGTATGAAATGGCACATACATCTAGGCCCTTCCACCAAATTTGAGCTCATTTGGGCAAAGTTGCCAACGCAACTTTTGTAAACCCTAGGAATCAACAGAAATGGATTTTCCAAGATTAAGTTAAGCAAATCATCTCTCCTTGATGCACCACATGGTGTAGTTTCATCATTTGGGTTTGTGAGCATGTCCACAAAATTTGAGGCCCCAAGTAAAAAGTTGGCAATGTAGAGTTGTTCAAATTTAGATCTGGTAAGAAAGGGTTTTGGGGCACTTAGATCAAGTTATGCTTCTCCAATACTTGTTCCATTTGGTCTAGTTGCATAACTATACCATTTTAGCATGTGCACCAAGTTTTAGAGCATTTGGACAAGTTTGGCAATGTAAAGTTGCTCAAACTCCAAAATGGACAGAAATGGTTTTGAGGGGATTAGATGATGTTTTCTTGATCTTCAAGGCATGAGGCTTTGTAAGATCATCAAATATGTCATATTTGACATGATCGAATTTCCCTGGAATTTTCAGGGAAAATTTCCTTTGTAAATATTTCAAAAGCTTGAAATGTTCAGAAAGGGTTTTGGAAGGATTTGTCCAATATTTTGAACATGACCATGTGTTGAAACTCTTATATATGGACAATATATGTCCTATGAGTTTCCCTGAATTTTGAAAAATATTTTTGAAACAATTAAATAATTTTAACCTATTAAAGACCATTTCTGGCCTAAAGAAAAAGCATTTAAATAAAAGATAAAAATAACTTTTAAAATTATAATTTTGTGGTTTATGGGAGTCATATACCTAATAGGATTCAATTATACATTTTGAAAGATTTTTCTCACCCTAAATAAGGTACTTGCAGTACAAACCTCAATTCAGGGGTTTTTGGAAAACTAATTTTAGAAAATACTATTTGGCCAAAATATTTTTATAAGAAAATACTATATTGGTCTATACACATGGCATGATCATTGGGAAAATGTTTTGGATCAAGGAGATGAAGTATAAGAGTTGTAGGATTTACTTGATTTTTAGAGCACTAGCAAACATCAGACAAAAATGAAATCAAGCAAAAAAACACTCAAAAGTTTTTGTCAAACCACATTTTTAGCATGATTATTAGCTTAAGTGTTGTGGCATGAAAAAAACAGGGTCTGACAGAACCCAATTTTATTTTCCTTGCTTTTACTTCCGTTTAGTAATAAATATTGCATCTAGCTTCTGTTTAGATGTGGTTTTGTGTTTTAATTAGTGTTTGTGCCAAGTAGAACATTTGGGAAGACTTGTGTAAAGTTTATGCGATC
This sequence comes from Secale cereale, assembly GCA_902687465.1. Taxonomy (NCBI): domain Eukaryota; kingdom Viridiplantae; phylum Streptophyta; class Magnoliopsida; order Poales; family Poaceae; genus Secale; species Secale cereale. Next base: position 115,974,577 of record LR738709.1, on the reverse strand, counting down.
ATGCTGTAAAAAACAAAAACTTTAGCACTCACGAGATTAGCTACCATTTTTTACTGGAGAGTGATTTTCAGTTGATTCTTTTTTTAGATGATTAATAGACAAATTCCTCAGGTTTAACAATTTATTTAAGAATTTTTAGAGTTACAGAAGTATTAAAGTTACAAATTGCTACAGACTGTTCTGTTTTTGACAAATTCTGTTTTCTATGTGTTGTTTGCTTATTTTGATGAATCTATGAGTAGTATCGGAGGGTATGAACCATAGAGAAGTTGGAATACAGTAGATATTACACCAATATGAGTTTAGAATGAGTTCATAACAGTACCTAAGTGGTGGTTTTATTTTCTTATACTAACGGAGCATACGAGTTTTCTGTTGAGTTTTGTGTTGTGAAGTTTTCAAGTTTTGAGTATGGCTTTGATGGACTATGGAACAAAGAGTGGCAAGAGCCTAAGCTTGGGGATGCCCAAGTCACCCCAAGGTAAAATTCAAGTACAACCAAAAGCCTAAGCTTGGGGATGCCCCGGGAAGGCATCCCCTCTTTCGTCTTCATCTATCGGTAACTATAGTCGGGACTATATTTTTATTCACGACATGATATGTGCTTTGCTTGGAGTGTCATTTTGTTTTATTTAGTTTTGCTTGTTGTTTGAATAATATCCCAAGATCTTAAATTCTTAAATGTTTGAGAGTCTTCACATAGTTACATAACTATTCAACTACTCATTGATCTTCACTTATAACTTTTGGAGTAGTTTGTCGTTTGCTCTAGTGCTTCACTTATATATTTTAGAGCACGGCGGTGGTTTTATTTTTAAGAAATAGATGAACTATCATGCTTCACTTATATCCTTTTGAGAGTCTATTAGAACAGCATGGTAATGTGCTTTGGCTAAAAAACTAGCCTTCACATGATAGGCATCCAAGATCAATGTAGTAAAAACTTTCATACTAAGTGCATTGAATATGATGAGAAGTTTGATGCTTGATAATTGTTTTGAGATATGAGGATAGTGATATTAGAGTCATGCTAGTGGAGTTATTATGAATTTGAGAAATACTTGTGTTAAAGTTTGTGATTCCCGTAGCATGCACATATGGTGAACCGCTATGTGACGAAGTTAGAGCATGAGGTATTTGTAGAGTGCCATCCTTTGTGTGGAGGTCGGGGGCGCGGGATGGTTAACTCCTACCAACCTCCCCCCTAGGAGCATGCGTTGATTGCTTTGTTTTGATGACTCGTAAATTTTTACAATAAGTATATGAGTTCTTATGACTAATGTTGAGTCCATGGATTATACGCACTCTGACCCTTCCACCATTGCCAGCCTCTCTTGTACCTCGCAACTTTCGTCGGTACCATACACCCACTATGTCGGGGAAACTGGTCGCCCACGAACACCTATGGGACCGGAGCCCCTTCTACGGTACGGTGAGGGAGCGGAGGGAGCACAAAGAGCAGATCGAGGAGCACACGCGGGCAGTTTACCCAGGTTCGAGCCGCGTGGACGCGTAAAACCCTACTTCTGCCTTGGTTGTATTGAGTTCTTGAGCTCGGGAGCTAGAAGATCTACAGTACTAGCTACACCGAGCGAGGGAGTGATCAAGTTTCTGGGATCGAACCCCCTCGACGTTGTGCATGGGCCTCCTTTTATAGCTCAAAGGGGTCACCGACAGGTGTCAACGTAGAGGAGGGTAAAAGTGTAAAATTTGTGGTAGATGGAACAGTGCATGAACAGTGTATGCACAGTGTATGTACAGTGATCTATACCTAACCCAGACGGTGGGGGACAAAGGCATTGAATGCCCGTCGCCGTCACCCCAAAAGCGTCCGCCCGGGCGTCTCCGTTTGCCACGACGATGGCCTCGTCACCGCGGCTTGCCACCGTGTACCCCAGGCTGCACAGCCATCTGCCACGTGCCCCTGGAAGGGCCCCAGGGCGACGCGTGGCCAGATGAGCTGGAGCGCAAGCACACAGTGTAAGCCTCCCCCGGCAAGCACCTTGCCGGGGTTGCTATCTTGCCGGGCCCGGAAGCTTGTCGCTCTCCGAGTCCTGCCGGGGCGCACGGCGCGCCACGATGTATCTTCTGAGGTGTTGCTTTCTGGTCTTCCCGGCAAGCTCCTCTTGCCAGGGTCTCGTGAGAATAGAGTGGTCTTGTGCTGGAATGATAACCTTGAGCCTGGTGCGGCCTTCCCGGCAAGCTCCTCTTGCCGGGTCTTGTCTCTTAACTTGAATACTTTGTTCTTGTATGGCTTCAAAGGGGTCCAGAGTGGGTTTTGACGGGCGCGTGGTGAGCCAGACCACGGGACGCTGCTACTGCCCGTGCACAAGTCGGGATACTAAGGTACCCCTACTTTAGTACACCGACAGGAGCCCCCGGGCCTGGGCCACACACGGTGCCAAGCGCTGTTGGGCCAGGCCCAAAACAGTGCACGGGCACAAGCGGCCCACGGCGCGCCGTTTCCCACTCCGCATCTGCCGCATCTCTCCCTAACGGCACGCGTCGATTGCGGCGTCGTGGGAGAGATCGTGGCCTGTTTCTTTAATGGGAAAATGCGGAACGTCCCCCACTTCCCCCTTAAAAGCAGAGGAAGCAGGGGCAGTTTCCCCCCATTGCTTTCATTGTGCCTTGAATCTCCAGAAACCCCCACCGCTCTCTACCTCCCCAAAGGTCAACAGAGAGCCGAGCTCCACCCTTCCTCCGCCGTCTCCAGCATCCGCAGCGCCGGAGACATCCCTCGCCGTCCCCGCCATGGCCCCGAAGAGCGACAAGGCGAAGAGCGACAAGGCGAAGAAGGAGAAGTCCGACAAGGCGGCGAAGCTGGCAGCCATGCGGAGAAGGATGGTGGTATTCCCGCCGAGGCTCGGCGCGAGGGAGCTGCGGGACAAGTATTACCTGTTCTAGGCGAGGGAGACGAAGGCTCACCCGCGCACCAGAGTCCTCCCTACCGTAGCCGTCGACATGTACCCGGGAGGTTACCACTACTTCGCTTTGTTCTTCCATTGCGGTCTCTGTCCTCCGTATTCAGAGTTTTTCTGCGATGTGATGAACACATATGGATTCCACCTCTTAGATTTCACCCCGAATGCCGTCCTCACTTTGGCCGTTTTCGCACATCTGTGCGAAAACTATGTCGGGGTCCACCCAAACGTAGCTCTCTTCCGCCACTTCTTCACACCTAGAGTAGAGTCCGGATCTCCACTCTCCGGCGGTATCTCTTGGATCTTCAGGCTCGGCAAGAAGGAGGCGTACTTGATTGGAGAGCTCCGCGGCAAGTGGGAAGAGTGGAGGGCTGATTGGTGCTGGGTCATGGAAGATGAACCCGAGCAGTTTACCTCGCCGCGCCGGACTGCAATAGTGCGCGGCAAGGATTGGAGTGACTTGGCCCCGGAGGACGACAAGCTAATGATTGCCCTCACTAGGATCCTTCGCCTCCGGGCCGCCAACCTTAGTGTAGGTGAAGTTCGGGCTGATTTCCTTCGCCGCCGCATTGCCCCTCTGCAGGAAAGGAAGAGGCCTGCCTGGGAGTTCGGCAACGCGGCAGATCGCATGAGGCTGCGCCCCGGGCTGAATTATAACTTCACTGTCTTGGAACTCAAGGGGATGGTCCGGGAGCTGTTCAAACATGACCCCAAGCACCCGGAGTGGTTCAGACCGTCGGACGGAGTAGTTCCATTGTGCAACAACTCTGCCCTTAGTGCCATCCGCGCGGCAATGCCTGAGTGTGACTCCCACGGGGTTGTTCCTACTTGGCTGACGCCTTCAGAGGAGACCATGCAGACCTTTTTTGATAATCTGGTTGAATGGCCACGCAACCCCGAGGAGAAAAAGGGCCTCACCCGGGCGACCACCGACCGGGACGTGGCATATATAACCAACAGGATGGAGGAGGCCGCCGCAGCGGCGGCCGCAGGTGAGTTTGGGTGCACCGTGGAGGAAGCGGAAGCGGCGGACGCGGTGAGCCAGGCCGAGGAGGAAGAAATCCTCAAACTGCTGATGCCCACCGGGAAGCTTGCCGGGGAGCCTGCCGGGGAGCCTGCCGGGACGAGAGAGGCTGCTGGGCAGGGCTCCGAGTCCAGTGAGCCCGCCGAGGAGGATGCCGAATCGGACAATTCTGACGAAGACTCGGGCGGGTCACTGAACCTTGACGACGACGCCTCCTCATCCTCAGAGAACTCTCCGCCACCACCTAGTCCTCCGCTACAGCCGAAGAAGCGCCTCCGCAAGGCCACTGAGACGGCGAGACCACCGGCGCCCCGACAGCAGCCGAAGCGTCGTGCGACGCGTGCCACCACGACGAGCAAGGTCGTGAAGGAGGTGCCCCGTGCCCGAGCGACAAGCGGAGGGGGATCTTCCCGGAGTGGCTCTGGTGTTCCCTCCGCCCCTCGGTCCTCGGGGACGACCGGAGCGGGGACTTCACAACCCACGGCTCCGGAGCCTGCCAAGCGCCCGAGGGAGCCTTCTCCTCCAGCTCCTTGCGCTGGAGCACGCGAGGCGGAGTTTGACTTCTCCGCCCTCAGCTCCGACGAAGAGGAGGAAGAGTAAGTACTTGCAATTTCTTTTTCCTTTGATTTTTGTTGCTTTTGTCTTGATTTCTCTTGCCTGGTTCTGATCTTGTTTGGCTTCCAGGACCTTGACCCAGAGGATGGCGAAGAGGGCCAAGATGCCTGTGGTTGACCTTGAGGACGACGAGCCCGTCGCAGCGGCAGGTGACGCGCCAGCGACAAGCTTGCCGGACCAGCCCGCTGCTCCGGAGAGCAGCCCCCAGCGCAGCCCCCAGCGTAAGTCCTTTGTTCACTTTTTTCCTTGATGGGCGCGCTTGAGCTAGTCCTTGCTAACGTCTTGTTTGTCTGTTGTCTTGTGCAGAAATGGAACTGCAGCCGCAGGAGCACCAAGAGGCCACCCCCGACGAGCCGCTTGTTCCACCCTCCCCCCCAAGGAGGAGCTCCCCGGCGAGGGACAGCGCTCCGCCAAGGATGGGTACTCCGCCGAGGGCGAGCACCCCGCCAAGGGCGAGCACCCCGACAAGGGTGGGCACCCCGCCAAGGGAAGGCGCGAGCGGCCCTCTGCCAGCAGGGGCCACTACTACGCCGCCAAGGGAGAATTCCCCGGCGAGGGACCCCGTTATAGAAGAGGCCCGCGCAGGTAAACCCTTGTACTTTCTTCTTCTTGGATTCTTCTTTTTTGGATATTTGCTTGCTGATTCTTTCTTTTCTTTTTCTTCTGTTAGATCTGCCCGCCCCGGAGCCGATGGAGACGGAGACCATCGCCGAGGAAGACGTGCGCGGTAATGCTGGCGACACCGCCACCACTGAGGGAATGACTGGTGCTGACGAGCCAGCCGCCGAGGAGACCGCTCCGACCGCTGACGCCGCAGCTGGGAAGGGACCGGCGACCGCACTGCTGACCCTGAGGCCGCAGGAGCGCCGGACGCTACACCGGCCGCCGACCCCTCCGCCCCCACGGCTGGGTCGGGTGTCTATCTGGAGGCCGCCAACAGGGTCTTTATCCAAGTCCCGTGGGCGTCCTCATCAAGGGCACCCGCGGAGGGGGACACCTTCGACGGAGAAGTTCTCGCCTCCGCCGGGCTGAGGGTTGTCGATGCGCCCGGCAGCAGCAACGAGGCCGAAGAGGAGCAACTCCTACGTCGACTCCTGGGCTTGTACTGGGCCAGGCAAGCCAAGTTGGAGTCCCGAGAGGCTCAGGCTGCCAAGGCTGGTGCTGATCTGGAGAAGCGCGCCGCGGAGCTCCGTGCCGCCAACCAGGCGGCCCTCCGTAACTTGGCGGAGGAGCGTGAAGAGCTTGCCGGAGCACACCAGGCGTTCCTCCTCGAGAAGGCCGAGGTGGAGGAGCAGCAGCGACTGGCCGCCGAGGATCTGTCTCGGTGGGAGGGAGAGCTCAACCAGCGGAAGGTCGACCTCGATAGCCACGAGGACGACCTTACCGCTCGCGAGCAGGCCATTGGCGGGGCTCTGCAGGAGGCGAGGGACGCCGCTGCCGCCGCAGAGACCGCCAAGAAGGATCTGGAGGCCAGGGTGGCGCAGTTGGAGACGAGCTTGAAGGCGAGCGAGGACAGGGTCGCCGCGCTCAACGTGGCGCGGGAGAAGGACGCTCATACCAACTCGGAGCTGCAAGTCCGTCTCTCCGAGAAGGGCAAAGAGCTCAACGACGCCAAGGACACCATTGCAGACTTGGAGCTGAAGGTTTCCACCCTTACCGATTCGCTTGACGTCGCCCGGGACCGCGAGACGAAGCTGAAGGACGATCTTCGTGCTGAGAGGGCGTTGCTGGACAGTGCCGCCCTGTCGCAGAACAACTTCCAGCAGACGGTGGAGCAGTGGACCGAGGAGCTCGTCGCCTCCGCCGCCAACATTGATAAGGAGCTGGTGGCGCTGAGGGCAGAGCACCTCGTGTACTCCCCCGACGAGAGCCTCCCCCACAGCGCCAAGCTGAGCCTGTTCTTTAGAGGAGTGGTGCCGGCTCTCGCGCGGCTACGGGAGAAGATCCCCGCGCAGCTGGCTGACAAGGCGCGCCGGCTTTGCACGGGTACTATGGAGCGGGTGTTGTCGAAGATCGTCTACAGCAACCCCGGGATCAACCTCGTCAACGTCCTCCGAACCCTGCCGCCCGAAGCCGACCAGGAGGCGTTGAAGGCACAAGTTGCCCACATCGTAGCCAAGGCGGGCAAGATCAAGAGGGTCGACGGAGACCGAAGAGACTAGGCTCCCTTCTTTCTGCTTCCTTTGCCGCTGTCGATTAAGTCATGGGTAGTAGTTGGTTAGAACAGCGGCAAGCTATCTTGTAATATAACTTTATTTTGGATAATCAATGCAGTGTTATCTCCCTTGTTTAGTCCCTTCACTTTGTATGCTTTCCACCCTACGCTTTTAGGGAACTTGCAGGCAAAGGAACCCTTGCCGCGAGCGCTGAGTGCGGGACTCTTAGCAGCCTGCTAGTAATGCCCCTGCCGGCAAGAAACCTTGCCGCAGCTAGTCGCAGCACACTTAGATTGCTGAGCGAACTCGAAAACGAAGTAAGGGCGCGACACTTGTCGCAGCTCACTTAAGCCGTTGAGCGTGCTCGAAACAAAGTAAGGGTGCGGCTAGCCACGGGTAGGTTCCTCCGCGCACAGGTTTTCCATACAAAGTGTGGTCGTTCAAGGAAGACAACTAATTTTTTTAAAAAAATTTGAATTGCTCAAACTCTGGCAACTTAGCTTTCATGGATTGTTTGCTTCCCGGCAAGGCTTCCCTTTCTTGAACAGCACTTGGTCCATACCTCTATCTCCTTCCCCCCGGCAAACTTGTGTGCGAGGAACACTTCTTCTATTTAAGAGAGAAAGGAAAAGAGGAGGAAACACAAGTATGGAGCCTTGCGGCTTGTTACTGCTTACCGGGGATGTGTGCTGCACAAAATGTCAGATGATACATGCAAGTAAAAAGATAAGCATGAAATGACGAACAGTGCGAAGCACAAAAGTTTTACTGATGCACGGGGTCTGCGCCCGGCTTTGTACAAAGGTTTACATGCAACAGCGGCAAGACTTGTACAAAAGGTGGTTGCCGGAGCGGATCACGGCAACCGCGCCTTATGGGTGAAACTTGCGAAGATGCTCTATATTCCAGGAGTTGCTCACCGGTAAGCCTTCTTCGGTTTCAAGGCGGACAGCGCCGGGCCTTGTGACTTGTCTCACCCGATAAGGGCCTTCCCACTTCGGCGTCAACTTGTTGGAATTCTTGGCGGACTGAACGCGACGAAGAACAAGGTCGCCTTCCTCAAGACTCCTGGCCTTGACCTTGCGGCTATGATAGCGACGCAAGGCTTGCTGGTATTGAGCAGCTCGTACAGCAGCCTGGAGACGGTCCTCCTCGAGGAGCAATGCATCATCTTGTCGCAGTTGCTCAAGCTCGAGCTCGTCGTAAGCGAGCACTCGAGGAGACCTGTATACGAGTTCCGTGGGGAGAACTGCCTCTGCTCCATAGACAAGAGCAAAGGGTGTCTGTCCGGTGGCTCGATTTGGTGTCGTCCTGATTGACCAAAGAGCCGCCGGCAACTCCTCTATCTAGTTTCTTTCGCACTTGTGCAGCCTGTCGAACGTTCTTGTCTTTAGTCCGCGCAGCACTTCAGCGTTGGCCCTATACGCTTGACCGTTACTCCTCGGGTGAGCAACAGAAGCAAAGCAGACCTTGGCGCCAAGGTCTTGGAGGTACTGCATGAAGGTGCGACTTGTGAACTGTGTGCCGTTGTCGGTGATGATCCTGTTAGGGATTCCGAAACGGCAAACAATTGACCTGAAGAACTTCACTGCTGACTGTGCTGTCACCTTTCTCACTGGTTCCACTTCTTGCCACTTTGTGAACTTGTCGATTGCAACGTACAAGTACTCAAAGCCTCCGACTGCGCGGGGAAAGGGGCCGAGGATGTCGAGCCCCCAGACCGAGAAGGGCCAGGACAAAGGGATCGTCTGGAGAGCTTGAGCTGGCTGGTGAATCTGCTTGGCATGGAACTGGCACGCTTCACACTTGGTTACTTGTGCAGTTGCATCTTGGAGGGCTTCTGGCCAAAAGAAACCTTGCCGGAACGCCTTACCGGCAAGTGCTCTTGCGCCAATGTGGTGGCCACATATGCCTCCATGTATTTCTGCCAACAGCTTCTGTCCATCTTCCCGAGAAATGCACTTCAATCTGACACCATTGAGTCTTCTTCTGTACAGTTCATTGCCGACGAACTGGTACATACTCGACTGCCTGGTTATCCTCTCTATCTCTTCTGGTTCTTCGGGAAGTTCTCCAGTTTGAAGAAAATGGACGATTTGCTGCGCCCATGCTGGAGCCTGAGGCTCAACAACAAGGACTAAAGGTATCAGAGCTGCTGCGGGAACCTCAGCTTCTACGGCAAGAACCTGCGGCTCTGCCGGAGCTGAGTGTTCCCCGGCAAGCCTGCCGGGGCAAGGCTTGTCGGGAACGCCTGCTTCAACTGTACAGACCCTTGGGTCCGCAGGAGCAGACTGTTCCTCAGCATCTTGGTTGTTGATCTTGGGGACCTTGGCGGCGGTTTCAGGAAGATCCGCCGGCAAGTAGTCGCCGGAGGCTAACTTCCTCTTCTTGCTTTGCCCAACTGATGGTGTAACGGATGGTTGAGTCAGCTTGAGCACGAAGACCCCTGGTTCCACAGGTAACTTCATTGCAGCACACTTTGAGAGGCCATCTGCGATATCATTCTGAGCTCTTGGGACATGCTCCATCTACAGGCCTTCAAAGTGTTCTTCAAGCTTCCTCACTTCATCGACCTAAGCTTCCATCAAAGGACTCTGATAACTTTTGTTTACTTGTCGGACCACCAATTGTGAATCTCCACGCACAATCAGTTTCTTGATCCCAAGTTCGGCCGCAATTCTGAGGCCGGCAAGCAAACCTTCATACTCAGCAGTATAGTTTGTCGCTTGCTCCTTGGGAAAGTGCATCTGAACAAAGTACTTGAGGTGCTCTCCGGTGGGCGCTATGAGTAACACGCCAGCGCCTGCGCCTTGCAGCGAGAAGGCACCATCGAAGTACATTATCCACTCTTTGCTTGCTTCTTGGACGGGGATGCTTGTCTCTAGAACTTCTTCATCTGGTGTTGGTGTCCACTCTGCTATGAACTCTGCCAAAGCTCTGCTCTGTATAGTTGAAGTACTCTCAAACTTGAGACCAAAGCTTGACAGCTCCAGTGCCCACTCGACGATCCTGCCTGTTGCTTCTGGGTTTTGCAATATCCTCTTCAACGGAAAGCGAGTGACCAGCGTTATCTCATGTGCTTGGAAGTAGTGGCGCAGCTTTCTTGAGGCCATGAGGAGGCCGAAAAGCAATTTCTGCACCCCAGAGTATCTTGATCTAGCCCCCTGCAAGAGAGAACTTACAAAATAAACTGGGTGCTGCACCATCTTCTTTCGCACTTTTCCTTGTTCCTGCGCAGACTTGTCCTTGTCGGGGTCAGAGCTTGTCGGGGGAGCCCCCTGCTTGTCGCTGGAAGTGCTTGCCGGGGCTTTGGGCTCTTCCTCTGCCTCCCTTTCCGCTACCAACGCAGCACTAACCACTTGATTGGTTGCTGCTAAGTATAGCAGCAACTTCTCTTGTGGCCTAGGTGCGACGAGTATTGGGGTGGAGGACAGGTATCCTTTCAAGTCATGCAGTGCTGCCTCCGCTTCCGGAGTCCATTTCATTGGACCTGCCTTTTTCAAGATTTTGAAGAAAGGCAGGGCGCGTTCTGCAGACTTTGAAATGAACCTGCTGAGGGCAGCCACACAACCAGCAAGCCTCCGTACATCCTTGACGCGCTTCGGGGCTTCGATTTGCTCGATGGCTTTTATCTTGTCGGGATTGGCTTCAATCCCCCTCTGGGACACAAAGAACCCGAGAAGCTTGCCGGAGGGGACTCCGAAAACGCACTTCTCGGGGTTCAACTTGAGTTGTATCTTGCGCAGATTCTCAAAGGTTTCTTCTAGGTCTTGTATCAGGGTATCTTTGTCCTTGCTCTTGACCACTATATCATCCATGTAGACTTCTACATTCATGTGTATCTGTGGCTCAAAAGCGGTGTGGACCACCCTTGCAAATGTTGAGCCCGCATTTTTCAATCCAAAGGGCATGCATATGAAGCAATATGTGCCACATGGAGTAATGAATGCGGTCTTCTCTTCATCTTCCTCAGCCATGAATATCTGGTGGTACCCGGAGTATGCATCAAGAAACGAAACCAACTCGCACCAAGCCGTGGAATCAACAATCTGGTCAATGCGCGGCAAGGGAAATGGATCCTTGGGACAAGCTTTATTCACATCAGTGAAGTCTATACAAAGTCTCCACTTCCCATTAGCTTTGCGCACGACAACTGGATTGGCCAGCCACATGGGATGAAGTACACCTCTAACAAGGCCCGCTGCTTCCAACTTCTTGATCTCTTCAGCTATGAACTCTTGGTGCTCCACCGCTTGCTTCCTGACCTTCTGTTTGACGGGCCGCGCATGAGGCCAAACAGCAAGCTTGTGCTCAATTACCTTCCTGGGAACGCCGGGGATGTCAGACGGTTGCCATGCGAACACGTCGACATTCGCCCGCAGGAAGGCAACGAGCGCGCTTTCCTATTTGGGGTCGAGCGTAGCACTGATGGTGAAGGTACCACCAGTGCCGTTGTCAGGACCCCGATCCTAAGTCACACCGATCTAGCTGTAACACGTCATATCACTTTGCGGCCTCACGCACGGTAACCCCACGGGTGCCACCTTACCTGGCCCGGGACCGTTTGCGCATTTTGGCACACGTATATGACAGTGTCGCTAGCATCCATATGACAGAGAATCCGGGCCGACATGGCTAGTTATAAACCAAAAGTGGCACTAAAATACAGAGACATGCATCCATGACCCAACAACGAACGTGTCGGTCATCAACGTATGAACCCAAGTCGTAGCAAGCTACATGGACTTAAAGGAACAACGCGTGACATTTCCCCTAAGGGACAGACACAGGAACGAAGAAGGACACATGCCGGCCAGCCTACGTGTTCCGAGCAGTAGCAAGCTACCAAGGCTCATTGGAATCACTAGGAGGAATTTCCCTGTAAGATATGCTACCAAAGGAAAACAACTAGGTGTCGGATCCCACACATACCAAGCATTTCAATCATACATGCAATATGCTCAATATGTGCAAATACAACATTGCATCACAACAGAACTCTATGACTAAAAGTACTTTATTTAAAAGGCTCCAAGAGCCATACATAACATATCCATACAGGTAGGGGTCACATGACCCATCACTCAAGTCATACAGTCATACAAGCACAAGCGGAAGCTACATGTCTGAGTACAGACAACTTAGAAAATAAAACAGGCTTGGTGTAGCCTGACTATCTACAAGGCCCTTCACAAGCTCCAGATCACCGTCTGGGTGTCAAGCTACTCGTCGACGTCAACGTCTATGTAGAACCCATCAGCAGGGGCAGGGTTCTCCTCTGCAACAGTTATTAAGCAAACATGAGTACAAAGGTACTCAGCAAGTCTTACCACAGAACCTATCATACATGCAACATTATCAAAAGGGGGTAGTGGAGTTTATAGCAGAATGCCAGCTTTGACCTTGGCTAACCTATACTACCACTCTCAACGGATTGCAAGATGTTATTACGAACACGAGTCCACTACTCACCACATCAATACACTACCGAGGATCCTCTTCCGTCATCCTACGGAAGGGCCATCCACGGCACTCACGCTTATCTTGAGGTTTTTAGTAGTATCTATCAACTTGTCTATGAACTGTAAGAGTAACCAAGTAGTTCGTACCGCGAACAACGGCTATTCAAATAGTTTGATAACCCTGCAGGGGTGTACCTCTTCACACACGCTTCCACCACTTATTGCCGTTTACTCGGCGTGTACTCGGCAACCTTCAAGCGGAAGCCCAGCGAGGGTGTCGGCCACGACCTGACTAACTACTCAAGTCTCTCGTCCAGGTTTATCGCCTATTTGGGTTCCATCCGTGGGGAGATCCAGCCGGGGTGTCGCTCACGGCCCCAAACGATGTGTACAGGGTTCCCGAGTCACCAAACGGGCAATCGGTACACCGTGCCACGTACCTGTCACATCACAACCCACCCCGAGGGTCAGCGTTGTGCACGACCTCCAGTAAGCTATAAACACCAGAAACTAGTTGCAACTCCTGGACAGAGATCGAGGGTAATTAATAAGTCGAGAGGGTCCATTGGTTTCGGGCCCAATGCATGGTAGTAACTGCAACTTGAACCACACATACAGATCTCAGGTCCTATGTCCGATTCCAATGAAACAACCCACCACGTACTCCTACATGGCCTTTCATCGATACCTTTACCAAGCGTATTCCACACTTCCTTCTCTTTATCTAAAGATTGTTTCACTCTGATCCATCACCCAGATGAACCAGACCAGACACAACTCTAAGCATAGCAGGCAACATAAACAAATAGCATGGTGGATCACACATCACATGGCTCAATCAACTCCTACACATGCTAGTGGGTTTCAACTATTTACTATGGCAATGACATGTCATGCAAGGGAATAGGGTTCAACTACCGCAGCAAGTAGCAGTTCACACGTTGTTGCCTTAATGCAGTAAAAGAGAGCAGGAGCGAGAAGATTGGGTTGTATCGGAATGATCAATGATTGCTTGCCTGACAAGGTAGTTGTCGGGTACTGCTCTTCAACTGGATACGCAGCAGTATCCTCGGGAGCAGGACCTAACACAGGGAATACCGGCGATACAGTCATTAACAAGCAAATGCAACAATATGATGCATGCTCATGACATGGCAAGATGCATGTGTGTTGGCTAATGCAACTAAAATCAGAAGGGTTTGAACCTATTTGAATCAAGGATTCAAATTGAAGTTCAAACTATTATTTAAATAAGTGCATAATCATGTTTTTGATGTATACAGCAAGTTAACTTGTTCAAACATGCATGAAACCAGTGCCATTGGAAAGATTGGATTTTTCTGATCATTTTTCATATATAAATCTTTTCCATCTGAGCTATGGTTGATTTTATATGATTTTTAGAAGTTTTAGGTATTTTCTGGAATTTCCTGAATTATTTTAAATCTAAAAATCCTAGAAAAACCTTTACTGCGTCAGCATGACATCATGCTGACGTCAGCCAGTCAACAGGGCCGGTCCAAGTCAAACCTGACTGGTGGGTCCCTCTTGTCAGTGTCTCAGGAGTTAATTCCGGTCATAACCAGGGTTGACTAGGTTTGACTAACAACGAGGGCCCACTGTCAGTGACTGTGGTGACTAAACTAATTACTGTTAACTCCTAATCATCGGGCCACGTCAGCCCGCCGGAGTTTGGCCGGCGGCGACCATTTCGCACGGCGGTGACTCGTCGGAATCCCTATTCCGGCATCCATTTGCCGCGCGGATGGGCTCGGTGTGCTCCTGGTGATGCACCGCATCCAGCGATGCCACTGGTTGGACGAGGGGTCGCCGGAGTCGACGGCGACGAGCTCGTCCGCGGCGGTGCTCACACAGAGTTGGTCGGGATGGTGTTGTAGTGCACGGGAGGAGGAGCTAAAGCTCGCTTTAGCTTGCTGGTGACCTACTGAAGCTAATGGCGTGCTCAGCCACGAGGTACGGTGCCTATGGCCACGGCGGTGAGTTGGCCGGCGGCGGTGATCGTCGGTCAGCAAAGGGGGCGGCGGCTACAAGGCCTAAACGAGCCCGTGGAGAGGGGGGTTCGAAGCGTGAGCTCACAGCGGTCGCAGAGGGCGTCGAAGTGAGCTCGGGGACGGTCGGACGACGGCGTACGGGCGGCGGCGATCTCCGGTGCCGGAGGTTGAAGACGACGGCGAGGAGGAAGTTGCGGAGCTCCTAGCGTCGTGTGCGTCGGTGGGGAGCTTCGGGGCGATGCGGCGGAGCTAGTGGTGCTTCGGGGAGGCGAGGGGGTGGCGTAGAGCGCGGTGTCAGCGGTCGTCGGCGACGAGCTCGCTCGGGGGAGCTCGGCGGAGGGAAGAGAGGAGGGGAGAGACACGGGAAAGAGGGGGAAACGGTCGAGGGGGCTTCGTGGCGACGTTCTAGTCCGTCCAGAGGGCCGAGGGGCCAGCCAGGCAGGCAGGAGGTGGCCGGCGCATCGGCGGCGCTCGCCACCGAGCTGCTTCGTGCGCTAGCGCGACGAAGAAGACGGGGATGCCCCTGGTGGGCTGGGCTGGCTGGGCCAGCAGGTAAGTGGGCTCAGGTAAGTGTTCTTCCTATTTTTCTTTTCCTATTTTCTTTCTGTTTTATTTCTTTTGCAGCTTTGTTCAATTAATAAAAATGCCTAAACATTTTTATAACTCATGACACTTGTCATATCTACTGTATATAATATGAACAGTAGGAAACATTATAGTTCATGATTATTTGACCATTTAAAATATTTTATAGCATTTAAATGCCCAAATTCAAATACCATATGATTTAATCCAAAGCCCTAGATTGTCCTAGAAAATTGTGCACCATTTTTGGCAGAGGTTTAAGACCAAGGCAGAAATGATGAACATTTTGAAGGGCATTTTGGGTACATTGGAAAATATTTTAGCAAACCCTAGTTGTTAGGGGAGGGGTGCTGGGGTTTCTGTTAATCCCATTTCAAGTTTCTTTGAAAGTGTCGGGGGAAACTGTCCACCACGAACACCTATGGGACCGGAACCCCTTCTTCGTTGCGGTAAGGGAGCGGAGGGAGCACGACGAGCGGATCGAGGAGAGCACGCGGGCAGTTTACCCAGGTTCGGGCCGCGTGGACGCGTAAAACCCTACTCCTGCCTTGGTTGTATTGAGCTCGGGAGCTTGAAGAGCTACAGTGCTAGCTACACCGAGCGTGAGAGTTGCTAAGGATTCGAACCCCCTCTACGTTGTGCATGGGCCTCCTTTTATAGCTCAAGGGGTCACCGACAGGTGTCAACGTAGAGGAGGGTAAAAACATAACTTTGGTGGTAGTTGTAACAGTGCGGGAACAGTGCATGAACAGTGGATGAACAGTGGTCATCACCTAACTTTGACAGTGGGGGACAAGGGCATTAAATGCCCGTCACCGTCGACCCCAAAAGCACCCGTCCATGCGTCTTCGTTCGCCACGGCGGTAGCCTCGTCACCATGGCTTGCCACCGTGTCCCCCAGGCTGCACAGCCATCCGCCACGCGTCCCTGGAAGGGCCCTAGGGCGACGCGTGGGCCGATGAGCTGGAGCGCGGGCACACAGCGCTGTCTTCCCCTGGCAAGCACCTTGCCGGGGTCTTGTTCTTGCCGGGCCCGAAAGCTTGTCGCTCCCCGGGTCCTGCCGGGGCGCAGGGTGCGCCGAGGCATGTCTTCTAAGATGCAGTCTTCTGGTCTTCCTGGCAAGCTCCTCTTGCCAGGGTCTTGTGTTAATGTGATAGTCTTGAGCCTGGGACGGCCTTCCCGGCAAGCTCCACTTGCCGGGGTCTTGATCTTCTGTCTTGTATACTTTGTTTTTGAATGGCTTAATAAGGACCAGAAAGGTTTCCGGCCAGCGCGTGGTAAACCGTGCCGCGGGAAGCTGCTACTGCCCGTGCACAAGTTGGGGTACTAAGGTACCCCTATCTTAGTACACCGACAGGAGCCCCCGGGCCTGGGCCACACACGGTGCCGAGCGCTGTTGGGCCAGGCCCAAAACAGTGCACGGGCACGCGCGGCCCACGGCGAGCCGTGGATTCCCTTCCGCATCCGCCGCGCCCCTCCCTAACGGCACGCGTCGATTGCGGCGTCGTGGGAGAGATCGTGGCCTCGTTCTTTAATGGGAAATGCGGAGCGTCCCCCACTCCCCCCTTAAAAGCAGAGGAAGCAGGGGCAGTTTCCCTCCTTCGTCTTCATTGCGTCTTCAACCTCCAGAAAATCTCCGCTGCTCTTTGCCTCCACCCCTCCTCCGCCGTCTTCCGCATCCGCGGCGCCGTCGAGCTCCTCGCTCCTTCCCTCGCCGCCTCCACCATGGCTCCGAAGAGCGAGAAGGCAAAAGCGGAGAAGGCCAAGAGGGAGAAGTCCGAGCAGGCGGCGAAGCTTGCCGCCCTGCGGAAGAGGAACGTGGTCTTCGCGCCGAGGCTCAGCGCGAGGGAGCTATGGAACAAGTACTACCTTTTCTGGGCCAAGGAGACCAAAGCTCATCCCCGCACCAGAGTCTACCCCGCCGTCGCCAGAGATCTGTTTCCCGGCGGGTATTTCTTCTTTGCTGTCTTCTTTCACTGCGGCTTGTGCCCTCCGTTCTCGGAGTTTTTCTGTGACATTATGAACACATACGGCCTCCACCTCCTAGACTTCACCCCCAATGCCATCCTTACGATGGCGCTTTTCACACATCTGTGCGAAAACTATGTAGGGATCTATCCCAATGTAGCGCTCTTTCGCCATTTCTTTATGCCTAGAGTAGAGGCCGGCGCTCCCCTCTCCGGCGGTATCTCCTGGATCTTCCGGTTAAACAAGAAGGATTCATATCTGAAAGGAGAACTCCGCGGCAAGTGGGAAGAATGGCGCGCATATTGGTGTTGGATAGTGGAGGATAGGCCGGAGCCCTTCACTGCGCCGCGCACAATAGCCATAGTGCGCGGCAGGGACTGGAGCGAGTTGGCCCCGGAGGACGGCAAGCTCAACATCGCCCTTATCAGGATACTTCGCCTCCGGGTAGCCAAACTGACCATCGGAGAGGTAGGGGCAGATTTCCTCCGCCGCCGCATTGCCCCTTTACAAGAGAGGAAAAGGCCAGCATGGGAATTTGGCAATGCGGCGGACATTAAGAGGCTGCGCCCGGGATTTAATTTCAACTTCACGGCTTTGGAGCTGAAGGGGATGGTCCGGGAGCTTTTCAAGCACGACCCGGCCCACCCGGAGTGGTTTAGATCTCCCCGGGGAGTGGTGCCGCTGTGCAACAGCACTGCCCGGGACTCCTTGCGCGCGGCGATGCCCGCGTGTGACTCCCACGGCGTCGACCCCACCTGGATAGAGCCTCCGCCGGACGCGATACTGAGTTTCTTCGACAACTTGGTCGAGGTGCCGAAGAACACCGAGGAGAACAAGGGTCTCACCCGGGCCACCACAGAGCGGGATATAGCCTACATTGCTTCCCGGATGGAAGAGGCCGCCGCAGCTGCAGCGGCGGGAGACTTCGGATTCACCGTCGACGAGGCGCAGGCCGCAGACGAGGTGTGCCAAGCGGAGGAGGCAGAGATCCGCAGACTGCTCAAGCTACCGCCCGACGAGCTTGCCGGGGTTCCTTCCCTGAGACATGCCGGGATCCCCGGGATTGTGAGCGAGGCCGCCGCAGGAGGCGAGGGTGCCGGAGGGAGCAGAGGTGCCGGACGGAGCGAGGCCGCAGGGCAGGATGCTGGACCCAGCGGGCCTGCAGGGGAGGAGGAAGAAGACGTCGAGGCCGATGAAGACACCGACGGATCTCTAGGACTCGACGACGACGCCTCCTCGTCGTCGGAGAACTCCCCACCTCCGGCAAGTCCCAAGCAAGCGCCGGGGAAACGCCTCCGCAAGGCGCCTATAGCGACGAGGACGCAGGCGCCCCGACAGCAGCCTGCTCGCCGGGCGGCGCGCGCCACCAGAGCGAGCCAAGCCGCGACGGAGGCGCCCCGCGCACCAGCGCCAAGCGGAGGGGGATCCTCCCAGAGCGGAGCGGCCGCTCCGCCTGCTCCTCGGGCCTCGGCGTCAGCGGAGGCTGGGTCTTCGCAGCCCCCAGCCCCGGAGACCGCCAAGCGCCCGAGGGAGCCTTCTCCTCCTGCTCCTCGCGCGGGAGCACCTCAGGTGGAGTTCGATTTCTCCGCCCTCAGCTCCGACGATGACGAGGAAGAGGAGTAAGCATTTGTAACTTGTAACTTCTTCAATTCTGACTTGGTCTTTCTTGACGATTCTAATCCTGTTTTCGTTTTGCTTGCAGGACCCTGACCCAGCGGATGGCGAAGAGGGCCAAGATCCCCGTGGTTGAGGTCGAAGACGACTCGCCCGCCGCGGCGACAGGGGACGCGCTGGCGACGAACTTGCCGGATCAACCCGCTGCTCCGAGGAGCAGCCCCGAGCGCAGCCCTCAGCGTAAGTCTGGTCTTGAGCCTTTCGTTCGTCGGGCGCGCTTGAGGTTCTTGCTTGTACTAACATCTTGTTGCCTCGTTTGTCTTGTGCAGAAGTGGAGCCGCAGCCGCAGGAGCAACCGGAGGTCACCCCCGAGGAGCCGCATGTTCCACCCTCCCCGCCAAGGGCGAACTCCCCGGCGAGGGAGGAAGCTCCGCCAAGGACGGGCTCCCCGCCAAGGGCGGGTAGCCCGACGAGGGTGGCCACCCCGCCAAGGGAGGGCGTGGGCGGCCTTCCGCCAGCAGGGGCCACCACTCCACCGCCAAGGGAGGACTCCCCGGCGAGGGAGCCGGTTGTCGAAGAAGTCCTCGAAGGTATGTCTTGTAGCTTCTTCTTCTTGGACTTGTCTTTTTGGATATTTGCTTGATCTTTTCTTTTCTTTTTCTTCTGCTAGATCCTCCTGCGCCAGAGCAGATGGAGACTGAGGCCACCGGCGAGGAGGGCGCGCAAGGCGACGGTGGCAATGCCACTGCCACTGAGGGCATGGCAGGACCCGACGAGCCTGCCGCTGAGGAGACTGCCCCGACCGCAGACGCCGCGGCAGGGGAGGGGGCGGCGACCACACTGCTGGCCCGGAGGCAGCGGGAGCGTCGAGCGCTGCACCGGCCGCCGACCCCTCCGCCGCTAAGGAGCAGCCGGGCATCTATCTCGAGGCCCCCAATGGCGTCTTCATACAAGTCCCTTGGGGGTCCTCGTCGCGAGCCCCCGTGGAGGGAGAGACCTTTGATGGAGAGGTCCTCGCCTCCGCGGGGTTGAAGATTGTCGAGGCGCCTGGCGGTGGAGACGAGCCCGAAGAGGAGAAACTGCTTCGCCGGCTCCTGGCCCTTTACCGGGCCAGGCAGGCGAAGCTGGACTCCCGGGAAGCTCTTGCCGCCAAGGCTGGAGTCGATTTGGAGAAATGCGCTGCCGAACTCCGTGCCGCCAACCAGGCGGCCCTCCGAAACTTGGCGGAGGAGTGTGAAAGGCTTGCCGGGGAGCAGCAAGAGTTTCTTCTTGAGAAGGCTAAGGCCGAGGAGCAGCAGTGCTTGGCTGGTGAAGAGCTGTCCCGGCGAGAAGGAGCGCTCAACCAGCGGAAGGTTGAGCTCGACGCCCATGACGACGAGCTCACCGCCCGGGAGCAGGCTCTTGGCGGGGCCCTGAAGGAGGCAAAGGAACCTGCTGCCGCCGCGGAAACCGCCAAGAGGGACCTAGAGCTCAAGGTTGAACAGTTTGGAGCGGTACCTGAAGGCCAGCGAGGACAGGGTCACCACGCTCAATATGGAGCGGGAGAAGGACGCCCACACCAACTCTGACCTTCAGGTACGCCTCTCCAAGAAGGGCGACGAGCTTACCGCCGCCAAGGACTCGATCGCTGACTTGGAGTTGAAGGTCTCCACTTTGAAGGATTCGCTCGACGCCGCCTGGGACCGCGAGACCAAGCTGAAGGAGGAGCTCCGCAAGGAGCGGGAGCTGGTGGAGAGCGCTGCCACCTCCGCAAACAATTTCAACCGGGCGGTGGAGCAATGGACGGAGGACCTGGTCACTTCCGCCGCCAATATCGACAAAGAACTGATGGCGCTGAGGGTGGAACACCTTGTGTACTCTCCGGACGAGAACCTCCCCCACAGCGCCAGGTTAAGTCTCTTCTTCAGGGGAATCGCGCCGGCGCTTGCACGGCTGCAGGAGAAGCTTCCCGCACAGCTGGCCGAGGAGTCGCGCCAGCTCTGCGCGGGTACCTTGGAGCGCGTCTTGACGAAGATTGTCTACCGCAATCCTGGTATCAATCTTGTCAACGTCCTCCGCAGCTTACCGGCGGACGCAGATCTGGAGGCGCTGAAGGCGCAGGTCGCCCACATCATCGCCAAGGTGAACAAGATCTCCAGGCGCGAAGGCGACCGCGTAGATTAGGCCTCTTTCTTTTTATTTCCTTTGCTGCTGCAAAGTGTGCCATGAACATGAATCTATTAGTCATTGCGACAAGTTATCTCTGTAATATACTATCTTATTTTCGAGCAATCGATGCGGTGTTATCTTCCTTGCTTTTGGTCCTTTGCTTTGTATGTTTTCAACCCTACGCTTCTAGGGGACTTGTCGGCAAGGGGCCCTTGCCGCGAGCGCTGAGTGCTGGACTCTTAGCAGCCTGCTGGCAAAGGGCCTTACCGACAAGTAACCTTGCCGCAGCTAGTCGCAGCGCACTTAGCTTGCTGAGCGAACTCGAAAATGAAACAAGGGCGCGACACTTGTCACAGCTCACTTAAGTCATTGAGCGTGCTCGGAAACAAGGTAAGGGTGCGGCTAGCCACGGGTAGGTTCCTTCGCGCACAGGTTTTCCATACAAAGTGTGGTTGTTCAAGGAAGATAACTAAAATTTAAAAATTTGAACTACTCAAATTCTGGTAACTTAGCTTTCATAATCTGTTCGTTCTCCGGCAAGCTTCTCTTTCTTGAACAGGACTTGGTTCATCCTCCCCCTC